>CM052668.1:29118329-29142214 GCA_028533165.1 Leontopithecus rosalia | reverse complement strand
GCCCGGCAAGACTCCATCTCTTAAAAAATAATAATAATAAAAAGAAGTAGCCAGCCGTGATTGTGCATGTCTGTGATCCCAGTTACTGGGAGGCTGAGGCAGGAGGACCCCTTGAACTCAGAAGTTAAGAGGTTGCAGTGAGCTGTGATGGAGCCACCGTCCTCCAGCTTGGGTGACAGAGACCCTTTGATGGGACCTGATGACTGGCTGGATGCGGGAAATGATGGCATCTAGGATGGCATCCAGGCATAACATCTCTATTTCTTTATTGAAAAATCAATAGGAAAGAGGATTTTCTGCAAATAAGGCGATCTAAGTTCCTCATTTCTCCTCGCTACCCCAACCGCTCCTTGCTCAGAATCAAGCAGTAACAGTGAACTAGGTAGTAGTTCCGAGAAAAAGGCTGGACTTATCGGACCTTGAGAAGCCTAGAGGAACTCTTAAAATGGAAACGGAACCCACTTCCCAACTTCTCCACTTTTAGAATGAGGAGTGATTTTTTTTTTGCTTTGTTTTCCAGTTACAAGGCAGGGGATGTACAAGAGGTCCTAGAAGGAATTCCCCCTTGGTCCTGGCTCAAGTCTCTGATTTGTGATCCCAGACCATAGAGAGCTCTTAGGTGGGCTGGAGCAAGGAGGGGTGGGCGGAGCACGAAGCGGTGAGGGATCAGCTTTTTTGGTAAAGACTATAGCTAGGAGAAACTACACTCAAACTTCCTCAGCCACACTCAAGATGGCAGCTTCCTCGCCACGCCCAAAATGGCGGAATCCTTTGCCGTGGCTGGAGAGATGCTATTTTCCCAAAACGGAGCTAGAAGAGGAAAATGTCCATCATAGCTTCACCCCACCCCACCCCACCCCACCGCGGACGGCTAGCACCAATCAGTGGCGCGCAAGGCGGGTAACAAGCCAGGGGAGGAGCCTGCTGTTGCCCTAGCAACAACCAGGGAACCCAAGGCGAGCGCGACCGCAGAAATATTGCGGCTTCCATCTCTCGCAGACAGGAAGGTCTTGGGAGAGGCGCAAGCCAAGCCTGGTCGGCGCCCGCGGAGAGAAGGACAAGTCAAACCCACAAACTACAAACCTCGTTACCGCGTTCGCGTCTCCTAACCGTTAAGGGCGCCAAGGTAGGAATAACGCATGCGCGATGCCTAGAGGCGGGGCTAAGGCGGCCCTGAACGCATAACGCATGCGCCTTATCGACCTGGCCGGGGCGCGGGGAAGGGGGGTTGACGTAACGCGGGAGGCGGGGATTTTGCGCTCGTGGGCGGGGCCTTCCGCGGAATTGAACCCAAAGAAGTTATTTTAGACCTCGCAGAATTAAATGCTGGCTCCCCAGACAAGGGTTCCCTCATTTTTTCTAGGCTTTCCTGCGTTGGCAATTAGGATCTGTGGCCAAGACTTCAGCCCCAGGGGTTTGACGAAGGTAGCTTGGAATCCTAGTACTACCCTTTACCTGGTGAGGCTCAGTTCCCCGCTCCCTCGGCGCTCCCCCCATCAAATGGAGATAATACACTCACCTCACAGGGATGTGATTATATTTTTCCTCCCAGGGCCATGGCTGAGGTGCATGTGATCGGGCAGATCATGGGGGCCAGCGGTTTCTCGGAAAGTAGCCTCTTCTGCAAGTGGGGCATCCACACAGGTATTCCCCCCACCAGGCCTGGTTCATTTCCACACCCTGACCCCTAGCCTAGAGGCTGCACGCTCCTTCCTCGACCCCTTAATGCGGCCTCTTAACCTCATCTTCCATCAGCTCTGAGTACTCCAGCTCCAGCCCACACCCCGTCCACCTGAGTCTCAAGCTCTTCTCTTTTTTTGGAGGGGAGTGGGGACAGACAGGCTCTTTCTCTGTCGCCCAGGCTGGAGGAAGGTGGTGTGATCATAGCTCACTGCAGCTTCCAACTCTCGGGGTCTAGTGATCCTCTCACCTCAGCCTCCTGAGAAGCTGGAACTACAGGCATGCACTAATATTTTTATTTTTTGTACAGACAGGGTCTCCCTATGTTGCCCAGACTGGTCTTGAACTCCTGGGCCCAAGCAATCCACCCACCTCCGCCTCCCAAAGTGCTGGGATTACTGAGTCATCATGCCCCAGGAAAGTCGTTTTTTTCATGCTTCCCCAGCTGAGACCCTGTAGAGTCATGGTATAGTGTAATGGTTAGGGCCATGGGCTGCCAGATCTGGTTTTAAATACTGACTCCCCACCTATTAATTGGAGACTTTTGGACTTGACCTCTTTGAGCCTCAGTTTCCTTGTCTGAAAGTAAAGCTGATAGCAGCTAAGAAGCAGCACAGGGTTGAGGTTAAAAGCATAGACTGCCTGGGTTCAAAACCAGTTATTGCTTGTTAATGCAACCTTGGTCTAGGGGAGGTTGAAGTGGGCAGATCACTTGAGGTCAGGAGTTCAAGACCAGCCTGGCCAACATGGTAAAACCCCGTCTCTACTAAAAATACAGAAGAATTAGCTGGTCATGGTGGCAGGTGCCTGTAATTTCAGTTACTCAGGAGGCTGAGGCAGGAGAATCACTTGCACCTGGAAAGCAGAGGTTACAGTGAGCCGAGATCGTGACTCTGCAATCCAGCCTGGGTGATGGAGCGAGACTCTCTCAAAAATAAATAAATAAAATAAATGAGTGCAGTTGGGCATGGTGACTCACCCCATCCCAGCACTTTGGGAGGCTGAGTTAGAAGGATCAGTTGAGCTCAGGAGTTTGAGACCAGCCTGGGCAACATAGTAAGACCCCTGTCTCTACAAAAAATAAAAAAGTAGCAGAGCATGATGGTATGTGCCTGGGGTCCCTGGGAGGTTGAGGCTGTAGTGAGCTGTGATTGTGCCACTGCACTCCAGCCTGGGTGACAGAGGGAGACTGTGTCTCCAAAAAAAAAAAAAAAAAGAGGCCAGGTGCAGTGGCTCATGCCTGTAATCCCAGCACTTTGGGAGGCTGAGGCAGGTGGATCATGAGATCAGGAGTTAGAAGTTCGAGACAGGGTAAATGCTAGGATGAAAAAAATGACGTGACAGGGACCTGTATTTGGAGAAGAGGGACAGGGAGTACTCCTCTGTGGAAGTGGCATGTGAGCTGAGCCCTGAAGGATGAAAACAAGCTAGGGATGGGGACACCCAGGAGCAGAGCTTTCTAGGCAGAGGGAACAGCAAGTGCAAAGGCCCTGAGGTGGGGAGACAGAAGTGGGACCAGTGAGGCCTGAGGGTGATGAGGGACGGGGAGAGTGATGGGAGATGAACTCAGGGAGGGGAGCAAGAGCCGGGCCATTTAGGCCATGGTGGAGAGTCTGTAAACTGGGGGGTGAGGAGGGGATGAAGAATCCTATAGGGTCGATTAAATGAATGCATTGCCTAAAGTGCTTAGCATAGCATATGCAATTTTGCAAGTATTCAGTGCATTTTTCTTTTTTTCCTACTTTTTTTTTTTTTTGAGACAAGAGTTTTACTCTGTTGCCCAGACTGGAGTGCAATGGCATGATCTCGGCTCACTGCAACCCCTGCCGCCTGGGTTCAAGCGATTCTCCTGCCTCAGCCTCCTGAGTAGCTGGGATTACAGTCACATGCCGCCACACCCAGCTAATTTTTGTATTTTTGGTAGAGACGGGGTTTCACCATGTTGGTCAGGCTGGTTTCCTATAGTGCTGAGATGACAAGCTTTAACTATCATCACCCCTTAGTAGCATCTAAATTGTTACATGTGTTTAGGATGTGCTTCTGGAGGGTATCCTTGGACTAGGCTTGTGAATGTGGGGTGAGAATAGTAAAATGACATTGAGGGCCGGGCGCGGTGGCTCACGCCTGTAATCCCAGCACTTTGGGAGGCCGAGGCGGGTGAATCACGAGGTCAAGAGATCGAGACCATCCTGGTCAACATGGTGAAACCCCGTCTCTACTAAAAATACAAAAATTAGCTGGGCATGGTGGTGCGGGCCTGTAATCCCAGCTACTCGGGAGGCTGAGGCAGGAGAATCACTTGAACCTGGGAGGTGGAGGTTGCAGTGAGCTGAGCTTGTGCCACTGCACTCCAGCCTGGTCACGGAGCGAGATTCTGCCTCAAAAAAAAAGAAAAAGAAAAAGAAAACAAATGAAGACAATGAGGAATGCATTATTACTCACCATTTTACAGATGGGAAGACTAAGGCAGAGAAAGGTAACTTGCCTAAGGCTGCACAGGCAGGAAGATGTAATGCCAGGATTTGAACCCAGATATTTGGCTCCAGAGTCCATGCTTCGTAAGCCTTACCAGCAGATGCCACAGAGAAACACAGTCCTGTAGCCACAGCAGCATCCCCTTCCCAGGGGCTGCCTCCCACCCCTCTGTGTCCTGGCTCTCATTACAGGGGCAGCATGGAAGCTCCTATCAGGTGTGCGGGAGGGCCAGACGCAGGTGGACACACCCCAGATAGGGGAAATGGCCTACTGGTCCCACCCCATCGACCTGCACTTCGCCACCAAAGGTCTTCAAGGTGAGTACTACCCCTGGGCCCGGGGCCAGGCTGAGGGGAGGGGGCCAGTAGCATCTGAAGCCCCTGGGGCTGGGAACACCAAGACCTGTCCCTGCTCCGCATACCACATGGGTGCCTTTGGCAGCCAAGTCTGGCCCTGGAGAGGCTGAGCTAAGGCTTTCCCAGGCCTGCTCAATAGTAGATCCCAAGTTTGTAGGATTAGGGCTGAGGCCAGGTTGGAGGGGGAGATGGGAAGGTGGGGGTCAGGGTGGGAGGGGAGGTGGCATTCAAGTAAAGAGACGAACCAAGAGTCTCTAATACAGAGGAAGCTGGGAGGCGGGGTCTAAGAGCAGCAAGGGCTGGTTCTCTAGGAAGGAATCCTCAGCTTGAAAATGGAGCGCTGCTCAAAGGGGAAGTGAGCACTGGGGGAGGAGCTGCATCAGAAAACCTTTCCGGTTTTTTTTGGAGACAGAGTTTCACTCTTGTTTCCCAGGCTGGAGTGCAATGGTGTGATCTTGGCTCACTGCAGCCTCCACCTCCCAGGTTCAAGTGATTCTCCTGCCTCAGCCTCCTGAGTAGCTGGGATTACAGGTATGCACTGCCATGCCTGGCTCATTTTTGTATTTTTAGTAGAGATGTTTCACCATGTTGGTTAGGCTGGTCTCGAACTCCTGACTTTGTGATCTGCCCACCTTGGCCTCCCAAAGTGCTGGGATTACAGGCGTGAGCCACTGTGCCCAGCCCAGAAAACCTTTCTGGTAGAAAATGTGGGTTCCTGAAGACAAGTTGATTCTGAGAAATAGCCTAGGTAAATGTGCCATATATTTCACCAATTTAAAGAATGTTTAGGCCAGGTGCAGTGGCTCACGCCTGTAAACTCAGCACTTTAAGGAGGCTGAGGTGGGTGGATCATGAGGTCAAGAGATCGAGACCATCCTGGCCAACATGGTGAAACCCCATCTCTACTAAAAATATAAAAATTAGCCAGGTGTGGTGACATGTGCCTGTAATGCCAGCTACTCGGGAGGCTGAAGCAGGAGAATTGCTTGAACCTGGGAGGCAGAGGTTACAGTAAGCCAAGATCATGCCACTGCACTCCAGCCTGGGTGACAGAGCAAGACTCTGGCTCAAAAAAAAAAAAAAAAGGATGTTTACCTGGTGCCTGCCCTGTATCCAGCCTTTGTTGGGTGATGCCAGAGCGACACTGGGAATCAAGACAGCACCCCCCAGCCCTGCCTTCACAGGGCTGACCATCCTATGGAGGGGGACAATTCTCTCTCCAGACAGTGATATGCCAGAGTGTGCAGGACTAAGATAGGTGATTTGGAGAGGCTGTGGGAGCCCAGAGGAGGTGCCTGACTCTGTCAGGGAGGTCAGAGAAGGATTCCTGGAGGAGGGGGCTTCTGAGCTTTGCTGTGAAGGGCCATTAGAGCTAATAAGGCAGAAAGACAGAAGGTTCTAGGCAGAGAGAGCCGCGTGTGGAAGGCTCAAAGGGGAGAGTATGCCAAGGGCATTTAGTGGACCAAGGGAGAGCAGGACAGCAGGGGGAAAGGTAGCAGGGGACAAGCCATGCAGGGCCTTGAATGCGAGGCTGAGGAGCTGAAGCCATTTCCTGAAGGCACTTGGGAGCCAGAGCAGGTGATGGACAAGCAAAATTTTACTTTTTTTTTTTTTGAGACAGAGTCTCACTCTATTGCCCAGCATGAGTGCAGTGGCTAGATCTCAGCTCATTGCAACCTCTGCTCCTGGATTGAAGCAATTCTTCTGCCTCAGCCTCCTGCATAGGTGGGACTACAGCTGTGTGCCACCTGGCTAATTTTTGCATTTTTTTTTTTAGTAGATATGGGGTTTCACCATAGTGGTGAGGCTGGTCTCAAACTCCTGACCTCAGGTGATCTGCCTGCCTCGGCTTTCCAAAGTGCTGGGATTACAGGCATGAGCCACCATGCCTGGCCAAGATTTCACTTTTTTTTTTTTTTTTGAGACGGAGTTTCACTGTTGTTACCCAGGCTGGAGTGCAATGGCGCAATCTCGGCTCACCGAAACCTCCGCCTTCTGGGTCAAGCAGTTCTCCTGCCTCAGCCTCCCGAGTAGCTGGGACTACAGCTCGCGCCACCATCCCCAGCTAATTTTTGTATTTTTAGTGGAGATGGGGTTTCACCTTGTTGACCAGGATGGTCTCCATCTCTTGACCTTGTGATCCACCTGCCTTGGCCTCCCAAAGTGCTGGGATTACAGACGTGAACCACCGCGCTCGGCTCCAAGATTTCACTTTTTGTCCTTGAGATGCAGTTTCACTTCTGTTGCCCAGGCTGGAGTGCTCTCGGCTCACTGCAACCTCAACCTCTCAGGTTCAAGTGATTCTCCTGCCTTAGCCTCCCCAGTAGCTGGGATCACAGGCATGTGCCACCACTCCCAGCTAATTTTGTATTTTTAAAAGAGTCAGGGTTTCTCCATGTTGGTCAGGTCGGTCTGAAACTCCCAACCTCAGGTGATCCACCTGCCTCAGCCTTTCAAAGTACTGGGATTATAGGCGTGAGCCACTGGGCCTGGCCGAGATTTCACCTTTTTAAAAACATTTTTATTTATTTATTTATGAGTTGGGGTTTCACTATGTTGGCCAGGCTGCTCTTGAACTCTTGACCTCGTGATCTACCCACCTTGGCCTCCCAAAGTGCTGGGATTACAGGTGTGAGCAACTGCGCCTGGCCTGAGATTTCACTTTTAAATGATCTTTCTGTCCTTTAAGCTGGAGCTGGGGAAAAAAAAAATCTTTCTGGGTGCTGTGTGGGTGAGGTGGGAAGCTCTAACCTTTCAGCTCTTGGGGACCCCACTCCCCCAGTGGTGGCACCAGCCTTGCTTTCTCTTTACTCAAGCCTCCATCAGGAAATCTTACTGCCTCTACTTTTGAAATACATCTTACATCCCACTTCTCACCTCTTTTCTTGCCCTGCACCTTGATCTGTCCAAGTTCATCTCTCACCTGGGCCATGACAGCAACCTTGCCTCTGGGGCCCCCTTCCCTAATCCCCTCGTCTGCACCCCACACGCAGCTGGGACCCTGTGAACACCTAAGTCAGGTCCCATCTCTGCTCAGACCATCCACTAGATCCGCTTTCACTCAGGGTAAAAGCCAAAGTTGGCCGGGTGTGGCGGCTAATGCCTTTAGTTCCAGCATTTTGGGAGGCTGGAGCCGGTGGATCACCAGAGGTCAGGAGATCAAGACCAGCCTGTGCAACATGGTGAAACCCTGTCTCCATAAAAAATAAATAAATAAATAAATAAATAAAATTTTAAAAGAAGAAAAAAAAGCCAAAGTCTTAACATGCATCCCAAGGCTCTGAACACCCTGGCTGGCACCTCGATCCCTTCTCCCCACCTCGTTCTGCTCTGGCCGTGCTGTCCCCACCAGCTGCATTCCATCGGGGCTCCAGCCATACCATCCCCACCAGACACTCCCCCTTCAGGGCCTTGGCACAAGCTGTTGCCTCTGGCTGGGAGCACTCTTCCTCTAGATATCCACACAGCCTACTCCCTTCCTTTTTTTTTTTTTTTTGAGATGGAGTCTTGCCCAGGCTGGAGTGCAGTGGTATGTGATCTTGGCTCACTGCAACCTCCGCCTTCCAGGTTCAAGTGATTCCCCGGCCTCAGCCTCCCCAGTAGCTGGGACTACAGGCGCGCACCACCACTTCTGACTTTTGTATTTTTAGTAGAGACGGGGTTCATCATGTTGGTCAGGCTGGTCTTGAACTCCTGACCTCATGATCTACCCGCCTCAGTCTCCCAAAGTGCTGGGATTACAAGCGTGAGCCACCACTCCCAGCCTGCATCCCTTCCTTCCTTCCTTTTAGCATTTGCTCAAATGTCACCTTCTTAGTGAAGCTTCCTTGATCCCCTCCTTGCTAAAGCAGTATCCCCACCCTCACCCTAACCAACTCTGTTTTTCTCTACAGCAATTACCACCAACTGATTTACCCCTGTAATTTGCTTATTTACTACATTGGTTGTCTAGGATATCAGCTTCACAGGGGCAGGAATTTTTGTCTGCTGTCCATGTTCATGTCTGCCGTGTCCCCCACTAGCTAGAATAGGGCCTGGCACACGGGAAGGGGCTCAGCATGACATGAGATGGGGGCTGGATCTCCAAGAGCTTTGACTATCAGACTGAGGAGCTGAACTGTGTTCTGAGGACATGGGCAGAGCTATGGAAGGAGAGAAAGATGCTTCCAGAGGCCAGGAGTGGTAGCTTATGCCTGTAATCCCAGCACTTTGGGAGGCCAAGGCGGGCAGACCATGCGGTCAAGAGATTGAGACCAGCCTGGCCAACATGGTGAAACCCCGTCTCTACTAAAAATACAAAAATTAGCTGGGCATGGGGGTGCACACCTGTAGTCCCAGCTACTTGGGAGGCTGAGACAGGAGAATCGCTTGAACCTGGGAGGTGGAGGTTGCAGTGAGCCAAGATCACAACACTGGAGTCCAGCCTGGCGACAGAACAAGACTCCGTCTCAAAAAAAAAAGGAAGAAAAGAAAGATGCTTTCAGATGGAAGGTGGATTAGAGAAGGGCAAGAAAGGCCAGGCACCATGGCTCGCGCCTGTAATCCCAACACTTTGGGAGGCCGAGTGGGTGGATCACCTGAGGTCGGGAGTTTGAAACCAGCCAGGGCAACATGGAGAAACCCCGTCTCTACTAAAAAGAGAGAGAGAGAGAGAGAGAGAGAGAGAGAGGAGAGAGAGAGAGAGAGGCAAGAAAGAAGGCAAGGCCCTGGGCCCAAAGAGAACAGGGCAGGGACTTGGGGAGGGAAGGCAGGAGGCGTCCCTGACAAGGCCCACGATGGTGACCTGGGGACTGGAAGAGCAATGAGCTGCCCTAACATGGGGTCATGGAGGAGGCGACCACAGAGAGGAAAGTCAACAGAGGCCTGATGAGAAGGGCCTTAAATGTCAAGAAGATTGGGCTTTATACCAAGGGCACTAGGGAGCTATGGAAGGATCTTGAGCAGGGGGAGTAACATCGATTTGGAAAAATCTGTTTGGCCTTTGTGTGAGGGTAGATGAGAGGGCGGGAGCCTAAAAAGGAGGCTGGGTTGGAAACGCTAGGACAGAAACCCAGAGAAGAAGGGACTGGCCCTGGGGTGCCCAGTGGGCATTGAGGAGGAGGGAATCAGGAGCAGGAGGCTGATCCCCACCCATCCCTTCTGTCCCCTCTCCCTCCTTTCCTACAGGCTGGCCCCGGCTCCATTTCCAGGTGTGGTCCCAGGACAGCTTTGGCCGCTGCCAGCTTGCAGGCTATGGATTTTGCCATGTGCCCAGCAGCCCAGGCACCCACCAGCTGGCCTGTCCCACATGGCGGCCCCTGGGCAGTTGGCGGGAGCAGCTGGCACGGGCTTTTGTGGGTGGGGGGCCGCAGCTGCTGCATGGGGACACCATCTACAGTGGTGCCGACCGCTATCGCCTGCACACAGCTGCTGGTGGCACCGTGCACCTGGAGATCAGCCTGCTGCTGCGCCACTTCGACCGCTATGGCGTTGAGTGCTGAGGGATCCTGCCTCCAACGCCACCACCACCTGCACCCCTGGATTCCCCATGAGGGGCAGGATGGCACAGGGGTCAAGAGCATGGACTCTGGAGACCGTCAGAGCTGACCCCAGCTAAGGGATAGCTCTGCTTCTGTCCTTTCAAGGACCTCTGGCTCACTCTAGACCCAGTTTCTGTATCTGTAAGTTGGGGACAGTAAATGTGTAGGGTCGCAGGGTGTTGGGTGAAAAGGCTGCTTGGCACAAGGGAGGTGCTCAGTAAAGGAGAACAATTCGTACAGGTGTCTGCCTCCTGCCTCCTCCATTTCTCTGGTGTCCTGTTGTTCCTCCTCCCACTGACACCCTCCCCAGGCCCCCACCGTGACAGACGCTCTTCCCCAGCCTGTGCCTCAGCCTCATACTCTTCCCATTCTGGGTCGCCCTTCCCTGGTCGGCTGCCCTGTGTCTCATCCCCCGGATTAAGCCTTCTGTGGCCGGTCCTTTCTCTGGTGACCCACACCGCCTGGCAAAACCACAGCGCATCTGGATCACCCGCTTTGGTGGCGCTTGGCCGCCAGGAGGCAGCACCCTGTTTGTGGGGCGGAGCCGGGGTGCCCGCCCCTTTCCCCCCAGGGCTGAAGGGACCCCCCTCGGAGCCCGCCCACGCGAGACGAAGACGGTGGCCCAGCCCCCCCCATGCCCTCCCCCTGGGAGCCGCCCGCGCTCCCGCCCCGTGAGCTTCCTGGGTGGGGCCGGGACAGCTTCAAAACCCCCCGCCGACCCAGCGGGTCCCCGCCGCCACCGCCCTTCGCGCCCTGAGCCATCTCCCTCCCACCTCCCTCCGCGGACCAGCCAGACAGCGAGGGCCCCGGCCGGGGGCAGGGGGGACGCCCCGTCCGGGGCACCCCCCGGCTCTGAGCCGCCCGCGGGGCCGGCCTCGGCCCGGAGCAGAGGAAAGAGTTGCCGAGAAGCAGCCCGAGGCCCCAGAGTCTGAGACCAGCCGCCGCCGCCGCAGCCGCCCCCGCCACTGCGGGGAGGAGGGGGAGGAGGAGCGGGAGGAGGGACGAGCTGGTCGGGAGAAGAGGAAAAAAACTTTTGAGACTTTTCCGTTGCCGCTGGGAGCCGGAGGCACGGGGACCTCTTGGCGCGACGCTACCCCGTGAGGAGGCAGGACTTGGGGACCCCAGACCGCATCCCCTCACCGCCGGGGACACTTGCTCCCTCCCTGCCCCCTACACGTCGTCCCTCAGGCGCCCCCATTCCGGACCAGCCCTCGGGAGTCGCCGACCCGGCCTCCAGCAAAGACTTTTCCCCAGACCTGGGGCGCACCCCCCTGCACGCCGCGTTCATCTCCGGCCTGTCTCCCGAGTCCCCGCGCATCCTAGACCCTTTCTCCTCCAGGAGTCGGATCTCTCTCCGACCTGCCACAGATCCCCTATTCAAGACCACCCACCTTCTGGTACCAGATCTCGCCCATCTAGGTTATTTACATAGGATACTGGGACACCCCGGTCAGAGCCTCTCCTCCACCACTGCGCTCTGAGGACCTCAACTTTCCCTCGAGGCCCTCCTGCCTTTTCCCGGGAGACCCCCAGCCCCTGCGGGGGCCCCACCGCATCAGCCCTGTTCACGCTCTCGACAGTGCCGGGGGGCGCCGCCTCCCCCATGCCGCCCTCCGGGTTGCGGCTGCTGCCGCTGCTGCTGCCGCTGCTGTGGCTACTGGTGCTGACGCTCGGCCGGCCGGCCGCGGGACTATCCACCTGCAAGACCATCGATATGGAGCTGGTGAAGCGGAAGCGCATCGAGGCCATCCGTGGCCAGATCCTGTCCAAGCTGCGGCTGGCCAGCCCCCCGAATCAGGCGGAGGTGCCGCCGGGCCCGCTGCCCGAGGCCGTGCTCGCCCTGTACAACAGCACCCGCGACCGGGTGGCCGGGGAGAGCGCCGAGCCGGAGCCCGAGCCGGAGGCCGACTACTACGCCAAAGAGGTCACCCGCGTGTTCATGGTGGAAACCCACCACGGTGAGCTCGGAGGGGCAGGGGAGTCGATAGGGGGGCCCCCAGGGGGCGCCGGAGTGCCGGGGCCACGGGGAGGAAGTGACTGACAGAGGAAACTGGCTGGAGGAACAGGACCCCTGGGGCACCGGGAACGTGGGATGGTGGGAGGGGGTGTCAAAAGAGAATGGCACTGAGCCCCCTACCCCCAAGTACCTGGTCTTGGAGAGGAGGAGATAGCGACGTGGACCGCTTCTGGAGGGCGACAGGAACATGAGGGGTCGCGCGCCGGGAGGGGAGGGGAGTCCCCTAGAGGGAGAGAAGTAATAGGGAGAGAGTGGAAGAAGGCTCCCTCTTCCAGGATGTGTTGAATGAGGGGGTCCGTGGGGTGGGAGTTGCAGAGATGGGGGAGCCTGGTGTGGGTGAAGCGAAAACACCAGTATTTAGGAAAAGAGAGGCACTGGGGAAAGTTGACCCGGAGCGCGGGAGTCCTGAGGTAGAAAGATTCAAGAAGGACAGAAAAGCTAGATGAAGGCCACCCCAGGGGGTGCCAGGAAAGCGATAGTGGACCCCCTTCCAGAGGCTGCGAAGAACACGTGGGATGCGGGGCTGCCGGAGAGTGAGAAAAAGAGAGGTTGGTGTGATAAATGTGGGGAGAAAGGAAGACGAGGTTATTGGAAGGAAGAGGCTAGCGGGACCCGGGAGGGCGCCCGGGATGCAGAGGTGTCCTCGGTGTTTCCCACTGGGACTTGAGGGACAGAGTGGGGAGCCCAGCGGAGGAATCGAGCTCTCAGGAGACCTAGAATTCTGGGTCATGGGAAGGGCTTTACCGAGAGGGGAAGACAAGCGTGGGAAAGGTGGTGTGAGTGGGGCGGAGGAGGGAATACCCAGCGCCATCTACTCTGCGAACAGCGAGCCCCCAACTCGACGCAGGATGGGGGGGAATGGGCTGAGTAGAGCCCAGCTGCTGGGGAAGTGCTGGGTTGGGGGTGAGTCTACAATTCCCTGGTGAGAAAATCAAGCTGGGAGGGGTGAGAAAGCCCCACGTGGGTGCCACGCGCGGGGGGAGGAGCCTGCTTTTCCACCAAAGGGCAAGAGGACCCCGTTGTGCTAAACACTGGCAGTCTGGAGCCCAGAGTCAGTTCCTCTCGGGGTGGCTGGGGAAACCCCAGCGTCCGGCCGCCTCACCCTCCTCCCTTCCCTTTCCTTTCCATGCCCCCGGTGGGGGCGGGGATCGCGCGCAGAGCCCGGGGCGAGACGGGGCAGGTCTGGTCCCGGCTCTCCTGGCTGTGGCGCCTCCTGCTCTCTTCACCCCAGCTACGGGCGGGGCTCCCGCTGAGACGGCCCCTCAGCACCCACGCGAGGACCCAGGCATCCCGCGTGGTTCAGAGCCTGGGGGAAGATCCTTCAGGTTTCACTGACTCTTGGGTGGTGGGGGCTTGCGGGTCCCCGGCCCATTCCTGCGCCAGTTTACTGCTCCAGCCCAGTGACGCCCACTCCGCATCCACGTCTTAGTCTCACCTTCTCTTGGCTTCATCTTCGTTGTAGAGGTTCCTTTAACACTGACCCCTCCAATCCTGTTCTCCCCCACAAATGCCTGTGTGTCCCTTTTCCCCACGTGCCTCCCCATTTGGTCTCCGTTAGTCTCTGCCCACACCTAGGTGTCCTGGTTTCTGTTTCTCTCTTTTCTCTCCACGTCTCTCCCCTCTCCTCTGTCGCTGCCACTCTCCACCTCTCCCTCTCTGCAGCACCCTCCAACCCTTGCCCTCCCTCCTCTCTCTCTCCTTCCCTATCTGTCTTCCCCAGCCAAGGCTCTGCCTTTCCTTTAGGGTTTGCTGAGTAACCTCTGGGCCAAGAATAGGGCTTACTGGGGCTGGGTGGGGAGGGAGACTGGGGAGGAGGAGGAGGAGGGAAGGGGGCCCTAGGAAGGGGTTTCCTCTGCCTTTCTCACCAGGATCTTTTCTCACTATTTTCACGGCCCCACTACAGGAGGCTGACAGCAGTTGTCCCAGTTGATCCAGGGGTTCATGGCTTGTTTCCTCAATCCCAACCCCAAACTTTTCCTAAACTAGAAAACATCTTGGCTGGGTGCAGTGGCTCACGCCTGTAATCCCAGCACTTTGGGAGGCCCAGGCCAGTGGATCACCTGAGGTCAGGAGTTAGAGACCAGCCTGGCCAACTTGGTGAAACCCATCTCTACTAAAAATACAAAAATTAGCTGGGCAGAGTGGCAGGCACCTGTCATCCCAGCTACTCGGGAGACCGAGGCAGGAGAATCGCTTGAACCAGGAGGCAGAGGTTGCAGTGAGCCGAGACCATGCCACTGCACTCCGGCCTGAGCCACAGAGTGAGACTCTGTCTCAAAAAAGAAGAAAGCAGAAAGCAGAAGAAGGAAGGAAGGAAGGGAGGAAGGAAGGAAGGAAGGAAGGAAGGAAGGAAGGAAGGAAGGGAGGGAGGGAGGGAGGGAGGGAGGGAGGGAGGGAAGGGAAGGAAGGAGAAGAAAACACCCTAATTCCTTTTCTCCCCACTGCAGCCATTTCTACCCAGAATGAACTTTACTTTCCCTAACCAGCTGGGGAAGGGAGTTAAGGGTGGAAAACTAATAATAAAAGAAGTAGAAGAATCGCTTAGGGGTGAAGAGCCCAGTCTCTAGCCTCTCAACATATTGGGAGGCTGAGGTGGGAGGAATTCCAGCCTGCAGTGAGCCAGGGTTGTGCTACTGTACTTCAGCCTGGGGGACAGACTGAGACCCTGTCTTGGGGGCGGGGGGAAGGGCACAGTTTCTGGAACCAGACAGCTTGAGTTTGAATCCTAGTCTGCAGCTTCCTAGCTATGTGGCCTTGGGGCAAATTACTTAATCTCTGTGCCTCAGTTTCTCCATCTATTAAATGGGTATAATAATAGTATAAGATTGTGAGGTTTAGGCTGGGTGTGGTGGCTCACGCCTGTAATCCAAGCACTTTGGAGGCTAAAGCAGGCGGATCACTTGAGGTCGGGAGTTCAAGACCAGCCTGACCAACACTGGTGAAACCCCATCTTAAAAAATAAATAAATAGGCCGGGTGCGGTGGCTCAAGCCTGTAATCCCAGCACTTTGGGAAGCCGAGGCAGGTGGATCACGAGGTCAAGAGATCGAGACCATCCTGGTCAACATGGTGAAACCCCGTCTCTACTGAAAATACAAAAAATTAGCTGGGCATGGTGGCGCGTGCCTGTAATCCCAGCTACTCAGGAGGCTGAGGCAGGAGAATTGCCTGAACCCAGGAGGCGGAGGTTGCGGTGAGCCGAGATCGCACCATTGCACTCCAGCCTGGGTAACAAGAGCAAAAACTCCGTCTCAAAAAAATAAATAATTAAATAATTTAAAAATATATATTGTGAGGTTTAAATGTCTTCATCTTTGTAAAGTGTTTTAAATAGCATCTGGCAAATAGTGCTTTTTTTGTTGTTTATTTATTTATGTATTTTTTAAAGACGCGGTTTCTCCATGTTGGCCAGGCTGGTCTCAAACTCCTGACCTCAGGTATCCATCCGTCTCAACCTCCCAAAGTGCTGGGATTACAGGCATGAGCCACCACGCCCGGCTTTTTTTTTTCTTTTTTTTTGAGACAGAGTCTTAACTCTTGGCCATACTATAACCTCTGCCTCTCGGGTTTAAGCGACTCTCCTGCCTCAGCCTCCTGAGTAGCTGGGATTACAGGTACCCAGCACCATGCCTGGCTAAATTTCTTTTTTAAATTCTTTGAGATGGAGTCTCACTCTGTCCCCGAGGTTGGAGTGCAATGGCACAATCTCGGATCACTGTAACCTCCGTCTCCCAGGTTCAAGTGATTCTCGTGCCTCAGCCTCCCGAGTAGCTGAGATTACAGGTGCCCACCACTGTGCCTGGCCAATTTTTGTATTTTTAGTAGAAACAGGGTTTCATCATGTTGGCCAGGCTGGTCTCGAACTCAGCCTGGCCAACCTCAAGTAATCCAAAGTGCTGGGATTACAGGCATGAACCCCTGCACCTGGCCAGCGCTCTGAGTGTATGCAGCGTATGAGACTTGGTGCCACACAGCTTCACCTGGGTCATCTAATTTCCCACTATAATCCAGGAATGAGTTCTAGAGTCACTCTGTCCTGTCTTACAGATGAGCACTGGGTTCAGATTGAGGAATTCACTTGCCCAAGGTTACACAGCACTTCAATTAGGAGAGTCTGGGTGGGAGAATTAGGAGAATGGAGGGAGCTTAATGTTACTGCTGTTTTTCAAAGAATAACAGGAAACTGACATTCAGAAAGAGGGTGTGAACTGCCCAAGGTCACACAGCTGAGAGGCAGCCGAGGTGCTATCTGACTCCAAAGCCAGTGCCCTTGATCCTTACTCTGCATTTTAGGGGTGCTTGCAATTCGGGGCTCTCAGTCCCAGGAAGGCCTGAGCAAACAGAGTGGTTCACCTTGTATACCATGGCAACGTATACAGCCTTAGTCGAGACAGATGATGCTACTTGAGAGAGGAGTGTGGTTAGGACCCATTTTACAGAGGAAAACCTGGGGGAGAAATCACTCCCCCAAGATCACACTGCTAAAAAGTATCAGAGTCATTTGGGCATCGTGGCTCATGCCTGTAATCCCAGGACTTTGGGAGGCTGAGGCAGGCAGATCACTTGAGGTCAGGAGTTCAAGACCAGCCTGGCCAACATGGTGAAACCCTGTCTCTACTACAAATACAAAAATTAGCTGGCCGTGGTGGCAGGTGCCTGTAATTCCCGCTACTCGGGAGGCTGAGGCAGGAGAATCTCTTGAACCTGGGAGGCAGAGGTTGCAGTGAGCCAAGATCGTGCCATTGCACTGCAGCCTGGGCAACAAAAGCTCAGTTTTTTTATGACAACATATACAGATCCAGAGCACTTCTCACCATTCCCTCTGCCCATCCCCGTTCATCTCTTGCCTACACCATTACAGTAGCCTCTTGTACTGGTCCCCTGCATCCGCCCTTGGCCTCTAAGGCAAGGGTCCCCAATCCCCAGACTGAGGACCAGTACCAGCCTGTGGCCTGTTAGGAACTGGGCCACACAGCAAGAGATGGGCGGTAGGCAAGTGAGCATTACCGCCCGAGCTCCACCTCCAGTTAGATAAGCGGTGGCATTAGATTCTCAAAGGAGACAAACCCTATGAGACTGACTCCACCCCAGAGCTGTCAGCTCCAAAACTCCTAGACTTGGGACCACCAGCTCCCCTCACCTCTGCCAAACCCCTGATCGCCTCTCTGCATCTCTCCCTGCTAGACATCTATGACAAGTTCAAGCACAGCACACACAGCATATATATGTTCTTCAACACGTCAGAGCTCCGAGAAGCAGTACCTGAACCTGTGTTGCTCTCCCGGGCAGAGCTGCGTCTGCTGAGGCTCAAGTTAAAGGCGGAGCAGCACGTGGAGCTGTACCAGGTGAGGACGTGAGCCTGAGGGAAGGTCTCCTGCTGGAGAGCGTGAGCTGTGACCAGCAGGGCAGCTGTGGGGCTGCTGGCTACAAGGTCTGCCTAGATGGTCCCTGAAGGATAGAGGAAATGCAAACCATGCAATCCTAGGACTCTTTTTCTTTCTTCATTTCTTTCTCTTTTTTTGAGACGGAGCCTTGGTCTGTTGCCCAGGTTGTAGTGCAGTGGCATGATCTCTGGTCACTACACCCTCCGCCTCCCAGGTTCAAATAATTCTCCTGTCTCAGCCACCTGAGTAGCTGGGATTACAGGAATATATCACCATGCTGGGCTAATTTTTGTATTTTTAGTAGCGACGGAGTGTGTGTGTGTGTGTGTGTGTGTGTGACAAAGTCTTGCTCTGTCACCAGACTGGAGCACAGTGGCACGATCTTGGCCCACTGCAACCTCTGCCTCCTGTGTTCAAGCAATTCCCCGGCTTTGGCTTCCCAAGCAGCTGGGACTAGAGGCATGCGCCACCACGCCCTGTTGGCCAGGCTGGTCTCGATCTCCTGACTTCAAGATCCACCTACCTCAGCCTCCCCAAGTACTGGGATTACAGGCATGAGCCACCATGCCTGGCCAACTCTTGGGTTTATAGAACATTAGTCTTTTTTTTTTTGAGACGGAGTTTCGCTCTTGTTACCCAGGCTGGAGTGCAATGGCGCTATCTCGGCTCACCGCAACCTCCGCCTCCTGGGTTCAGGCAATTCTCCTGCCTCAGCCTCCCGAGTAGCTGGGATCACAGGCACGTGCCACCATGCCCAGCTAATTTTTTGTATTTTTAGTAGAGATGGGGTTTCACCATGTTGACCAGGATGGTCTCGACCTCTTGACCTCGTGATCCACCCACCTCGGCCTCCTAAAGTGTTGGGATTACAGGCGTGAGCCACTGCGCCCGGCCTAGAACATTAGTCTTCTAAAGCTTCTCAGGCTCATTCAATGTGGAAATATTGGGATATCATCAAACATTTGAATTACAAAATGACTTCTAAGTTACTGACTTAGAATTCAGGGTGTCAAATTTGCAGAGCCGTATGCTCAGCAAACCCCAGAATGTTAGCAGCAGAATTTTTTTATTTATTATTATTATTTTGAGATGAAGTCTCGCTCTGTTACCCACGCTGGAATGCAGTGGTGTGATCTTGGCTCACTGCAACCTCTGTCTTCCAGGCTCAAGCAATTCTCCTGCCTCAGCTTCCCAAATAGTGACTACAGGTGTGTGCCACCATACCCAGCTAATTTTTGTATTTTTAGTAGAGATGGGTTTTCACCATGTTGGCCAGGCTGGTCTCGAACTCCTGACCTCATAATCAGCTCGCCTCAACTGCCCAAAATGCTGGGATTACAGGTGTGAGCCACCGCACCTGGCCCTCCATCTCAACTCTCACAGGTGCTGTGGGGGAGGATGGGTGCTGCAGGGTGGCACAGTGCGGATGTCTGAGAGGGTAGGTGGTGCCTGGGAACTGTCTGGGAGCCAGTTTGGGGGAGCAGATGGGATGAAGGGTTCAGTTGGTATATGTGGGGACATGGCAGCATCTACCACTGTCTCTCTCCCACCTTCATCATCCTCTAGAAATACAGCAACAATTCCTGGCGATACCTCAGCAACCGGCTACTGGCTCCCAGCGACTCGACGGAGTGGTTGTCTTTCGATGTCACTGGAGTTGTGCGACAGTGGCTGACCCACGGAGGTGAGGCTCGCTCATGTGTCCCACCTGTTTCTCAATGGGGTCCACCCCATTGTTTGTCCTGGGGTCACTTTGCCTAGGACCCCTGTCCGTCCTGGTGTGAAGGGGCTGAGACCTGGCTCCCCTCTGTGTTGTGGAAACCTGAGTGACTGGCTAATCCATTTCCTGAGCATCTCTCTGCCCTGCCCTGTGATGGGCGATGCCAAGGACACAGCAATGACTAAAACAGCCCCATCGTTGCCCTCACAGAGCTCATGGTCCATTCGGTGGGTAGGTGGGGAATAGACTTGTAAGGCAGTGATGACCCAGAGTGGGTGGAGCTGGGATGAAGAGCCCAAAGGAGGTGCCTGACCCAGCCTGCAATCAGGGAGGGCTTCCTGGAGGAGGGGCTCCTGAGCTGATGTTGTAGGGATGAGTAGAACGGTCAGGAAAAGGAGGGTTGTGAGAGTATTCTGGGGCTGGGCATGGTGGCTCACACCTGTAATCCCAGCACTTTGGACAAGGAGGATGGATTGCTGGAGATCAGAAGTTTGAGAGCAGCCTAGGCAACGTGGCAAAACCTGGTCTCTACAAAAATACAAAAATTAGCCATTCCTGCTGGTGCGCACCTGTAGTCCCGGCTGCTTGGGAGACTGAGGTAGAGAATCACTCGAGCCTGGGAGGTCGAGGCTGCAGTGAGCTGTAAGCGCACTACTGCAATCCAGCCTACATGACAGAGATCCCATCTAAAAAAAATAAATTAATTAAAAAAAAATACGTATTCCAGGCAACGGGAACAGCCTGTGCAAAGGCCTGGAGGCCAGGGAGAGCCTAACTCTCGTGGCCTGTCCAAGAGATGACTGTCTCTGTCCTGTTCCTGGCAGGGTCCATGATGCCCAAATCTCTCTCCCTCACCTCCCTCATTTATGCTTTTATTCAATAATTGCCTACCGGTTCCTGCAGTGTGCCTGGCCGTGTGCTGGGTGGCATGGGGACCACAGTGGCAACCAAGACAGCCCTCAGTTCTGCCTCATGGGGTCCGCAGTCACTTCTAGACATCTAAGAGATCTTGTCAAGGCCCCACCATGCAGTAATGACCTAGAATGATCAAAGATGGGACAGGGAGGCATCCAGGAAGGGGACCTCCTAAGTGCTGCTGGGAGCCCAGAAAAGGCACCTGGACCTACCTGGGGAGTCTAGGAGGGCTTACTGGGTGAGGGTGATTGTGTGGAGGCTCACAGGATAAGTAGTAGTTTGGCCACATGAAAAAGTAGGCATGGCCAGGCTCAGTGGGTCACGCCCATAATCCCCGCACTTTGCGGAGGCCAAGGCAGGCGGATCGCCTGAAGTCAGGAGTTCGAGACCAGCCTGACCAACATGGTGAAACCCCGTCTCTACTAAACATACAAAATTAGCCAGCATGGTGGCACATGCCTATAATCCCAGCTACTTGGGAGGCCGAGGCAGAATTGCTTGAACCTGGGAGGCAGAGGTTACAGTGAGCTAAGATCGCACCATTGCACTCCAGCCTGGGCAACAAGAGCGAAACTCTGCCTGAAAAAAAAATTAGGGATCAGGGAGCAGAAGGGCACCAGGAGGAGTGTTCTGGGCTATTCCACAGAGGCCTAGAAGGAGCTCATCTGTCTTGGTCAATGCTGAGTCCCAGGCACACAGCATAGGCTCTGGCACATTGTAGGAGCTTAGAAAGCATCATCCACTCATTCATTCAGTAGACTAATGCTGGCCAGGTGTGTTGGCTCACACCTGTAATCCTGGCACTTTGGGAGGCCAAGGTGGGAAGATTGTTTGAGCCTAGCCTGAGCAACATTGTGAGACCCCTGCCTCTACAGAAAATTTAAAAATTAGCTGTGAAAGCCGAGTGCAGTGGCTCACGCCTGTAATCCCAGCACTTGGGGGGGCCGAGGCGGGTGGATCACGAGGTCAAGAGATTGAGACCATCATGGTCAACATGGTGAAACACCGTCTCTACTAAAAATACAAAAAATTAGCTGGGCACGGTGGCGCGTGCCTGTAATGCCAGCTACTCAGGAGGCTGAGGCAGAATTGCCTGAACCCAGGAGGCGGAGGTTGTGGTGAGCGGAGATCGCGCCATTGCACTCCAGCCTGGGTAATGAGTGAAACTCCGTCTC
Source organism: Leontopithecus rosalia (assembly GCA_028533165.1). Taxonomy (NCBI): domain Eukaryota; kingdom Metazoa; phylum Chordata; class Mammalia; order Primates; family Cebidae; genus Leontopithecus; species Leontopithecus rosalia. The sequence continues at coordinate 29,120,974 of CM052668.1, read as the reverse complement.
AAAAAAAAAAAAAAAAGAAAAAAATAGCTGTGTAGGTCAGGTGCGGTGGCTAACGCCTATAATCCCAGCACTTTGGGAGGCTGAGGCTAGCAGATCACCTGAGGTCAGGAGTTCCAGACCAGTCTGGCTAACATGGTGAAACCTCATCTCTACTAAAAGTACAAAAAATTAGCTAGGCATGGTGTCGTATGCCTGTAATTCCAGTTACTTGGGAGACTGAGGCAGGAGAAGTGCTTGAACCTGGGAGGCAGAGGTTGTAATGAGCCAAGATCATGCCACTGCACTCCAGCCTGGGCAACAGAGCCAGACTCTGTCTCAAAAAAAAAAAAAATTCGTCTTGCATGGTGGCACGTGCCTGGCTACTTGGGAGGCTGAGGCAGGAGGATTGCTTGGGCCTGGGAGGCTGAGGCTGCAAGACCTTGTCTCAAAAAAAAAAAATAAATAAATAAAGCAAGAGAGCTGCAGAGAGGACAGAGCGGGGTGGGCAGGGGAGGCAGGAAGGAACCCCCTGGGCTTTGCTCCTTCCTTCCTCTTCCTCCAGGGGCTGGGTGAGCTACACCCACAGACTGGCTTCCCTCTCCCCATTGCTACAGGGGAAATTGAAGGCTTTCGCCTTAGCGCCCACTGCTCCTGTGACAGCCAAGATAACACACTGCAAGTGGACATCAACGGTAAGACCTGCTTCCCTGGCCATGCCCAGCTGTGATCTGTGTGCATGTGTGTGTCCTCATCTGCCCCGCGCCCCACCCGTCTGTCCCTCTGAGATGTCTGTATATGTCCCCTATCCTCTGACTCCCACACCAAAGCAGGGTTCTCTACTGGCCGCCGAGGTGACCTGGCCACCATTCATGGCATGAACCGGCCTTTCCTGCTTCTCATGGCCACGCCGCTGGAGAGAGCCCAGCATCTGCAAAGCTCCCGGCACCGCAGAGCCCTGGACACCAACTACTGCTTCAGGTGAACCTTGCAGCCTCGGATACAGGCCTTCTAGGCTGCGGGCATGACTGCCATCTGCTGATCTGGTGCCCCAGGGTGGACACCTGGCTGTTGCTGTGCTTGGGCTGAGCGTCTGTCTCCTAAAGGGAGGGCTAGAACTGAAGCTTGAAGGGCTTAGGGGATGGGGTTTAGGGTGTAAGAACTGGGAGTCTTGTGCTAGGCTTTGGGAGGCTGTAATCCCAGCACTTTGGGAGGCCGAGACAGGTGAATCACCTGAGGTGGGGAATTTGAGACCAGCCTGGACAACATGGTGAAACCCCGTCTCTACTAAAAATACAAAAAATTAGCTGGGCATGGTGGCGTGTGCCTGTAATCCCAGCTACTCAGGAGGCTGAGGCAGGAAAATTGCCTGAACTCAGGAGGCAGAGGTTGCAGTGAGCCGAGATCGTGCCATTGCACTCCAGCCTGGGTAACAAGAGCGAAACTCTGTCTCAAAAAAAAAACAAAACAGAAATTAGCCAGGCATGGTGGTGGGCACCTATAATCTTAGCTACTCAGCTGGAATTACAGCTACCCAGGTACTCAGGCTAAGGTAGGAGAATCGCTTGAACCTGAGAGGCAGAGGTTTCACTGAGCTGAGATTGCGCCATCTCAAAAAAGAAAAGTGTTAGCTTGAACCTCTTGAGTGATGGGCTCGGAACTGTGGAATGTCGGGTTGCAGTACTGGCACACTGGAATTCAGGAATGCCAAGATCCTCGAAGGTTGGAAAGTAGGAATCCTGGAAAGTTGAAAATGCTGTCGGCATGTTAGAATTGTAAGATGCTGGAATACTAATCCTGCAATCTAAGAAAGCTGAAATGTTGGATTCCTAGAAAGTTGAAACGGAGAGTTAGAATGTTGTAAAATTGAAGTGATCATCTGACCTCATTCCTCCCCGGCTTAAAATACTTTGGTGGTGTCTTGGGCTTTGTCACCTGCTTTTCCTCTGCCGGAAAATCAGCCCTGCTCCCAGACTCCTTCACCATCAGATTTTAGCGCCATCAGCCCAGCAACCCTGTGAAGGAACAAACTGAGGTCTTGAATGCCAACAGCAGCTGACATGACAAAGGAGCCAGCCAGCCATGTGAGCCTCCGTAGGGATGGACACAATGTTGCCTGGGAAGTCTTGCAAAAAGTCAAACCTGAAGGCCAGGTGTGGCAGCTCATGCCTGTAATCCCAGCACTTTGGGAGGCTGAGACAGGCAGATGGCTTGGGCTCAGGAGTTGCACGAGTTCCAAGCCAGCCTGTGCAACATGGTAAAACCCTGTCTCTCCACAAAAAAATACCAAAAAACTAGCTGGGCTGGGTGGTGTGTGCCTGTAGTCCCAGCTACTTGGGAGGCTGAGGCAGGAGTGCTTGAGCCCAGGAGGTTGTGGCTGCAGTGAGCTGGGATCACGCCGTTGCACTTCAGGACAGAGCGAGATCCTGTGTATGAAAAAAAAAAATCAAGGCCGGGCGCGGTGGCTCAAGCCTGTAATCCCAGCACTTTGGGAGGCTGAGGCGGGTGGATCACGAGGTCAAGAGATCGAGACCATCCTGGTCAACATGGTGAAACCCCGTCTCTACTCAAAATACAAAAAATTAGCTGGGCATGGTGGCACGTGCCTGTAATCCCAGCTACTCGGGAGGCTGAGGCAGGAGAATTGCCTGAACCCAGGAGGCGGAGGT
>CM052668.1:29047991-29117829 GCA_028533165.1 Leontopithecus rosalia | reverse complement strand
CTTTGGGAGGCTGAGGCGGGTGGATCACGAGGTCAAGAGATCGAGACCATCCTGGTCAACATGGTGAAACCCCGTCTCTACTCAAAATACAAAAAATTAGCTGGGCATGGTGGCACGTGCCTGTAATCCCAGCTACTCGGGAGGCTGAGGCAGGAGAATTGCCTGAACCCAGGAGGCGGAGGTTGTGGTGAGCCGAGATCACGCCATTGCACTCCAGCCTGGGTAACAAGAGCAAAACTCCATCTCAAAAAAAAAAAAAAAAAAATCAAACCCAATCGGGACTGTAGATCCCAACAGTTTTCTAGAAAGAGAGGAACAGAGGAAATGTTAGGCAACAGGGTTTCACCAGCCGCAGCCTCCCAAAATGCTGCGATTACAGGCATGAGCCACCACGCCCGGCCTATGTCCTGTATTTTTGGTGGGTTTGTTTTTTTTTTTTGAGAAGGAGTTTCACTCGTCACCCAGTCTGGAGTGCAATGCAAAATCTCGGCTCACTGCAGCCTCTGCCTCCCGTGTTCAAGCGATTCTCCTGCTTCAGCCTCCTAAGTAGCTGGGATTACAGGCACACACCACCACACCTGGCTAATTTTTGTATTTTTAGTAGAGATAGGGTTTCACCATGTTGGCCAGGCTGATCCTGAACTCCTAACCTCAGGTGATCTGATTGCCTCGGCCTCACAAAGTGCTGGAATTACAGGCATGAGCCACCACTCCTGGCCTATAGCCTGCATTTTAAAAATAAGATAGAGAAAAGAAAACGTACTTAAGACAATCATAAGGAAGAGGAAATACATTTTCCACCCATTGAGCAGAAGTGGCTTATCGCAAAGGTCTTCACATTGAGTAGGCTGAGGAGGAGGAGGAGGGAGAAGAAGGGTTGGTCTTGCTGTCTCGGGTGGCAGAGGCAGAAGAAAAACTCACCTGTAAGCGGTGTATTTTGTAAGTGGACCACGTAGTTCATGCCCATATTGTTCAAGGGTCAGTCTATATATAGTAAAACCTGAATATATATACAAAGAGAGAGAGGTGATTCTGTGGATTTTGAAAAAGTCCTAAGAGAGGCCAGACATGGTGGCCCACGCCCGTAATCCCAGCACTTTAGGAGGCTGAGGCGAGTGGATCACTTGGGGTCAGGAGTTCAAGACCAGGCTGGACAACATGGTGAAACCCTCTCTGTACTAAAAATACAAAAATGTGGCTGGGCACGGTGGCTCAAACCTGTAATCCCAGGACTTTGGGAGGCTGAGGTGTGTGGATCACCTGAGGTCAGGAGTTTGGGACCAGCCTGGACAACACGGCGAAACCCTGCCTCTACTAAAAATACAAAAATTACCTGGGCGTGGTGACGCATGCCTGTAGTCCCCACTGTTTGGGAGGCTAAGGCAGGAAAATCGCTTGAACCAGGAGGCTGCAGTGAGCAGTGAGCCAAGACTGCACTCCAGCCCGGATGGTAGAGCGAGACCCTGTCTCAAAAAAAAAAAAAAAAAAAGAGAGATAATACGATGTTGGTGGATGGGATAGAGATGCAATGGAAATTGGCCGTGAGGTGATCACTGTTGAAGCTGCTTTTGTGTATGTTTGAAACTTTCCAGCTGGGTAAAGTGGCTCACGCCTGTAATCCCAGCACTTTGGAAGGCCAAGGTGGGTGGATCACTTAAGGTCAGGAGTTCGAGACCAGCCTGGCCAACACGGCAAAACCCCATCTCCACTAAAAATACAAAAAATTTTAGTTGGGTGTGGTGGTGCCACCTGTAATCCCAGTTACTCAGGATGCTGAGCCAGGAGAATTGCTTGAACTTGGGAGGTGGTGGTTGCTGTGAGCGAAAGCTGCACCACTGCACTCCACCTGGGTGACAGAGCAAGACCCACACACACACATACATACACACACACACACACACACACACACACACACACACATATATACACCCATACATATACGTATATATACCTGATTGAACCTTAGAAAGACTGGTAAAAAAAACTTTCATAGGAAAATGTGTTCCTAAAGCAGCTTACACACAACCTCCTCCCTAACCCCTTTCTCCAATATCCAAGGTGGATATGAGGCCTCTCGGGCTCCCCTGGGGCCCAAGTAGATCTTTGATTCAACAGTCTCTGTTGGCTCTTTTTTTTTTTTTTTGAGATGGAGTCTGGCTCTGTTACCCAGGCTGGAGTGAATGCAATGGCGAGATCTTCGCTCAATGTGACCTCTGTCTCCAGGGCTCAAGTGATTCTCCTGCCTTAGGCTCCCAAGTAGCTGGGATTACAGGGTGCACCACCGTGCCCAGGTAATTTTTGTAATTTTAGTAGAGACAGGGTTTCACTGTGTTGGCCAGGATGGTCTTGATCTCCTGACCTTGTTATCCACCCGCATCGGCCTCCCAAAGTGCTGGGATTACAGGCATGAGCCACTGCATGCAATTTTTTGTAGAGGCAGGTCTTTTTTTTTTTTTTTTGAGATGGAGTTTTACTGTTGTTACCCAGACTGGAATGCAGTGGCACGATCTCGGCTCACCGAAACCTCCGCCTCCTGGGTTCAAGCAATTCTCCTGCCTCAGCATCCCAAGTAGCTGGGACTACAGGCGCGTGCCACCATGCCCAGCTAATTTTTGTATTTTTAGTAGAGACGGGGTTTCACCTTGTTGACCAGGATGGTCTCGATCTCTTGACCTTGTGATCCACCCGCCTTGGCCTCCCAAAGTGCTCGGATTACAGGCGTGAACCACTGCACCCGGCCAAGGTCTTGAGAGACTGGATAGAAAAGGCTTTTCGAAAGCAAGGGCTGTGGGTATCCCAGGGCCCAGTGTATCATGGCAGGCCCTGAATGTATCCTAAAAAAATGAGTCAGAGAATCACCTAAGTCAGAGGGCTTGTTCAGCATGGACGGTTGTTCCCAGCCCCGCACACAGTTTCTGCTTTCAGTGGCCTTGGGTGCTGCCTGAGACTCTGCATTTCCCACAGTCCCCAGGTGATGCTGCCACTGGTCATGTGAGCTCACTGGAGAGCTGCTGACTTGGATAACAGTCTCATAGCTGGGCGAGGTGGCCTGTAATCCTAGCACTTTGGGAGGCTGAGGTGGGCAGATCACAAAGTCAGGAGATCTAGACCATTCCGGCTAACACAGTGAAACCCCATCTCTACTAAAAATATGAAAAGTTAGCCAGGCGTGGTGGCACACACCTGTAGTCCCAGCTACTAGAGAGGCTGAAGCAGGAGAATCACTTGAACCCAGGAGGAGGAGGTTGTGGTGAGCCAAGATCATGCCATTGTACTTCAGCCTGGGCAACAAGAGTGAAATGCCATCTCAAAAAAAAAAAGTATCAGACATCTTGCCTCCAGGGTATCTGGTGCCACTTGAAGCCGGGTTCAAGCGATTCTCTTGCCTCAGCCTCCCAAGTAGCTGGGCCTGCAGGCGCATGCCACCATGCCCAGCTAATTTTTGAATTTTTAGTATAGACAGGGTCCTCAAGTTTGCCTGCCTCAGCCTCCCAAAGTTCTGGGATGACAGGCGTGAACCCCCACACCCCGCTAGCCCCACCAATCTATGAGCGGGGGCTGCAGTGAGCCGAGATGGCACCACTGCACTCCAGCCTGGGTGACAGAGTGAGGCTCTGTCTCAAAAAAAAAGAAAAGAAAAATAGTCACCCTCAACTTTTTCTTTTTTATTTTTCCTATTCTGATTTAAATTGCTTTATTATGGAAAATTTCAAACGTGTACAAAAGAAATGGAGATAAGATAATGAATGTCTGTAAACTCTCATCCAGCTTCACTGATGATTTTACCCCGTTTCAAATGCAGACATTTATGTATTTTCTTGCATAACTGCAATACCATATTGCACTGAATGGAACTAACAGTCACTTGGATATTTTGGAAAGGATGGCTCAGAAAGGTATCTCTGAGGTGGTGATGTCAGTCCTGTAACTGATATTGATTGAGTACCTACTGCATTCCAGGCACTGCTTTAGGAGATAAGGGTCCTTGAGTGAAGGATATTTGAGCTAAGGTTTAAATGAATCGAAGGGGCCAGGCAAGGTGGCTCACGCCAGTAATCTCACCACTTTGAGAGGCCGAGGTGTGGATCCCTTGAGCCCAAGTTCAACACCAGCCTGGGCAACATAGTGAGCCCGTCTCTAAAAAGAATAAAAAATTAAAAGAATAAATGGGCTGAGCACATTGGCTCATGTCTGTAATCCCAGCACTTTGGGAGGCTGAGTTGGGAGGATCACAAGGTCGGGAGTTGAAGACCAACCTGGTCAACATGGTGAAACTCCATCTCTACTAAAAATACAAAAAAATTAGCCAGGTGTGGCGGCACTCACTTCTAATCCCAGCTACTCGGGAGGCTGAGGCAGGAGCATTGATTGAACCTGGGAAGCAGAGGTTGCAGTGAGCCGAGATCGCGCCACTGCACTCCAGCCTGGGTGACACAGCAGGACTCCGTCTCGAAAAAAAAATTAGGAAAAGAAAGAATAAATGAAGTGAAGGAAGAAGCTGGAGTGGTTATCTGTGGGATTAGCAAGCCAGGCAGAGGGAACAGCAGATGGCAGGGCCCTGAGGTAAGACTGTTTGAGGAACAGACAGGACATCTGTGTGGCTGCCGTGGCGTAGGCATGAGAGAGAGGGAGAGGAGATCAGCCAGATTCGGTAGCACCTTGTGGCACATGGTGAGGACTTGGGCATTTGCCATGAGATGGAGCCAGGTTCAGAGCAGAGGAGTGACATGACAATTTATAGCATGAACCTGGAGGGCAGAGATTTCTATTATTTATTTATTTTTTTCTGGGTACTCCTCCCAAATGTCTCTTTAAATCTAAAAATTTTTTAAAATTCTTTTAGAGACCAGGGTCTTGTGCTTTATTGTCCAGGCTGGCGTGCAGTGCTGTGACCATAGCTCACTGCATCCTTGAACTCCTGGGTCCAGCGATCCTCCCACATCATCCTTCAATCCCAAAGTACTGGGATTGAACGCAGGAGCCACCACACCTAGCCTATTTCTGTCTGTTTCATTTGCCCTCAATCCCCAGTAGATCCCAGCCTGGCACACAGTAGTAATTCAGTAAACATTTGTTACACAAATAGAGCAGATCAGTATACATGGAGCTGTGTTATTTTTTTGTTTTTTTGTTTGTTTGTTTGTTTTGTTTTTTTGAGACGGAGTTTCACTCTTGTTACCCAGGCTGGAGTGCAATGGCGTGATCTCAGCTCACCTCAACCTCCGCCTCTTGGGTTCAGGCAATTCTCCTGCCTCAGCCTCCCGAGTAGCTGGGATTACAGGCACGCGCCACCGTGCCCAGCTAATTTTTTGTATTTTGAGTAGAGACGGGGTTTCACCATGTTGACCAGGATGGACTCGATCTCTTGGCCTCGTGATCCACCCATCTCAGCCTCCCAAAGTGCTGGGATTACAGGCGTGAGCCACCGCGCCCGGCCAGCTGTGTTATTTTTTATGTTCCAGGGTGTGGGCATACCATCATTTATTTAGTTCCTGGTGGATGGTCGTCTGGCTTCTTATAGGCTTGTTTTAAGCACTGCATGAGATAATTATTTTATTTATTAATTATTTATTATTTTTATTTGATTTATTTATGTATTTTGAGCCGGAGTCTTGCTCTCAGGCTGTAGTGTGGTGGCGCGATCCTGGCTCACTGCAACCTCCACCTCCACGGTTCAAGCAATTCCCCTGCCTCAGCCTCCCGAGTAGCTGGGATTACAGGCATATGCCACCACACTGGGCTAAATTTTTTTGTATTTTTAGTAGAGATGGGGTTTCACCATGTTGGCCAGACTGGTCTCGGACTCCTGACCTCAGGCGATCCGCCCAACAGGAGGTTGGGGTCTAAAAGGCTGGGCAGTGCTCCCATAGGTGGCTGTCTCTTAGGGGGTCTAAGCAAGGCCACAACCTCAACTAGATTGAACCAGGAGTTCGGAACGGTTGCTCTTCGCCCCTAGCTGATCCTCGGCTCGGCCCAGAGAAAGCCTCCCAAAGTGCTGAGATGATAGGCGTGACCTACTGCGCCCGCAGCATGAGATAATTATTACAGTGCTCTTAGCGCAGTACTGGACAGGAGGAAGGATAATCCCTGTGTTAGGGATTATCATGACTATTACTGTTATTATCACAGGGGGTGCAAGGGAGACCCAGATGGAGAGACAGGGCTGGGGGGCAACCTAGGGTGACACACACACCTGGGGACAAGGGGCACGCAGCTCCTGTGGTGGCAGCCCCTCCATGCCCCTGACAACTGTCTCTCCCGCCTGCAGCTCCACGGAGAAGAACTGCTGCGTGCGGCAGCTGTACATTGACTTCCGCAAGGACCTCGGCTGGAAGTGGATCCACGAGCCCAAGGGCTACCACGCCAACTTCTGCCTGGGGCCCTGCCCCTACATTTGGAGCCTGGACACACAGTACAGCAAGGTACGTCTGGCCCACGGGGGTAGGAGATGCGCTGCGGGGAGCCAGGATGGAGGAAGAGGAGAGAGAAAGAGAAGGAAAGTCAGAGAGATGAGTTGGCAGGATGCGGGGGAAAGAGACAGGGATGGGGTGGGGAGGAGAATGCATAAAGAGATGGGGAGAGAGGCATGAGATATGAAGACTCACAGAGCTGAAGTAACAGAGGGATGGGGTGAAGTGGAGAAGAGAGACAGGGAGATGGAAGGAAAAACGCAGAGAGAAATGGAGAGACAGAATGAGAGAGGCAGGCGGACACTGGCAGATACAGACACAGAGTTAGGGCAAGGAGAGACAAAGACAGGTACACAACAAGGCAAGAGGCAAACATGAGGAGGGGCAGACTGAGAAAGAAAATCAGGGCAGGTGCCATGGCTCACACCAGGAATACCAGCACTTTGGGATGTGGAAGCAGGAGGATCGCTTGAGCCCAGGAGTTCGAGACTGGCCTGGGCAATAGAGTGAGAGCCCATCTCTACCCCCCACCAAAAAAATAGCCAGGAGTGGTGGCGCTTGCATGTGGTCCAAGCTACTCCAGAGGCTGAGGCGGGAGGAAGGCTTGAGCCCAGGAGGTTGAGGCTGCAGTGAGCTGTGATGACACCACTGCACTCCAGCCTGGGTGGCAGAGAGACCTTGTCGAAAAAGAAAATCAGGGCCAGGTGCGGTGGCTCACGCCTGTAATCCCAGCACTTTGGGAGGCCAAGGCGGGTGGATCACAAGGTCAGGAGTCCGAGACCATCATGGCCAACATAGTGAAACCTCATCTCTACTAAAGCGTGGTGGTGCATGCCCGTAATCCCAGCTACTCGGGAAGGTGAGGCAGAGATCACGCCACTGCACTCCAGCCTGAGCAACAGTGCGAAACTCCGTCTCAAAAAAAAAAAAAAAAAAAAAGGCCGGGCGCGGTGGCTCAAGCCTATAATCCCAGCACTTTCGGAGGCAGAGGCGGGTGGATCACGAGGTCAAGAGATCGAGACCATCCTGGTCAACATGCTGAAACCCCCGTCTCTACTAGAAATACAAAAAATTAGCTGGGCATAGTGGTGCGTGCCTGTAATCCCAGCTATTTAGGAGGCTGAGGCAGGAGAACTGCCTGAACCCTGGAGGCGGAGGTTGCGGTGAGCCGAGATCGCGCCATTGCACTCCGGCCTGGGTAACAAGAGCGAAACTCCGTCTCAAAAAAAAAAAAAAAGAAAAGAAAAGAAAAAGAAAATCAGACAGGTGGGAGAGACAGAATAAGATAGGATGGAAGAAGATAAGAGAGACCGAATTGGAGATGGGAAGATGCGGACAGGCAAGAGGGGAGAGGCAAAGGGGGAGAGGCCGGCGCAGTTGGAGTTGGGGGGGGTGGGGGAGTGGAGGGCCGTCTTCCTCCCTCCGCTAGCCTTGAGCCCTGACCCTGACACCGTCCACCGCCCGCAGGTCCTGGCCCTGTACAACCAGCACAACCCGGGCGCCTCGGCGGCGCCATGCTGTGTGCCGCAGGCGCTGGAGCCGCTGCCCATCGTGTACTACGTGGGCCGCAAGCCCAAGGTGGAGCAACTGTCCAACATGATCGTGCGCTCCTGCAAGTGCAGCTGAGGCTCCGCCCCGCCCCGCCCCGCCCCCGGCAGGCCCGGCCCCGCCCCACCCCGCCCCCACTGCCTTGCCTATGGGGGCTGTATTTAAGGACATCCGTGCCCCAAGCCCACCTGGGGCTTCATTAAAGGTGGAGAGAGGACTTCGGATCTCTGTGTCATTGGGCGCCTGACTGGGGTCTCCCTCCCCGACGTTTCCGTACTCCCACCCCATCTCCCTTCCTGTCCACCTCCTCCTGCCTGTCTGCACCATTCGCCTCGCATCAAGGCACAGGGGACCAGTGGGGAACACTACTGATCCCTGCTGGTAGTTAGAGCTATTTATTAAAATTGCCTTATATTAGTGAACTCATTCAATCACCATAGCAACACTGAGATGCAGAGACTCTGATAACACCCATTTTAAAGGTGAGGAGGTCAGGCACGATGGCTCACACGCCTGTAATCCCAGAGCTTTGGGAGGCTAAGGTGGGTAGATCACCAGGTCAGGAGTTCGAGACCAGCCAGGCCAACATGGTGAAATCCTATCTCTGCTAAAAATACAAAAATTAACCAGGTGTGGTGCTGCACACCTGTAATCCCAGCTACTTGGGAGGCTGAGGCAGAAGAATCGCTTGAACTTGGGAGGCGGAGGTTGCAGTGAGCTGAGATCTCCACACTGCACTCCTCCGTCTCAGAAACAAAAAAGGGTGAGGAAACTGAAGCCCAGAGAGGTTAAGGGAGGAGTTCCTGCGTACCAGGAACCTGCTTTAGTGGGGGATGCTGAGGAAGATAATAAAAGTTGTTCAGGCCAAGCAGGATGGCTCACGGCTGTAATCCTAGCACTTTGGGAGGCTGAGATGGAACCATTACTTGAATCCAGGGATTTGAGACCAGCCTGGGTAACAAAGTGAGACTCTATCTCTACAAAACATTATTATTATTTTTTTTTTGAGATCAAGTTTTGCTCTTGTTGCCCAGGCTGGAGTGCAATGTCACGATCTTGGCTCACTGCAACCTCTGTCTACTGGCTTCAACCGATTCTTCTGCCTCAGCCTCCCGAGTAGCTGGGATTACAGGCGTGCACCACCACACCCAGCTAGTTTTTGTATTTTTAGTAGAGACGGGGGGTTTCACCATGTTGGTCAGGCTGGTCTTGAACTCCCGACCTCAGATGATCCGCCCTCCTCGGCCTCCCAAAGTGCTGGGATTACAGGTGTGAGCCACCGTGCCTGGCCAAAAAACACTTTTTTTTTTAAATGTACACTTGTGGTCCCAGCTACTCTGGAGGCTAAGGTGGGAGGATCACTTGATCCTGGGAGGTCAAGGATCAGCAGCCATCAGTGGGTCTCCCTCTGCTGTCTCCACTGCTATGGTCCCACTCCTGAATTATCTCCTGCTTCCTCTTTCTCCTGCCTCTCGGTTTCCACTCTTTCTCCCAGGTTTCACTTCCTCAAGCCCAGTGGTTCTCCTCCTGGGAGGGAGGACAGTGTGACTGCTGTGATTCCTTTGCCTGTGGGCATGAGAGCTGTTGGTAGCACTGGGTCTGGGTGCCAGGGTTCTGGGGCCCTCCCAGCTCAGCCTAGGGGTAGAAATATGGTGATTCCTCTAGCCCCAGGTCCAGAAGCACAGAGGGGTGAGGCAGAGGGAGGAGTGGGAAGCAGGAGGAGTTCACTATGCAAGGACATGCCAACAAGTGGATAGGTATAGAGACGCCGAGGCCTGGCCCCAAGAGGCAGTCACAAGTGTAGGACACAGTGACACGGCTGCAATCGCTGCAGCCCTGGGAGGATGTGGCGCACGTACACATACAGACACACTCACGGGGAGGAAACGCGGATGGTGCCCACATTCACCTCTCACAGCTGCCGTGAACACAGAGACTCCTGCAGGGCCCAGAACACGTGGGCCGTGTCATGTGGCGGCAGCTGCAGCCCACATACACACAGATACACATAGAGTGCCAGCCCATCGCATAAACACCGCCCAGCCTGGGAGCCTCACTGGGACACAACACGAGCGGAGACCTCAACGGGGACCTGGCGCAACAAAGTCATACAAATATATTCCATAGGGTCATGGTTGCAACCACTGTACACCAGACACTGATTCAAACAGACAGTGTCATGCGTGCACACACACATCGAGGCATCACAGTCCCAACAGGAAATGGATCCCCCAGCAGCTGCCTCCTCTCCCACGGGGTCACAGTCACAAACAGCCCCAGGGTGCCTGTCCACGGTTGGACCCGTCACAATCCCACCAGACACACCCCACACGGAGGTTTGACGCGTCACAACCGCACAGACAGCAGGTTGGTCTTACCCACTCAGTCTGACATCCCACACCCTCTGCCCCACACGCACAGCTCCAGCCTGGGGAGTCCCACAGGGCCCCACAGACTGCAGGCGACCCCGTCACGCCCAGATACACTGTCACACCCAGGGTCCCAGACGGAGCAGACACACCCCCAGGGTGGCAGACGCAGCTCTCACACGCCCAGCCCAGCCCCAGCTCGTGCCTCAGCCTGAGGACAAGTGCTGGCTGCGCATTTGCGGTGTGGTCGGCCTGTCTGCCCCGCCCTCGTGACACACCCCGCCCACCTGCCCGGGGCTGCCGGCTGAGCTGGCACAGCCCCGCAGGGCGGGGAGGGGAAAGTGTGGGCTCAGCACCTTCCCCGGCAGCGTGCGGGCTGCCCCTGCCCTGCCACCCTGGCACCCAAGTGCGCTGGGTGGCTCGGCCCCGTCGGAACAAGTCTGCCCTCCGCCTGTGGCCAACCACAAGGGCAGGGCAGCGGGTTCGGGGCGCCCCGCGCCCTGTTCCCGCCCCGCCCCCGCCTCTGCAGGCAGCCGGGGCCACAGAGGGAAGTCGTGGGGGGAGCCTGGGTTCCGGCTGGAGCCCCAGCTTCCTGTCCGGCCCAGTGGGGCAGGAAGCCGCTGGGGGAGCCAACTCAGGCCTTCCGGCCCCCTCCCATGACAGGCCTGGGACCCCAGTCAGTGAAGGGGAGTGGGGAGGCGTGGGGGTCGGCGAGAGAAAGCCCCTTTCCCCTCATTCTCTGGACATGCAGAGTGTTTGAGGTTCCAGCGTGGATTTGTGTTAGGACCTCGTTGTGTCTGTGATTGCGAGCTTTGTGGTTTCAGTTGTGTCTCAAATGGGGTGTTCTGGGGGCCTTCTGCTGTGCAGTACGGACTGCCTCATTTGTGTGTGTCTCCAGCACGTGTTAGCTCCGTGCATTTGTGATTGTGCTGCATTTCTGGAGTGTGTGTTTGTATTTCTGCTGGGCAAGCTGTTGTATTTTCTGTGGGTTTTATGCCCTGGCACTGTTTGATTGTGCCAGTTGGCCATGTATCTGGGGCAAATCGTGTCTGATACTTTTCTGAACATCTTCACTGTTATTCTGGGTATAAATTTGTACATTTTTTAGTGTAAGTTTGACTTGAAATGTGGGTGTTTTCTGCATGTTAATCGATCTGTGAGAATGTTTTTTTCCAGGAGTGTGTGTGTGATGGAGTCTTGCTCTGTTGCACAGGCTGGAGTGCAATGCACAATCTCGGCTCACTGCAACCTTTGCCTCCTGGGCTCAACGATTCTCCTGCCTCAGCTTCCCGAGCAGCTGGGATTACAGACACCCACCATCATGCCCAGCTAATTTTTGTATTTTTAGTAGAGATGGGGTTTCACCATGTTGGCCAGCCTGTCTTGAACTCCTGATCTCATGAGCTACCCACCTCGGCCTTCCAAAGTGCTGGGGCTACAGACGTGAGCCACCACGCCCAGCTGTGTGTGTTCTTACGTGAGGCTCATGAGTTGTGAGTTGTTTTCTGGGTTGCATTGTGATCAGTGTGTGTCGCTGATATTCTGAGCAGTTTGTGTGTGTCCAGCATGCTTGCTGTGGTTCTTGGTGTATGTGTGTGTGAGGGAGGGCTGTACTTCCGGGTTGTGTGTGTCCGTCTCAGGGACTGGTGTTCCCGGCCTGCGGGTGCCGTGAGCAGGTGTTGAGGTGGTGTCTGCATTCTGTGTTCCCACAGGAGAGCTGGTGACTGCAGTGAGTGGAGTTGTGTGCATCTGTTATGCATGACCATTGAGGGCATTTCACATTCTCAACAGGGGTGGATGTGTGTCTTGCAAGCAGCTGTGAGCGTGGGTCTTGGGTCTGCATTGTGTGCTGGGTGCGTCCATGAAGCTGCCGGCATTGTAAGTGACCAGTGCCTGTTGGCCTCCATACCCAGCACAGGCTGTTTCTGCGGCGCATCCCCTTACCAGCTGGTGCCACGCTGGCTCAGAGCTGGCTGTGGCAGCAGGCAGGGCAGGGCAGGGGCTGTGGTGGGCACTGGACCCACGCCCAGCTTCGGTATAAATATCCCAGGCTGCCGCTGTGTCTTCTGTGTTTACTCGGCCTCAGCCCTGGCCCAGGGGCGGCAGCAGCCCAGCAGGTCCTGGGGGCGGGGGTGACCAGGCCACAGCACAGACATTTCCTTCTGGACAGACAGGCCCCGCAACCTCGCTGCCCCTTCGGGTGGGCGAGAGGTGGTGACCTCTCATTCTGGGTTTCCAGGGGCTGCCAGTGAGGCTCCAACCTGATTATCCCAGCTGGGCTTCCCAGAGTGTGGGAGACAGAGGAGATGGTGCCTGGGGTACGGGCCAAGACACACAGCAGGGAGGGGAAAGGGCAATGTGAGGGTACAACAGAGCCCCCAGAGGGAGGCTCCAGCAGAGAAAGGGACAGGGAAACGAGGTGGCAGGAGCTGAGAATGGCTGGGGACAAGGAGTGGAAAAGGTGGGGAGGAGAGGGAGGGAGGGAGGGACGGAGAAGCATGTGAAAAACAAGGGAGGAGCGGGGAGACGGAAAGTAACGGGAGACACCGACAACTAGAGAGGTGTGGAGACAGGAGAAGCCAGCAGTGGCGGTGAGGAAGGAAGGCAGCGGGCAGGAAGGAAACGCAGAGAAGCAGGGAGAAGTGACTGTGGACAGAGGGACAGAGTGGCAGGAGCTGGAGGGGGAGTGCAGGGAGGCAGCTTGCTCTGGCAGGACGCACGGGGGGGGGAGGGCGGGGGAGGTGGCAGGGTGCCGGCCAGGCCAGTGCGCCAGGATGGACAGGAGACACAGGGGTGGGGGCCGGATGCCCACCTAGGGGCTCTCTCCCAGTGGGGCCTGCACTCCCTGACTCAACCTTTCCGCCTACCCCAACCCCAGAACTGGGGGATGGAAGGTGCCTGCCCTGGGGGCCCACCACCCCCACGCAGTGACCAGGGGGTGTGTCTCCCGCCATCCCTGCCCCACTCTGTCTCCACCTCTCTTCCTGTCTCCCCTTCTAATCCCTGTCGCTGGGACCGGCTCCACCTCTGTCTGTCAACTAGACGCTCTGGTCTTGCCCATCTGACTAAACCTAATTCTGACTCAATTTCGGTGTCTCTCATCGCTTTTTAAAAACGGTCACAACAAATTTACGTTATAGCAAAGTATAGCATAAACAAATTTAATGACCAAATGACAGACTGGTCAAAAATGTGCCAGTATTACCAAAGGCTGATACTTTTCCTGCGGCCCAGGCCCTCTGCTCTTACAAACGGGGCACAAATGCAGATACGTAAGAGACATACAGCTCTCATCTTGTACTCTTGGCTTTCCGGGAGGTGTGACCCCGAGGTCCTGGAGTCTGGCTGCTGGATTATCTTGGGCCTGGCAACCGCTTCCTCCTCCGGGTGACAGAGGAGTGATATCAGTAGTCCCTAGCGCATAGCACAGCTGGGCCAACTTAGTGATTCGGAGACTGATCTCCACGTGATGACCCGATCTTGTCTGTGTGCAGGACAGTGCCCACGGGGCGTTAGGCCCGCTGTCTGACCCTTCTCCAGCCTTCCTGTGTGAGGAGGGCGCCTGCGTGTGCAGTTGTCCCTCCAACGCTGTCTGGCTCTGGATGGCCCCGACACCTGACTGGCCGGACAGCCCAGTGGTCTCTAGGACCTTTGTGGCCCTACGCCTGGGTTCATGTGTCACATCTGTCTCTGAAGGCCGAGTGGCCTTGAGGAAGCACCCTTCCGGGCCTCCCCTGACCCATTTCACTGGGTCAGTTGACTGGGCTGTTGCTCAGGCCTGGAGAGGAGGCTTTCGTTCTTTAGTAGTTGCTCTGTCTGAACATCTGTCTCCCTCCGTCCAGCTCTCACTTTCCCTGTCTGGCTGGAATTCTGGTTGACCCAGAGGGCACAGCTGAGGCTTGGAAGTCAGGAACCGTGGACTCCAGGAGGCAGTTCTGAGGGTCCTTCAGGCTGGCCACGGCAGGACGCCACCCTCCCATCACACAGGCATGAGGAGTCCCCCAGGCCCTGTCTCGCTGACCCTTGGCCTGTGCACCCCAACAGTGGCCAGGCCCTTCTGTGTGTGTGTCTGCTGGGGCAGCAGGAGCCGGCTGTGGGGGCATGGGAAAGCGGGACGCCTGGGTTCCCACAGGCCTGTGGCTGAGTCACCAGGCGGCCATCTGGCTCCCATTAGCCCAGGGCGGCAGGGGGCTCCATGGGGCGGGCCCTGCGGCCAGCTGGGGGCAGGGATGCTGGGGCAGGCTGCGTGTGGGATGACTCAGGACCCATGATAACAGCCTGTGCACATTTGGGGAGTGTAAACAGGAGAGGGAGAGGAAGGCGGAGGAAGGGAAAATTGTGGTTGGGCAGAGGGGGGCTGGTGGGGCAGAGTTCCCCCTCCCTCTACACTCAAGCTGGCAGGCCCTGTGACCCCAGCCTGGGTCCTTAGGAGAGATGAGAGCTGCCCCCCAGACTCCCTTAACCGGGGTGTCCTCCCTCCCCTGGGGCTGCACTACTCAGTGGTCAGCATACTGCCTAGCCGACAGCTGCCAGGTTTGAGGGAAGGGGAAAGAAGGGGCCCAGAGCCTGGAGCAGGGGATTGAAACCCAGAGATAAAGGCTGAGAGACAGATAGAGAGGGAAAGTGACAGCAGACGCCTAGAGAGGTGGAAATGTACAAGCAGAAAGAACAAGAGGCCCAGAGTGAGACAGAAGGAGAGACGGGAACCTAACAGAAGCGGGGAGGCTCTAAGTGTGAAACAGAGTGCAGACATAAACAGAGAGGGGGAGGCGGACGCACAGGAGGCGGCCGCACCGGGGCCCAGGGGTCAGCACTGGAACCAAACCGGCCACTTCCAACCATGAAAGGCCCTGCCAGCTGGCATCCAGCAAGGGGAGGACTTTCACCTTGGGCCCTGCGGTGGAGACAGAGCCTCAGGCAGAGAGAAAAGGGGAGACAGGGAGAGACAGCCAGCCAGAGCACTGGAAAGAGGGAGCGGGGGTAGGGAGAGACAGAAAGAAGCCCAGACAGGCAACGCCAGGCAGGAGACGGGGTGGGAGAGGAGAAAGGTATGGAACCCCAGAAACAAGAGGGAGTGGGCTTGCCTGAGATGAGACTAGACCCAGCGAGATGGTGGTATGTATGGGTCGGTAGGTGCTGCCCCGATATCCCCTAGAGAAAGGGTCACTGAGCTGGCCTGGAATCAGCTGCCTTGTTGGGGTCGAGGACGGGGCAGGCGGTGAGAAGGGTGGCGGCCTTCAGTCCCCATCCAGCTCTGGGCTGGGCGCGTCCTCAGGCTCCTCCTCGTCGAAGTACCTCTCCTCCTCATCCCGAGCCACAATGTCCAGGTTGTCGAAGTCGGGGTTGTCGTCTACTGCGCTACAGGGGAGCAGGCTGTCAAGGACTGGGTCTTCCTGGGACCCTAGGATGCCCAGGTCAAGGGCCTGGGGCACTCTGATATCAAAGGTCATGTGCTGGCAGCCATCAGAGCTGACCCTCCGAGGGGGACGGTGGGCCTCTCAGGGTTTAAAACTAAAGGAAACAGTTTCCAAATCAGAGTTTGCACAAAAACTCCAGGCTGGGCATGATGGCTTATACCTGCAAGCTAGCATTATGGGAGGCCAAGGCAGGAGGATGGCTTGAGCCCAGCAGTTGGAGCCTTAGGCAACAGAGGGAGACCCTGTCTCTACAAAAAAATGAAAAAAGTAGCCAGGTGTGGTGGCAAGCACCTGTAGTCCCAGCTTACTCAGATGGCTGAGGCGGGAGGCTCGCTTCAGGCCAGGAGGTCAAGGCTGCAGTGAGCTATGATCAAACCACAACATTCCAGCCTGGGTGACAAAGAAGACCCTGTCTTAAAAAAAAAAAACCCCAAAACTCTAGTTTTTCTTAAAACGTTGTAAAATGTGGCGACACGGGAGTACTTCCCAAGCAGGCAGTGGCTCTCCAGAGAACCACGTGTGGGTGGTTCTGCCTGCACCACTGGGCCTTGCTACTGCCCTCCAGTGGACAGAGGCCGGGGACCAGCCAGACCAGACCACAGGCAGGACAGCTGCCCATGTCCTAGGGCAGCAAGCAAACCCAGTGGCAACCACTTGGGTCGCCAAGCCCAGCTTGATCTGGCCACTCAGAGCTCTCTTACCCATTGTGACTTCTGGCCCCTTCTGTCCCTTGGTGCCGCTGAAGGCTGGCACCTGCTGTGGCCTCTGCCAGGAACATTCTTCCCCCTCCCCCAACCGACTTGCTGCAGGCCTTTGCTGTCCCCCCTTCAGAGAGGCCTTTCCTGGCCACCCTGTCACTCCCCTCCCCATGCTTCACTTTTCCTCATGGCTCCGTCACCATGAAGTGTTAGAAAATTCTCCATCTTCCTAACTAGAGTGGTTCCTCTTTCCAGGTGGGGAAGCCTTTCTTTGGTTTTGGTCTCTGCCTTATTCCCAGAGCCTGTGGACGTCACAGATGCTCGGCACATGCTGACTGAAGGCACAGATGGGGGTTGTGTCGAGGCCACTGCAGCCCAACAGCTGCCTTCCCGAGAGGACACACTGGTCCTCCAATTTCCTCCTGGGCCCCTGGCTTGGGAATAGCAGTAGTGCCTGCTGACTGAGCATCACTGTGGTCCAGGCCCTCTGCTCACTACTCTGAGTGCAGGAACCAGGGTTCTGAGCAGGCGGTCCTGGTTGGAAGTGGAACAGCCAGATTCCTTGCAAGAGCTGGGGATTCCAGAACTGGTGGAGGCTCCGGTGACTATGGCTGGGCCCCATGGCAGTGGCAATCACAATTCCCACTTTCCTGATGAGCCCACCTCAGGACGGACGTGGGGTCTGCCTACGTGTGGTCACACATTACTTATGTCATCGAAGCTGAATGTGAAACCAAGGAGAGCCCTCTGTTGCCGAGCCCAGTGTTTGGGGCCACAAGGCAAAGCTATCTTAAATTACAAAACCAATCTTAGAATGACACGTCACCAGGTGGCCCACGTTTCTCAGCCCTGGGGTGCTACTGGAGAAATGAACAACGGGGGCAGCCAGCACAGGCCCCTCCATGCTGGGCATGAACCCTGCCAGGGGTTACTTCCTGCAGCATGAGGAGGTCCAAGGTCCTGGGGAAGAGGTTGGGCTTCCTAGGGAAACTTGGAGAGAGTTGGGGTAGTGGCCTCTGCCACCTGCCAGAAGGGAAGTGTTTCAGGGTTTCATTGATACTGAGCTACATGCCATCCCTGGTCACCCTTGCCTTACAGGTGAGGAGACTGAGGGTCTGACATGGACAGGGCTCATCCAAGGTCACCCAGCCTCCTCCTTTGGCTGTTCAACCCCACAGTCCACATCCAGGAACTGTTTCAGGGCCTTCAAGCTCCACGAAGGGAGGCCCCCACAGCTTGGCCAGGGCTCTGCATATGGCCAGAGGCCGTGGGATGCTGGGCTGGGGGATGGGAAGGTGGGGGGGCACAGGAGCACCTGTAGTCAAAGTCCCCGTCCTTGCCATCCAGGAAGCGCTGGTGCATCCGGCTGGTGAACTCTTCTCGCAGGATCAGCCTCTCCTCTGAGTCAGGGACCCAGGCCTCAGAGTCCTTGCCTGACCTCTGGTCTGCAGAGGGAGACCAGAGCGGGTGTGAATGAGGGTGCACTCGGGCAGGCACTGAACACAGTCCACAGAGAGCTGCTGCTCCTGTGCCCAGCCTTGTGCTGGGTGGCTCTGGGAACATAGCAGTGACAGAGATGGCCCTGGTCCTTGCCCTCCAGGGGCATGCAATCACATGACCATACAGTGCTCTGGAGACCGTATCCTCAGGTCAGGATGAGACCTGAAGGGTGGGAGGAGAGGCATTCCTGGCAAAGGGAACGGCCTGAGCAAAGACCTGTCGGCAAGGGATCATTTGGTGCCTCGGAGGAGTGGGGGGCAGGGATGCTACAGGTTTGGAAGGGTACACAGGGAGAGGGTCAGGCCAGGCAGGGGAGGGACACAATGTCGGCTTTTGCAGGCTGGGGGCCCAGTCTGCTGCCATGAAGTGGAGACAGGGAGGCCCAAGACTGGGGTGTCTGGAATCTGGGGTCTCCCTGCTACTGGCCCTCACCTTCCTCATCACCGTCCTCCTCCTCTTCCTCTTCCTCCAAGCAGGCCTCCTCCTCCTCTTGCTGTTGGAGCAGCCGCTGCTGCAGCTCCCGCTCCTCGTAGGATTGGAGCAGCAGGTTGGAGAGTGGGCAGGCGGGTCTGCCAAGGGACCCGGGCTTGGGGGGCTGGTGGGTCGGGGCGCGGGCACTGAGCTCCTCCTGGGTGAGATACTGCCCAATGTACTGCTCGTACAGCAGGGGGGCCCGGAACCGCATCTGCTCATCACTGAAGTACTCGCCCCCTGCACAGAGGAGAGACAGGGTGGGCATGGGGTGAGTGACTGAGCACAGCTGTCCGTGTGGGTGTGTATATGATCACGCTTGTGGGATGATGTGTATACACAGTCCAAGTGTGTGTGTGCACACATTCAGAAACACAGGAGCATATGCAGGCACCTGAGGTGGGTGTGAGTCCTCATGCAGGTGCCTGAGGTCATGTGCACATGATTACTCATGCAGGCACCTGAGTATGTGTGCGTGGCCCAGCCTGAATCTTCCCCAGTATTCATGCATCCAAGCATGTGTGTGCCTAGGCAGACCTGGCTCCATCCTGGCCTCTGAGGCTCTGAAGGTCTGGAGCTGGTGTACAGCTGTGCCCAGGCATGATACACAAGCTCCTGCCTGTGGATGTGTGTATAGCCTGCATCCACAGACTTCTCCGTGAGGCTCAGCATAGGCCCACAGGCACCTGTCTGTCTAGGTGTCACCATGCAGGAATGCAGCAGGTTGTGTGTGCCTGTTTGTGAGGCCCTGGTCTGGCTGGCAGTGGACGTGCCTGGACACACCTGCACTGCGGGTTTTGTCTGTGCGTACATCCACGTGGCTCTGGCACGTGTGTACAAGGGATCAGGTCAGGTGGGGCGTCTGCCCATGTGAGTGTCCCTGGGAAAGCCAGGCCCTCCTGGTGGTAGAAGGCCCTAGATCTGACCTCTCCCAAGTGCACCCCCTTGGGTGGATCTGGCTTCCCCACTGTCCCCAAACCTGGGTTCTTTGCATGTGCCCTGGCTGCCTGTTCCCGCAGGAACAACGCTGTCCCTCAGGTAACAGTTAAACCAGCCCCAGTCCCTCCCCTCCACTGGTCCTAGCCCCATCTTCAGAGCCTGGGGTCAAGAAACTGCCCAGACTCCTGGCCTCTGCAGCACCGTAGGCTGTGACTGCCCTATCCTGCTCAGCTTCCCCACTCCCGCCAGCTCTCTCCCAGCTGTTTCCAGCATCCTCTAGCAGATTCAGTTTTTTGAGATGGAGCCTCATTCTGATCCCAGGCTGGAGTGTTGTGGCATCATCTTGGCTAACTGCAACATCCACCTCCCGGGTCCAAGTGATTATTCTCCTCCCTCAGCTTCCCAAGTAGCTGAGGTTACACCCGCCTGCCAAAATTAGTGCTTGGCTAATTTTTTTGCATTTTTAGTAGAGATGGGGTTTCACTATATTGGCCAGGCTGGTCTTGAACTCCTGATCTCAAGTGATCCACCTGCCTCGACCTCCCAAAGTGCTGGATTACAGGAGTGAGCCACAGTGTCCAGACTCTAGCATTCAGTTTCTATCCCTCCTTCTCCCTAACTTGGATTATCACCCACCCCAGCTCTGGGTCTCTCTCCATCTCTCCTTTATCTCCATCTATCTTTCCTGCTTTTCTCAGTTTGTCACCTACCTCCACCTCATTCAATCATTCATCTTCCTTTTTTTTTTTTTTTTGGTAACCTCTGCCTCCCAGATTCATGCGATTCTTCTGCCTCAGCCTACTGAGTAGTTGAAATTACAGGTGCCTGCCACCATGCCTGGCTAATTTGTTTGCATTTTTAGTAGAGATGCAGTTTCACCATGTTGGCCAGGCTGCTCTGAAACTCCTGACCTCAGGTGATCCGCCCTCTTCAGCCTCCCAAAGTGCTGGGATTAAGGCTTGAGCCACCGCACCCAGCCCATCTTTCACTTTTTTTTTTCTTTTGAGACAAGTTCTGGCTCTATGGCCTAGGCTAGAGTTTAGTGGTGGGATATCAGCTCACTAAAACTTCCACCTCCCAGACTCAAGCAATTCTCCCACCTCAGCCTCCTGAGTAGCTAAGACTACAGGCGTGCACCACCATGCCTGGCTAATTTTTGTATGTTTTGTAAACACTGGGTTTCACCATGTTGCCCAGGCTGATCTTGTACTCCCAAATTCAAGAAATCTGCCCACCTTGGCATCCCAGTGTTGGGATTACAGGCATGAGCCACCGTACCCAGCCTCTCGCTCTTTCTCTATGAGCCTCTCTATAACTTGTATCTTCTCCCTAACAATTTAACTTACTCTCTGCTTCACTCTCATCTTTTAATGTTGGTTCTGGTGTCATGGTCACAAGGATGCTTTTAATTATGTCATGGTCAAAAAGCTTTGAATGATTTTTTTCCTTCATGGTTTTCAGAGGGTGTCTTGTTCAGAAGGCTTCTGTGTCCTCAAGGTCATGTACAAACTCCTTCTGGTTTCCTCTGATGCCTTTGTATATGGTGTGAGGTAGGGATGATCTCATGTTTTCTTCCTTAGGTATAACCAATTATCACAGCACTGTGTACTGTGTCTTCAGCTTACTGATCTGAAATACCACTTCTGTCATCTACTAAATTATGAACTATTCTCACTGCCTATCCCATTCTCTTCCCCTAGACCTGTCTATCTCTCCCCTTTATTTTGTATTTCTGTCTCAGTCTCTTCCTGTGTCCCTGTCTCTTTGTCTCAAAACTTCTCTCAGGATTTCTGTCTCTGTGTTTCTGTTCTTGCATTCTTTTTTCTAATTCCCTCTGCCTCAGTCTCCCCTCCTTCCCCATCTGTGCCCACTCTCACCCATCTGGCCCCCATACCTTGGATCAGCTCTCGTAGGGCAGCGTAGCGCCGGTTACGGAGGCGGGTACGCAGGGTGCGGGGCCGGGCAGTGCCCTGCTGGGCCACCTCAGCACAGTAGAAGTCTGCACGGTGGTCGCCACGCACGTGACCAAAGCAGGCCAGGTGCTCCTCACGGAGGCCTGTGCGGAAGCGCTCCAGGAACACCAGTGGCTTCTCATGATACAGCTGGGCCAGGATGGCTACTTTCTCACGCTCTGTCAGGTCAGGTTCACCCTGCTGCTGGCTGCACACAGGCAAGCGGCTTGCAGCCACAGCATGCAGCATGGCACTCACTGCTGCATTTTCAGCCGTGGAGGTGTCACTGTCGAGGGCCACTGGCGTTGCCTCAACTGCTTCCACTTTGTCCTGGGGTTTAGATGGGACTGGTGTCTGGCTCAGCTCACCCCAGTGTCCAGGTCTAGGCTCCATGCAGCCTGAGGAAAGGAGAGATTTGTTAATTCAGAGATGGGTGTGTGGGAAGGGACTGCGTGCTTAGTCACTCACTCAGCTCACATTTACTGGGTACCTACTATATCTGGGCACTGTTCTGGGCACTAGAGAAACCACAGTGAGCAAATGTTGACATTTTAGTAGGGGACACAATTAGCAACATAATTACCGAAAACAATATGTGTTCTGTGTTTCCCAGAGTTATGTGGAGAAATAAAGAGGGAAGGAGGAGGTAAGGAGGTGGAGGAGTCTGTAATTTTCTTTTCTTTTCTTTTGAAGACAGGGTCTTGCTCTGTCACCCAGGCTGGAGTGCAGTGGCACAATCATGTCTAACTCCAGCCTTGAGAGATCCCCCATCTCAGCCTCCCATGTAGCTAGGACCATAGGCACATACCACCATGCCTGGCTAATTTTTAAATTTTTTGTAGAGACAGGATAATGACATGTTACTCAGGCTGGTCTCGAACTCCTGGGCTCCAGCAATCCTCCTGCCTTGGCCTCCCAAAGTGCTGGGGATTAAAGGCGTAAGCCACTGTGACTGGCCTATTTTTATTTTTTTTAAGAGACAGGGTCTCGCTTCATTGCCAGGCTAAAGTGCAATGGTGCAACCGTGATTCACTGTAACCTTGAACTCCTGGGCTCAAGCAATCCTCCCACCTCAGCCTCCTGAGTAGCCAGGACTACAGGTATATACTACCATACTTCAGTTAATCTTTAAATCTTTAAGTTTTTTTTTTTTTTTTTTTAAGTTTCAGTAGAGACAAGGTTTCACTAGGTTGCCCAGGCTGGTCTCAAACTCCTGAGCTCAGGCAATCCTCCCACCTTGGCTTTCCAAAGTGCTGGAATTACAGGCATGTGCCAATGGACCCTACTTAATTTTAATTTTTTTGGTAGATACAGGATCTTGCTGTGTGGCCCAGGCTGGTTTTGAACTCCTGGCCTCAAATGATCCTCTTGCCTCAGCCTTCAAAGTGCTGAGATTACAGCGTAAGCAACCATGCCTGGCTAAGGCTACAATTTTAAATGGAAGACTCAGAGAAAGCTTTGCCAAAAAGGTGGCATTTGAGTAGAGACCTGAGGTGGTGAGGGATTAAGCCGTAAGATCTCTTGGAAAAGAGAATTCCAGGCAGAGGAAACAACTACTGCAAAGGCCCTGAGGCCTGACTTATTGATCCAGTCAATTCTTTTTTTTTTTAAGATGGGCTTTCACCACATTGGCCAGGCTGGTCTTGAACTCCCAACCTCAGGTGATCCTCCCACCTTGGCCTCCAAAGTGCTTTGATTACAGGCGTGAGCCACCACGCCCAGCTGATCCAGTCAATTATTTAAATCATTAATACATTTGCTAATTTGCTTACTCATTCATTCACACTCTCAGGCATCCATGCGTTGACTCAACCACTCTTTAATAACTCTAAATTTCTGAGAGGCCCTATATCAGGCAATGCTGAGGATCCAGTCCAGTGGGATGAATCCAGTCCAGCTCCTGCCCTCAGGAGGTATCCAGTCTGATGTAGGATACAGTCAGGATCAAAGATAATACAGGCAAAGAAAACAGGAAAGCTGGCTGGGCACTGTGGCTCATGCCTGTAACCCAGTACTTTGGGAGACTGAGGTGAGCAGATCACTTGATGCCTCAAATTCGAAACCAGCCTGGCCAACATGGTGAAACTCCGTCTCTACTAAAAACACAAAAATCAGCTGGGCATGGTGGTGGGCGCCTGTAATCCCTGCTACTCGGGAGGGTGAGGCACAAGAATCACTTGAACCCAGGAGGCGGAAGTCGCAGTGAGCTGAGATTAGCCATTGTCCTCCAGCCTGGGTGACAGAGCAAAGACTATCTCAAAAAAAAAAAAAAAGAAAAGAAAACAGGAAAGCTGAGCGCTTGGCAAACTGGTGAGAGCTGTTTCCCAAGAGTGGAGGGAGCAGGCCTGCAGCAAGTAGGAAATACGTGAGGACAGAGTATAGCGACAACTCCTTTAGGCGGCGTGGCTGGGTTGGGGAGGAGAGAAGGGGTGACGTTACATGTGTAGTGTGTATCAGGGAGGATTTCAATCATCATGCAGCAGAAGACTGAAATGGACAAGGGCAGGGGCTGCGGAGGAAGGAACAGGATCATGAGTGAGTGAATTAGAAAGATGTCAAGAGGCTGAGTGGAAGAACCGTGAGGCTGATGTGCTGGGAGGTGAGGGAGGCATCCAGGGTGAGGTCCCAGGCTCTGGCCTCGGGAATGGTCTGACTGCTGCTACACGGGCCTCCAGACTCCTCAGGAGAGAAGTGCTGGGCTGGAGAGAGAGCTGTGGGTGTCATCAGAGTCAAGACAAGAGCCAGCCAGGCACGGTGGCTCACGTCTGTAATTCCAGCACTTTGGGAGGCCCAGGTGGGTGGGTCACGAGGTCAGGAGTTCAACACCAGCTTGGCTAACATAGTGATACCCCGTCTCTACTAAAAATACAAAAATTAGCTGGGCATGGTGGCACACGCCTGAAGTCCCAGCAACTTGGGAGGCTGAGGGAGGAGAATCACTTAAACCCAGGAGGCAGTGGTTGTGGTAAGTCGAGAGTGCGCCACTGCACTCCAGCCTGGGCAATAGAGCAAGACTCTGTCTTTAAAAAAAAAAAAAGAACAAAAGCCAAAGCCAAGGAAAATGACAGAGGTACAGGTCGGGGAGGGCAGGGGGAGTGAGAGAGGGATGAGAAGAGGGTCCAGGAAAAAGCACTGCACACATGTGGAGAGGAATGCCTCTGGAGCTAAAAACTGGCTGTCCAAAAGATAGCTACATCTTAATCCCTGGAACCCATTACTGTTACCTTAAATGGAAAAAAAAAAAAAAAAAAAAGGTCAGTCGCAATGGCTCACCCCTGCAATCCCAGCACTTTGGGAGGCCAAGGTGGGTGGATCCCTTGAGGTCAGGGGCTCAGGACCAGCCTGGGCAACATGGCGAAACCCCATCTCTACCAAATATATAAAAAATTAGCCGAGTATCATGGCGCATGACTGTAATCCCAGCTACTCAGGAGGCTGAGGCAGGAGAACTGCTTGAACCCTGGAGTTGGAGGCTGCAGTGAGCCAAGATTGCACCACTGCACTCCCTCCAGCCTGGGCAACAAAAGCAAAACTTCAAAAAAACACAAACGGTTCTCGCCGGGCTCAGTGGCTCATGCCTGTAATCCCTGCACTTTGGGAAGCCGAGGTGGGTGGATCATGAGGTCAGGAGTTCAAGACCAGCCTGGTCAACATGGTGAAACCCCGTCTCTACTAAAAATACAAAAAATTAGCTGGGCACACTGGTGTGTGCCTGTAATCCCAGCTACTCAGGAGGCTAAGGCAGGAGAATTGCCTGAACCCAGGAGGCGGAGGTTGCGGTGAGCCGAGATCGCGCCATTGCACTCCAGCCTGGGTAACAAGAGCGAAACTCCGTCTCAAAACAAACAAACAAACAAACGGTTCTCTCCCAGTGGGGGAACACAATGCTGCAGACACCTGGATTTCAGCTCAGCAACACTGACTTCAGACCTCTGGCCTAGAGAACTATGAGAGAACAAAGTTCTGTTACTTGAAGGCATGCAGTCTGTGATCCTTTGTTACAGCACCTCTGGGAAACAAAGTCAGAGGCTGAGAAGGATCAGCCCAAGAGGCAAGAAATAAGGCACTGTGGTGTCACAGAAGCCTAAGGAAAGTGTGTAAGAAGGAAGGGTCAACATCATTTAATTCTACTCCAGACTAGTAAGAAAAAACCTGAATGGGCAAGGTGTGGTGGCTCACACCTGTAATCCCAGCACTTTAAGAGGCTGAGGTGGGAAGATTTCTTGAGGTTAGAAGTTCGAGACCAGCCTGGCCAATATGGTGCAACCCCCATTTCTACTAAAAACAAAAAAAATTAGCCAGGCGTGGTAGTGGGTGCCTGTAATCCCAGCTACTTTGAAAGCTGAGGCATGGGAATCACTTGAACCTGGGAGATTGCACCACTGCACTCCAGCCTGGGCAACAGAGCAAGACTCTCTCTCAGAAAACAAAAACAAAAAAACAAAAAAACCTGAATGGGGTAACTGGATTGAACGACATGGGGGAAGTAAGTGGGGATCCTAATCAGAGCAGTTTCTTAGGGTAAAAGTCAGACAGTGGTAGGCAGGAGGTAAGGAAACATAGTTAAGTATACATGACTCTCAGGAGGAGATAGATGGGGCCAAGAGATAGATTTTTTTCTTTTTCTTTTTCTGAAACAGGGTCTCATTGTGTTGCCCAGGCTGGAATATGATGATGCAAACGCAGCTCACTGCAGACTCAACCGGCTCAAGTGATATTCCCATCTCAGCTTCCTAAGTAGCTAGGACCACCGGAATGCACCACCACACCTGGCTTTTTTTTTTTTTTTGAGACTATTTCACTCTGTCACCCAGGCTGGAGTGCAGTGGTGCGATCTCTGCTCACTGCAATCCACCTCCCAGGTTCAAGTGATTCTGGTTGGTGCCTCAGCCTTCCAGGTAGCTGGGATTATGGGCACATGTCATGATGCCTGGCTAATTTTTGTATTTTTAGTAGAGATGGCTTTCGCTGTTAGCTGGGCTGGTCTCCAACTCCTGAGCTCAGTGATCTGCCTGCCTCAGCCTCCCAAAGTGCTGGGATTACAGGCATGAGCCACTGCACCAGGCCTTAATTTTTAAATTTTTTGTAGAGATGGGGTCTCGCTATGTTGCCAGTGCTGGTCTCAAACTCCTGGGCTCAAGTCTCACTCTGTTGCAGAGACTGGAGTGCAGTGGTATAATAATCTTAGCTCCCTGAGATGTGAAAGGGTTCGAGTGATACTCCCACCTTAGTCTCCCAAGTAGCTTGCCCCAGCTACTCCCTGGCCACCAAGCCTGGCTAATTTTTAAATTTTTCTAGATACCGGGTTTCTTTATGATGCCCACGCTGGTCTCAAAACTCCTGCATTCAAGCAACCCTTCTGCCTTGGCCTCTCAAAGTGTTGGTATTATAAGCGGGAGCCATTGCACCCGTCCTTAGATTTCTTTTTAGGTTAAATTTTTTATTTTTAGAAAATTTCAAACATACACAAAAGCAGAAAATACAACGACACCTCTCCCTCCACCTCCATATACCCATCATCTCCATCTGGTTTCCACAATTACTAATTCTTGGCCAGTGGTGTTTGAGCCAGTCTTCCAACCACACCTCACCCCACATCGTATTATTTTGAGGGTTGGGGGGAAGCACAGAAACTGAGTAAAGACTTTGAAAGGAGCCTGGCTCGATTTCGGACTTTGGGGATAAGGGAGCTTACAACGAAATGAGGGAATCGTTGGATTGGGGTAAGTCAAGTTTGCATCAGGCAGGTAGAATTTTAGCCTAGAGAGGCAGGAGGATTCGTCTGGGGCAAAGGAAGGCTCAGCTTGGCAGAGGGAAGGAGGCAGTTTGAAAAGAGCTGGCCCGAGACAATGCGGGAATTAGGCCGGGCAGAGAAGAGGTTTTTGTTAACTCCAGAGTTAGCCTCGTAAGGAAATGAGTTAGGGACATGG
Source organism: Leontopithecus rosalia (assembly GCA_028533165.1). Classification (NCBI taxonomy): domain Eukaryota; kingdom Metazoa; phylum Chordata; class Mammalia; order Primates; family Cebidae; genus Leontopithecus; species Leontopithecus rosalia. The sequence continues at coordinate 29,090,595 of CM052668.1, read as the reverse complement.
AAAGTGTTGCTCTGGAACCGGGAAGAGGTTAATTTCGGGGGGAAAGAATGGAGGAAAAGGAGGTCAGCTTGCGACAAGGGAGAGGATAATCTGGGCAAAGTGTGAAGAAGACCGGTAAGGAGGAGGAGGACGGGTGTCCCCCTAAAACGAGTCCTCCTTCGCGCTCCTAGGGGAATAATTTCCCAGAGACACCGCAGCCGCACCCAACTGCTGCCTCCGCGTGACCAAGATCTCACCCTCGTCGGGTTCCTTCGTCGCCGCCGCGGTCGCCACGGCCTCCATCCTGATTCTCTGGGACTTGTGAACCGCCCGGCTGGCCCCGCACAACTTCACGCCCCCGCACGCAAGAGACACTTCCGCCTGGGAATGTTCCGGGTCCGGGTGCGCCGCTGCGCCCAGGTACCTAAGTTCCGGGACTAAGGCAGACGCTGCATTGCGCATGCGTGCCTCTTTGGGGTCTTGCCTCTCGCCTCCAGAAAGGAAAGAGGCTCCCGGGTGAGAGGCCCTAAAACCTCTGTACTCAGTAGGAACCAGAACCATTGTTCGTTTGTTCGCTGCTGTGACTCTGGCTTCAAGCGTGCTTAATTTTGGGATGGATGGTTAAAGGACTGTCCCCCGGAGCCTGGAGCTGTCATATTCTTGAGGGTGGGTTCGTGCTCTAGTTTAGACCTCCACCTGTCCTTTTCCTTTCTCCACCCCTTCAGGAATCCAGGAATATTTACTAAGGCTTGACATTTTTTTTTTTTTTGAGACAGGTTCTCGCTCTGTTGCCCAGACGAGTGCAGTGGCGCCATCATAGCTCACTGTAACCTCACATTCCTGTGCTAAAGTGATCCTCCTGCCTCAGCCTTAGGAGTAGTTGGGACTACAGGAGCGCACCACCGCGCTTGGTTCATTTTAAAATTTTTGTAGCGCCAGGGGTTCCACTTTGTTGCCCAGGCTGTTCTAAGTCCTGGCCTCAGGCAGTCCTCCTGCTTCAGCCTCTCAAAATTGCTGGGATTACAAGGTGAGAGCCACAAGACTGGCTAACCTTGTCACTGGCTGGCATGAGATGGGTGGTGAGGTAGAATTTCCCGTTTTGTGTTCCCAGGACCTGGAGGAAATCTGCAGGTGCGAAACAATTGTGGTCCTAAGTTCCCTATGGGATGGGTAGGGGCTCTATTTAGGCATTACCGGCAGAGTAGACAGACATGCCACCAGCAACCACTCAGTGGCCAGGCCAGGGCTTTTTTTGGGGGTGGGGGGAGGTAGTTTTGCTCTTATTGCCCAGGCTGGAGGGTATTGGCGCGAACTCGGCTCACCACTGCCTCCCAGATTCAAGTGATTCTCCTGCCTCAGCCTCCCGAGTAGCTGGGATTACAGGAATGCACCACCATGCCCGGCTAATTTTGTATTTTTAGTAGACAGGATTTCTCCACGTTAGCCAGGCTGGTCTTGAATTTCCGACCTCAGGTGATCCGCCCACTTCAGCCTACCAAAGTGCTGGGATTACAGGCTTGAGCCACTGTGTCCGGTCTGAACCTCATGATTTTTATGCAAAATTCCAGGTGCCACTGTATTTTCCAGTGCAGAGGTTCATGGCATTTGTGGGTTCCAAAAGGCATTTATTGCTCCTCAGAACAAAATAACCACTGATGTGATATTCAGAGGGAGCAGAAAGAGATGGAGCCAGCGAGGTTACCAGGTGCTAGGCCATGCGGGGCCTCATAAGCCACAGTAAGTAACTTGACCTCCTTTATTCTGAAGGGAGTGGGGATGAGATGTGTGAGGAAGTCCGTGGCTCAAAACAGGAAGAGCTTCCTCATTTGCATTCCCTTGAGGTCTGGGTATGTGGAAGCCAAGGAGGTCCCCATTTACCACCCGATACCTAGGCATTACCAGGAGATGCCAGCAGAGGGTGCTGTAGCACAGCACATGGACATGCAGAAAAGGGGACTTCCCAGACTAAGGACCCTGTTCCCTCCTGTTAGGGTCCCTTTTAGCACCAACTTTGGTTCCTTCTCACGTTCCAATGCCCTACCCAAGATTCTGAGACTAGTCAGCTTCCCTCCCTTGTTTTTGCTGCCCATCTCCCCTTCACAAGGCTCTGAGCTCCCACCAGGGAAGGTTGGGGCTGAACTGGCTTCTCCTGTGGCCCATCACTGTCCCTCACAAGGAGCCAGGAACACAGCACATACTGAGGGAATGAAGAAATAAGGTTGCTAAGGACGAAGAACGATGGGCCATGGGGGTGCAATCTGGAGTCTTCTCCTGGCTCACTCCTCCAGGAAGCCCTCCCTGCATACCACCCCAGCTGACCTCTTGGTGCTGGCAGGTCTGTGTTCCCTGGAGTGGCAGCTCTGTGAGAACTGGGTCCAGGACTACCAAAGAACACAGCAGGTGCCTCACACACTGGCCGAAACATGAAGCTCCCAGAATCCCCATGAGTCTCCACCACAGAAGAGGCAGGAACGGTCCTATTTGCTGCAAACAGGCCAGGCCTGAGGTGGGTGGTCTGTAGATGCCCAGTGAGGACCCCGAACAAACCAGCCCTGGTCTCTGCCCCATCAGTCCCACCCATCCCTCCACCCACAGGCCTACTCCACACCCTTTACTCAAAAACCCCTGGAGGGATTTCATACTGTGAGAGATAGAGAACCAGAGAAGCACTTTAAAAATGAACTAGTGGATTTAAACCAGGGACCCTTGTTTAAAGGTGCATTTTTAGCACTAAAATCAGGGCCAGGCATATGAATCCCTCAGTAAGCTGGTTTAATGAATGAGTAAATAATTTCCCTTTGAAAAGGCCCCCCCACACCAATTGATGGCTAACTGCAGTAACACCTCAGGATTTCAACCCTGCTTCCTTCCCGCTAGGAGGTGCCATGTCATTTATTCAAAGAAAACCAAACAAAACCAAACAAAACAGGGCAAACACATTTCTTAATAAGTGCAGTTTGTTAAAATCCTGTTAAAACATGAGTCAAGGGGAAGTAAAAATACAGGGTATCACTGTAGGAAAAGATTTTGGGTCTGGCACCTGGGAGATGCCTGGAGAGGAGGCAGTGGGAGAAACCAAGTTCTGAAGGGAAGGAGCCCCCAACCTCCCCTTCTTCCCTCTCAGCCACCGAATCCCGCCAGAAACTACCAAGACGCCCGGAATAAAAGGTTTCAAGTTCAATAGTCACACTCTCTCCAAATACAAAAAGCAGTTACAATTCAACTGAACACAGAAGCTTGTGTGCAAAGTTACGGGGAACTGGGATGTCATATAAAAAGTCAGGTTCAAGATCATTCTGTGGTTTGGTTTTATGTGTTTTGTTTTGTGGCTCTTCCTCAGTCACCTGAACTCAGGAAAGAAATGCTTATCTTGATGAAATATCAATAGCCGACCCACAGTAAAAACAGACAAATTCTAAAAATTAAAAAAAAGCGCATAATTGCCAAAAAAATATGCCACTGCTTCCTCCCTCCCCATTTTGCTTTTTAAACTTTTTTTTTAAAGTTTTTGATTTTTTTTTTTTAATCCTGAAAAGTAGACAGTAAAACAGCTCCTGGGAGAATTTACAACCAACTGCATGAGGGTCTGGGAAGCTGAGGGTGGAGCAGGGTTGGGAGAGTGAACAGGAAGGGCTTCTCCCCTCAGTCACTGTAGCCTCACTGTATGACCAAGGGAAGGGGGGGATTATTTAGTCAAAAAGGAAGAAGGTAGGAAGAACAGGAGGTGGAAGGTAGGGGAGGGGGGAAAATGAAAGGTCATTGTTGCCTGTTTGAATCCAGAGAAAACTGCCTGGCCCCGTGGAGGGGAAGAAGCCCCTCAGAGGGGAGGCAGTGGGCTGGAGGGAGGCAGCCCTGGGATGACCCCATCCCCAGCACCACGGGATCTGGCGGGGGCAGAGGAGGGGCCGAGGCAGGCGCTGGTGGAGGAAGCCGGCAGGGGCCTCCGGGAGCCTCTGGGTCACACTGGCTACTGTGTGCTTGTGCCACCCTGTGTGTTCCCAGAGTAGCTCCCGTAGTCATAGTTCCCGTAGTATGGTGGCCACTGGCCCTGGTTCTGATAGTACTGGTTCCACTGCTGGGCATACTGCGGAGAGAAACCAAGAACACCAAGTTATCCTGCGTCTATACCACATGTAGCTTTCCCAGCAGCCCCGCCCTCACCTAGGACAGAGATAGGTGCTGTGACAACAGCTGAATACAGGTCCCCTGACAGAGAAATCAAGGCACCTTGGGAAGACCTGATGCCACAGAGGTAGGACTGAAGCCCAGGTCTCAGCTTGTCAACCCAGTGCCTTTTGAGTACAGCCAGATATCATATTCAAAAGATTTAGTAACAGGTATAGATAGCGGCCTGGGCAGCAACTAGCAGCAGGATTTGGAGCCCCCTGGCCATGGTGCTGAAAGAGGACTCTGAGGCCCCTGCTCTGTTTCCCAGAAGCTGCACTGTGGAGGTGGCTAAGACACCAATTACCTAGCACCCAGTACAGAAGTGTTGACCCAATGGAATGGCTGCACCAGAAGAACACTAGGCCAAGGCCAGCAGGCTGTCTTTTTAGGGATAAACAGGGACTCCAGTCTGGGAATACACATCCAGGAGGGGCCCATGGAAGTCTCTTCAAGCCAGCTGGCCCCCAGTCTGGCACCTACCTGCTGATACTGGTTATAGCTGGGCTGAGGGTAGGTCTGTGCGGTGGGGGGTGGTGGTGGGGTATAGGGGGCTGGGTTGTAACCGCCGTAGCTCCCATAGTTGTAGGCAGGTGGTGGTGGAGGTGGAGGCGGTGGGGCTGTGTAGCCCTGGCTGTAACCTCCCTGGTTGTAGGGTGGCTGGCTGTAACTCGGCTGGAAAGTGGAGGGAAAAAAGCCAAAGCTCTGTGAAATAGAGGAAATCTGCAGATGTGAAATGCTGGGATGGAAAAAGGGCTTTTGTTAAGTGGTTGGCCCACAGGGGCCCTTCCCTTGCCTGGTGGATACTGTTTGTGGGCTGAGGAGGTGGTGAGCCACCTCCATGCCATAACTGGACAGGGCAGGATCTGGACTCCAACCCCAGCTCTGACGCACCCGGGGAGCAAGGTACATGGCACTTCTTGAAATCCCAGTTTTCTTTTTTTGTAAAATGAGAATCACAATAGAACAACCCCTTAGCTTGCCCTGAGTATCCAATAAGCTTGTGTGTATAAATCACTGGGCACTCAACAGGTGGTGGTAGTTGTTACTGGAAGATCTGCTGAGAAACAGTAGTGCTTCTCAAGTACAGGTTGGATCATTTACTCATTTAATCTCCATATCGAATCTGGGGGTAGGTCCCGCAAGCCCCGTTTTAAAGAGAAAGAAGCAGAGGCTCAAGAAGATGAAATTTCTGGGCCAAGGTCACACAGCAAAAAGGGCTTGACCCCAGGTCTGCCTAGTCCCAGAGCTATAGCGCTACCCATTCCTCATAACAAACCTTGGAAGTGAGTTCTACTAATGCCTTTATGAGGAAAATGAGACCCAGAGACAGGAAGCTGTTTGTCCAAGCTCACGGAAACAGGATGTTGCAGGGGTGGGGGTCTGGATCTGTGCCTGCCCAACTCTTGTTCTATGAAATATTCTACTTAGACGGGCCTGGGAACCATCCATCTGTCTCCTGGCAACTGCTTCCAGGCCTGGCATGAGGAAAGTGCTCGGGAAATGGCTGTGCAATAACTGAAGACCTCTCTGGTTTACAGGAGCCTGTGCATACCAGAGCCAGGGCAGTGGCTTTCCAACAACTGGAACTGAGCCTGGAGCTGCTCAGGATAGAAGCTCTGTGCAGAGGGCAAGTCTCAGCGACCTTAGGGCCCTGGTCATTACATCCAAAAGACAAAGAGGTCAGCCCCTTTCACCCTGGGCAAGGGATGTGCTTGTCAATCAAGTGCTTTCTTGGGGATTCAGTGAGGTTAGTGACACAGCCAAGTCACTTGCTGGAGGATCAGTGCTTACAGCCCATCCCCCTAAGGGTAGTGGGAGAAGAGTAGGTTCTGGGAAGGTCTCCATTTACTTGTGGGTTTGGAAGGGATCTGGGAATGTCTAGGGTCCATCTAAGTCAAGATCACTGCCAGGGAAAAAGAAGCACAAGCTAGAGGTAAGAGTGAAGGCCAGTAGCTGGGGCATGTCTTAACCTGCTCAGGTTCAAGAGCACACGTGCCATCCCTACATACACACACACACACACACACACACACACACACACACACACTCATTCTCTCACCTGTGGAGGGCTGTAGCTGCTGACAGTGGGGGTGCTGGTATTGGCGCTTGAGCCAGGGATGCTGCTGTTCTTATTGTAGGTGGTAGCCCCTGGGGGGTTCCGAGCAGGGCTGTAGCTGGGTGGTGGCGGTGGCTGCTGGGGTGGTGGCTGTGGTGGCGGAGGCTGCTGTGGTGGTGGCTGTTGCTGGGGAGCCCGGTTGTAGCTGCCTCTGTTGTTGGAGTTGTTGTTATCCCGGCTGTTGTTACCCCAGCGGTTCTGGTTATAGCCACCACCTCCACTGCGGTTGAAACCTGTGTTGCAGAAATCCACATGAAAGGCACCATCATTCCCAACTTGCAACCCCAGAGAACTGGGCTGTCTTGGTGACTACTATGAGCCAGCATGGCCAAGATCAGAGCAAGAACTCATGGTGAACAAAGAAAGCATGTCCTCTGGGATTCCCCAGACCCCTGGGCATACTCCCCTGTCCCAGCCCTTATGACAGATTTGTCTCATTCACTGGACTGTGAGAATGGTGAGGCAGAGACCAGGGCAGTCTTGGGTTCTATGTCCCAGCATCTCAGTAGATGCTCAATATGCAGGAAGGAGATGCTGAAGTAGAGGAAGCAGGCTGGGCACAGTGGCTTAACGCATGTAACCCCAGCATTTTGAAAGGCCCAGGTGGCCAGATCACCTGAGATCAGGAGTTCAAGACGAGCCTCACCAAAACAGAGAACCCGTTTCTACTAAATATGCAAAATTAGCCAGGCGTGGTGGCACATGCCTGTAATCCCAGCTACTTGGGAGGCTGAGGCAGGAGAATCACTTGAACCCAGGAGGCAGAGGTTGTGGTGAGCCCAGATTGTGCCATTGCATTCCAGCCTGAGGAACAAGAGCAATACTCCGTCTTGAAAAGAGAGGAGGCTAAGCACTGGGGACAGCTGTGAATGAGTCACATCTAGTCCTTTTCAGACTTGGCCAAAGATGAAGACCCCATTTCCAATAGATTTTGATCTACACCCTATTTCCAAGGAGGTCATGGTTAGATGGGGGAAAGTTCACAAAAATGACAGCAATGTGACAGAGTGGGCACTATGACATGCAAATGGACAAAGGGCTTCATAAGCAATGCCTGGGGGAGTGGGACGGTGGGAGCATTTCTGAGGCCTCTGCGTCTGACTTGTTTCAGTTTTCTACCAGAGTTTAACTCACAGCTGGAGCTCAGAAAACTTTAGTTGCTGACTGACTGAGCAGTCAAAGCCCAACCCCAACCTGGGAACAGAAAGTAGGGAGTGCTGTGTGTGAGATATCTCACCTCCTCGGTAGTTGCCTCCTCCTCCGCTGCTTCCCCCTCGGTTCTGGAAGCCACCACGGTTGCCTCCAGGGGGTCCTCGGTTGTCATAGCGCTGGAAGCCACCGCCACCCCCACGGCCCCGGAAGCCACCACCACCTCGGTTGTCAAAGCGCTTTTCAGGGGGTGGCCCAGCCTTGCGGCCTTCCTCATTGTACTGTCTCACTAGCTTGTCCGCTTCCTCTCGCTGCAGCTCAATGAACAGAACCTCATCCAGGAAGTCCCCAACATCTGGCAATGTGAAGTTGGCTAGGAGGAAGAGTGCCCCAGAAGGAACAGGAAGAAGAGGTCAGTACCTTCTGAAGTCTGTTCCCCTTCACCCAGAAGAGTGGCCTTCCAGAAGGGAGAAAGTGAAGAAAACTGGAGTAGAGGTAAACAGAAAGCTGGGTGTGGTGGCTCACACCTGTAATCCCAGCACTTTGGGAAGCCAAAGTGGGTGGATCACCTGAGGTTGGGAGTTCAAGACCAGCCTGGCCAACATGGCAAAACGCCATCTCTACTAAAAATACAAAAATTAGCCAGGTGTGGTGGCACGCGCCTGTAGTCCCAGCTATTTGGGAGGCTGAGGCAGGATAATCACTTGAACCTGGGAGATGGAGGTTGCAGTGAGCTGAGATCACGCCACTGCACACCAGCCTGGGTGACAGGGAGAGACTGTCTCCAAAAAAGAAAAAAAAAAAAAGAAAGAAAGAAAGAGGTAGACAGAACCCCAACCCCTCAGCCTGCTAGGTGTCAGGGGCTAACGAAGACCCCTCTCTCCTCTTTTTTCTGAAGAGGTGGCTAGGACCCACTTAGCCACAGTGCTCAGCTCCCTCAGGCCTCACCCCAGGGAACAGGTTAGACAGATGGCATCACCATCCCCATTTCTACAGAGAAGCAAACTGAAGCTCCCAGTCAGCCCATCTGGGGCCAGAGGCACAATGAGCACGCAGGACTTTCAGCTTTAGCTCCCATACATCCTTTCCCTCGTGCTGCCCCACTCCCATCCAGCCTGAAAACCCCGACACAAGAAAGGGACAAAGCAGAAGCAAAGAAAGATTAAGATCAGAGAAGAAATCATTAGCGACCCAGGGAAGGGCAAACTGAGTCAAGAGCTTCTCTCCAGGACCCTGCGGTGACGTTCCTTTGGGAAGCACTCATTTCCTACCTTTCATTTCTAAGACCGCATGATCTGGGACATCCTTCCCTTCCTCGTCGGTTCTCTTTATTGTTCGGTCTTTTAGGTCCTCGTCAGTGGGACAAATTACAATAGCTTTGCGCTGGAAGCCTTCAAATGGTCTCATTTTTCGTCTCTGGGCTGACCCATAAACATTTGTCTAAGGGTAAGGTAACAGAAGAGGCAAGAGATGGTACATTAAGAGTTGGTTTTTTCCTCTGAGGGGTATTATGTAGGCCAGCGACTGACAGAAGGATATTAATGCTCCTTGTAAGCAGAGAAACTCAGGAAACAGCTCTTTTTTACTTTGAAGATTCTTGAGTCCCCCTCAGCAAATGAATTGCTTAGATAAGTGACTGCAGACAGGCAGAGGACAAAGGATTTCTAATAGTTGGGGCTTTGCTTTTTAATCCTATTTGTTCTTGGTACTGTGCTTTACAATTTCTTTTCCCTATTCTAAAAGTTAATATACACTCTTGGTAAAAAATTCATAGTATAAGGCATAAAGTATAGAGGAAAAACCTCTGCATTCCCTTAGTGCCAACTCTTCTTCTCAGAGAGAATGAACACTAAATTTCTTATGTGCACTTTTACAAATATTTATGTGATTTTTTTTTTTTTTTAAATTGAGATGGAGTCTCACTCTGTCACCCAGGCTGGGGTGCAATGGCATGATCTTGGCTCATTGCAACCTCCACTTCCCAGGTTCAAGCAATTCCACTGGCTCAGCCTCCCAAGTAGCTGGGACTATAGGCGCCCGCCACCACACCCAGCTAACTTTTATATTTTTGGTAGAGATGGGGTTTCACCATATTGGCCAGGCTGGTCTCGAACTCTTGACCTTGTGACCGGTCCACCTCAGCCTCCCAAAGTGCTGGGATTACCGGCGTGAGCCACCACGCCCAGCTATCTATGTGATTTTTTTACACAAAAAGAACTGTATTATGCACATCCTCCTGAGGCTCTTTTTCGTGTAACATGAAACTTTCTCTAAAGTTTTTCTCTGCATTATTCTTTTTTCATGGCTGTATAATACCTATAGATTAGCTATGCTACTAATTGACCAGCTCCTTTTGACAGTTTTGTAGTTTGTTTTCATCAACATTGGTTCTTAACCCTCAGTCTTTCTCTGAAACATCAGTCTCACCCACAGGCTTCTAACCAGCAAGCTCAACAAGTCAGGAGCCTCTGCTTTTCACAGTGTAGTTTTGTTCCCAATGTTTCCTTCCCTTCCTCTCAGTGATGACAGGCGTGTCCTGAGTTGGTGCTGGCAGAGCAGTGCTCTGGCACCTACGTGGTTGAGAGCAGTAACAACATCAGCTTCCATTTACTGAGCACCCCTCCATGCCAGGCCCTTTGGGAATGGGGCCTACCTCTGTTGGACTCTGGGCTCCACTGCCTCAGCCTGCGTACTTGAATTACCTGGACACTACTTAGAAAGTGAGCAGCCCAGACTTCATCTGAGACTTCCTGAGCCTGAACCTCTAGAATTGAGACCCAGGCACCTATCCAGGCATCCTCCCTATGGAAACTCAGCAGAAATAAAGTCATGAGTTTTTAATTGCATTTAAACAACTTTTTAGTGGCTCTGACAGGGACCCAAGAAAGAAGCCACATAGGGGGAAAACAGTCTGAAAGGGGCATATACAAATGGACCAAAAAAAAAAATGTATTCTGAAGACGCAGGCTGCCTGGGTGGAAAGAGTAGGGTCAAGTCCTGGTGTGGCTACTAACACACCCTGGCCTCATCTGTAATACAGGGTTGAAAAGCCTCCCTCCTGGGCTGGCGAGGACTGAGTAAGAGAATGGCCATAAAGCAACTGACAAAGTGCAAAAAACTATTCAAGTAGGGGGACACAGGTGGCCTCCAGGGTGGGAGACACCTTGATGGGAAGCAGGCCATGCACTGGGATGGCCCAGCCTCAGCCTGCTCCTCTATAAAATAAAGCCCTGAAAGGAAAAACGGCATAGATGTCTTCTGGTTGCTGTTATGACTGAATGAGTTGGTGTGAGTAAAAGTGCTCATCTAAGCCCAGGCCCTGGCTCACAGCCAACACTCAACAACTGTGAGCTGTCACTGATGTGGTCGTCACTCTGTGGATGTTTATACTGTCATATTGACTCGAAGCAGCCCAGACCAAAGAAAAGCTATAGTGATCTCCGAAGCAGAGGGATAGTAAGACAGGGTGGAATGAACACAGGCTTTGAGGAAGAAACCTGGGCTTGAAATCCCTGCTGTGCCCTTTACTATTTGTGAGACTCTAGACAAAACTCCCCTAAGTAGCCTGAGTCTCAAATTTCTTCATCTGAAAGACAAGGATCATCACCTTCCTCCCGGCTCTGGAGAGGATTTGCAGATGTGAAAATCTCTGGCAAGTGCCAAGGAGGTCGGCAGTACAGAAGTCAACATCCAAGGTGGATCTGCAAACAAGGCCTATTGGACTGACTGTCCAGGAGAGGCATCCCAATGGAAAGTACCAAGGAAAATTTAAGCCTGAGGAAAAAACAAGACATAAGAGATCCTCTTTTAAGATCAAAGGAACAGGATGTAAGATGTGGATTAGCCAGGGGCCAGGGACTCAGCACAGATCTGCTGGAAGTTCTGGGCCGTAGGTGCAGCTGCTTAAACTAACCAGATCCTCTGGCCCTAACACATGCGCCAGGAAAAAATGTTCTTCGCTGTTCCCAGGGAAAAGTGCCTACCCTCATGAAGAAGGACGTCATGGGAGTGACAGGTACACACATACTGTTCTTGGGGTCTTGGGACACTGGCCCACAAAGAGCCCTTGGACCACAAATGGTTTGAAGAGAAACAGCGGAAAAGTTAAGAGGAAAAGTTACAGAGGCAAAGTTAAGTCTCCTCTCCCGACTACTCTTTTTTGACTCCATTCCTAAAAGCAAAGTAGAATGTGGCATCTGGATCCAGGAAGAAAGAATTTGGCTTCCTCAGCTAAATTTCATTTTCTTCTGACACAAAAGCCCAGAGTGGCCCCAGACTATTCTGCTTTTTTTGCCCCTAAGTGATCCTATTTTGATTCCTCTGAAGTGCGAGGGTATGGAGAGACACGTCCTGGAGGTCTCCATGAGGTTCAGCTGCCCCTCAATGTCGCAATGAGCGGAGAGGAGAGAAGCAAAGCTGCTAAGATGGCTTGTCCCTACAGCTTCATGTGATGGGAGGAATGGAGGCGGAGCAGGTTGGACTCATAAATAGCTGGCCTTTGTCCTTGGAAGTGGCTAGACTGGGAGGGATGGCTTCTCAGGCACCTTGGAACTGAGGTGCTGAGAATCCTCTCACCATCTAAGACTGCACCTCCCTCCACTTACTTCTTGGCTTGGGGAAGGGAAGAAGAGCTTCTAAACCACACCAGCAGAAATGCAAATACTTGGCTTTCCTGGAGGAAAGGGAATTAACTGCTGGTGGCTGTTGCCACAGCAAACACAGTGAGGTCAGAGCCCCCGGGCCAGCCCAGCACTTGGTGGTTGCTGGGGGCTGCTGGTGGCTGTTGCTATGAGACTAGCACAACAGCTAGGTCAGCTTTTCCAGCTGCATGGGTTCCCTCTGCCTAGCTCCTACTTCCCCCAGTCCGACCCTGCTTGAAGATGTTGATTCTGAGAGAAAATGTGGCTGTCTGTGTTCCCTGGCCCCTGTGACATGAACTAAGGGACAAGAGTTGGGTTTTTCAGAGAAGCTCTAAGGGAAGTTTTGGTGTGTAACAGTCTGAGGGAGGGAGGGAACACAGGAGGTGTACTAGTGATGACTTGACAGCCCAGGCTCTATCAAGCCCCCCATCCCGTCTACTCTCATTTGTCACAGCTCATGAGGGTCACACTGGCAGCAGGTCACCCACATTTTGCTGGGTCTGAGGAGCAAAATGAAGGCTGATGAGTAAAGAATTTGCTTTGGGCTCAGAGTGAGGTGAATTCTAATCAAAGGAACCACACTTATAGGAAGAGAACTGGCTGGAGTTCAAGAATGGAATGGGCTTCAGCCTCTAGAGATGGTCGGAGATGAAGGAAAGAAACATCCCTTTCCAAGGCCTGCAAATAAGATATAACATGCAGGTTACTGTGGGGCACTATTCTAGCCCTAGGTTTCCATTTCAGGCAAAAGTGTGGCACCTGCCGACCAGGATGCAAATGAGGACTAGAATGACATGTTCTGACTGTGATATCAACCCATCCGGCCCTGATTCAGACGGATGCCTGCCCTAGCTCTAGGCTGTTAAGAGCCCTCTAAGGAAACTGCTAGGCAGCAGTGCCCTACTCTGGGGTGGGTTTGGACAACACGGCCCTGTGGAGGCTCCCCAGAAACCTCCAGAAGGGCAACTTGTTTGCCTCATAGCAGGCCAGTCAATTCCTGTTCTGTACTCTATTTTGAGGGCCTCTGAGACAAGGCCAGAAAGCATCTCATTCCAGAGGCTCCCTACCTCCAACAGAAGACTCTGAAGAGCCACCTGAAGCAATGTGGCCTTCTACTCCCCCTTTCTCTCTCCTCTGCAGCCTTTTACTAGCCAGGCAAATTTATCTACATTCCTCCAGATGAAAACATGACCATGACTCCCCACTTCCTTCCAGCTCTTTTTAATCATCCTCTGTGTCCTGACCCAGACATTCCACCTCCAGAAAGCTTCCCCAAATTCCCATCATGGACCCAACCATTCTAGCCTATGGCTGCTTGGGAAGTCAGCAGAGCTGTGATCTATCAGTACACTGGATGTGTGGCTTAGAAGTCCTATAGTCCTCTGTAGAGACCTAGGTTTCCTCCCTGGTCCACCTCTTTTCTATCTTTTTCTCCTCTGATGTTCCACAGCTGTGATGCCCAAATGATCTGAAGAGGCTACTCAGGTTATCAAAGAATGTAGGTCAAAGCCCCAGTATACCTGAGAGCATGTGCCCAATAACATACATCCCAGGGTGCGGGTTAGAGTCCAGGCCGGACAAAGGCAGAATCCTGGCTTACACAGGCCCACCTAGCTTCTGCAGTCAACCTCTCCTTCTCTCTCAAGGATGAGCATTTCTGAGGCCAACCTACATAACAGGAGGCCCAAAAGAGCCAAATGTGGGGAGGTCTGATCACTCAGAAAAAACCAGTGAAGGCAAAACATGGTTCTGGGCTGAGGTTCAGGAACTGCAGGGACTTTGCCTGTAGTATGGGTTTCCCCTTTGGAAATTCCACCTAGCCCAGGAGACAGCTATGCATCATCAACTTACCCATCACTGCCAAAGCTGGTCGAATAGAAGTGCCAGGATTGGCCAGAGGCCTGCTCTGAACCTTCTATACAAAAACACATAACTTCCCTCTCCCTCCCTTTCATAACCAGAGTTTTCTGGAACCCACTTTTGGGGTTTAAGCCAAAACAGGTGAAACCACTGACTTTATACTCCCTCCCTCAGCCTGAGAAGCCTATGGTTTCAGGCCCTGAGTCAATCCTCCAATCTATGGTTAACCAGAGAACCCTCCTCCCCAGCCTTCAGAGTTTAGGTTCTCTGTCTCACTGTTGGTCCAGATCACTTGGCCGGACCCACATGTCCCTTCAGCAAGAGGCTGGTAGCCCTGAAGACCACAGACATACCTGGTACAGCCCTAGACCCTGTCCCTGAACAAGCCAGCAGCAGCCAAGAAGGCTGACAGTAAGTCTTCAGAGTGCGCAGCTGACATGGGCCTGGCTTCCAGAGAAAAGCCACTTCAGCATCCTGGAGAGAGATGTTAGAGGATCCACTCCAGACTATAATCATTTTCCCCTGGGGGCCACATATTTGAAATGGGTTTCACAGCTGATATAACCAGCAAACCAAGAAAAAGACAGGCAGGGAACATTGACTGGGGTGTCCAAAAGAGGTATATATCCTCAGTGTTAAAATGGTATCACTGCTCTGCCTTTCCCAACAATGAGTCCAACTGGGGTCAATTCAGACTAAAATTCTAAAATGCCCTGACAAGGAGGATCAGGCAAAGCAAGTCCAACTGGGTGAATAACCATGGAAGGATTTTAGACTACCCTGTGCTCAACTGTTTTGTGTAGGATCCTCATTCCTACGTGAAGGCAACTTGGTTCTAGGCAATTCCTTTCTAACAAGCCTACTACCATCCTGACAAAGCCACTGCCACCACCTCCACTGTAATCAGGAACCCTCTGAATTCATGGTCACCAAGTACCCAGGCCTACCTGTATGGAAAGTACTTCAGGAAGACAACAAGGGCAGGGTGTTACTCAGTTTACATTATTTGCTCACTCACAGGTTCTTAAACCACAAATGCAAGGCTAAAGGGAACAGAGGCTTATTCAGATATCCAAATATAGAAAATAAGGAAACACCCTTTATTACTTGTGAAAGCCTTCAGGACAAATGTCAAGTATGACGTTGCACAGGCAATAACCATGTGGAACTCATTACTCTGAGACAGGAATCTGTAATGATTTTTGGGTCACTCATCCTTTTGAGAATGCTGAAAGATATGGACAAAAAGCTATGTAAGGTTTTTTTTAATTCTTTTTGGTAAAAAGGATACACCTGCATACAATATTTATGTTCAATGGCAAAGGTTTCAGGTCCCCTGATATTAACAACTCCACTATTAACTGAAATGTAGGTAGAAAATATGACTTAGGTATGTACCTGCCAGTCATACGTATTTGTGAAGAGAATATGATGGAAGCAGTAACAGTGTTTACCTTACAGCACTGCTGTTGGAATTAAAGGTACTCTACTTATTCTGCAGAGTATTTAACAATAATCACCAGCTACTAAGTGCCAGGTCCTGTGTTAGGTGTGCAGATGCTATAGTGATCCCCGTTTTACCAACAAAGACATGGAGATTCAGAGGATAAAGTCAGCTGCCCAAAGGCACAGAGCTCGGGTGCGGCTGAGCTGGGATTCAAGCCCCAGTCTGTCAGGCTCAGAAATCCATACTTCTTCCATTTTGCCAAACAGTTCTCACCTGATATTCTTTGGGGCTGCTGATGAGTCTGAGTAAGTAGGCCTAGATCCCAGTGCGGTTTCAGCTGTGTCTAGGACATGACATCATGTATGACACAGTCTGACCACCCCCCAACTAGCACAGCAGTCGATCAGCATTACAGGGAAGAAAGAAAGGGACCAGAGTGGGCTTCCCAGGCATGGCAGGGGTCCCCTCCCTTCTCCTGAGGACACAATGGTCATCAATAAGTACCTGATCTAGGATATAGTTGCGTTTCTTGCGGGCAGCAATCTGGATGAGGCGGTTGAGGCACTGGGTGGCCTGCTGGATGAGGACATCCCAGCGGCCAGCATAGTTCCGCTGCCGGCGTAGGCCCATCACCTGCAGGCAGGAAGTGGTGAGGGTAAGTGGTTTTAGTTGCAGGCAGCACTCGGTAGGTGGGAAATGAGTAAGGAGAGTCCAGTAACTGTCCTTACCCGCATCTTATCCATGATGGCATTGGTACCCAGGATGTTGTACTTCTTGGAAGGGTTGGAGGCTGCATGTTTGATGGCCCATGTGGTCTTGCCAGCAGCAGGCAGGCCCACCATCATCAGAATCTACAAGAATACAAGAACAAGACAGGGGAGGTGTTGCAGCATGGTGGTGTGGTACCACTTGGCTCGCTGGTGACGGTGAGTGTGACTCTGAACCTCTGAACTACTACGGCTGCCTCTGGAAAGTGGAAGCAATAACACCATCGACCTCACAGTACTGGTATCAGGATTCAAAAAGATAAGACTTGTCAGACTCTGTGCACAGCACCTGGGACAGGGTAGGCATTAAGTCAAGGGCTGGCTAGGCATGGTGGCTCATGCCTGGAATCCCAGGACTTTGGAAAAACAAAAACAAAAAAACCAAGTGCTGTCATCATTAGCACTGATAGAATTTTGTTTTTTTGAGACAGGGTCTCACTCTATTGCCCGGGCTGGAGTATAATGGCCCAAACATGGCTCACTGCAGCCTTGCACTCCCAGGCTCAAGCAATCCTCCTACATCAGCCTTCAGAGCAGCTAGAACTGCAGGCACAAGACATCATATCTGGCTAATCTTTTTTTTTTTTGGTAGAAATGGAGGTCTCCTTATGTTTCCCAGGCTGGTCTCAAACTCTTAAGACTCAACGGATCCTGCTCCCTCCTTGGCCTCCCAAAGTGCTGGAATTACAGGCGCTTGCCACCAAATCCAGCCCATTTACAGGATTATGTGGCCCCCCCGACAATAGCCCAGGGAAGGCTGTGTAATGGGACTGGCCCTTGGAGTGGGTACGAGAAGTGATACAACTTTCTTGAAGTATGAAATAGGAACAGAGCTGTACACACAAGGACATGAATTGTATCTAATCAGTACATTTAGAATTTGGTAAACAGAGATGCATCTTAAATGCCTAACAAAAGGGGAAACGGCTAGTTTTTGAGGCCATTAAGAATGAAGTTCATTCCTTGAAGGATTTTTAAAAAAGAAAAAAAATGATGTTCAAAGAGAGGTTTTCATGTGATGGGAAAAAGCTCGCAAAATAATGTGAAGTGCAAAGGGCAGGGTATCATAATGCTCATACCATAAAATCTCAATGATAAAAGTTTGTGAGCATGAAACAGGCACTTAGCACATTAAAAAGAACAGATGACCTCCAAACCTCTGCAAGCAAACTTATTTGTAGATGATGGCACTAGGAGAATTAAATTTTTTTTTTTACTTCTTAATTTTCTAGAACAAGTATAAATAACTTACACATACAAGAAAAATATTGTTTTAAGAAAAAAAGACACCAGCATAGCTCTTAGAATCAAATAATCCCAAAGGCCGTTTATCTTTTATGATAGCTCTGGGTGAGAGGTGGAACTTACTCAGCCTCCTTCAAGAACACTCAGTGGGCCAGCCTCAGTGGCTAAAAAAGTTAGCCGGGCATGGTGGCATGTACCTGTGGTCCCAGCTACTCGAGAAGCTGAGGTGGGAGGATCACTTGAGCCTGGGAGGGAGGTCAAGGCTGCAGTAAGCCGTGATCGCACCACTGTACTCCAGCCTGGGTGACAGAGCGAGACCCTGTCTCTAAAGAAAAAAAAGAATACTTGGTGGCAGAGTGCACTCCCCAAGAAGCACCTAGTGTCCTTTTCTGCTGGAAGAAAAGCCTCCTTTTCCCATATTCTGGCCTCACTTAAGAAGATGGAATGTTTCTGAGATTTAGGTATATTAACTTAGCCTCTCTGACTTCAACCTAGGTCACACCAACACCCCTCACTTCACACTCAGAGCAGCTTTTCAGCTCTGAGTATAACCCTGAGGAGCTGGGACAAAGTGGCCACTTGCCCCAAGGCTACTCACACAGCAAGTCTATGTGTGTCTCCCCTCTGTCTTGGCAGCAAGGTGGCCACCAATACATTCTGGCTCCACTCACCTCACATTCTGCCTTGCTCTTTGGTCCAACGGTGCCCCGAATCCGCTCACTAAGGGGAAGGTGCTGGATGAAGGTAAACCCCGGGAGGACAGAACAGTAGGGCTCTGCCCTCTGTCCGAAGTTGAACTCCACTGCGCAATTCTTCACCAGGACATGAGGATAGAGGGCCTGACCCCCCAAGGCTTCCTTTTGGATTCGGAAGGCAATGCCCATCCACTTTCCATTCTTGGTAAAGGAAAGTTCCACGTCATTTCCACATTCAAAGTCCTAGGAGAAAAAGCCAAAGGAATATGATTGCCAACTCTCGCCGTAGGCACTGGGAGTCACACGTGGATAAGAACAGACGCAGGGAGTAGAATATGGACAGCTTTCCAGATTTAATTGCATTCTTCCCCAGCATACAGGTAAACTGGGCAGCATCAGTGAACATCTCAGAGAACGTCCAGCCCAAAGCCCTCCTTGCCTAAGACCTCAAAGTTGGTGAATGTGAAGCAGGTAAGCAAGAGATTTTTTTTTTTTTGACACAGGGTCTCACTCTGTCCCCCAGGCTGAGTTCAGTGACACGGCTAGGGCTCATCCAACCATAAACTCCCAGGTTCAAGCAATCTTCAGACCTCAGTCTCCTGAGTAACTGGGACTACAGGCATGTTCCACAACACCTGGCTAACTTTTAAATTTTTTTTGTATAGACAGGGTCTTGTTACGTTGCCCAGGCTGATATTGAACTCCTGGACTCAAGTGATCTTCCCACCTTGTCCTACCAAAGTGTTGGAATTACAGGCTCCAGCTACTGTACCCAGCTTGAAGCAGGTAATTTTAAGAAGCTCCAAGCATTTGAGTCTTATGCCTAGACTGAGATGAAGATGAAGGAAAAGGTGATCCTGTCCTGTCCTGAAAAGTGACAAGAAGCAGGGTGTAGTGGCTCACGCCTATAATCTCATCACTTTGAGAAGCTGAGGCAGAAGGATCACTTGAGGCCAGGAGTTCAAGTACAGCCTGGGTAAGAGAGAGGCCCCATCTCTTCAAAAACAAACAAAAGAAACTTCAAAGGGCATTCTATGAACATAACAGATGAGGGAAAGGCCCTGAGTTCGTTCTTTCTGATATACATGCCTGGGTGATCGATCTGGGACCAACGGAGCTTAAGGACCAGTGGGGAATGAGACAAGGACACTGTCATAATTCAGTAAGATGATCTACCTGGAAGCAAGTTTCTAAGATGGTTTCTCAGTTGTGTGTATAGGAGCCTAGCAGTGACGCAGAACATAAGGTCAGGTTGGCAGGGGCATAACAGATGAGGGGAAGTAATTCAGGAACAGCTGAAAAGCCATGCAAGGACCACATTCATTTATTCCGTAACAACCACTTACTGAATTGCTAAAGTGAGTCATTAAGATCCTGTTTTAGAAGGTGGATGGACAGCTTCAGTTCTACCGTTTACTAACTTGTGGCCGGGTTAAGTTACTTCATCTTGTTTCTTTATCAAAAGAGGCGGGTAATACTATTTTATACTGCCTATGACTATTCTAAGTGTTAAATGGGATAGTACATTTAATACATAGTGAGTACACAGGAACGTGAGCTATCACTGCAAGATGCCAGGTACTGTGCTAGAAGTTAGAAGCTAGGACTGAAGTGATGGGGAGGGTACATGGCCTACCTCAGCATTTGAGGGACTCTGCAGGAATGTGGACTTGACGCTGGTGGCAGAACAGAGTGTCTGACTCATTTTGAATAGGGGAGCAGACTGCTCAAAACTGTATTTTGGAAACGTCGCTTTGGCTGCAGGATATGAAAAGCTCTTTTTTGCTTAGGGTTTTTTTCCTTTTTAAAATTTATATTTTTAAAACATTTGTTAAATATTTTTCTAAATGCCTATCTCAGAAACGAAAAGGCTCAAAACTTGAGATTAGATAGCAGACTGAAGCGAAATACAAGGTTCAGTTTCTGATACAAAAGTGTAAGTTCTTTCTCTATTCAGGAGACCACCTTGAGAATTGCCCTTCAAGAAGTGACTGAAGCACCTCCCTTGAGGAGCTTCCTCATTAACCTCCTCGGTGCTCACAGGGTGCAGCTCAGTATAAGAGTCCCTCATGCCTGTTCATCTCTAAGCATGCACCCATACCAAGACCATGGAGAACAGATATGAAAACACTGGCTGGACTGAATCTTGCCCCAGTCCCTGCTATCTTCCTACCTGAGCAAAAGTAACCCTGGTCATCTTTGCTCTGAAATGGAAATAAACACTGTGGAGGTTAGCCTGCCTTATGGCCACCAGCTTCGCTATAGGAACTTACCATAATACACAGAAACTGGCACCCTCAGCCAACCAATCTGCCACCACCAGAGCCATCTGTCCAAGAGGCAAGTGTGGTTGTGTTGTTCCTTCCTGCTGAAACACTCCTGTGTCAGTCCCAGGCCTGCAGACCCAAACTCCTGAAGCCTGGCATTATTCAGAGCATGCCACTTTTATAGCCAGGTATCTCACACCTCTTTTGATTGCCCTAGACTCTAAGTGTCATACTCCTTATAGTCTGCTGAAATGGGTTATCCTGTTTGCTCCACCTGGAAGGCTGTTTTACCTTTTTGTTTTGCAATCTGAAGACTTGAGATCTCTCACCCATGTCTTCTCCTCTTGTTCCATGAGACCAGTGATTTTTATACCCCCTCCAACTCTTCACCCTGAGCCTTTTGAAAGCTGTGGTATCTTCTGTAAAAATGAAACTATACAAGGAATCTTAAGACTGGATGCAGAGATGTTCTGGTTGAAGCAAGAGTCAAGGCCTAGAGTTCCACACCGCCACACACCCAAAGAACCTCATACTCTCAAAGAATAGACTTTGGTAAACACTGTCACACAATGTTAAATTACTGCAACCTGTTTTGAGTGTAGTCTTGGTGGTAGCTATCAAAATTTAAAAATATACCTTTGACTCAGAATCTAACTTTCAAGAAGAAATACAAATACATTCCCACAAGAATGCAAAACTGTATGTGAAAAATGCTCATGCCAGCACAGCAAAATGTGCTCCAACGGGGAGGTAGGAGTGGCTACATTGCACAGGGGATCCATATGTGGAGCTACAAAAAGATCTCCAAGTTACTCCAGTAAATGGAATAAAGACAAGCAGCATTATCTGTTCCAGGAAACAACTTTCCGAGCCACTAACAGGAAGACTGGCTAAATTAAAGTAGGGTGCCCTGACCCCAGCATCACAATACTAGACAGCCATTAAACAACCACTAAATACAAAGTCCCAAAAGTAACAACAAGTCCACTAATGGGGAGACCAGATTAGGGCATGTCCACTAAAGGGGGGAACTAGGTTATATCAATTATGGTACAGTCACACAATGACTACAGACAATATAAAAGTACAAAGAGGCTCTCTTGGTAGTGCTATAAAAAGATTCCCAAGACATATAAGTTAAGCAAAAACAAAAAGAGATGCAGAATTACAGGTACAATGTGCCACTTTTTGTGGAAAAGAATAATCACCTTTCTTTTTTTTTTGAGATGGAGTTTCGCTCTTGTTACCCAGGCTGGAGTGCAATGGCGCGATCTCGGCTCACCGCAACCTCTGCCTCCTGGGTTCAGGCAATTCTCCTGCCTCAGCCTCCCGAGTAGCTGGGATTACAGGCACATGCCACCATGCCTAGCTAATTTTTTGTATTTTTAGTAGAGACGGGGTTTCACCATGTTGACCAGGATGGTCTCGATCTCTTGACCTTGTGATCCACCCGCCTCGGCCTCCCAAGGTGCTGGGATTACAGGCTTGAGCCACCGCACCCGGCCTCACCTTTCTTAATGGAAAAGGGATAAAGAAACCCCGAGTACTGAAGGGTTCACATGCTGAGGAGGGTAAAAATGGGTGGGGCTGCAGAGGGGGTCTAAACAAGACTTTACACTGTATGCCCTTTTATATCCCTTGATTTTTTTTTTTTTTAGAAATTCTCATCTGGAAAAAATCAATTCACAATGATTAACTATTAAGAAACACCTTTGGCCGGGCATGGTGGCTCAAGAGGTCAGGAGTTCCAGATCAGCCTGGCCAACATGGTGAAACCCCGTCTCTACTAAAAACACAAAAATTCGCCAGGTGTAGTGGCATGTGTCTATAGTCCCAGTTACTCAGGCAGCTGAGACAGGAGAATCATTTGAACCTGGGAGGTGGAGGTTGCAGTGAGCTGAGATTGCGCCACTATACTCCAGGCTGGATGACAGAGCAAATCTCTGTCTCAAAAAAAAGATATTTAGATCCTGAAATGGAAAGAAAGGTTGGCTAAGAAACTGTTTCAGACTAAAGAAGAATAAAGACACATGGCAAGAGAAAGCAGTACAATCCTAGACCAGATCCTGAACTAGAAACTCAATTGGATGAAGAATATCATTGAGACGAGTGACCAAGTTTGAATGCAGAGTAAATAATAGCATTATATTAAGTTTTAAGTTTAATAACTACTGTCATTAACATCTTTACTCTTAAGAATCAGCTGGGCGCGGTGGCTCACGCCTATAATCCCGGCACTTTGGGAGACCAAGGCAGGTGGATCATGACTTCAGGAGTTCATGACCAGCCTCATCAACATGGTGAAACCCCATCTCTACTAAAAATTTTACAAAAATTAGCCAGGTGTGGTGGCGGGTGCCTATAATCCCAGATACTCAGGAAGCTGAGTCAGGAGATTCACTCGAACCTGGGATGCAGAGGTTGAAGTGAGCTGAGATCATGCCACTGCATTCCAGCCTGGGTGACAGAGACTCCATTTCAAAAAAACAAAAAAAGAAGACACACTAAGCCTGGCTCAGTGCTGTGCGCCTGTGGCTTCAGCTATTAGGCTGGGGTGGATGGCTTGATCCCAGTTCTGGGCTGTAGTGTGCTATGCCAATCGGTTGTCCACGGTAAGTTTGGCATTGACATGGTGACCTCCTGGGAATTAGGGACCATCAGGTTGCCTAAGGAGGAGTGAACCAGCCAAAGTAGGAAACAAAGCAAGTCAAAACACTCATGCTGACCAGAAGAGGGATCACCACCTGTGAAAATGCCGCAAGACCCTGTCTCATTTATTAAAAAAAAAGAAAGAAATACACACCGAAGTACTGAAGACGTGACGCATGTAACCTCCTCTCAAATGGGTCAGATGAAAACACAGCTGACCCTTGAACAACACTGGCTTCAGGCTACGCAGGTTCACTCACATGCACACTTTTTTCATTCAATAAATATATTGAAAATATTTTTTGGACACTTGCAACAATTTGAAAAAAACTCTCAGATCCCTATGACTAGAAATACAGAAAAAAAAAATAAAGTTAGGTATGCCATGAATGCATAAAAATTGTAGCCACTAGTCTATGTGTTAATTGACTGTTATGATATCAGTAGGCTATTAGTTTAGTCTTTTTTTCCCCTCACCTCAGGTTCCTGAGTAGCTAGGACCACAGGCATGTGCTACCAAGCCCAGCTAATTTTTATTTCTATTTTTGGTAAAGACAGGGTCTCATGTTGCCCACGGTGGTCTTGAACACCAGGGCTCAAGGGATTCGCCCACCTTGGCCTCCCAAAGTACTGGGATTACAGGTGTGAGCCACTGCACTCAGCCAGTAGTTTATTTTTTGGGAAGAAAAAAACTATATGTGGATTTTTTACTGCGTGGGGGTTGGTGCCCCTAACCCCTGTATTGCTCAAGGGTCAACCCATTGTTTAGGAACAAGTAAACCACTTTGACCCCTTCTGTACTAAACTCTTGGGGTTCTTGGTGACGAAGGGCATTCTCCAATATGAAAAGAACTTTAAAGGTCATCACATACTGGCAAAGTATTTCCTAACTTCAGAAATAAAGCATCAATGGAACCAATCCAGAAAAAGGTTTCACATTGTCCACACACCTTCTTGTCTAACTAAAAGACTGGCAACTGGTGTTGAGGATTCAGGGCTTGAGAGTTACCAGCTTGATAAGTAACAATAGTCCTGATCATAAATCTGACAGCATTTGCTGGGCAAGGAGTCACCCACCTATAATCCCAGAACTTTGGGAGGCTGAGGTGGGCAGATTGCATGAGCTCAGAAGTTGAAGACCAGCCTGGGAAACTCAGCTCTACAAAAACCGTCTCTACAAAAAAATACAAAAATTAGCTGGGTGTGGTGGCACACATGTGTAATCCCAGCCACTTGGGTTGCTGAGGCAGGAAAATAGCTTGAACCCGGGAGGCAGAGGCTAGAGTAAGCTGAGATCATACCATTGCACTCCACCTTAAAAATCTATTCAGGTGGCCAGGCACAGTGGCTCATGCCTATAATCCTGGCACTGAGAGGCCGAGGTGGACAGAGCATGAGGTCAGGAGATGGAGACCAGCCTGACCAACACAGTGAAACCCTGTCTCTACTAAAAATACAAAATATTAGCCGGGTGTGGTGACGTACACCTGTAGTCCCAGCTACTAGGAAGGCTGAGGCAGGAGAATCACTTGAACCAGGGAGGCAAATGTTGCACTGAGCCAAGATCACCATCACTGCACTCCACCTGGGCAACAGAGTGAGACTCCATCTTAAAACAAACAAAAAAAACCACAAGAACTTCGAAAGATCACTTTTTACTGTGATACACAATTTACCAAAAAGAACTACTCACATAGAGACGTATGACACATACTGTTTTAAGTAGATTCTTGGAACAATTTTTTTTTTTTGAGATGGAGTTTCGCTCGTTAACCAGGCTGGAGTGCAATGGGGCGATCTCAGCTCACCGCAACCTCTGCCTCCTGGGTTCAGGCCATTCGCCTGCCTCAGCCTCCTGAGTAGCTGGGATTACAGGCACACGCCACCATGCCCAGCTAATTTTTTGTATTTTTAGTAGAGACGGGGTTTCACCATGTTGACCAGGATGGTCTCAATCTCTTGACCTCGTGATCCACCCGCCTCGGCCTCCCAAAGTGCTGGGATTACAGGCTTGAGCCATTGCACCCAGCGATTCTTGGAACAATTGAGCTCACCATAATAGCAACAGGAGGTGGCTTCAAAATTATTATAGTATGTGCTGGTTAATTTTATGCAGTTGGCCGGGTGTAATGTGGTTCATGCCTGTAATTCTAGTACTTTGGAGGCCAAGGAGCGGATCACCTGAGGTCAGGAGTTCAAGATCAGCCTGGCCCACATGGCGAAACCCCATCTCCACTAAGAATACAAAAATTAGCTGGGCATAGTGGCAGGCACCTATAATCCCAGCTACTCAGGAGGCTGAGGCAGAAGAATTGCTTGAACCGAGGAGGCAGAGGTTGCAGCGAGCCAAGATTGTGCCATGGCTCTCCAGCCTGGGCAACAAGAGCAAAACTCCCTCTTAAAAAAAAAACAAAAACAAAAACTAGCAGGGCGTGGTGGTGCACAATTGTAATCTCAGCTATTCGGGTGGCTAAGGCA
Source organism: Leontopithecus rosalia (assembly GCA_028533165.1). NCBI lineage: Eukaryota > Metazoa > Chordata > Mammalia > Primates > Cebidae > Leontopithecus > Leontopithecus rosalia. The sequence continues at coordinate 29,065,136 of CM052668.1, read as the reverse complement.
CGAGAATCACTTGAACCCCAGAGGTGGAGGTTGCAGTCAGTCGAGATCGTGCCATTACACTCCAGCCTGAGTGACAGAGAATCTGTCTCAGAAAAAAAAAATGCAGTTGTGATTTAATACTGTACTATTATATTTGTTTACATTTCTCTCAACTGTGAATGGTACCACGTAGGGTCTGCAAGTGTTTGTGTGCATAAGTTTTGATAAATTTTAACTTTTTGTACCATATTTGTGGATATTTTACGGTAGTAAAAGATAAGAGACTAGTATCTGTATCTATTTTACACATTCATGACATGTTTAACTTTTTCTTTTTTTTTTTGAGACAGAGTTTCGCTGTTGTTACCCAGGCTGGAGTGCAAATGGTGTGATCTTGGCTCACTGCAACCTCCGCCTTCTGGGTTCAAGCAATTCTCCTGCCTCAGCCTCCTGAGTAGCTGGGATTACAGGCACGTGCCACCATAGCCAGCTAATTTTTGTATTTTTAGTAGAGATGGGGTTTCACCATGTTGACCAGGATGGTCTTCATCTCTTGACCTCGTGATCCACCCGCCTCGGCCTCCCAAAGTGCTGGGATTACAGGCATGAGCCACCGCGCCCGGCCGCCTAATTTTTTCTTAATCTTATTGGTATTTCTAGGCTATATGATTTGTTTTTTTTTTTTTTATTGTTGCAAATCTCCAAAGAAGTTTCCAATATATTTATTGGAAAGAATCTGCATATAATTGAACCAGTACAATTTAAACATGTTATTCAAGAGTTAACTCTGTATGTGTATGTACACCATAAACATGAAAATCGTAAAGCAAATGTGGTAAATGTTAGAATCTGGATAAGGCTCTATAAGAATTCTTTATTCTCAAGCTTTTCTCTGAGTCTGAATTTATCCCAAAGTTAAAAAAAAGAAGGGGCTGGGAGCAGTGGCTCACACCTGTAATCCCAGCACTTTGGGAAGCCAAGGCAGGCAGATCACCTGGGGTCAGGAGTTCGAGACCAGCCTGTCCAACATGGAGAAACCCCGTCCCTACTAAAAATACAAAATTAGCCAGGTGTGGTGGCGCATGCCTGTAATCCCAGCTACTCAGGAGATTCAGGCAGGAGAATCGCTTGAACCCGGGAGGTGGAGGTTGCGGTGAGCTGAGATCATGCCATTGCACTCCAGCCTGGGCAACAAGAGTGATACTGTCTCAAAAAAACCAAGGAAGAGTACATGTGTACAAATATGAAGGAAGGCAAAAGAATAAGCCTCAGAGGATGCACCCATCTAGGTGGTTACTTCCTCTGAGGCCTCACAGCACATTTCACAAATAGTATTAAGTGGTATTTACTGAGCACTTACTATGTGTCAGGCATTGTTGTAAGTGCTTTTAATGGATTAACTTAATGACTCCACACAAAATTCTGAGGTAGGTGCAAAGATTCCCATTTAGAGGGAACTGAAAGACAGGGAGGGTAAATTGCCCAGGGCTGTGGGTGGAAGAAAGGACTGGATCCACGTAGTCCAGCCCAGAGTGGACAGCCATATTGCACAGCATGGTAACTGCTGGGCACTGCTCTCAAAGACTGAAGTATGGCAGCAGCTGTTCTGTTTTACATCATCTCTACTTTTCCAGAAGGTAGTGCATTGTAGGAAGCCTGGCTCAACCAATGTGAGGGGAAGAAGGGGAGAAGTTCTGGGATAAGATGATGCCAACATGGGGCAAGAGCCAATACCACTGCCTTCAAGAGCAGACAGGCCATTTCCTAGCAATGAAAGATAAGAAATCCCTATGTTTGTTTAGAAAATGTCACTCTGGCACCTAGAAATGGAGGAAGGCTATGCACACCTTAAGTTCCCAGACCTCTTCAGGGTATCATCTGAAAACTTTGCACACAAGACCAAAGGAGGTAGAATGGCAGAATTTCGCACAAAATGACAGTAAACATTCCAGTCTGTCAAGCAGAGACAAAGAAGTATGGCGAGAGTGGCTGGATATGGGGCAGACAATGGATAGAGGTATCCTGAAAAAGAAGTCTGTAGCCCAACATCTGGTTCTGCCAACTCCCACAGGCTGCTAGCACTCACCGCAAAGCAGCCAATCACATCGTTCTCTGCAAACTTGTCTCCGTAGTTTTCAAACCGGCTATTGGTGGACTTCTTCCCAGTGCCTCCATAGCCATAGGAGAAAGGCTCTTCGCCTGACGGAAGAAATAGGCAAAGGCAGGTTAAACCTGCGATGGTCATAACAGCCTCGATGGCTGCCACATATTTTATTTTTGAAGAAAAAATCATTTCCTTTACTAGTTTTATTAATCAGATGCCTTTTTAAAATAGGGGTGGGGAAGGGTGAAAGGAAGCCCTTTATGATGTAGAACTTTGGAGGGCTTGATGGGTTTTCCTTGTTCAGTCTGGGAGTATGAGCTCAACTGAATTACTCTGCACAGAAGGGAGAATCTGAAAAGAAAGGGAGGAAAGGAAGACAGGAGCTGGGATGGAGGAGGATGGCTGTTTGCTGAGATGCAACCCTTCCTTGTGACGCCCAATATTCAGTCAACTCTACTCATGGTAGACATCAGTGAAGGGGCTGGATTTTGCTTCTGGAGACCATAAGGACTGACCCCTGGGAAAGGTACTGGATTTCTTCAGGCTACAGAACTGGGTGCCTAAAGTGATATGACTGAGGTCCCAAGAGATTCCTAGGCAGACCCCAAAGAATATGCTACTAGAAAAGCAGGGGCCAACAAGCACAAATGCCAGGCTGGGTTCTGCTATGAACCAGCTGTGTGACCCTGGATATGCTGCTGACCCTGCTGGGCTGTTTCCCCATCCCTATCAACTGCCACAACCTACATCTCAAAATGGAGACAAAGATAGAATAAGATGACCTATGAGTCAAATAAAAAGTGCTAACACATATGGAAATGTAAACCGTATACTTTTTTATACTAACATATCTACCTTTTTGAGGAAGTACAAATGTATGGGGTACATGTGCAATTTTGTTACATGCACAGATTGCATAGTGGTCAAGTCAGGGCTTTTAGGGTATGCATTGCCTAAAAAATGTACATTGTACCCATTAACCAACTTCTCATCCTCCTCCCCCTTGCCACCCCATAATCCTGAGTCTCCATTATCTATTATTCCACTCTCCAAGCCCATGTGAACACATTTTTTAACGAACACTTATGAGTGAGAATATACCTACTTTTAAAGATTAGCTTTAAGTGGTAAGACAATTATGCACCAGGATAATAGCTCAAGTGTTAAAATTAAAATTTGAATGAGTTACAAAAGAGGACTTGTTAAATAGTGCAACTATAAAATTGAAAATTATACAGTAGTCAAAGAGCTGTATTTGTTTACAAAAATATGCCCATCATATATTAAAACAAGGCTATACAGAGTAGTCCTAGTGTGATCCAGTTTGAATATATATAAAAAAATAAATGTCTGGAAGACTACAGACAGAATGTTAACATTGGTTACCTCACAGATTTAGGAAGGATTTTCATTTTTCTGTTTCTGTATGGCCTGAATTCCTATAAGCAATGTTTAGAATGTTTGTATGACCATAAACAGAAGGCAGAAGGTGTCGGCATTGGTCAGAATAATCAGTCACTTGGGACCAGAAGGTCAATGAAGGCTGGGGACCCACAAAATTCAAAACCTATCAATAGGCAACCCCTTCCCCTCTCCCAACTTGCCCTGGCCTCACTAGTCTCTGTTCCCCTTTTTACTCTAGGTTAGGCTCTGGACAGAAAATACAGACAGAATTTAATGGAGCTCGAGAACTAATTTGCTGCTTGGTTTGAGGGCAGGAGACACTAATCCTTTCTATAGAAAGGGAACAGATTCCCAAAGAGAATTTTGGACCCTTCTCCTAAAAGACAGAGGATAAGAATTAATTCTTCACAGAAAAGTTGTTTTATGACCATAGTCCTCTCAGTTGAATACAGCATGACAGAGACAGTGGCATATACCTAATCCTTATACCTTTCCCACTTCAACCTAGTTCTATTCTAAGTCTGACGTTAGAAAGGGAAGCTTAGGAGCCTTGAGAATCCAAGGGTAGGGACAGTCACTCTATTCTCTGGACTGCTTAGCTGATACCTCCTTACCTAGCTGGGTGCTGCAGGAGTCCAGGGACCATCCGATACGGACCACGTGGGGGTCAGGCTCTGTAGATGGAAGGTGCTTCACAGAGATTTCCTCATTAATCTGGAGAAAGAGGACAAAAGGGCTCAGGATTGATTTCTCTGAAGGCTGCAGGTTATGAGGCAATATAGGATGGAAGCACATCAGGCATTAAAAAATAGCAATGGCTTTTCTTGCTGGAGAAGAAGCATTTAAGCAGCTCTCAAGAGCCTGTTGAACCGAAGCCAAGGCTTCCAAAATGATCCATAGAGTACAGGGCCACAGAGACAGGCATTTTAAAATACAGTTATCTTTAAGTTTAGGAGACTCTGGAAACATCTGGTAGAAAGATAAACTGGTGCAATGTCTGTAGAGGGCAATCTAGCAGTCTCTATGAAAACTATAAATGGCTGGGGATGGTAACTCACACCTGTAATCCCAAAACTTTGGGAGGCCAAAACAGGAGGATGGCTTGAGGCCAGGAGTTAGAAACCAGCCTGGTCAGCATAGCAAGTCCCCATCTATTAAAAAGAAATTTTTAAACAAAAAACAAAACCCTGTAAATGCACTTGCTCTGTAACTCAGCATCCTACCGATACACTAATATGTGTACAAATATGTATGTGTGAATGTGTTTGCAAATGCAACATTCTGTGCAGCACTGTCTATGTAATAGCAACAGATAAAAAGAGTGAAGCAGGCTGGGTACAGTGGCTCAGGCATGTAATCCCAGCACTTTGGGAGGCCGAGGAGGGTAGATCACCTGAGGTCAGACGTTTGAGACCATGCTGGCCAACATGGTGAAACCCTGTCTCTACTAAAAATACAAAAAAGTAGCCAGGCATGGTGGCAGGCACCTGTAATCTCAGCTACTCGGGAGGCTGAGACAGGAGATCACTTGAAGCTGGGAGGCAGAGGTGGCAGTGAGCCGAGATTGTGTCATTGCACATTTCACTTGTTGCCTGGGCAACAAGTGAAACTCTGTCTTAAAAAAAAAAAAAAGCACGAAGCAGTACATTGGGCTAATGTACTGCTATGGAAAAATGTCCAAGATACAGTATAAAAAAACAAAACGAAACAAAACCTTTCGGACTTAATCTCCTATTAAGAGACCGGACTGTCGAATATCTGTTACATACCTGTGGCCTCATTGGTTTTTCAGATACGCATTTTAACATCTCTGAAATCAGGATCCATCTTACAATAAATGTGGTAAGAAAGCACTGTGCAGGCCAGGCACAGAGGCTCATGCCTGTAATCCCAGAACTTTGGGAGGCCAAGGCAGGCGGATCATCAGGTGTTTGAGACCAGCCTGACCAACATGGAGAAACCCTATCTCCACTAAAATACAATATTAGCTGGTCGTGGTGGCGCATGCCTGTAATTCCAGCTACTCAGGAGACTTAAGCAGGAGAATTGCTTGAACCTGGGAGGCAGAGGTTGCAGTGAGCCGAGATCACGCCATTGCACTCCAGCATGGGCAACAAGAATGAAACTCCGTCTCAAAAAAAAAAAAAGAAAAGAAAAAAAGAGAAAGCACTGTGTAGTTCAGTTGGCAGTATTTCTCTATGGGAGGTACATAAAATAATGTGCAACTTACATCAGTGGTGTTGTGGTCAATAAAATATAACCCTCTGTGTCTCAGCTTCTATCTCTGAAGCCTGGGCTAACAGTACCTGTGTCCAGACAGTACTGTGAGGATTAACGGAGATAATCCATATAAAGAGCTTGGTACTTGTGCATGCAAAGAGCTCCATACAGATTGGCTATCATCAGTAAGTTTGGATACACAGACCATATACAAGAAATTGTTACCAAAGAAGTTTCCCTCAGGGAGTAGGATGGGGACTGAGAGGACCTAAGAATAATCTGCTTCTTTTTATCCTGTACTTTTCTGTGCTGTCTAAACTTTTGTTCGACATGAGCATGTATTATTTTCATAAACATAACTTGATGACAGCAGAGGCTGGCCTAAGCTGGCAGTTCTTTGCTCTGTTCCCCTCTGGCCTCCCTTTAATAAGTGATGTCTGAGTCCCTGCTCTCTAGATCACTTTTCCTCCAAACACCATTTTTTCTCAGTTCTACAACACATCACTACTACACCAGTTGACTACGTAAGACCTGGGTCAAATCTCATCAATGAAAAATCTGCTTGCTGAAGCCATGCATAATTGGCCTGCTTTTCTGATATGATATTTAGCAATGATATAGTTCTCTTGAGTTCATCAGTTTTGTTTGCTTGGACACAGTATTGCTCAATCCAATATTTTGCAGTTGCAGCTCTGACCAAGGTGGTTGGTGTCAGGCTATTACAAATGGACCTACTCCCTGTCCCTACCCCTTCTCTTGCTCCTACTCACCTTCATCTCAAAGCACACACGGCCCCTTCTGACCCCATAGCTGGCACGCGCTCCTGACCACAGGTATGCAAAGCCCTCAATTGTGAGTGGATAGCCACTACTCCGATCTCGGGCCACCTTGAAGTGGAGGTCGCAGTTATCTGTGAAGGAAAAAGTCCGCAGTTGGCTTATGTTTTAAAAGTCCCAAGAAAGAAACAGGCAGAGGGAAGTCCCCCAAGTGCTGACCAGGAGCACACAAGCAAACACATCATGGGGCAGTTTCAAAAGGAACCAGCACACCCGCAACCTCTCTCCCTTTGAGTATAAAGGATGTGGAGTACTGCAAATTGGCCTATATGACCTCAAAGAGGAACTGGGGTTCTTTATCTGGTGGGATCCAAGGATAGGCTTTAGGGGGATCCTCAGAAATTGTAAACAAATGTCTTTGACGGGGAAGTATATTTGCTAGGGAGAGGGACCACATCCTAAGCAGTTTCAAATGAATTTTTTTATTTTTGAGACAAGATCTCGTTCTGTCACCCAAGCTGGAGTGCGGTGGTATGATCTCAGCTCACTGCAACCTCTCATCTCCTGTACTTAAGTCATCCTCCCACCTCAGCCTCCTGAGTGGCTAGGACTACAGGCATATGCCACCATACCTGGCTGATTTTTATATTTTTCGTAGACAAGTTTTGCCATGTTGCCCAGGCCCAAACTAGATTTTATAATACAGAAAGGTTAATACCCACCACCATCTACTCCCACCACCCACCGTGTGTTAATTCTATCAATTTGGGAGCCAGACTTCTGTTTCCAATAGCTACCATCCAGGCATCTAACCCTGATCCACACCTGCCATCCAGACACCCATGCCCAGGAGCCCCATAGGCTCCCAATTCCTCTCATGGGCCGAGGACTCTCCTACTCTTGTTCTTACTCTTCTCAACCTTCAAAGAGCTAGTCATGCCTCCAAGAAAGCCTTTCCTGACCATCCCTCCCAAAGTGCTCTCCTTTCTCTGAAGGCTGACCACCATGGTCTGTACATTTGCATTTCATCAGATGCTGCCTCATGAACCACTGCCACCCAACACTTCTCAATGTTTAGCTCTATTCTGGGTATATCTTGTCTTTGAGAGCTTGTGATATTAGTGATTGCATACATCTTTATCTCTTACTAAAGCATGCTGCCAGTGCTTTATAAACATGAGCTTCTGTAGAAATACATCAATAAATTGTCGCTTATCTTCTGCTCTGTTGAGAAATGCAGTGTTCTCAGACCTGATTGGGCTTCTGGGTATCTGTAAAAATTCAAATTTAGACTCTACCACTCAGACTCTGACTTAGGAGATCTGAGCGAAAGGACCTTTACAACCATTCCTTAGATGCTCAGATGCACAGTGAAGGTGAAAGCCACTTATCCAGAGGAAAGAAAACTGAGCTGGAAGACAGAGAGCAGGGCGGGCCAGGTTAGTGCCTCAGAGGACACAGTGGCATTGGTTTCACCAGGAATGTGAGCAGCTGATGGAAACTGGGGAACTGGCTGTCAAAGAGTTAAGTTTCCCCAGTAGACTCAGATTCCCTTCCTGATTAGATGACTACCCCTGTGTGTAGAGGGTGGTTCAGGGTTTTCCAAATTGCTCCTGTATCCACTGAGGAGTCTCACTGAAAATCCTTTGAGGTTATTACGGCAGAATTACTCCTTCCTGAAGAGAAGCTCAGAGAAGTAGACTGACTTGCCCAGGGTCCCACTACTAGAGTTGGGAGTAGGTCTTCTGTCTCCAAACCAGTACTCTTGCTCCAGAGTTAAGCTGTGTCTCATATGTGGACTAACAATACCTTTGGACAGTGCCAGGCAGGGATTCTGGTGAGAGTCAAGACACAATTTCCCCATACTGACTGTAAGGCGGAATTAGATGGGCACTCCAAAGACTTACATGTGTCAATAGCAACAAGGGTATCATCAAAGTCATCTTCATCCTCTTCAGCAGGAGGCTGAGGAGAGCGGCCCCTGTATTAGAAACAGGGGTTAAATCACACAAGAGCAATGGATGAGCACAAAGGAAAGAAAATAAATGTTCTGCTGTAATCTACGAATGCATTCCAGACTGCTTCCTGGATCTCAATTTCTTCCCACAAAGGTGGGCAAAAGAACTCTGGAACCCCGCATCCCTGCAATAAGAGCAATGACTGTCTACTCCTAGGGTGGAGACGGACTGGAGAGGGCACACTCTGCTGAAGGGGGCATCAGATTCATTTAGGGAACTTTTCCACTCTTTTCTCATACCATTAAGATTCTGATCCACACCCTCTGGATGTTGACAACCACTTCCACACTGATCTCTGTTACTGTTTGGAGGCTGTGATATCCCAAAGGGTGCTGGCCAGGAAGGGGAATGTGCAAGAGCCTAGATAAACCCCAGTAATTACATCTATCCATGTACCAGGCTTCTTAAAATCCTACATCTGAAAGAATTTGAGATGACCCATTTTTTTCAGTGTCCTAAATTGTGAACAATACTCATTTTCCTACCAAAACACTAAAAAAGGGACTGTTAAAATATTGCTGATTTCTGCTGTACAGGAATGAGGGAGAAGAGTAGAAAGGTAGAGTCTAACACTCAGGGTCCTGCCTGGACAGTCTGAGTGGTCCCAGTCCACTGCATGCACAGATGGGCATGGGGAGCCCATGCCCATCTGGTTGCTGACTCTCCCAGCAGCAGGCTTCCCTCTGGTGGAGGGCCCCTCTGGCCAGGGCTAACACGGATGAGCTGTGCTCATCACATGCTAAGTCCATTCTAGGAAACTTTCCCTGCCTGCCCAGGATTACAGCGAGTGTTTCTCCTCTGCTCTCCATCAGCAGGTAGCTTCTGGGCCTCTGCTCTGCAGGAGGCAGTGGAAGAAACCCATATGAGGTGGGCTCCATGTCCTAACTTGAGTCATAGCTAGGAGATCCAGGCTCTGTCTGAGAGCAACAAGCTACTTAGAAAGTGGACTCTGCCAGAGAGGAAATAGTACATGTCAGATGACTAGTCCAGATGCATATAGTGGCCATTCCTAGTTTCCATAATTGCAAGACTTCAGACAGGAGCTACAGGAAGGAGGGAGGGAAGGGAAAGACTTGGTCTGGAGGGAAAGGAGGGAAGGGCTTGTCAGGTCAAGGAAATAACTAGAGCAGAAGCTGCTCCCTCTTCTGAGCTCCTGAAATTCACCTGCATCCTTACTACTCACCTCAGAGGTTGTGGCTTGTGTATGTGTCTGAGTCCTCTCACTGGAACAACAGAAGGCAAAACCCACTGTCCATCTGTATGTTGCTAGTGTCCAGCCCAAGAGTGGGCACTTCATGACAACACTGTGAGAGCTGACTAAATAAGTGGATGAATGGGAATAGAATGGGAAGACGATGGGTGTTTGGGAGCAGTCTTAGGAAATAGATCTTTCTTTCCTCAAGGATATCAAGCAGCTGACTGCAGGGGCAGTAAGACAAAGGACAGAAGAGGCAGGCTGGCCTCTCACACATGAAAGTCTAAGATATTTAGAAGTTACACAGCAGTAAGAAGGGAGGAACTGCAGGAAGGACCAAAAGTTTAGGAAAGCTGAATCTGGTAGTAAGTACACGAAGGAATAAGAAGAAAGTGGGAAAGCAGAGAGAATCTCTACTCAGCCGCTACAAGTTAGTGTACAAGAAAGTACAAGGCTACGGATATACAGACCTACCAGAGCAAGGGTGACTGCTGCCTCATATACCCACCTCCTATCCTCTCGGTGCTCAAAGTACCCTCGTCCCCGGTTTTCTTCATAAGGCCTCTTCCGACTCTGGAATTGCTGCCTGTCTGGCTTGAGTTGAGAAGCTTCAGGTGGGAGGAAGCTGGTGGGTGCTCCTTGCTTCATCTCTGCCTTCATTTCTATTGTCAGGACAAATTCAGATGGTCAAGACACTCGCAAGCTCCCCAGCTATCACTTTTCTGGTCCCTTTTACCTTGGGAGATGTTAGCAGGATCCTCACTATAGTGATGAAGGCCTGGGCACAGGCAGCTTGCTGACTGAGTTCAACAGAAGCCTGCTGAGCCAGCCAAGAGGGTCATACTGGAGAACAGGGTTAGGATCTGAGATGCCATGACCCTACATTCTCCAATTTCTCCTCCCAAAGAAACTCTCCACCTCAGTTCCTACAAAGCTTCTTCAGTCTGGCAAGGGAAGAGGAGAGGGTGAATTCAACAGAGTACTGTGATCCTGCAGCTAACACTACAGGCTTTAGTCACCCTGCCAACAGAGCTCAGAATCACTCTGATTAAGCCATCCCATAGGTGCAAAACCTATTCAAGTCTATCACTAACAGGAAGTCAGGATGGGAAGCTGTGCTGTGGATCGTGGGTATATCCTAGTCTCAGGCAGACTCTAGGAATCAGTGCCTAACTAGGAGCAAACCACAGATGCAGGCTTCATTTCTCCCACAGCATGAATCCCTGATGCTGAGGCTCATTCACATCTACTCATTTCCACATTAAATCCCAGACTATCTTGGATCACTCCCTGGCTTAGGCATGTGGACCGTATCTCTCAGAAAAGGCTCCTGGTTCTCTAGGGCAGGGATGGTGCTCAGTCATCCTGAAGACAGCCTCCCTGGTTCCCAGCAATAGGCTGGGCTCACACAGGGCTCCTGATAAATGTCTGTGGATAACAGCACAGAAAATATTCTCCTGGGGCTGAAAGATCCTACAAGTCTCACAGAGCCTGACACAAATCTGCAGTTTAACCTACATTTGTTAAAGTCCTGAGCCACTCACAAGAAACGGCTGGGGATTTAACTTTGTGGATGAACCAGAATGTAATCAGACAAAATCAACTAGATACACTAAGAAAAGGCACTGGGGCCACAACACAGTAAAAGCAGCACAAAACTGGGAGTCAGTCTGGGCTCCATCAGTTCTCAACAGTGGGACCCTGCTTTCCAAAAAGTAAGGCACAAATGATAAGGAATGCTGCTTATTAACCTGAGAGGGCTAGCCTGTGAGCCAGTTTCCCAGGTTCTAGCTCCAGCTCTGTCATCGGACAAGCCAATTCCCCAATCTATAAAGTGGGGAAGAGAGGCTGGGTGTGGTAGTTCACACTTGTAATCCCAGCACTTTGGGAGGCTGAGGCAGGTGGATCATGAGGTAAGGAGATCAAGACCATCCTGGCCAATATGGTGAAATCCTGTCTCTACTAAAAATACAAAAAAAATTAGCTGGGCATAGTGGCATGCGCCTGTAGTCCCAGTTACTTGAGAGGCTGAGGCAGGAGAGTCGCTTGAACCTGGGAGGCAGGGGTTGCAGTGAGCCAAGATCACGCCACTGCACTCCAGCCTGACAGAGTAAGACTCCATCTCAAAAAGATAAAAATTTAAAAAATTAAAAACGGGGAGGAGAGAGTTGGCATCATGGGGAATTTTGTTCTATAAAGATATATACTTAACGTGTTTAGGAAATCCCAAGTTTAAATAATACAACACAAGGTTTTTTATTTTTTATTAAAAAAATATTTTCAGCAACACTAGCCCAAGAAGACACAAGGTTTTTACATTTAATTAAAATAAAATTTTTATTTTTGGAGACAGTGTCTTACTTTGCCCAAGCTGAAATGCAGTGGCACCATCACAGCTCAATGGGGCCTCAACTTCCCAACTCAAGCGATCCTCCCACCTCAGCAACAAGAGTAGCTGGGACTACAGGAATGTGTAACAATGCTCAGGTAATATTTTTATTTTTTATAGAGACAGAGTTATGTTGCCCAGGCTGGCCTTGAATTCCTGGATTCAAGCAATTTTCCCACCTCAGCCTCTTAAAGTGCTGGAATTACAGGCATGTAATTGCCACTGCACCCAGCCTATTTTTATTTTTGAGGCAGGGTCTTCCTGTCGCCTAGGCTGGAGTGCAGAGCACGATCATAGCTTACTGCAACCTTGAACTCCTTGGCTCAAATGATCCACCTGACTCAGTCTTCTGAGTAGCTGAGACTACAAGTGTGCCACCACGCTCAGCCAATTTTTAATTTTTTCTAAAGATAACAGAGGTCTCACTATGTTGCCCAGGCTAGTCTTGGATTTCTAGACTCAAGTGATCCTCCTGCTCTGGCCTCGTAAAGTGCTAGGATTACAAGCATGAGACATCACACCCTGACCTAAATTTAATTTTAATTTTTTTTTTAGACAGTGGTGTGATCATAGCTCACTGTAGCCTCAAACTCCTAGGCTCAAGTGATCCTGCTACCTCTACCTCCCAAGTAGCTTTAACTACAGGTATGTGCATGTAGTTAGTAATAGCCACACCTGGCTATTTTTTAAATTTTTTGTAGAGAAAGGGTCTCACTATGTTGCCCAGGCTGGTCTGAAACTCTTGGTTTCAAACTATCCTCCTGCCTTGGCCTCCCAAAGTGTTGGAATTACAGGTGTGAGCCAGTGCATCTGGCTTGAGGCCTGACACAGCTGTTTTTTTTTTTTTTTTTAATGCAGGACTTCTCAGAGCCTTTAATACTCTAACAATCACAGTAAATTTCCAAGAGATGATACAGCACATGCTGCATTTTCCAGACACATTTGGCTAAGGAATCCTTTTCTGAGAAGCCCCTAATAATATCTCCTGGAACAATAATCTTCAGAACATGGGAAATACCGGACTAGACTTCAAGGCTCTTTCTGGCTCCCCCATTGTAAGATTCTAAATAAGATTCAAATATTAGTCTAGGGGGGTCTCAACTCTCCAGAGTGCTGATACTATCATTTTTTTTTTTTTTGAAATAGAGTTTCACTCGTTTCCTAGGCTCGAATGCAGTGGCACAGTCTTGGCTCACTGAAACCTCCATCTCCCAGGTTCAAGCAATTCTGCCTCAGCCTCCAAGTAGCTGGGATTACAGGCATCTGCTACCACACTCATCTAATTTTTTTTTTTTTAAAGAGATGGGGTTTCGCTATTTTGTCCAGGCTGGAGTACAGTGGCTATTCACAGGCGCAATCCCACTATTGATCAGCACAGGAGTTTTGACCTGCTCCGTTTCCAACCTGGCGGTCCCCTGCTCTTGGAAGGTCACCATATTAATGCTGAACTTAGCACGGACGCCCGACTGGCATAGTGTACTACAGCCCAGAACTCCTGGGCTCAATTGATCCTTCCACCTCAGCCTCCCGAGTAACCAGGACTACAGGCATACGCCACTGCACCTGGCTAATTTTTGTGTTTTTAGTACAGGTAGGGTTTCACCACGTTGGCCAGGCTTGTCTCAAACTCCAGACTTCAGGTAATCCTCCCAGCTTGGCCTCCCAAAGTGCCGGGATTACAGGCATGAGCCACCACACCTGACCAATACCATCATTTTTATATAGATACCTCCCCTCTCCCAACACTTGGAAATAGGACTGAGATTTTTCTTTTAAAAAAATCTTGCCCGAGTGACAAAGTCTAGATGAATTATGCAAGAAAAAAGATGCATAGTTCCTCTGGGAAGACACACTCTAAGCAGAGGGTAAAGGCTCCATATACATTCTGTTTCCATCCGAAGAGATGAACCATGTGTATTTTCCTACCTGGGCGATAGGCCTGCTGCTGCTCCATTTCCAGTGGTCTCCTCTCGTAGCCTGACTCGTTTTCTTGTTTGATGACTTGGGTATCGTAGAATTGGTTCTGCCTGGAAATACTGTCCATGGCATCTTAAAACAAAATAAAAAATGGTCAATTAGAGGGGCAGTTCATGGAGAACCCAGGACCAAAGGGTCCAGAAGGCATCTGTGGGTCTAGGAGCTCAAGTGAAGAGTGGTAAGAATAACAATATTAACTATTCATGGAGTACACACTATACTCCAGAGCCTGGAATACAGCTGAAGACAAGCCTGCCCCACTGAAGCCTTCAGTTTAGTGAGACAGACAAATCTTAAGCAAAAACACACACAAATTTAATGGTTGTGTTGAAGACTACAAAGTAGTTCCAGGAGCTAAGAAAGGGACCTGGAAGACTGGGCACGGTGGCTCACACCTGTAATGCCAGCACTTAGGGAGGCTGAGGCAAGCGAATCACAAGGTCAGGAGTTCGAGACCAGCCTGGCCAATATGGTGAAACACCATCTCTACTAAAAATACAAAAAATTAGTTGGGCATAGTGGCAGGCACCTGTAATCCCAGCTGAGGCAGGAGAATTGTTTGAACCCAGGAGGCAGGGCCCAGATTGCACCACTGCACTCCAGCTGGGGCAACAAAGTAAAACTCCGTCTCAAAAAAAAAAAAAAAAAAAAGAAAGGGACCTGGAAAACAAAAGTTAAGCCTTGACTCAAAGGATACATAGGTGATGACTCAGTGACGAGAATGGAGAACATTGCTGGGGTTGGGATAACACGTGTGAAAGCTCAGAGGCGGAACTAAAACCAGAAATTCCCTCGAGAACCTTGTAGCCAAACCCAGAAAGAACTTCAGAAACCCAGGATGGGCATCATACAGCTCTCCTCCCCAGGGACTAGCTCTCTGTCAGAGCCCCAAAGGCCCTACTAGTGGCTATGCCAGGAGCCATGAGGCAGAACCAAAGGGAAGGAGAGACTATTCAGCCCCTTGCTGACTGATTGGATCCCTTCTCAGAGGATAAATACATCTGGGCACAAACTGGGTGCAGCCCGAAGGGAGGAAAGTCACAGGTCACATGGTTTGCTACAGGTCTGTTCACCAAGTTTGAAGGAGGGCTTCAAGGAGGCATGAAGGGGGCTCAAAGGACTTTGTTGTAGCAGGTAGGGGAGGGAGGGAAAACATCCCCCTTCTAATAAAAGGCAGGCCCAGTGCTAAGCCTCTCACACGTGTGATCTCATTCATAACACCCCCTCCCCAGGGGTTGGAGGGGTGTGAAAAGACAGTATTTGTTTATTAACTCCATTTTACCCACAAGGAAACCAGGCTCACAGAGATGAAGTGACTTGACAATATTGTTAAGCCAGATTTGAAACAAAGTCTGTTTGAGTCTAGGGACTATGCTCCAAAGCACCTAATTCACTTTCTTCTCAGACAGGACTCTCTGGCCAAACCTCCAGGTCACTACTACTGCACTACCCTTTCTTGCTAGGCATTCCTGCCAGTCCCTCCTGCTTTAGACATGCACACAGGGCCACTCCTTTCTTCACAAGTCTCTGCAATGGGAAGTCCCTTTCCAGCACCTCGATTCTGAATAATTCCTAAGCCACTGTCTAACCCAAATCCACACTTGGGTTATCTCCCTCCAGGAAACCTTACCTCTTATGAACAAGTATCCAATGCTAATCCCAAATCCTGTCTCTTCTGTTATCTCATTTTTCTTCTCATTCCCTTAGCCCCAAGTCCCAGGATGCCCTCTTTTCAGAAAAACTCTATGCCAGAATCCCTTCTACTTACTCCTTAACCTCTCCAGTCCGCACATTTCCCAGTCCTACTAGAAAGTAGCCCTGAGGCCTGGCACAGTGGTTCACACCTGTAATCCCAGCACTTCAGGAGGCCAAGGTGGGCAGATCACTTGAACCCAGGAGTTCATGACCAGCCTGGATGTTTGGTGAGACCCCCAACTCGAAAAAGGAAGGAAGGAAGGAAGGAAGGGAGGGAGGGAGGGAGGGAGGGAGGAAAATGGGAAGGGGAAAGGGAAGAGAAAGAAAGCTGCTTTTTTCTTTCTTTTTTGGGACAGAGCCTTGCCCTGTCACCAGGCTGGAAGGCAGTGGTGCGATGTTGGCTCACTGTAACCTTCACCTTCTGGGTTCAAGCGATTCTCCAGCCTCAGCCTTCCAAAGAGCTGAGATGACATGCTGGCACCACCACGCCCAGCTAATTTTTGCATTTTTAGTAGAGATGGAGTTTCACCATGTTGACCAGGATGGTCTGGATCTCTTGACTTCGTGATCTGCCTGCCTCGGCCTCCCAAAGTGCTGGGATTACAGGCTTGAGCCACTGCGCTCAACCAAGCTGCTTTTCTCTAACTGAAGATTCACTCCGTCCCATATCAGGGTTTCCTCTCCTCAGACAACCACAGATCTACCTGAACTCATTCCCAGAGTCCCACTTCCTGGCTGATGCAGAGGTTCCCTGCTGCTCCCCGAGGGCCCCCACTCCCTGGGTACACAAATAACTGCTTCTGGCAACCAACGAGATTTCTCTTGGAGATGCTCGGGTCCAGAAACACTGCGCACTCCACTCTGGGGCCTCCGGGGAAGTCAACAGGTCTCTTCTCTTTGCTCCCTCAGCCTGCCCCTCCTCATACGCCAAGCCAGCTCCATACTCCTTCAGGGCTGGATACAGGATCCTGTCTCCCGCCACACACTTCACCCACTTCGAATGTTACCAACTCATCTGCCCCCACCCCTCCCACCCCCAGCTACCCGCTGTTCGCCGAAAGCCCACAGTCAGCCCCAGGCCATTCAGCAGCAGCCTCGGAGTTATCTGTCCACAGTCTTCCTAGCTCTAGACCCCCAGATCTTTTGTCCAGGGAAGCATCCTCTCCCCCGCCAGCCTCTGGACCTCTTCTAGCAGCCAACCAGAAAGTCCCCAGATCTCAAAGCACCACATGTCCAAGCTGTGCCTGCCTCAAGGGTGGCCTTCCAGCCGCGGAAGAGAGATGGGGTGCCCTCTGGTTCACTCTCCCGCATCCCCCGAAATGCTCCCAGCCAACCTCCAAAGCACTGAGTTCCTTCGATCCTCCCCAGGCATAGACACCAGCGCCTCC
>CM052668.1:29027561-29047891 GCA_028533165.1 Leontopithecus rosalia | reverse complement strand
CGAGTCTCTCCGGCCCCAGAAACCAAGTTTCCGGTCTCCGATCCGAGCCCTACGGTACGGAATCCTCCCCGCCACCCCGGCCCCTAACCTCCGAAACCCAGAGCCCCTCCCCCAGTGTCCCCTGCACCGAGTGTCAGGATCCACCCTCCGGTCGCGCCGGGGCCCTGTCCCCAGATCCTTTTCAGCGGCGGATGGCGGGATCCCCCGATCCTCTAGTCGTCTCCCCGACCTCAGGCGCTGGACTCCCGCGTCCCACAGCCCTTTCCTCGGCCCAGGCTCCGGGCTCCCCGGCCCCCGCCCCGCGCACTCTCACAATGTCCGTCCGGCCCCGAATAGCCGCCGGGCTCCGCGTGCGGCTGCAGCCCGGGCGGCGGTGGCTGCGCGGTCCCCTCCAGCTCGGAGCCCCCCTCGGTCTCGACCTCCTCGTTGATGTGCCCAGGTCGCCCCGGTTCGTCGTCGGCCTCGAGCTCCCGCTCGTCGTCAGGCTCCTCGGCCTCCAACGCCGCCTGCAGCCGCTCAGCAAGCTCGGCCTTGAGGCCTCGAGTGTCCAGGCCGCGGCGCTGCAGCTCCTCGCGAAGTTCGTTCACCTTCAGACGGCGCACATCCATGGCCCGGGCCCCCGGGGTGGCCCCCGAGCCCGGCCCGGCCCCCCAGGGCTATGTCCCCCTTAAACCTTTCCTGTCAGAAGGCGAAGGGGGAAGGGGGGGGCCCACTCCAATGGCGGCGGCGGCTCAAAATGGCCGCCGCCGCCGCCTCCCCCCTCACCCGTGCCTCGTCCGATGTAACACAAGTGCCAATTGGTCAGTGCGTGGGGCAACGGGCGCCGGCCCTAAGACCCAGCCAATCAGAAAGCGGTTTTCAAAAAACGGCAACGAGAAGGCCCAAGAGCTACCGGGAAGGAAGCGTTGGCCTACGTCGAAGCCGAGGCCGGAGCGGAGGGCGGGAAAAGGCAGGAGGCGGGGCGCGCGCTGACTGGATAGCTCTTCCGCGCCTGCTGCCGTAAGACCCAATGAAAACAAGGGAGTAACAGTTTGGACCAATCGGCGGTGAGATCTCAGAATGAGTGCCCCACGGCCTTTCCTGCGCAGTCCTTTCATCAAACCAAATGTCTCTGTAACACACATTCCGATTGGTCTACATCTCCCGCCCCTTGAAGTGTCCGAGCGGGTAAAACCACAAGAACCAATGAAATGGAGGTCGGTAGAAACCCCTCCTTCCTGTTGCCTTTCAGAAACCGGAAACAGATGAATTCACCGAGGGCCTGCCTCTTGCCGTTAGGGCGGTTTCAAAACAATCTGCCCACCAATCGTAGTTATTGTCTTAGCTCCTAAAGCTGGCAGACATGGCTCGTTTTAGGAAAAGTTCACCAGATTGGCCGTGCTTTAGAGGATTGTCTCACAAATTTCGCTGTAGTAGGAGGTATATGGAATAGAGGTTAAGTGGATATACAGTTCGTAATCTGGAAGAAACCCAGTCGTCTTTAGGAAAAGCAAAATTTTGACTTCAGGGAGTCCCGAAGGTTTGGGTATAGAGGCCAGACTAACAACGGGAGGCAAGTTGCCCTTCCCTTGGGTAGTCCGCGGCTGCCTTCCTCTGTGGTCGGTACCTGACGTGGAACGGGCGCTCTGCACGCTACCATAGAGCCTTCCCCTCCCGAAAGACCTCCAGAAGTTCACCGACCGCTCTCCCGAATCCTCTAATCGGCTGTTCTCGTAAATCGGGCTATCTGGCGTCTGTA
The DNA here is from genome assembly GCA_028533165.1 of Leontopithecus rosalia. NCBI lineage: Eukaryota > Metazoa > Chordata > Mammalia > Primates > Cebidae > Leontopithecus > Leontopithecus rosalia. The sequence continues at coordinate 29,046,153 of CM052668.1, read as the reverse complement.
CCGACAAGCTCAAACCCGCGGATCAGTCATTAAGGCTCGCGCTCATGAATACAAACGCCAGAGAGCTTCCCAGTGCCTAACGCCGCACCACCTGTCGCCTCTAACTCAGAAAACAAAACTCGAGTAAGACGCAATCGGGGTACACGATGCAGACTCCTACTCCCTCCCGAGCCACACGTTAAGCCCGCAGAAGCCACACACCATCTCTACTTAGACAAAGGCACACCCCGCAGAGATAAACAGGCATGCGTCACATCAGATGCATCCAGTTCTTTTTTTCCTCTTTCTTTCTTTCTTGCTTTTTTTTTTTTTTGAGATGGAATCTGGCTCTTGTTGCCCAGGCTGGAGTACAGGGGCGCGATCTCGGCTCACTGCAACCTCCGCCTCCTGGGTGCAAGCGATTCTCCTGCCTCAGCCTTCCGAGTAGCTGGGATTACAGGTCCCCGCCACCACGCCCAGCTAATTTCTGTGTTTTTAGTAGAGACGAGGTTTCACCATGTTGGCCAGGCTGGTCTCGAACTCCTGATCTCAAGTGATCCTCTCGCCTCGGCCTCCCAAAGTGCTGGGATTACAGGCGTGAGCCACCGCGCCCGGCCCCAGTTCTGATCTGATTTGAGCAGGGCACCCATCTGCAGTGTAGAGGTGCCCACCACGGTCCGCAGAGGCAGGCGGCATCGAATGATAAAGATAACACAGGATAGCTGCACTACAAGCGAACACTACGGCAACCCAGACACACAGCACCTACTCAGCAGCGGGACAGACACTCACGTGGGCCCGGAGGTTCCAGTCCAGACACCCCGCCCCTCGCCCACGTCCGACTTCCTCTCTCTCTCCTCCCAGCTTCCCACAATGATTTGTTCTAAAAAAGTTTGTGGCCCGGATTGAACTGTCTCCCGTTCTCGAGAACCGCCACCGGAGGGCGTCCGGTGGCTGCCAAGGGTTCCTCCATTTGCTGCCGGCCACACCCGGGAACGCCCGCCCGCGAGTTCGTGCTAGACCCGGAGGGCTGGTCTTGGCTAGAGGCTCTTGTGGAACCTGTGCCTGTGTTTCTGTGTCAGTCTGAACGTTGGGGCTGGGAGTACCTGTTGTACTCTACGTGTCTCGAGTATTTGTGTCACTTGACTCTGGGTCTGTGTCTCCTATTCGTTGCAGATGTCTGCCTGAGCGTTTGTAAATGTTTGTGTCTGTGTAATTCTGTGTTTGTGTTACATGCGTCTGAATTTCAGTCTATTTGTGACCAGGTTCTCCTGGGTGTGTCCATTAATTCACGTGTCTGTTACTTTGCAGAAAACAGGTGTGTGTGTCTGTGATCCTGGATCTGTATGCCAGTTCCTCACTAAAGGTTTCCGAGAGTCTGTATCTCTTTGCTTGTGTGTGTTTTTTTTCTCTGTTTATGTTCATTTCTACCCTCTCGAGTGAGGAAAGAATTCCAAGACCCCACCAAACGCTTCCTTTTTTTGATGAGGGAACTGAACTGTCGTGGAATAGGGCCACATCACAGCTAAAAGGAGACGAGGAGACAAAAGCTCATTGATATACAAAGTTTTATGTGACCTGAGCCCCTCTGGAGGCACCAGAGTCCATGGCCCTGTACTCAGAGGATGAGGGATTGGCTCAGGGGGGCACTGTGGCCCGAAAGGTGGGAGATCCCCCATCCCCTGTGGGAAAGGAGGCATCCCTAATGCATTGCACAGGCTTGAAGGGGGCACACCCCCACGGGAGGTGAAGAGGAAGCAATGGTGGCTAAGAAGGGGAGGGGCACCCCAAAGACTACTACAGTATAGGGTTAGAACCTTGGAATTGCTCCTAATAGTCTAGACCTGTGGATCTTTAGAATCTTAGAAACTTAGAACATTTGAGTCTTAGAACTACAGTGCCTGGAAATATAAGATTTTAGAAATGTGGATTCTTGGACTCTTAGCCATGGTCTAGAGAGGTGGAATGCAAGCATAGAACCTAAAGGTGTCCAACCCAGAAATGATTAGAACTTTGGTGTCTCCTTAGTCAAAGCAAGCGTGAGAGTCTTAGAACTCAGATGCTTGGGATCCAGAATCTTGGACCAATGGAATCTAGAGTGCCTTGAAACAGAACAGACCATTAGAATCTTAAGAGTTTAATCATCTAGAATCTTAGTCACAGAGAATCTAAGATCTTAGAGTAAGTCTTAGAATCTATCACATCTTAGAACATTAGACCTTGGAACTTTTAGACCCTTGGAACTTTTGAATTGCAGATTCTAGAGCCTTTGACCCTTAGGATCCAGGATCTTATACAAGAGAATCTATTATCATAAAGCCTCAGAAACTAATTGATCATCATTAGAATCTTAGAACTTGAGAATATAAAATTTGGAAGGCTTATGACCTAGAGTCTTCTAGCCAGAGGTTCTAGATTTAGAGCCTTAGAACATCAAATTTTAGAATCATTGGCCTTAGAACCTCCATGTCTAGAATTTTAGAATCTAAAATCTTACACTGTAAGGACTCTGAACCCTAGAAAAATGAAAATCTAGTATCATAGAGCCTTACATCCTAAAATGAGAATCTTAGCGCTTTAGAACCTTAAATCTTGGAGACTTATCAAAAATGTTAGAACCAGGAAATGTAAAACCACAGAATCTCAGAGCCTTAGAATAGTGGGTCTTAAGGTTGAGTGAGGTGTCTCATGCCTGTAATCCCAGCACTTTGGGAGGCCGAGGTGGGTGGATCACTTGAGGTTGGGAGTTTTAGGTCAGCCTGGCCAACATGGTAAAACCCTGTCTCTACTAAGAATACAAAATTTAGCTGGGTGTGCTGGAACACACCTGTAATCCCAGCTACTTGGGAGGCTGAGGCAGGAGAATCACTTGAGCCTGGTAGGTGAAGGTTGCAGTGAGGTGAAATTGCACCACTGCACTCCAGCCTGGGCAAAAAAGCGAGGCTCCATCTCATAAAGGAAAAAAAAGAATAGTAGGCCTTATAACCTTAGCACTTTAATGAATTAGAGACTTTGGAATTTCAGGTCCTTAGAACCAAAGACTCATAGCATCTTTGAAACCTAGAATCTTTGAATCTAGACTCTTTAAACCTTAGAATCTAGAGTCTTGGAATGTTAACACCTGGGAGGGTCTCAGATACTGCAATCCAACCCCTTTCTTTTATAAATGGCTTTTAAGGTGATGCCACTGCACAGAGAAGGGGAAGGACCTGTCTGGGATGGAGTTGGGATAGGTAGGAAGATAGGCTTGCAGGTGGGGATAAGGCCTGGGGTGGGAAAGTCGCGGGGGTGGAATTTCCCCCAGTGGCAGTGCCTAGCTTGGATCCTGAGAGGGAGTCCCAGGTGGAGGGTTGTCTCAGGCACCATCCTCCTGCCCTGGGGCTGCTGGGGAGCCCCTATCAGCAGGCTGAGGGGGGCTAGGGGCTGTGGAAGGGCAGAGGACATAGCGTCCAGCAGGATGGACCTCAGCTGCAGTGAGGCAGCTACAGGAATCCTTAGGGTCTGGCTGGGTTGGGGGGTCAGCTCCTCCGGCAGCTCCAGGGGGTTCAGGATAACCTCCACCCTCATCCATGTTGACATAGAGGATTTCGTCAGGCTCCTGGGCAGGCGGCAAGGCCTTCAGTGTGTTCTCCAGATCTTCCCGCAGCTCTGTAAAACTTGGCCGGTCCTGCGGATTCAGCTCCCAGCACCGCGACATCAGGGCATATCTAGGGCAGCAAAATGAGGAGTGGGAGATTGAGCAGGGACTCAGAAGGGGAGCAATCTGGGAGCCTGGGGACATTTCAAGACACTCAGGGGGCTAGGGGCATTTTAGAGGGCTGGAGGGAGCCTCAGCAGTTTGAGCCATCTATGGGGATTTGGAAATTCCCGAGTTTCTGAGTTGGGTCCTGGGAGACTCAGGAGCTGGGAAGGGTCTCGGGCAACCCGTCTGAGTATGGAGTAGTATTCTGATGAGGGTTTGCTAGAACAGACCTTTCCAGCTCCCCAGAACAGACTCGCATCAAAGCCTGGCTATGCCACTTACAAGCTGTGCTGGTTTAAAATAGGTCCATACATTCTTTGACCCTCCTCCCTGCAAAAGACAGAGAATAAATTCCCTCCTTTTGAGCAAGGGCAGAACCTAGTTACTTGCTTCTGATTTGGCAGAAGTGATGGCATGTGTGACTTCTGAGACTAGGTCATAAAAAGCATTGCAGCTTCCTTGCACTTTCTCATGGGCTGCCACGTTGTGCGTAAGCTCAAACAGCACCAAAAAGGGGTCCACATGGTAACGAACTGAAGCCTCCTGCTGCAGCCATGTGAGTAAGCCACCTTGAAAGCAATCTTCTGGGCCGGGCGCGATGGCTCACGCCTGTAATCTCAGCACTTTGCGAGGCTGAGGTGGGTGGATCACAAGGTCAAGAGTTCGAGACCAGCCTGACCAATATGGTAAAACCCCGTCTCTACTAAAAATACAAAAAATTAGCTGGGCGTGGTGCAGGCACCTGTAATCCCAGCTGCTTGGGAGACTGAGGCAGGAGAATTGCTTGAACCCGGGAGGCAGAGGTTGCAGTGAGCCAAGATCGTGCCACTGCACTCCAGCCTGGGCAACAGATCGAGAATCCATCTCAAAAAAAAAAAAAAAAAAAAAGACAGCAATTTTCTGGTCCCAACCTTCGGATGACTATAGCCCCAATGACATCTTTGTAACTTCATTAGAGATCCTGAACCAATATCACCCTGTTAAGTTGTTCCCAGTTTCCAACCTTCAGAAACTGTGAGATAATGTTTGTTTTTAAAACTACTCAATTTGGGGATATAGATAACAAACACATCAGCTGTGCAAACTTTGACAAATAAATCACCTTCCCTGTAGGACTGTTTTCTCATCTGCAAAATGGGAATAATAATGATACCTATCTACATCATATGGCTGTGGTAAGGACCAAAGGATTTAATACATGCCAGGTACCCAATACAGTGCCTTCTAGTCAGTTCTATAAAAATGTTAGCTGTTCTACAGGAATTGGGTATGACAAAAAGTGTTAGCTGTTCAGCCCGGGCACGGTGGCTCATGCTTGTAATCCCAGCACTTTGCGAGGCAGAGGCGGGTGGATCATGAGGTCAGGAGTTCAAGACCAGCCTGACCAACATGGTGAAACCCCGCCTCTACTAAAACTGCAAAAAAAATTAGCCAGGCGTAGTGGTGTGCACCTGTAATCCCAGCTACTTGGGAGGCTGAGGCAGGGAAATTGCTTGAACCAGGGAGGTGGAGGTTGCAGTGAGCTGAGATCGCGTCACTGTACTCTAGCCTGGGTAACAGAGCGAGACTACATCTCAAAAAACAAGAAAAAAAAAGAAGCTGTTATTTTTACTCCTCTCAGCTCTTGGAGTACCCAAGGTTGACTGAGGAGTCCGAGGCCCCAGGCTTTCTCCTCCTGACCCAACCAGCATCCTCTCTTTACCCTCAAAGTGCTGGCTAAATATCATGGTCTTCTCTGCGTGCTCCAATGTTGCAAAGTTTGATAAGCACACCCTAAAGGATCCTGCAAGCATCTCAGAGGAAACCTGAGTCTAGAGAAGGTCAATAAAACAAACTGGAGGGTTTTGCAGAGAGTCCTGGGTATTGAGGAGCATGTGGGGGAAGCATGGTGTGCTCAGGAGTCTGGGATGAATTAGAAGTCTCTGGGAGTGCAGGTCCCAAAGGCAGGGCCACCAGGTAAGACTGTGCTGTTATTCACTGCCCAAGGGTACCTGGCTTGGGGATGGGGAGGCAGGGGGCTGATTCAACCTACATTCCAGACACAGCCAAAGGAGGAAAAGGTACCTTGAGCCCATTTGCACCCCACTGGCTAGTGGTGGCCCTACTCAGAGCATTGGTGAGGGGCAATGGGTCGCTCAGCATTCTCAGGGATTCTGTCCTGGTTATAGAGAGTCCTGGGCCTGTGAGGGCCATGTGGGGGTAATCAGGGATTTGGAGTGAATTCTTGGTTGGGGGGAACTTAAGGGTCCTCACAGTCCATCCAGACAGTCCGCAGGCTGCTTCAGGCGATTTCCCTGACGCAGATAGTCATAAATCTCGCTGTTCTCCACTCCTGGATATGGGGTTTGGCCTCTTGTGGCAATCTCCCACATTGTCACCCCGAAGGACCACTGTAAGGGGCAGAGGGGAGGGAATTAGATGGTCTCCCCTGTAGAGAATCACCCCCCTCCCATACACAGGTTCATGGGTACACCCACACTTATGTACACATGTTCACAACCATCCTCTGGGAGTGTCACAAGTATTCACAGAAACACACTTTGGCCGGGCGCAGTGGCTCACACCTGTAATCCCAGCACTTTGGGAGGCTGAGGTGGGCAGATCACCTGAGGTCAAGGGTTGGAGACCAGCCTGGCCACCATGGTGAAATCCCATCTCTACTAAAACAACAAAAATTAGCCTGGCATGGTGGTGAGCACCTGTAATCCCAGCTACTCGGGAGGCTGTGGCAGGAGAATCGCTTGACCCGGGAGGCGGAGGTTGCAGTGAACAGAGATTATACAACTGCTCTCCAGCCTGGGCAACAGAGCAAGACTCTGTCTAAAAATATGTATATGCACACACATACATATATAACACTTTGACACAGGTATACACATGAATAAGTAACTTTCATGGATACATATACATGTTCACCCTCACATGCATTTACACACTTCATGGACACATGGGCTCGTGTCGCTCTGCACACCCTGGCTGTCCACATTCTATGAGTGTGCACATGCACACACAATCACGGCAGCTTCTCCTAACCCAAACTGTCTACATTGCCACCATGCACACATGGGTCTGTATCTATCCTGGGCATGCACACACCGCTACTCAGAGATGCCCACCATACCCCAAGACATGCCCAGCCCGCATGGACAACCCCTTGTGAAGGGAAGCCCACACGTCCCTGGGACCCTTGCATCCACAGCTGCTCGGGCATAGTGTGTGGTGGTAAGGCCATGCCCTCCCATGGTTCCCCAATCTTGGCAGATGCATGTACCACATCGCTCTTGCTGGTGTAGACACGGTCAGCTAGACTCTCAATGGCAATCCACTTGACTGGCATCTTGGCAATACGTCCCTGGCGGTAGTAGTCCCCATTGTAGATCTTCTTGGAGAGCCCGAAGTCCGCCACACACACGGACATGTTCTCATTCAGCCTGTTGGGATTGGGGAGAGGAACAGGGTCAGGGCATCAGCCACCTCCACCAGGAAGCCTGCCCTGGCTCTCAGATACATCTGTACCTCCTGCCCTTGCTGTCCTGGCTGGAGGTGGGGATTTGTCTCCCAAACCTTCACCCCAGGCTGACACCCTTTTTGGCCTCAGCCCACCTGTGCCCAGGTGAATTAAAACAAAAAACAAAAAACAAAAAAACCCTTCACCCCAGTCCAGATGGGTGGGATGCTTTACTTCTTGTCCCCTCTGTCAAATGAAGATGGGACAAAGGGTTTCTACAGGCCTTCCTAACTTTGGCTCTTTGTGAGATTCTAAGGTCCTTCCTTGGGTTTGATTCCTTGATGAAAAATTGTTTTTTCTTGAAGTATACTGTACATACGGAAATGGCAAAAATCATATGTGAGCAGCTCATTGAATTTTCACACACACACCCATGCAACCAGCACCCAGATCAAGAAACAGAACATGGCTGGGCACAGTGGCTCACACCTGTAATCCCAGCACTTTGGGAGGCCAAGGCAGATGGATCACTTGAGGTCAGGAGTTCGAGACCAGCCTGGCCAACAAGGTGAAACTCTGTCTCTACTAAGAGCACAAAAATTAGCCACATGTGGTGGCACACACCTGAAATCCCAGCTACTCAGGAGGCTGATGCAGGAGAATCAGTTGAACCCAGTAGGCGGAGATTGCAGTGAGTTGAGATCATGCCACTGTACTCTAGTCTGGGCAACAGAGTGAGTGAGACTCCATATCAAAAAAAATGTGGCACAGTGGCACAGTGGGCTCGAGCCTATAATTTTGGCACTTTGGTAGGCCAAGGCAGGAGGAGGAGGATCACTTGAGGCTAGGAGTTCAAGACCAGCCTGGAAAATAAAGCATGACCCTGTCTCTACAAAAAAATGTAAAAATAGCTGGACATGGTGGCACATGTCTGTAGTTCCAGCTATTTAGGAGGCTGAGACAGGAGGATAGCTTCAGCCAGGAGTTGGAGGCTGCAGTGAGCTATGATCGCGCCACTGCACCCTAGCCTAAAGGACAGAGTAAGACTCTGTCAGAACAAAACAAAAAAGAAAAGAAAAGAAAGAAAGGGGAAGAAAAAGAAAAGAAGGAAAGAAAGAAAGAAGAAAGGAGAGAGACCATCCACAGGACATTCGTATGGTGGAATATCATAAAGCAAAGAAAAAGAGCAAACTACCCCTACACAGGTTAATCTCAAAAACATCATGCTGAGCCATAGAAGCCAGACACAGAGCAATCCAAACTGCATGGTCCCATTTGTATGACTTTTCAGAAAAGGTGAAACTAGCGCTGAGAAGTCAGGATAGTGGTTTCCACTTCGGGGTAGTGACTGGGAAGAGGAAGAGTTATGGAGGAGCCTGCTGGGGCTAAGAAATATTCTTTACCTTGATCTAGTGGTTACATGGGTCTGTTCCCATAAAAATTCATTGAGCTGAGCTGCACATATATGATGTGTATATTTTAGTGTATGTAAAATATACATCAACTTTTTTGAGATGAGGTCTTGCTCTGTTGCCCAGGCAGTAGCGAAGTTATACCATCGTGGCTCACTCCAGCCTCAACCTCCTGAGGTCAAAGCAATCCTCCCTCCCTGGTCTCCCGAAGAGCTGGGACCCCAGGCATACACCATCAGGCCCATCTAATTTGTTTTTATTTTTTGTAGAGACGGGGTTCACTGTGTTGCCCGGGCTGGTCTTGAACTCCTGGGTACTAGTGAACCTCCTGCCTCAGCCTCCCAAAGGGCTGGGATTATAGATGTGAGCCACTGCACCTGGTGAGGACTAACATTCTAACTCTGTGGTTCCATTCCCTCCATGCTCTACCCTCCCCTTACCCTCTTTTCTGGCTTTCAGGGGATTTCTTGTTCTTTTTTTTTGAGATGAGGTCTCGCTGTGTTACCCAAGCTGGTCTCAAGGCTCAAGCAATCCTCCCACCTCAGCCTCGGGAGTGGCTGGGACTACAGGTCACTATTTTTTTCTCTCTCTCTATTTCTTTTTTTTGACAGAGTGTCACTGTGTTGCCCAGGCTGGACTGCAGTGGTGCGATCAATCTCAGTTCACCACAACCTCCACCTCCCAGGTTCAAGAAATTCTCATGCTGGGATTACAGGCACGTGCCACCACACCCAGCTGAATTTTGTATTTTTAATAGAGAGGGGGTTTCGATAAGGCTGGTTTTGAACTCCTGGCCTCACGTGATCCTCCCACCTTGGCCTCCCAAAGTGCTGGGATTACAGGTGTGAGCCACCACGCGCCATCTGGCCTATTTTCTGTTTGTCCATTGGTGGGGAGTTCGGTTTCCTTATCCAGTGTGGCCACTTCCAAAGGGCAGCCCCAGGCAAGACATTCAGCATGGAGCAGGACAGAGATGAGGCTCACAGGTCCCCACCCCCATCAGTCACCTCGGCCCCTTTGCTCACCTCTGTGCACTGAGCCCACCTTCTTGTCTCTTCTCTCTCTGCATCCAGATACTCCTCCCAGACCTCAGTTCAGGACCCACCTCCTCCAGGAAGCCTTCCCAGATCCCCTTACTGACGTTCCTGGTCCTAAGTTCTGGCCTGCCTTCAGCGGGCGTCTAGCCCCACTTCCATTCTAAGGAGGGAGGGAGCTCCCTCAAGGAGTGTGGGAGCATCAGGGGTGTCCCTGAAAGGCACTCACATGCAATTCCTGGCCGCCAGGTCCCGGTGTATGAATCTCTTGGTACTCAGATACTCCATGCCACTGGCTATGTCTGCCATGAACTTCACCAGCATCTGAGTGGGCAGGTACTGGGGGCGAAGGCAGGTGGGAGGAGGGTCAATAGAGGTCAGTAGGGTCCTTGACGCTGTCCCTCCTCCCTCTGTCCCTCTGGGCATGCCTATCTCTGCCTGCAGTGGTTTCCCGTGGCTCTGACAATTCAATCCAACCCCGTTCCATGGCCTGAAAGGTCCTATAAACTTGCTCCAGCCTTCCTGTTTGACTTGATCGCCTATATTCTTGCCCTTGACAGACACTCCCACCAGACTCCTGTCTGGTCTTCAGATAAACCACGATTGTTCCCACCTCCGAGCCTTTGCCTATGTTGTGCGTTTTATTGGGATTGCTTCCTGCCCAGATGGCCAGACATCTCCCCAGCCCCAAGTCCTTCAAGGTCACCTCCTCGGCAAGATCTTAGACATCCACCCAAACTGACTGCCTGGCCTCCTCCTCATCCACCCTACTGTGTTTCCTTCCTAGCATTTAAGTCATCTTGCTTAGGTATTTATCAGCTTGTTTACTGTTCACCTGCCCTGCAGGAAGACACGCTGCAGGAGAGCAAGCTCCTGGTCACCATGGTCTTCCCGGGTCTAAGCAGCACTGGGTACCTGACTGATGCTCAGTTAATATTTATAGACCGGATGATTAAATGCCCCTCACCACTGGCTGGTCCCCAAGCCGGGAATAGAGGAGGAAACTGTGTAGGTCTCCATGTTTCATGAAAGGTAAGATGACCACAGGTGCCGGAAAGCTCTCTCGTTCAGAACCCTGGAAACAGACGCCTGAGCCCCACCCCAGGCAGCCGTGTTACTCCTGCTGGGCAGAAGGTGAAGCCAAGCCAGCCAGACTTCAGCCTCTCCTCACCCCCCGTCCAATCTGGCTGCCATATTGTTTAGGGAGTAGTCGGGGTAGCAAGGACTGAGCTGCAGAGACGCCATTTCCAACAGAGTTCCCAGGGATGTTTCCAGAGCCCTCCTGGGGACCTCAGCTATTTCTGGGAATGGTCAGAGGTCACATTCCAAGCTGAGGGAAAGTAGGAGGGGCGAGTTTGCTGACCCTCAAGGCGCCGGGAGCAGGAAGCATGGAAGTCTGATCTTCCCAGGGCCAGAGGAAGGAGTCTTCCTTCTGCTATGGCCCCCATGGGGCCTGTAGACCCTTGAATCTGCCCCTCCCTCACCGATGAGCCTCATGACGTTGGGATGGTCGAATTCCTTCATACAGACGGCTTCACTCAGGAAATCCTCCAGCTCTGACCTCGTGCAGATGGCAACTAGAGGGAGAGAGCAAGGTGGTTGAGGAGGGAGGAGTTCCTCCCTCCACGTCCTCTCCATCACCATCATCGTCACTCATCTTCATCAAACACGATTAGTAAGTACTAGGTGCCAAACTCAGTACTTTACGTATATTAACTCATTTAATCTTCTTAGGTGCTATTGTTATGGTTCCCATTTTATTTTATTGGTTGGTTTTTTTGAGACAGGGTCTTCCTCCATCACCCAGGCTGGATGCAATCATAGCGATCACAGCTCACTGCAGGCTCAAACTCCTAGGCTTGGGTTCCTGAGTCGCTGGGACCACAGGCACACACCACCATCCCTATAATTTTTTTTTTAAGATGGAGTTTTGCACTTGTCCTCTAGGCTGGAGTGCAATGGCACAATCTCAGCTCTCTGCAACCTCTGCCTCCCCGGTTCAAGAGGTTCTCATGCCTCAGTCTCCTGAGTGGCTGCGATTACAGGCATGCACCATCACGCCTGGCTAATATTTGTATTTTTAGTAAAGATGGGGTTTTACCATGTTGGCCAGGCCGGTCTCGCACTCCCCACTCAAAAGTCCTAGGCTATGGTTAACTTGCTGTTAACTTTTCTGCTTTCTTCCTTCTCGGGCATAGGGAAGGGGTAGGGGGTCGCACACGTGTGCACACCACTCACTCTTCATCGTCTTCACAGCCACCTTGAGGACGGAGTCGTCCTGGTTGAGCTGGCCTTCCATCACAGCTCCAAACTCTCCTGTGAAGGGCCAGAGAGAGACACTGACCTCAGACGGCCTGGGGGGCTGTTTTTCCTAGAGCTGGGTGGGGGCGTGGAAGTGCAGGATCTCAGAAGTTCAGAAGGATGTGTTTATGCTGCTGGGGGGACTCACCTTCTCCCAGAGTCTTCCCCAGGGCCACCTTGTGCCGGTCCACCATCACATCTCGCAGCTTTTCCTTCAGCTCTTCACTGATGCCCAGGCTGTTCACTGCATGCAAGGTTGGGGTGGACAAAGCCATGGGGCAGGGCTGACATTCAGGTGACATTCACCCACCAGTAGGATAGACCCATTGTTGAAACACTGACATACTGCCTCATCGATTCAAAATTAGCTACTGCCCTGAGCGCCCTGCCACTTCCACCCTAGCTCCTCCTCTGGACCCCCTGAGCCTTCCCTCAGAGGGAACTAAAGGGTTAAAGCCTGGTCACACTCTTGCTCCAGTGGGCTTCCTGATGAGTCAGAGCCCTGCTTGTACCAGTTGTTAAAAATGTTTCTTTTGCCAGGCACAGTGGCTCACACCTGTAATCCCAGCACTTTGGGAGGCCGAGGCAGGTGGATCATGAACTCAGAAGTTCGAGACCAGCCTGGTCAACATGGTGAAACTCCATCTCTACTAAAAATACAAAAATTAGCCAGGCATGGTGGTGCACGCCTGTACTCCCAGCTACTTGGGAGGCTGAGGCAGGAGAATCACTTGAACCTAGGAGATGAAGTTTGCAGTGAGCCGAGATCATGCCACTGCACTCTAGCCTGGGTGACAGAACAAGACTCTGTCTGAAAAAAATAAAAATAAAAATATTGTTTTGCCAGACACAGTGGCTCACACCTGTAATCCCAGCACTTTGGGAGTCCGAGGCCGGTGGATCACTGGAGTCCAGGAGTTCAAGACCATCCTGGGCAATATGGCGAATCCCTGTCTCTACAAAAAATTACAAAAATTAACTGTGTGTGGTGGCATACACCTGTAGTCCCAGCTACTCAATAGGCTGAGATTGGAGGATCACTTGAGCCTGGAGGTAGAGGTTGCAGTGAGCTGAGCTCACACAACTGCATCCCAGTCTGGGCGACAGAGCAAGACCCCACATCTCAAATAAAACACAAAAAACAAAAATATTTCTTTCTTTCTCTTTCTTTCTTCCTTCCTTCCTTCCTTCTTTACTTCCTTCCTCCCTTCCTTCCTTTCTTCCTTCTTTCTTTCTTTCTTTTTTTTTTTTGAGACAAAGCCTTGCTCTGGAGCCCAGGCAGGAGTGTACTGGCATGATCTCAGCTTACTGCAACCTCTGCCTCCTGGGTTCAAGCAATTCTCGTGCCTCAGCCTCCTGAGTAGCTGGCATTAAAGGTGTGCGCCACCACACCTGGCTAATTCTGTATTTTTACTAGAGATGGATTTCACCATGTTGGTCAGGCTGGTCTTGAACTCCTGACTTGGTTATCCACCCGTGTGGGCCTCCCAAAGTGTTGGGATTACAGGCGTGAGTCACCGAGCTCTGCCCTCCTAGAGGTAGCCATTTTCTTGATTTCTTTTACAATAGATTAGTTCTGAAATGTTATAAAAATGGAGTCACGGGCCGGGCACAGTGGCTCACGCCTATAATCCCAGCACTTTGGGAGGCCGAGGTGGGTGGATCATGAGGTCAAGAGATCGAGACTACCTTGGTCAACAAGGTGAAACACTGCCTCTACTAAAAATACAAAAATTAGCTGGGCATGGTGGTGCGCGCCTGTAGTCCCAGCTACTCGGGAGGCTGAGGCAGGAGAATTGCTTGAACCCAGGAGGCGGAGGTTGAGGTGAGTCGAGATAGTGCCATTGCACTCCAGTCTGGGTAACAACAGTGAAACTCCGTCTCAAAAAAACAAAACAAAACAAAAATAATAATAATTAAAAATGGAATCACATAGTATATTCTCTTTTGTGTCTGGCTTCTTTAGCTCAACGTGATATCTATGAAATAGTTACAATTTAGTTGTTGTTGGGTGTAATTGTAATTTTTTCATTTTCACTGTTACATAATAATCATTCTCAGACAAATTGATGCCAGGACACCTTTACATTGTTAGAATTACTGAGGACTGCTACGAAGAGCTTTTGTTTATGTGAGTTGTATATATATACGTATATATATATACAGAAATATATATATATTACAAATATATATATATATATATATATATTTCTGTATTCAAAAATAAAACTGGCTGGGCACAGTGGTTGACACTTGTAATCCCAGCAATTTGGGAAGCCAAGGAAGGAGGACCACTTAAGGCCAGGAGTTTGAGACCGGCCTGGGCAACATAGCCAGACCCCATCCATAAAAAAATTTTTTTTTTTTTAAACCAAGTCTCTCTTGGTGGCCTAGGCTGGAGTGCAGTGGCACAATCTCAGCTCACTGCAAACTCCACCTCCCAGGTTCAAGCGATTATATTGCCTCACCCTCCCGAGTAGCTGGGATTATAGGTGTGTGCCACCACACTCAGCAAATTTTTGTGTGTTTTTCTTAAGAAGAGATGGGGTTTTGCCATGTTGCCCATGCTGGCGTCAAACTCCTGGGCTCCTTCTCAAAATAAAACAAACAAACAAAAAAACTATCAGACTTAGTTAATTTTTTTTTCTTTTCTTTTCTTTTTTTTTTTTTGAGACAGACTCTCACTCTTGCCCGGGCTGGAGTGCAGTGGCACAATCTCAGCTCACTGCAACCTCTGCCTCCTGGATTCAATCGATTCTCCTTCCTCAGCCTCCCGAGTACCTGGGATTATAGGCATGCACCACCACACATGGCTAATTTTTGTATTTATTTTTGTATTTTAGTAGAGATAAGGTTTCACCATGTTGTCCAGGCTGGTAGCAAACTCCTGAACTCAAGCAATCCACCTGCCTCGGCCTCCCAAAGTGGTGGGATTATAGGTGTGAGCCACCACACCTATCCTGATAGATGTTTAAAATAAGAATACAGAAGCACAAGGTCCATCAGCTGTCAGAGTGATGGATGGCATCATCCTCCGTCAGGGAGCCTCTGGAAAACTGCACTGAATGCTCAGGAGAGAATGAGAACACAAAGGGGCAAATAATGTCTGGTAATAATATGAAAATAGATTTGACCTATGGACCCCCTGCAAAGGTCTCAGGGACTCTAGGGGGCCAGGCTCACACTCTGAGAATGGCTGCTTTATGTCACTCAATTAAATCACTGGGACGTTGTCACTTCTTGCTTCTCTTCTTAAATAAATGTCTTTCCCAGCCCTTTCCAAACACTCCCTGGGGCCCTGGCAGCCTTCTTGCTATGTACTAGGAAGAAACCTAGCTCTTCCCTTTTGTTTCTGGATTTCAGTTTCCCTAACTGGAAAGATAAGATTCTTCTTTGTTGTTTGTTTTTTGAGATAGTCATGCTCTGTTGCCCAGGCTGGAGCACTGCAAACTCCGTCTCCCAGATCCCAGATTCAAGCGATCCTGCCTCAGCCTCCTGGGTAGCAGGGATTACAGATGCACGCCACCACGTCCAGCTAATTTTTGTATTTTTAGTAGAGACGGGGGGTCTCACCACGTTGGCCAGGCTGGTCTTGAACTTCTGACCTCAAGTGTCTGACTGCCTGGACCTCCCAAAGTGCTGGGATTATAGGCGTGAGCCACCACATCTGGCCAAAGAAGAGATGTGATTAGGCCTCTGCGATCCCTCCTTAGCTGAGAGCTTCCGTGACTCTCCAATCTTCTAGTAGAAAGTCTATAGTTCCAAGATTTTATGATTTCAAAGGTATAAGGATATGAATATATGCATATAAGTTTTCAGGCTAAGATCGATTCTGTCTCTCCACCAATCTATAATTCCAAGAGTTAGTGGAGTGTGGCAGTTAAGAGTACAGATTCCGGGCTGGGCGCGGTGGCTCACACCTGTAATCCCAGCACTTTGGGAGGCCGAGGTGGATGGATCACTTGTGGTCAGAAATTCCAAACCAGTCTGGCCAACATGATGAAACACCATCTCTACTAAAAATACAGAAATTAGCTGGGTATGGTGGCGCACGCCTGTCATCTCAGCTACTCAGGAGGCTGAGGCAAGACAGTTGCTTGAACCTGAGAGGCAGAGGTTTCAGTAAGCCGAGATCCTGCCACTGTACTCCAGCCTAGGTGACAGAGTAAGACTCTGTCTTAAAAAAAAAGAATGCCTGAGTTCAAATTCCAGCTATCCAATTTACAAGCTATGTGGCCTTGGGTTAGTGACTTAACCACTTTGTGCCACAGCTGCCTCATCTGTGAAGTGAAGGTGATAAGAACCCCACCTCCGGCTGGGTGCAGTGGTGCACATCTGTTTTCCCAGCACTTTGAGAGGCCAAAGCTGGTTGATCACTTGAAGCCAGGAGCTTGAGACCAGCCTAGCCAACATAGTGAAACCCCTTCTTTACTAAAAATGCAAAAATTAGCCAGGCATAGTGCCACACACCTGTAATCCCAGCTGCTTGGGAGGCCAAGGCATGAGAATTGCTTGAACCTAGGAGGTGGAGGTTGCAGTGAGCCGAGATTGTGCCATTGCACTCCAGCCTAGGCGACAGAGCCTCCCCGCCTCCTTGGGTTGCTCTGAGGATTAAATGAGGCGATACATGTAGAATGCTTAGAAAAGAGCCAGCAATGTAGGTAGTGATAGGGTTGTCTGGCATCATTGCCACATCACCATCCTCTTTTATTATTTATTTATTTATTTAGAAATGGGGTTTCACCATGTTGGCCAGGATGGTCGAGATCTTGACCTCATGATCCACCCGCCTTGGCCTCCCAAAGTGCTGGGATTACAGGGGTGAGCCATCACACTCAGACCTTGGTGTTTCTAAGATTTACTGTGTCTAAGATTCTATTCTTTGAAGATTCTTTGTGGTTCCACAATTCGGTTATTTCTAGGGTCTGTGGTTCTGACATTCTAGTATCCCAAGGCCTTCAGAAACTTTTGGCTCAGGCATCTACAAAACCCAGCAGGCCAGACTCTCTACAGCCTTCAGCTCCAGGCCAGGGCAGAGGGGCACAGGGTTCACTTACAGGTGGCTTCAGTGGTCCGGCGACTGTATGACTTGCGCACGTGGTACCTGACGACCAGTTCACCTCTTTCCACTGTTGGCTCAAACACTTCTCTAGGGGGATGGGGAGAAGGTGAGGGCAGGGAAAAACCATCTGGAACCCCCTCCTCAACCAGCAGTTGAGCAAGTAGCATCCCAGCCTCCAGCCCTGCCTGCCCTCTCCCTTGGCATTTGCTGAGCATGTCTTGGGCAGCTACCTTCTGCCTTCCATTCATTCCCCACAACCCTTGCCCTCATTCCTTTTTTTTTTTTGAAACAGAGTCTCACACTGTCACCCAGGCTGGAATGCAGTGGTGCAGTCTCAGCTCACTGCAGCCTCTACCTCCTGGGTTCAAGCAATTCTCATGCCTCAGCTGGGACCGCAGGTGTGTACCACCATGTCCCTCTAACTTTTGTATTTTTTAGTAGAGATGGGGTTTCGCCATGTTGGTCAGGCTGGTGTCCAACTCCTGACCTCAAGTGATCCATCTGCTTCAGCCCCCAAAGTGTTGGGATTACAGGTGTGAGCTGCCATGCCTGGCTTCCCTTGCCCTCATTCCGCTTCTTGGTCATTGCTCCTCCTGCACCAGCCTCCTCACTGGCTTCCCTGCCTCCAGCCTCTCCATCCCAGCCCACACAGCCTCCCCATGTAGTTCCAACTCACCCGTAACGGGTCTCCTTCTTTCGCCGGTGGACAAGGAAGAGAGCCAAGATGAGGACACAGGCAGCGGCCACGATTGCTCCTAGCAGTACATACCACCAGGGCCGCGAGAGGGCAGGAGCTGGAGGTTCCTTCACTATCAGGGGGCATGAGGAACAGGTCATGGATGAGACCTTGGATCCAGCTCTCTGGGACCCAAAGGGGTGATGTGGGAGGGTGGTGGAAGGCCTGGGCAATGAAGTGCACATACTCCATGAGGTGCATGATGGATGCATTCACATACGGTAATGAGCTGGGCTGGACAGGGCATGCAATGGATGTAATACAAGTGTGTGTTGAAGCAGAAGTGTGGGAAAGTTGTAGGATGGGTGAGTTAAGATTGGGACAGAGGCTGGGTGTGGTGGCTCATGCCTGTAATCCCAGCACTTTCGAAGCACTTTGGAAGGCTGAAGTGGGTGGATTACTTAAGGTGAGGAGTTTAAAATAAATAGACTTTAAAAAAGAGAAAAAAGAAAAAAATGTAAACAATAACAACAACAAAAAGGTGAGGAGTTCAAGACAGCCGGGCCAACATGGTGAAGCCCTGTCTCATCTCTGCTTTAAAAAAATACAAAAATTGCCCGGCGCGGTGGCTCATGCCTGTAATCCCAGCACTTTGGGAGGCTGAGGTGGGTGGATCACCTGAGGTCAGGAGTTAAAGACCAGCCTGACCAATATGGCAAAACCCCGTCTTTAAAAAAAAATTAAAAAAAAAAATACACAAATTAGCTGGGCGTAGTGGTGCACACCTGTAATCCCAGCTGCTCAGAAGCTGAGGAGGAGAATTGCTTGGATCTGGGAGGTGGAGGTCGCAATCAGCCAAGATCGGGCCACTGCACTCCAGCCTGGGTGACAGAGTGAGACTCTGTCTCAAAATAAATAAATAAATAAATAAATAAATA
>CM052668.1:29001008-29027061 GCA_028533165.1 Leontopithecus rosalia | reverse complement strand
AGTGAGGGCATGGCACGGGTA
The DNA here is from genome assembly GCA_028533165.1 of Leontopithecus rosalia. NCBI lineage: Eukaryota > Metazoa > Chordata > Mammalia > Primates > Cebidae > Leontopithecus > Leontopithecus rosalia. The sequence continues at coordinate 29,027,040 of CM052668.1, read as the reverse complement.
AGGGAATTAGGGCGTGGCATGGGTAAGGGATGAGGGCGTGGCAAGGGTAAGGGATGAGGGCGTGGTAGGGGTAAGGGAATGAGGGCTTGGTACAGGTAAAGGAGTGAGGGCATGAGGGTGTGGCATGGGTAGGTGAGGGTGTGGCACGGGTGAGGGCGTGGCACAGGTAAGTGAGTGAGGGCATGGCACGGGTAAGGGAATGAGGGCTTGGTACAGGTAAGGGAGTGAGGGTGGCATGGGTAGGTGAGTGAGGCCATGGCATGGGTAAAGGAATGATGGCAGCTCTCAGTAAGGCCCAGGGCAGGAACAGTGCCGAGGTCACAGTAACACTGTAAGGTACAGGGAGGAAGTCAGGGCTGTCAGGGAGAGACAAGGTTGACACGAGTTGGGCATGGCTTTGGACTTACCTGGGTGCCAGGCCTGCAGGGGTACTGGGAGGCTCCAGGGTCCATCCCCAGCAGCAGTGTAGGCTGCCACGCACACCGTCAGGTTGGCCACAGACCCGTCCCCCTGCAGCTCCAGGGTCACCTCTTGCCTTAGCCCTATGTCCATGAGCACCTAGGAGGTCCAGAAGTGGCATCAGGGTAGAACCTCAGCCCCCCAGCTACTAAGCCTCTACTCTTGGCCTCAACGCCCCATCTCTTTCTCAAAGCCCTGTCCCCACCCTCCAAACCCCCACCCTTTCTCGCCCTCCCCTTTCTCTCTCATCCTCATCCTTTAACCTGCATCCCTCCACCCGCTTCTAGATTCCCTTTCCATCCTCTCTCCCTACCTCAGGCTATTGCTAGCCCCTATACGAGTGCCTTTGTGCAAATCGGGAAAAGGTACCCCTTCCCCAAGGTGCTATACAACTGTCTGCTGTAAAATCATTACTTAAGTATGAATGTGCTGAAATTCTTTTGCAGTGCTTCACAAACAGACATTCCCCATGCCCTCCCCTAGACCGCCTTATTCCCCCAGAATGTGAATGTGAACCTGCCCCAAATGTGCCCCACTAGGCGTAGAGCAATTGTGTACTACCCAACCTGCACAACTGTCCATGTCTGCCCTGATATCTCCTCCTCCCTGTCTCCCTCCTCCCCCAGCCACTCCACTCCGATCCCACCAGCAGCACCCACCTCTGGGGTGTCCTGGCCTTGATACGCCAGCCGGTACCCTAACAGGGTACCCTGCAGGGGTGCCCGGGGCTCCTGCCATTGCACAAAGGCCTGGGTCCCATTCCGAGTTGCACTAATGTTCTCAGGGGGGCCCAGGGGCACTGGAGGAAAGGGAAGAGGGGAAGTTGGCACCCCATCTCTTCCTGACCCCCTCCCGTCTTCCCAGGAAGTGGGTACAGGGTGCCAAGGGCACGCACGTGGGCAGCTCATGCAGGCCTCCCATAAGCGGAAGCGTAGGGGAGAGGAGGGCTGGGAAAGAGGTCATGAGGGGTCAGAGACTGGACGGGAAGGAGATCGAGGCCATGATGGGGAAAAGGGTGAGAGGGGACAATGGGGGTGGCACTGATGTAAGTGAGATCCAGTGGGGCAGTGGTGACATCTCCCTCTCCAGCCCTTCTTACCTCCCTCCGGTGTCGCCACAGGAAGCCAGTGGGTCCAGGGTGAGGAGCCCTGGCTGCTGGTGCACGCCATGCGGATGTGGTAAGGGGTGTGAGGATGGAGGCTGCCCAGCCGAAGCTGGTGGGGGGGCACGGACGCTTGCAAGGTGAGGGGCTCCTTGGGGGGATCTGGCTCTCCCACCTGGATGCCCACCCCATCGTCTGACAGCACTGCCTGGGGAGAGGGAAGGGTGTGAAGACAGGATAATCACGCAGTCACACAAGATGGTCACACAGCTCCCACTGGTGGTGGCCCCAGTGTGACAACACAACATTGCAAGGGTGTGTGTGTGTGTGTGTGTGTGTGTTGCAGCGCCTTGCTAGGACCACACTGGCATCTGGATTTGCAAAGCAAGGAGACTGTTTAGCTGCACCATGTGGTTCTGTCATCACTTCCAAAAGCCACCTCTGGCAAGACTAACCTCTCCAAGCCTCAGTTTTCTCATTGGGCAAATGGGGCCTTAGAGGATCAGATGCCTTACAGGATTGTTTTAGATTAAATGTAGTTATGCCCAAAGGATGCCACAGTGCAAGGCGGACGGTGAGCACTGATAATAATGGTGCATAGTGAGTGTGTTGATGGTAGCAATGCAGATAGACCAGACACGGTGGCTCACGCCTGTAATCCCAGCACTTTGGGAGGCCAAGGTAGGTGGATCACCTGAGGTTAGGAGTTCGAGACCAGCCTGGCCAATGTGGTGAAACCCTGTCTCTTCCAAAAATACAAAAAATCAGCTGGCTGTGGTGGGGCTCGCCTGTAATCCCAGCTACTCGGGAGGCTGAGGTAGGAGAATCGCTTGAACCCAGGAGGCAGAGGTTGCAGTGAGCCGAGATCACACCAATGCACTCCAGCCGGAGTAACAGAGCAAGACTCTGTCTCGAAAAATAATAATAAATGCAAATAATAAAAGCACAATACTGTGACATCCCATTTATAGGACATTGTACTACAGGCAAAAGCAAGGTTCTAGAAGCAGAAGGGTAATCATCTCTGAGGCCTGAGGGAGCCTTCTTGAAGACTGAAAGAGTCTGTGTCTTGATCTGAAGGGTGGTTACATGGTGAATATGTGTGTAAAACAATCTCAATGGTGTCCAATCTTTTGGCTTTCCTGCGCCATAGTAAAAAAAGAAGAAGAGTCTGGGGCCACACATAAAATACACTAACACTAACAATAGTTGTTGAGCTAAAAAGAAAAATCACAAACAAATCTCATAATTTTTTTTTTTTTGAGATGGAGTCTCACTGTGTCGCTCAGGCTGGAATGCAGTAGTGACGTGATCTTGGCTCACAGCAACCTCTGCCTCCCGGGTTCAAGCGGTTCTCCTGCCTCAGCCTCCTGAGCAGCCAGGACCACAGGTGTGAGCCACCACACTCGGCTAAAATCTCATGTTTTAAGAACATTTACGAATTTGTGTTGGACCGAATTCGAAGCCATCCTGGGCCACATGTGTTAGACAAGCTTGATCTAGAGGTGCATTGAAGATCACGCGTGTTATGAGTCTCATTTTGTCAGGGCTGGAGTGCAGTGCTGTGATCTCGGCTCACCGCAACCTCTGCCTCCCAGGTTCAGGCTATTCTCGTGCCTTGACCTCCCAAGTAGACGGAATTATGCGCGTGTGCCACCATGCCTGGCTAATGTTTTTGTTTGTTTTTTTGAGACGAAGTCTTGTTCTATCATCCAGGTCGGAGTACAGTGGCGTGATTTTGGCTCCCACGTTCAAGCAATTCTCCTGTTTCAGCCTCCCAAGGGGCTACAGGCATGTGTCACCATGCTCAGCTTTTTGTATTTTTAGTAGACGTGAGGTTTCACCATGTTGGTCAGGCAGTTCTCGACCTCAAGTGATCCGCCCGCCTTGGCCTCCCATCCTGTCCCCAGAGTCTTCGCTCTACTGGTGTTAAGAATATCAGTAATGGTAACAATGCCTCTTATCTGTGCAGAGACAGCTTAGCCTAGTGCTGAGGAGCATGGATACCGGATCCGGGGCTCAAATCCAGGCTCTACCCTTCCCTAGCTGTGTGTCTCAGTCTTCTCAACTGTAAAATGGGATGACAGTGGCTCCCTGCTTCACAGGTTGACTGAATTAGGGCATATCAGCATTTAGAAGACTGCTTGTGCATATTGAATGTTTGCCACTTATAATTATTATTTTTGAGATGGATTCTCACTCTGTCACCCATACTGGAGTGCAGTGGTGCTATCTCCGTTCATTGAAACCTCCACCTCCTGGGTTCAAGCAATTCCCTGCCTCAGCCTCCTGAGTAGCTGGGATTACAGGCACCTGCCACCATGCCCAGCTAATTTCTGTATTTTTAGTAGAGACGGGGTTTCACCATCTTGGCCAGGCTGGTCTTGAACTCCTGACCTCGTGATCCACCCACCTTAGCCTCCTAAAGTGCTGGGAGTACAGGCGTGAGCCACTGCGCCTGGCCTGTTACTTATTATTTTATGTGCATTTCCTGGTAACAAGTGTCAAGCTCTGCATAGCGGCACATGCTCTCACACCTTTTCCACCCCAGGAATGGAGGGGCCACCGCTGCTGTATACACCTGTACAGCCTTGCCACATGGAACCACAAAACCCCCATAACCACACAACTCACAGCCACCAGCTTCCCCTTCACCCTGGAGACCCCAGCCGCACCGCCACGCAGTATGTCAGGAAGGAGTTTACTGCTACACGGTGTGGGCTCTAAAGCCAGATTCCTTGGACTTAAGTCCTGGGTTGGATGCTGTTTGCTGTGTGACCTAGAATGAGTGTCTTAACTTCTCTGAGTCTCAGTTTCTGTCTCTGGAAAATGAGCATCACAGTTCCTACTTGTCAGGGTATAAGGTTTAACCACATGATATATATAAACTGTTTTGCGCGTTATAATTATCAACAGCTAACATTTGTTTTCCTTCCTTCCTTCCTCTCCTCTCTTTCCTTCCTTTCTCTCTCTTTCTCTCTTCCTCCCTCCCTTCCTTCTTTTCTTCTTTCTTCCTCCTTTTCTTTCTTCTTTCTTTTTGGACTCTCTGTCACACAAGCTGGAGTGCAGTGGTACAATCACAACCCCACCTAATGTTTTAATTATTTAGAGAGACAGGGTTTCAACATGTTGACCAGGCAGGTCTCGAACTCCTGGGCTCAAGTGATCCACCTGCCTCGACCTCCCAAAAGGCTAGTATTACAGGTGTGAGCCATGCCACTCAGCATAGCTAACGTTTCCTCAGTGCTGAATATGTACATGGCTCCCGGTCAAGCACATTCCTGGATGAATTCATTGACTTTGCACTACCACCCTATGTGGTCAATTTTCTTTCTCAACCCCATTTTACAGACAGGGAAGCCAAGGCCCAGAGAGGGTCAGCAACTTGCTCAAAGTCACATAGCCCCCATGATGGGAAATGACACCACCATGAGACCTGGGGAGGAGTGGGGGCAGATGGTGGATGTGAGGATGGAAGAGGGGGTGAGGCTGTCCCCATGCTCCTCTCTGACCCACAGTGACAGACAGGAAGAGGAACTCTACCAGTACTCCCCATGCCTTCTCCCACTTCTCTTTTCCCTGGGACGGCTGTGACCCTCCCACTGGAACTTTTCAGCCCTAGCCCATGTGCAGCAGGAAGTGAGACCTGGAGAGGGAAGAGGACACACTTCTGCTTTCCTGGGGACACTTGGTGGATGTGGGCAGGGGTGCAGCTGATGCCCGACCTGGCATTTGAGGTCTCCCAAATCTAGCTGACCTCTGGGATTGAATCTCAGCTTTGGCTTTCTAGCCGCAGGGAGGGGAGGATAGTGGGGAAAGGTCACTTCCCCCTCTGGGCCTCAGTTCCTTACCTTGAAAACGGGAAGATTCATAGCCACTATTTTTTGTTTTCTTTTTTCCTCTGAGACAGTGTCCCACTCTTTCACCCAGGCTGGAGAGCAGTGGTTCATGCCTCACTGCAGCCTTGACTGTCTAGATACCGTTTTAAGTCGGTAAGTGGACTCATTGAATTTTTACACGAAGCATACCAGTAGGCACTACCATTATGTCCATTTTGTAGACAAGAGAACTGAGGCCCAGAGAGATTCAGCCACCTGCCCAAGCTCACATGGCCGGCAGATGGTGGAGCCAGCATTCGAACCCAGGACATCTGGCTTAACCCTCAAGGCTCTGTTGCTTCTCAGCAGTGGCCAAGAAGGGGTGGGTTCCCAAGGAGAGGATGGGGCTTGGGGGTGTGGGTGGAAGGAGGCCTGAGACGGAAGTGAGCCGAGTTTTGGGGTCTCACCTGCAGAGTGCAGTGGGTCAGGGGGTAGATGCCGCTCAGGCCTGGGGTCCAAGCCACCTCCAGCTCCGTTGGTTGGCGGGAGACCAGATGGAGGTCACGGGGCTGCTGGGGGAGCACTGTGGGGAAACCAGAGGGATTGACCCTGGGGAGTCTTTGCTCAAAGCTCTTTACCCTGCTCTCTGCCCCCACTCTGACCCCTGACCCAAGCCCCACCCTCCGACACCCAGCTCCCCAGCTCCCAACCCTGTCACCTGTGATGGTGGCCGAGCGGGATGTGGTGACCCCCTTGGCGTTATGGGCTTCACAGGAGAAAGAGGATGTCTTGTTCAGTCCTAGGGAGTCATATGAGGGGAGGACCCAGGATCAGAGAGGGGAAGGGAGGGCTCCCCGGCCAACATATGCCACTATACAACATACATCAGTCCCCTTTTATCTAAGGCATCATTTTATTTTTATTTATTTATTTATTTTTGAGAACGAGTTTCACTCGTATTGCCCAGGCTGGAGTGCAGTGGCGCGATCTTGGCTCACTGCAGACTTGATGTTCTGGGCTCAAGCGATCCTCCCATCTCATCCTCCTGAGTAGCTGGGACTACAGGCAGCCACCACCACACTTGGCTAATTTTGAATTTTTTTTTTTTTTTGCAGAGAAGAGGGATCTCACTATGTGAGACAGGCCAAGGCTTCACTTTTAGAGGTTTCAGTTACTCTTGGTCCAAAAATAGTCAATGGAAAATTCCAGATATAACTCCTAAGTTTTAAATTGCATGCCGTTCTGAGTACTGTGATGAAACCTCGTGCCATCCTGCTCTGGTCGGGCCTGGGATGTGAATCCCCTTTGTTCAGCATCTCAGTGCGGTATCTGATTTCTATCTGTGAGTCACGCAGCTGTCAGATCGACTCTCCTGGTATTGCAGTGCTGGTGTTCAGGGAACCTTTATTTTTCTAAATAATGGCATGGCCAGGTGCTGTGGCTCACGCCTGCAATCGCAGCACTTTGGGAGGCCGAGGTGGGTGGATCACTTGAGTTAGGAGTTCAGGACAAGCCTGGGCAACATATTGAAACCCCCATCGCTACTAAAAATACAAAAGATCAGCCGGGCGTGGTGGCGGAAGCCTGTAATCCCAGCTACTCAGGAGGCTGAGGCATGATAATCGCTAGAATCTGAGCGGCGGAGGTTGCAGTGAGCAGAGGTCGCACCACTGGCCTCCAGCCTGGGCGACAGAGCAAGGCTCTGTCTCAAAAAAAAAAAAAAAAAAAAAAAAAGGCCCCAAGGTGCAAAATAGTGCAAATTCCCATAGGCCAAAGGGAAGTCTTAAGGTGTTTCCTTTTAAGTGAAAAGGTGAAAGTTCTCCACTTAGGAAAAGAAAGATAATCACGTGTACAGAAGTTGCTAAGATCTACAATAAGAAACAATGTATCTGAGAAATTGTGAAGGAAAAAGAAAGTTATGCACAATATACAAAGGGTTTAATATTATTCATATGATGGAGGATAAGGCGAACTGCTCAACATAGATACACATAGAAACATAGATAACCCCCACTCCCCGCCCACGCAATGTCTAGGAGGTAAGAAGGACCAATTTTTTCGTTTTTGTTTTCGAGACAGGGTTTCACCATGTTGGCCAGGCTGATCCCGAACTCCTGACCTCAAGTGATCCACCCACCTTGGCCTCCCAAAGTGCTGGGATTACAGGCGTAAGCCACTTGCCCAGCTTCGTTTTGTTTTTTGAGACAAGGTCTTACTCGGTCACCCAGGCTGGAGTGCAGTGGCACAATCACGGCTCACTGCAGCCTTGACCTCCAGGGCTCAAGAGATCCTCCTATCTCATCCTCCCGAGTAGCTGGGACTACAGGCAGTCACCACTCTTGGCTAATTTTTAAATTTTTTTGTAGAGAAGAAGGGAGTGTGTGTGTGTGGGGGGGCAGTCTCACTATGTTGCCCAAACTGGTCTCGAACTCTTGGCCTCAAGCGATCCTCCTGCCTCGGCCTCCCAAAGTGCTCGGATTGCAGGCTGAGCCACTCCGTGCCCAGCCCCAGGATCAAGTCTTGCAAGTACCACTGCAATTCTGCGTGTTGTTTACGCGTGTGCTTGTGCACCTGTGTCTGCGTTTCTGAGCTGGTATGTTTGTGGCCCTGCGTGTGTCTGTGGATGGTGTGTACGTGCATGTTTTATCTGTGTGCCTGTCTCTCGTGTTTGCTCCGTGCGTATGCGCCTATGTTTCCACCGCGTTCGGGGGGAGGCTCTCCATCCGCCACACAAAGTTTACTTTTGTCTGTCAGCGGAGGGAGTGGAATGGGACAAAGTCTGCAGAGGCCGGAAGCGGGTGGGTAGGGGAGCTCCTCATCCAGAGCTTCCTAAATGGCCGTTCCCAGCCAAGGTCAGGTGCCGGCACCGCAGCCCCCGCCGCCCGCAGCCCCTGCGCCGGCGGGAGGAGAAACAGTACAGTCCCGGGCGGACGGCCCGAGAGGGGGTGGGGAGCCTGGGTCGGGTCCAGCCACCTGGCACGTGGGGCCCCCGCCAGGGTCAGCGCGCGGGAGCTGGCACTGCCGGCCAGAGAAGCCCTGGGGCGGGAGGTGGGTTTTGGAGTCGGGTCCGTTCCGACCGCAGCATTCCCACCCCCGCGTGAGTCACCGGGGGCACCTCCCCACCCCAGCGCTTCCGGCCGGCCTCCGGGGCTCAGAGCTAGAGCGGGGATCCCCCTTCCCAGGCCCCAGCGCCGCACCTTGAGTGAAGGGGACAGGAGGGACTGGGACCCCTTCCCCTCCAGAGGGCTGTTGCTTTACTCCAGGAGGACAGGAGCAGGCCTACTCCAGATGTGCTTTCCAGATGTTCGGACCATCCCCCCACAGCCCCTGCTCTCCACCCCAGCTTTTCCAGAGAGAGAGGGATGGAAGGAGGAGGGGCACACCCTGAGTCACATAGAGGGACGGACGCACACAAACGGACAGAATTCCTTCACACAGCACCCCCCCAACACACACTCACAATGAATCACATTTAAACACACAGCGGCCGTTATTAGCACAGATTCACAGAAAACGCAGCACTTGATAAGTTAGTGGCCCAAGATACTCAAGGGCTGATGTCATAAACACACAGTGACACAAAAACACCATGATTCACACATATACACACAGGGCCTGACATTGATGTACATTCATAAAGAGACACACACCATCAAGCCAACATGGGAAAGACACATAAACACACAATTGCATGTGTACACATTAATTACGAACACCTAGCCACATAATATACATCTAGGCTGATGTCTACACACAGAAGCCTAAACACCCCTGTATAATGAGAGACACACACCAAGCAACAGCATACCTGGAGTCGAGGTGGACAGATAGATATACACCAAGACACAATGAAGGGTCATGTTGAGCTGTTCAGACACAGACACAGCGATGTGCACCAACACACAGCCAAGCCTTCATCTGTGCCATAAGATGAAGCTGGATTCACCCAGGTGGCTTCACGTTCACCAAGACACAGACTGATGCAAAAAACACAGTTGCAATGGGTGTAGTGGCTCACGCCTGTAATCCCAGCACTTTGGGAGGCCGAGAGGGGCGGGTCACGAGGTCAGGAGATCCAGACGATCCTGGCCAACATGGTGAAACCCCGTCTCTACTAAAAATACACACACACACACAAAACCCCATCTGGTGGTGTGTGCCTGTAATCCCAGCTACAGCTACTTGGGAGGCTGAGGCAAGAGAATCGCTTGAACCCGGGAGACGGAGGTTGCAGTGAGACAAGATCCCACCACAGCACTCCAGCCTGGGCCACAGAGTGGGACTCTGTCTCAAAGAAAAAAAAAGAAACACAAGTTATCCATGGACACGTCCTGATTCTGCGAGGGAAAAGCAGCTCTCATCAGGACACAGGACACGCTCACACCCATAGCTGCACAGCTGTGGGCTGACACTACCGCCTCCATACAGAGAAATGTAGACCATAACCCCAAACCCACAACCCCTCCACACACACTCTACTTTTATACAGTGAGTCTCAGCTGTGAACACACAAACACAAAAAAGAGGGATAGGCACAGGTTGACACCGGTATACTCAGTCACGCACACACATGCAGACACTCACACATGGGCAGCCCCTGAGAAACGTACAGAGACATGCTATAGTGGCCGAGCGTGGTGGCTCACACCTGTAATCCCAACACTTTGGGAGGCCAGGATGGGCGGATCATCACAAGGTCAGGAGTTTGAAACCAGCCTGGCCGACATGGTGAAACCCCATCTCTACTAAAAATATAAAAATTAGCCAGGTGTGGTGGCACACGCCTGTAAATGGCCTGAACCTGGGAGGCGGAGGTTGCAGTGAGCTGAGATATCGCCCCTGCACTCCAGCCTGGGTGACAGAGCAAGAATACATCTCAAAAAAAAAAAAAAAAAAAAGGCATGCTATGAAGACCCAAACACACACTGGGACAGAATCCAAGCTGAAGGAAATATACTTAGTGACACACACGCACACGCTCAGGGCATCCACAGAAGTCCATCCTTGCCAAGGCACACCTCACACAGAGGTTGTGTTTCACAGACAGGCACAGCCCCTTGTACCTGTGTAGCCCCCATTTCTCTCCCTCCCCTCCCCTTCTCATGGGACCTGCCAGGCTGACTCATGCCACAGCCCCATCCCTGGTCCCTACTGGGCCACTCACTCGAGCCATAAGCCTGAGTCAGCCCTCTGGGGTCAGCACACCCACCAGGTCTTCCTTGTAACTCAGGGTCCCGGGAATGTTGGGAATGTGAACCCCTCCCTCTACCTTGGAGAGCCCCAGCCAGAAGGCCCCTCATTCCAGCAGAGAGAGGCAGCAGGTTGGGAGCACAGGAAGCTGATGCCCTGCAGGCTGCAGGCTCCTCCCTTTACGGAGCCTCTGCCATGTGCTCCTGTCTTTCCTCCTTCAATAGGGAGAATCCCCAGAGTCCAGGGTTCCCTCAGTCATGCCTGTGAACATTGCATAGCCCTGAGCTTGGTCTCTGTGGTGCAGAAAGGTATGGTCATCCTGAAGGAGAAGGTTTCTGTCACTCAGACTTCCCTATCCTGTCTTTTGTTTTGTTGTTTTGTTTTGAGATGCATTCTTGCTCTGTCACCCAGGCTGGAGTGCAGTGGCGCAATCTCAGCTCACTGCAACCTCTGCCTCCTGCCTCCTGGTGGTTCAAGCGATTCTCCTGCCTTAGCCTCCCAAGGAGGCGCCCATCGCCACGCCTGGCTAATTTTTGTATTTTTGGTAAAGCCGGTGTTTTGCCATGTTGGTCAGGCTGGCCTTGAACTCCTGGCCTCAAGTGATCCACCTGCCTCAGCCTCCCAAAGTGCCGGATTATAGGCGTGAGCCACCGCGCCCAGCCTCCCTGTCCTGTGTGTGTCCATCTTGGGTCACTGTGACCTGTCACTTCCAGTGTATCTCATTCTGTCTCCCTGTCTCCCACTTTCTCCCTGATCTCTCTTCTTTGGGTTCAGTCTCCCCAGACCTGGGCTGGACATCTTTGCTTTGACTCAGGCTAGGAAGGCTCATTAGGGCAGGAGGCGGGTCAGTTATGGTGGGAGGTGGAGGAGAGGGCACAGTTGATTCTGGTGCCCTGCTTGGGTCAAAGGCTGACAAAGGGGCACCAGGCCCACACACACTCAGGTCATGGAACAGCTCAGAGGAAACCCAGGACAAAGAATTCTATTCAGAGAGAGGCTGGGGTGAATGGAGGGAGAGAGAAGCAGAGACACACACACACACACACACACAGAGACAGAAAGACACACAGACACCAAGAGACAGAAAGAGACAGAAAAAGGCATATGGAGAGAAACGAGATAGGTAGAGACAGACTCAGAGGGAGAGACAGACAGTGAGGGACCGAAGGGCAGCCAGACACTTGTGCAGAGGCAGCGATGCTCCTGACTTCAGCCCTGCCCCGCCCTCTGTGTGGAGCTGACCCCATCCCTGGACTCACCTGGAACGTGCAGGCTGTGCTGGGGGCCGTGACCTGGAGCTGTGGCCAGGGGGACAGCATCCTGCAGCCAGAGTAGGTCCACGGGCTCTGGGGGTCCCTGGGCTTGGCAGCTCAGGTTGAAGGGGGTGTTGGCAGCCACAGTCCTGTCCTCAGGCTCCTCCAGGAAGTAAGGGAGGCCTGGGGGGGTGGGCAGTGGTAGAGGCTGGAGTCCCTCTGAGCCCCTCAGATGTCTGACCCACCACTAGGATACTGTAAGCTTTGGGCAGCAAACCCACCCTGCAGGGTCATTGACCTGCCTGTATCTGATCCCCAAGGACACCTGAGCCTAACCCCAACACATGTGACCCCAATATCTGATTCCCCCCAGGTCAGATCCCCTCCAAGACAGCGGGGCTCCTCATGTCTCTCTTCCAGAATGTCTGACAGCTCATCCTCATCTCATTCTACAGATGAGGACAATGAGGCCACTGGGGTCGTGGAGAGAGGGGTCCATTGCGTGCCTCTGATGCCTTATCTGAAGCCCAGAATGGCCTCCTGTGACCTGATCATGTCTGATGCCCAGGACATCCGACTAACCCCAGGAAGTCTTTTCACCCAGAACATATAATCCCCCCAGCCTTGCTCCCATAACTTATATGGACTCCCAGCTTCCTGACCCCCCAAAATTCTGACATTCCCAGGCTGTATGTTGCCTAGGGTCACCCTGAATCCTCCAGCACCCCTGACCCCCCAGGATTCCTGCCACACATCCCCTGACCCCTCGGGACCCCTGACCACAGAGCTCACCCTCCAGCCCTACGTAGCCAGGCTGGGACACGTAGGACTGATCTCCCACAAACACCAAACACTGGTACTGTCCCGTGTCTGAAAGCTGCAGGGAGTCGATTCTGACGGGCAAGAGGAGAGACAGAGAGGTTTGGGTCAGAGCTGGACGCTGGACGCTGGGAGGGTGTCTGTCAGAGTGGAAAGAGGGGTCCAGCCTGGAAGCTCTTGAGAATGATGAAGTAGGTCCTATTATTATTATTTTTGAGACGGAGTTTGGCTCTTGTTGCCCAGGCTGGAGTGCAATGGCGAGATCTCGGCTCACCGCAGCCTCCACCTCCCAGAGTCAAGTGATTCTCCTGCCTCAGCCTCCCGAGTAGCTGGGATTACAGGCACGCACCACTACGCTGGCTAATTTTGTATTTTTAGTAGAGACAAGGTTTCTCCATGTTGGTCAGGCTGGTTTTGAACTCCTGACCTCAGGTGATCCGACCGCCTCGGCCTCCCAAAGTGCTGGGATTACAGGCATGAACCTCTGCGCCGGCCAGTAGGTCCTATTATTAACTCAGTTTGCAGAAGAGGAAAGCGAAACCTTGAGGTTCCATCACATGCTGGAAACTGCACAGCTGACAAGGGGCCAAGCCGGGGCTCCCACCCAGGTGGGCTTTCTACCCCTTGCGTGATGGGGGTGAGGGTGGGACTCGGGGAGGCGGCCGCATACCTGAGCTGGCTGAACAAAATCCAGTCATCCTCCTCTTCTTCACCCAGGGGCACCTGGGTCTGGGTGACGTCTGCGATCTCCAGGATCTGTCCGTCCCGAAGCCAGTGCACCTCGGGAGGTTCTCCCCTAACCCGAATTTGGAGCTGACACCGAAGGGACCCTGTGACTCCCCGGGCACCTGTGATATTCCCTGGGTGGCCCACGAAGGGGCTTTCTTCAGCCTGTGTGCCTGCAGGGGAAATGGGAAGAGTTAGCTTAGGAACTTCCCAGCTCCTTCCGGCCTTCAGTTCCGGCCTTCAGTTCCGGCCTTCAGTTCCACCCGGTCCCTGCCTGCCCCTGCCCACCGCCAGCCAGGACCCCGCCAGGCCCTCAGGCCACATAGTTGCAGAGTGACCTCAGAGCGGGGTGGAGGGCGGAGGCTCTGAGGGGAGGATGGGAGCTTTCCCAGGGGACTGGGGTCCAGAGTCCATCCCGTCGGGGAAGGAGGCTCGGGATCTGGCAGCCTCCCATGCCCTGGACTGCCTGGCAGGGCCAGCCCCTGTCCCTCCGTCCTCTCTTAGGGTCTCCAGAGACTTCCATTGCTTGGTGCTGGTGGATGACGGGGAAGACATGGGGGCAGGGAGAGGGAGATCAGGGTTGGGGGGGAGGGAGAAGCCAGAGAAAGTCAGGCACAGGAGACAGAGAGGAGCAGAGATTCAGAGAGGAGCAGAGATACAGGGAAAGACAAAGAAAGATGAAGAAACGGCCCTCACGAGAGAAGACAAGAAGGGGGCAAACGGGGAGACAGTCACAGAGAGAGAGACTTAGAGAGCAGGGAGAGAGAAAGGCAGAGACTGTGAGAGAAACAGAGACCCAGAGAGAGCAGAGCTGGAGGCAGAGACAGAGAGACAAAGTGAGACACTCCCCCAGAGATGGAGCGGACTGGTGGGGCAGGGACAAGTTGGGGGGGAGAACTGGCAGGGACAAGGGTTTTCCCCCAGGGCTCCTGAGCCCTCCTTGAGATAGCAGAGCTGGAGGCAGAGACAGAGAGACAAAGTAACACACTTCCCCCAGAGATGGAGCGGACTGGTGGGGCAGGGACAAGTTGGGGGGGGAATTGGCAGGGACAAGGGTTTTCCCCAGGGCTTCTGAGCCCTCCTTGAGATAGCAGGGCTGGAGGCTGAGACAGAGAGACAAAGTGAGACACTCCCCCCAGAGATGGAGCGGACTGGTGGGGCAGGGACAAGTTGGGGGGGGGGGGAATTGGCAGGGACAAGGGTTTTCCCCAGGGCTCCAGAGCCCTCCTTATCCCACCAACCAGCCCAACTCGGTGGCACTTCAGGAAGATTTCCTCTTTCCCTGCACCCCCCAGCTCAGCTCCTCTCTCCTCGGCCCCCTTCTCAGGTCCAGCCCCTGCCCCTGCCCTCAGCTTCTCCTTGTCTGTCTGTCCTCTGAGTCCTCTCTTCTGTCCTCCCGGTCCTTCTGTTCCTCTCTCAGTCTTTCGCTCCCTTTGCTGCTCTCGGTGAGTCTCTTGAGTCTGTGTCTCCCTCTCTTGAAGTCCCTTTTCTGTTATCCCCAAGAAACTCCCTAAGCCAGCCCAGGCCCCCCCAACACCTGCCAATGTCCCCCACCTCCTACCCCTGCCCCAGCCCCTCTGAGTGAGTCCCTCCCCCAAGGAGCCCCCCCATCACTCACCCCTGGGGGCCACGCACGCCCAGCCGCACAGCACCAAGCACCAGGCCAGCGGGACCCTGCCCATCCTGGGGCACTGCCACGCCGCGGGTGCCAAACTTTCCTCAGAAGTTGCTGGGCTCCCTGCAGGGGAGGGGGCAGGGCCGGGCTGTCCCCAGCCCTCCCCCCAGCTCCGGGCTCCCTGGATTTGGCACTGCCTGCCTGGCACAGTGGCAGGGGGGCCCTCTCCCCCGGCTGGGCTCACAGCCGCCTTCCCAGCACCCCTGCCTCCTTCTCTCACTCCCAGACTCTGGCAACCCTTTCTCCGCCCCTGGCTCCCCCTTTGCCTCCGCCCACCGGGGCCAGAGCCCAGGGGCCACCTAGACAGTCAGGGGTTAACTCAGAGAGGAGTGGATCAGCCCTTTCTTAAAGGGGCCAGGAAGGGAGCCGAGGAGGGGGAAGGGGATCCTAGTGGCTGCGTCCCAGTCCTGGGCCAGTGAGGCTGTGTGTCTCTCTGTCCCGGCTCTGGGCGCTGTCCCTCTGGACTATGTGTCTGGTAAACATTCCTCCCGAACTCCACTCCCCTCTCAGCTCAGCCCGTGACGCCCCTCTCCCCGCCTCCACCCCCAGCTCAGCCCCAGCCAGGCCTCCTTGGCCCTCCACTCCCCCTCACTCTCACAGCTCTTCGGACAAGGGCACACGCGCGCGCACACACACACACACACACACACAGACTCACACACACTCTCTCTCTCTCTTAGACGTTATTGACACGCAGAGGCTAGGACAGGCAGAGACATGCAGAGGGACCCAGACACGCAGGGGCACGCTGCTGGGCCACAGACACACTTAGACAGGCCAGGCCAGGAGCCTGATTCCTCGAGAAAACTGAGAAACAGGAGCACACTGCTGGGTGGGCATCTGTGGGGAACGCTTACTTGGGGAGACGTAGATCTTCAGACGCACCAACACCCACGTGGACACATAAATGGAACACCAATATACAGGCAACAAGGAAGGGGACCCAAGTTGGAATCCCAGTGCTACCACTAACTGTGGGCTACAGGCAAGGCAGTGGCCTCCTGATCCTCAGTTTGTCCACCTGTAAAATGGGAAGAATAGAGTCGTTGGCTAGGCACAGTAACTCACTCCTGTTTGAGAGGCCAAGGTGGGAGGATCTCTTGAGTCCAGAGGTTTGAGACCAGACTGGTCAATGCAGTGAGACCCCTAGCTCTACAAAAAGTTTAAAAATTGCCAGGCGCAGTGGCTTAGCCTGTAATCCCAGCACTTTGGGAGGCCGAGGGGCGGGGGTGGATCATGAGGTCAGGAGTTTGAGACCAGCCTGAGCAACATGGTGAAACCCCTTCTCTACTAAAAATATAAAAAAATTAGCCAGGCATGGTGGCAGGAGCCTGTAGTCCCAGCTACTCAGGAGGCTGAGGCAGGAGAATTGCTTGATCCCAGGAGGCAGAGGTTGCAGTGAGCTGAGGTGGCACCACCGCAGTCCAGCCTGGCAACAGAGTGAGACTCTCTCTCAAAAAAAAAATTTTTTTTTTAATTAATGGGGTGTCACGGTGTGTGCCTGTGGTCCCAGCTACCAAGGAGGCTGGAGTGGGAGGAACGCTTGAGTCCAAGAGGTTGAGGCTGCAGTGAGCCCTGACCAAGCCATGCTCTCTCCCTCTGGTGGGAGTGTGTGTCCTGGGCATTGCAGATCTGGTGCCTTCGTATCGTCTCTGCTGTACCTCCATTCCTGTGCCCTGTGTGTTTGGCTCGTGGAGGGTTCTGCATGCCTGGATGTCTGAGCAGGAGGAGGCTGGCGTCCATGCCTCTGCTTTTGGCCACTTCTATTTGGGTACTGGTATCCCTAGGGTGCGTCATGGAGTCCTGTCTGGCCTCCTGACATCTCTTCTGCCTATCCCTTCCCGGCGCTGTGGCCTGATCCTCTGTTTTCCTGCCTCTACTCTCTCTTTTCTCACATTTAGCAACCAGAGGACTGTTTCTTTTTTGTTGTTTTTGTTTTGAGACAGAATTGCACTCTGTCACCCAGGCTGGAGTGTAGTGGTGTGATCTCAGCTCACTGCAACCTATGCCTCCCGGTTCAAGTAATTCTTCTGCCTCAGCCTCCCGAGTAGCTGGGACTACAGGTGTCCGCCACCATGCCCAGCTAATTTTTGTATTTTTAGTAGAGACAGGGTTTCACCATGTTGTTCAAACTAGTCTCGAACTCCTGACTTTATGATCTGCCAACCTCAACCTCCCAAAGTATTGAGATTACAGGCGTGAGCCACCGTGCCCGGCCGCTAATTTTTCTATGTTCTTCTTTTTTTTCTTTTCTTTTCTTTCCTTTTTTTTTTGCCCTCAGTTTTGTCTTCTATAATTTTTGTATGTTTAGTAGAGACAGGGATTCGTCATGTAGGCCAGGATGGTCTCCAACTCCTGACCTCAAGTGATCCGCCTGCCTCAGCCTCCCAAAGTACTGGGAACACAGGTGTGAGCCACTGTGCCTTACCTTTCTTTGAGACAGAGTTTCGCTCTTGTTGCCCAGGCTGGAGTGCAAATGAGCAATTTCCGCTCACTGCAACCTCCAGCTCCCGGGTTCAAGCAATTCTATTGCCTCAGCTTTCCTAGTAGCTGCACCACTACTAGGTGCAGGCATGCACCACCACTCCCGGCTAATTTTGTATTTTTACTAGAGACAGAGTTTCACTATGTTGGTCAGGCTGGTCTTGAACTCCTGACCTCAGGTAATCCACCTGCCTTTGCCTCCCAAAGTACTGGGATTACAGGCATGAGGCACCTCGCCTGGCTCTGGCCTTTTTTTCAGGCAGAGGTTTGCTCTGTCTCCCAGGCTGGAGCGCAGTGGTGCCGTCATAGTCCACTTCAGCCTCGGCCTCCTGGGCTCAAGCAATCCTTCCCCCTCAGCCTCCCAAGTATCTGGGACTACAGGCACTCACCACCATGCCTGGCCAATTTTTATATTTTTTGCAGAGACAGGGTCTCACTACAGTGCCTGGGCTGGCTGGTCTCAAACTCCTGGAATTACAGGCATGTGCAACTGTGCCCAGGCACGTGTTTCGCTTGTGTCTCATTTCAGTGATGGCCCTGGATCTATCCTGTCCCCCAAGTCTGAGCCCTGGAGTCCTCCTGGACACCCCAACGCTGCACTTAGTTACCAAGTTCCATGGAGGATTCAGTTTCACAAACCTCACTCCCACCTCTCCTGGTCCCTCCCCACAGTCTCACTCAGGTCTAGCCCCATCCCCCCCAGCCTGGGCCCCAACTCTTACCACCTCCCAGGGCTACTGGCTTTTTTTTTTTTTTGAGATGGAGTCTTGCTCTGTCACCCAGGCTGGAATGCAGTGGCTCAATCACTGCCTCCCGGGTTCAAACCATCCTCCCGCCTCAGCCTCCTGAGTAGTTGAGATTACAGGCGTCCACCACCATGCCAGGCTAATTTTTGTATTTTTAGTAGAGATGGGGTTTCACCATGTTGGACAGGCTGGTCTTGAACTCCTGGCCTCAAGTAATCTGCCTGCCTCGGCCTCCCAAAGTGCTGGGGTTACAGGCGTGAGCCACCGCACCTGGCCATGGGCTACTGGCTTCTGTTGCTCCTTTCAACCTGTTTCCCACTCAACAGTCAGAAGGCTTCTTCCTGATCTGAAACCAAACCCTTTCCCACCCCTGCCCCAGACCTTTCAGGAAAACCCTAAACTCCTTATGTCTATGTGACCATCCCTTCGCCTCCCCAGGCTTCTCTCACTTTCTCACCAGAAGAGCCCCGCTCCGAGGCCCCGGAGCAACCTCCTGCTGCCTTGTCCCCAGCTCTACCGTCCCTTCTCCATCACATCACTGTCTGGCCCCGCCCAGTCCAATCTAGGTCCCCATGTTCTTCACTCCCAGCACCCTGTCCTTTTCCTTGGCAACACTTTGCCTGGGTCGTCATTATACATTTATTGGCATGATGATGTGTCTCCTCCCGCTGGCCTGTGGCCTCTGCGGGGGCAGGGACTGCGTATATCTTGGGCAGTGCTGCATCTTCATCACCCTGTAAAAGGCCTTCCACAAAGGGGACAATTCCTCATTGTGGCTTTTTTATTGAGATGGAGTCTCACTCCGTTGCCCAGGCTGGGGTGCAGGGGTGGTATCTCAGCTGACTGCAAACTCCACTTCCTGCTTCAAGCACTCTGTTGTCCAGACTGAAATGCCATGGCGCCATCATAGCTTGCTGCACTCAAACTCCTGGGCTCAAGCGATCCTCCTACCTTGGCCTTCCGGAGTAGCCAAGACTGTATGTGCAAGTACATCTGGCTAATACAAAAAGAAAGTTTTTGGCCAGATGCAGTGGCTGACGCCTGTAATCCCAGCACTTTGGGGGACCGAGGCAGCTGGATCATGAGGTCAAGAGATCGAGACCATCCTGGTCAAAGTGGTGAAACCCCGTCTCTACTAAAAATATGAAAATTAGCTGGGCGTGATGGTGGGCACCTGTAATCCCAGTTACTTGGGAGTCTGAGACAGGGAGAATCACTTGAACCAGGAAGGCAGAGGTTGCAGTGAGCTGAGAACACACCATTGCACTCCAGCCTGGATGACAGAGTGAGACTCTGCCTCCAAAAAAAAAATTTTTTTTTTTTTTTGTAGACACAGGGCCTGGGAATATTGCCAGGCTGGTCTTAAACTCCTAGCCTCAAGCAATCAGCCCACCTGGGCCTCCTAAAGTGTGGGATTATAGGTGTGACCCACTGCGCCCAGCCCCGTTTCTTTTTTTCTTTTTCTTCAGGGGTGGGGGAATGGTTCTTGCTGTCACCCAGGCTGGAGTGCAGTGGCACAATCCCAACTCACTGCAACCCCCACCTCCCTGGTTCAAGTGATTCTCCTGCCTCAGCCTCCTGAGTAGATGGAACTACAGGTGCCCACCACTATGTCCAGCCAATTTGTGTATTTGTAGTAGAGATGGGATTTTACCATGTTGGCCAGGCTGGTCTCGAACTCCTGACCTCAGGTGATCT
This sequence comes from Leontopithecus rosalia, assembly GCA_028533165.1. Taxonomy (NCBI): domain Eukaryota; kingdom Metazoa; phylum Chordata; class Mammalia; order Primates; family Cebidae; genus Leontopithecus; species Leontopithecus rosalia. Next base: position 29,007,070 of record CM052668.1, on the reverse strand, counting down.
TGGCCTCTCAAAGTGCTGGGATTACAGACATGAGCCACCGCACCCAGCCAATTGTGGAATTTTTGAAGGGTGCAGATATGTCCAAAGGTCTGCTCACTTGTTTAGATATGTTGGGTGGGGGGGCCCTGCTCATCCTAGGGCTCAGTGGACCCAGCTGGTTGATGGCCTACTTGAACCTGTAAATTCATTCACTCATGAACTATATGAACTATTTGCTGAGCACCTACTATGTGCCTGCAATTTACTTTGAAATGCATTTTTTAAAAATGAGACAGTACCAGGTATGGTCTCTCATGCCTGTAATCCCAGCATTTTGGGAGGCTGAGGTGGGTGGATCATCTGAGGTCAGAGTTCAAGACCAGCCTTGCCAACATTTGAAAACCCCATCTCGGCCGGGCGTGGTGGCTCAAGCCTGTAATCCCAGCACTTTGGGAGGCCCAGGCGGGTGGATCACGAAGTCAAGAGATTGAGACCATCCTGGTCAACATGGTGAAACTCTCTACTAAAAATACAAAAAATTAGTTGGGCATGGTGGCGCATGCCTGTAGTCCCAGCTACTCGGGTGGCTGAGGCAGAAGAATTTTTCTTTTCTTTTTTTTTTGAGACTGAGTTTCACTCCTCGGTTGCCAGGCTGGTGCTCAGTGGTTTGATCTTGGCTCACTGCCACCTCCGCCTCCTGGGTTCATGTGATTCTTCTGCCTCAGCCTCCTGAGTAGCTGGGACTACAGGCATGAGCTCCCACACCCAGCTGATTTGTGTATTTTAGTAGATACGGAGTATCACCGTGTTGCCCAGGCTGGTCTTGAACTCCTGAGCTCAGATGATCTGCCCACCTCAGCCTCTCAAAGTGCTGGAATTACAGGTGTGAGCCACCTCACCCAGCCAGGAGAATCTCTTGAACCCGGGAGGTGGAGGTTGCAGTGAGCCGGGATTGTGTCACTGCACTCCAGCCTGGGCAACAGTGAGAGACCATCCCCTCCCCGCAAAAAAATAGAAAAAGAAACTGGCTAGGTTGAGTGGGTCACGCCTATAATCCCACACTTTAGGAGGCCCAGGTGGGATGATTGCTTGAGGCTAGGAGTTTAAGACCAGCCTGGCAACATAGCCAGACCCTATGTCTACAAAAATTTTTTTTTTTAATTAGCCAGGTATGCTTGCACACATAGTCTTGGCTACTTGGGGCAGCTGAGGCGGGAGGATCACTTGAGCCCAGGAGTTTAAGGCTGTAGTAAGCTATGAGGGCACCACTGCATTCCAGTCTGGATGACAGAGAGAGACCCTGTCATTAAAAAGAAAAGAAAAGATGGACAGGTGGTGCTAGGGGTGAGGCTTATACAATGAGCAAGAAAAGTTCACATCCTCCTGGAGCTCCCATTCAAAGGGGAAAGAGAAATAACACTCACATAAATACTTATGTTGCAAGATGGGCAGTGAAAAAAAATAAAGCAGGGGCTGGGCGAGGTGGCTCATGCCTGTAATCCCTCCCAGCACTTTGGGAGGCTGAGGCGGGAAGATCACAAGGTCAGGAGTTCGAGACCAGCCTGACCGACATGGTGAAACCCATCTCTACTAAAAATACAAAAACTAGCCAGATGCAGTGGCTCACACCTGTAATCCCAGCACTTTGGGAGGCTGAGGCAGGTGGATCACGAGGTCAGGGGTACAAGACCAGCCTGACCAATATGGTGAAACCCCATCTCTACTTAAAAATATAAAAATTAGCTGGGCGTGGTGGTGTGCACCTATAATCCCAGCTACTTGGGAGGCTGAGGCAGGACAATCACTCCAGGACAACCTGGAGACAGAAGTTGCAGTGAGCCGGGAGCACGCTACTGCACCCCAGCCTGAGCGAAAGCGAAACTCCATCTCAAAAAAAAAAAAAAAAGACAAATAAATAGCAATAGGTAAAATAAATATATCAGGGCAGAGTGCAGTGGCTCATGCCTGTAATCCCAGCACTTTGGGAGGCTGGGATGGAAACTCTTGAGACCATGAGTTTGAGAGCAGCCTGGGCAATAAAGTGGGACCCTTTCTCTATAAAAAATAAAAATAAGGCCGGGCGTGGTGGCTCAAGCCTGTAATCCCAGCACTTTGGGAGGCCGAGGTGGGTGGATCACGAGGTCAAGAGATCGAGACCATCCTGGTCAACATGGTGAAACCCTGTCTGTACTAAAAATACAAAAAAAAAAAAATTAGCTGGGCACGGTGGCGCGTGTCTGTAATCCAAGCTACTCGGGAGGCTGAGACAGGAGAATTGCCTGAACCCAGGAGGCGGAGGTTGCAGTGAGCCGAGATCGCGCCATTGCACTCCAGCCTGGGCAACAAGAGCGAAACTCCGTCTCAGAAAAATAAAAAATAAAAAAAATAAAAAAAAGAAATTTAGCCAGGCATCGTGGAATGCAACTTTAGTCCCAGCTGCTTGGGAAGCCGAGGTGGGAGGACTGCTTGTGCCCAGGAGTCCGAGACTGCAGTAAGCTATGATCGTGTCTCTGCACTCCAGCTGGGGCAACAAAGCAAAACCCCATCTCAAAAAAAAAAAAATGAAAAAGGCAGAAAAGGATATAAAGTAAAAGCTGCAGAAAGTTGGTGACTATTGAAATGAGGCTGGGTGATGGGCACCTGGGGGCTCACTGGATCATTCCACTTCTGTGTATGTTTGCAAACTTCTTTCCCAGATAAAAAAATGTAGGCCAGGTACAGTGGCTCACACCTGTAATCCCAGCACTTTAGGAGGCCAAGGCGGGTGGATCATGAGGTCAGGAGTTCAACACCAGCCTGACCAACATGGAGAAACCCTGTCTCTATTAAAAATATAAAACTTAGCTGGGCCTGGTGGCATGCACCTGTAATTCCAGCTACTCAGGAGGCTGAGGCAGGAGAATTGCTTGAACCTGGGAGGTGGAGGCTGCAGTGAGCCAAGATCATCACGCCACTGCACTCCAGCCTGGGTGACAGGTCGAGACTCTGTCTCAAAAAAAAAAAAAAAAAAAAGAAATTTACAAATGGCTTTCCTTTCCTTGTGAAGGGGAGGATGAAGGAAGTGAGTGGGAGTGGGCTTAGGGTCTGTGTTGCAAGCTAGTTCTGGTGCCCAAGAGTCTCTAGGGTCTGGATCTAGTTGGCTTCAGGCTTTCACTGGCTGAGGGAGCCCCCAAGGTCCGCGGTCCAGCTTGGGTTACCCTCTCCTTGAGCACTTCCCACCACCAGACACCTTGGCCCTTTCTGGAAGTTAGGCCCCAGCTCAGGGCCCCAGCCTGCCCCTCCTCCCAGCTCCACATCTGGTCGTGATGTCAGCGGTCAGGGTAGGCGGTGACCATGCTTTGCAGCTCCCGCCCAGCCTCAGGGGAGGGGTGGACTCCCCCGTCCCCACCCCTTACTCACAGTGACTGACTCGGGTCATACACATGCAGTGGCCAAAGGCCAGGAACAAACTTTAATTCCCAAACCAGACCTTTAAGTCTCAAGGATGTCAGATCCAGCTCTCTCCCTGACAGGGCGAATTGAAACCTGGCCCCTATTTGGTCTTCTAGCCCTTTCCACTGGGTCTGAAGGGGACTCTGACACGGAATAGGGACTGCAGATAAGTGAGTGAGTGTGTATGCCTGTGGAGGCACAGCAGGGGCTGCTGGCCACACGGTGGCATAAGCAGGTGTTGGGGGTTGGGCAGGTGTTCCTCTGGTCTCAGGGTCCTTGTGTGTTCAAGGTCTGTGCACGATTGCAGACCCAGATGTGTTTGCATTTGGGAGAATCAGGGTGCTTAAAAGGGGGTGACTGAGGCCGGGCGGCGTGGCTCACACCTGTAATCCCAGCACTTTGGGAGACCGAGGCAGGCGGATCACTTGAGGTCAGGAGTTCGAGACCAGCCTGGCCAAGTAGTGAAACCCCGTCTCTACTAAAAATACAAAAAGTAGCCATGTGTGGTGGTGGGGACCTATAATCCCAGCTACCGGGGAGGCTGAGGCAGGAGAACTGCTTGAACCTGGGAGGTGGAGGTTGCAGTGAGACGAGATTGCAACACTGCACTCCAGTTTGGGCAACAGAGCGAGACTCCATCTCAAAAAAAAAAAAAGGAGGGGATAACTGAAGGCTGCAGTTGCGGAGGTGGCTAGGGACTGTACCTCGGAGGAAGTGGTGTGTCTCTTGTCACTAAGATACTCTGGGGAGCCAGGACAATGTCATACGTGGGTAGCTGTGTGGACCAGTGGTTGGGGGCGTGTAGACATCAGTGGTCACAGGCTGGGAGCGTGGTGCAGCTATGAGAGGGAGCACGCGTTGGGCATGTAGACAGTGATGGTCTCTGTGGCGTGACCTAGGAAGGGGCGCGCTGTTCTCTGTGCCAGCACCACAGACAGGGACAGACTGAGAAGTCTGGTGAATGGAGAGGGTGTGTGAGCTGTGGACATGTGTGGCTGTTTCTGTGGCTCCTGAAGGTGACAGCCAGACTCCCACTTATGGGCTGCAGACCCAGGGGAGTTGCATGCTGTCTGAGTCGGTGGATTACCCGGCTACGCGCTTGTGATTGTGAATGGACTGTATTTATGTCCATGAAAAGCTAACACAGCAGCTGCCTTGTAGCCCTTGCAGTTGTGTACAGGTGTATGGTTGTGCATCTTAACAGCGGCATGAGCCAAGTGAGTGTGTGGGCATGGGACAGTCTCCGGAAAACAGCTGCAGGTGTGTAAATGTGGCTGCCTGCAGTGTAGACTCTGGAGACATAACCCCGTCCATGCTGGAGGGTTGTCTCCATCCTCCCATTCACAAGGAAACTCGAGGCTGGAGGCACCACCCCGGGCACCCACCACCTCCAAGTCGCCTTCCTTCATCTGGTCTATGTGGTAGGGTGAAGGTCAGTGGGATGGACTTGCAGCTGGAAGGCTGGGGGGACGTTGAAAAGGCCACTGATGGTGGGCTTGAGGCTCAGGGTTCCCGGTGGGCACGGGCTCTCCAGAGAAAAGGCTTGCAGGATGGATGTGAAGAATAGGAAGAGCTCTGCCTTTGCCAGGCCCTCTCCAAGGCAGACACGCTTTCCTGGGGAGGCGGGGGAGAGAAGGAGAGAGGGAGAGATGGAGAGATGGAGGTGGGGTGGGGGAGAGAGAGAGAGAGAGAGAACGCTGAGCCAGCCCTCCTCATGCCCAGGCGCACAGGGAGAACAGCAGGTGGAGGGGTCAACAGTGAGCCCAGGGTGCAGAAGGGTGCCCCCAGCTGGCATAGGCACCTGGAGTTCACCAATGCCTGCTTGTTATACCCAGGGCAGCAGCAGATACCTAAGGAGAAGGGCAGGAACGCCTCATGCTTCCTGAACCGTCCGTCTGCATCCAGGAAACGGTCTGGGTTGAACTCCTCTGGCTGTTCGAAGATGTTGGGGTCATGGAGAATGGAACCGAGGAGCGGGTAGACCTCCGTGCCCTGAGGGGAAATAAGAATCAAGCTATGGTCCCAGCGTGGTGGCTCACACCTGTAATCCCAGTACTTTGGGAGGCCGAGGCAGGCAGATCACAAGGTCAGGAGTTCGAGACCATCCTGGCTAACACGGCAACAGTCCATCTCTACTAAAAATACAAAATATTAGCTGGGTGTGGTGGCAGGCACATGTAATCCCAGCTACTCAGGACGCTGAGGGAGGAGAATCACTGGAACCCAGGAGGCGGAGATTGCAGTGAGCAGAGATCATGACACTGCACTCAGAGCAATCTGACAGAGTGAGACTCTGTCTCAAATAAATAAATAAACAATCAAGCTACAACCCCCTTCCCACCCTAGTCTATTAGGTCCTCGAGTGTGGTGCATAAGTCTGGGGTGCCAGGGACACTAGTTCACAAAACATAACAGCATCGACATTTGTTGAGGGTTGAGTGGGGTGCCGTGGCTCGTGCCTGTAATCCCAGCTACGTGGGAGGCAGAGGTGAGAGAAGCCTGAACTCAGGAGTTCAAGGCTGCAGTGAGTTATGCTTGTATTGCTGCAGTCCAGCCTGGGAGACAGAGAGACCCTGCCAGAAGAAAGAAAGAAGGAAAGAACAGAGAGAGAGAGAACAAGAGGGAAGGAGAGAGGGAGGGAGGGAGGGAGG
>CM052668.1:28989184-29000908 GCA_028533165.1 Leontopithecus rosalia | reverse complement strand
GAGAGAGAGAGAGAGAGAGAGAGAGAGAGAGAGAGAGAGAGAGAGAGAGAGAGAGAGACAAGAGTGAGCAAAGCAAAGCAGTCAGCAGCATAGCAGCCCTGGAACCTCGCTGTTGTAAGTTTGATTCTGCAGTGAAGGTGGAGGAGGGCGCCGCATGCACTAATCGCTGGGGTTTCTGGGGAAACATCGCCCCCTTTTGGTTCTGCATCAGAACCGCTCCCCACTGAAGGGCCCTGAGATTGAAAGAGAGAAAGAGAGAAAGGCAGAGGAGAGAATGTGTGTCTGTAGCAGTGGCTAAGGGTCAAGGGGGCTTCCCTTAGTCCTGGACTTGCTCCTCAGTTTTCAAACTGCTTTTCCATGTGTCACCTCATTTGATTGTCCCAACCAGCTTAGAAGGAGGCAGAATTAGGAGATCTGTGGGGCAGATGGGGCCCAGAGACAATGGGCAAGAAAACACAAACTGAAAAGAAACAGAAAAAGTAAAAAGATGCAGAAAGGGAGGCTGGGCACGGTGGCTCACACCTGTAATCCCAGCACATCGGGAGGCTGAGGCGGGCGGATCACCTGAGCTCAGGAGTTCGAGACCAGCCTGACCAGCATGGTGAAACCCCGTCTCTACTAAAAATATAAAAATTAGCCAGGCATGGTGGCGCATGCCTGTAGTCCCAGCTACTCAGGAGGCTGAGGCAGGAGAATCGCTTGAATCCAGGAGGCGGAGGTTGCAGTGAGCCGAGAGCACGCTGTTACACTCCAGCCTGGGCAACAAAGCAAGACTTAGTCTCAAAAAAAAAAAAAAATTGCAGAAAGGGAGCAGGTGTCAGAGAGAGGAGGAGAAAAATGCAGGAGTGTGGGGCTGGGGCTGGAGGGGGAAGAGGGGGGTGGTAGGGAGAGAGGGAAGGGGGAGGGGCACTAAGAAAAAAAAAGTCACTGACAGCAAACCATGGGCCAAGGCAGTACGCATACCCACCTGGGGCAGGGTGTACCCTCGGAAGCGGGTGGTTCGCATGAGGGTGTGGGGTATTCCCATGGGCACCAGCGCCAGCAGCCGCTGCGCCTCGTGCAGAACTGCGTCGGTGTAAGGGAGGCGGGTGCGGTCCCCTAGGCTTGGTGCCTGGCCAGCCCCCAGCTCCCGAGTCAGCTCCTCCTGTACCCGCTCTGCAAGCAAGAGGAGGGTGGGGGTCAGGCAGGGGTAGGGTGCAGGGGTCCTCCTCCTCTTGGAAGCCCGTCTGCTTGCTTAGCTGTGGTTTGGGGTGAGGCTGACAGGTGAGGAGGAGTGGTCCCCAGCCCTCAGTGAGCCCAGAGACCACACATCTTTTGTGTTGGGTGTTCCATCCATCTTCTCTCTCTTATCTTTTTTTTTTTTTTTTTTACCTGTGAGACGGAGTCTCACTCTGTCACCCAGGCTGGAGTGCAATGGTGCCATCTTAGCCCACCCCAACCTCTGCCTCCCAGGTTTAAGTGATTTTCCTGCCTCAGCCTCCTGAGTAGCTGGGATTACAGTAGGTGGGTGTGCCCATGACCACGCTCCACTAATTTTGTTTTGTTTTTTTTTTTTTGAGACGGAGTTTTGCTGTTGTTACCCAGACTGGAGTGCAATGGCACGATCTCGGCTCACCGCAACCTCCACCTTCTGGGTTCAAGCAATTCTCCTGCCTCAGCCTCCCAAGTAGCTGGGACTACAGGCACACACCACCATGCCCAGCTAATTTTTGTATTTTTAGTAGAGACGGGGTTTCACCTTATTGACCAGGATGGTTTCGATCTCTTGACCTCGTGATCCACCCGCCTCGGCCTCCCAAAGTGCTGGGATTATAGGCGTGAGCCACCGTGCCCTGCCTAATTTTATATTTTTTGGAGAGACAGGGTTTTTCCATGTTGGTCAAGCTGGTCTCAAATTCCTGACCTCACGTGATCCACACACCTTGGCCTCTGGATTACAGGTGGGAGCCACCTCGCCCGGCCTGACCACACATCTTGCGTGTTGGGTGTTCCATCCATCTTCTTTCTTTTTTTTTTGAGATGGAGTTTTGCTCTTGTCTCCTAAGCTGGAGTGCAATGGTGCAATCTCAGCTCATTGCAACCTCCGCCTCCCAGGTTCAAGTGATTCTCCTGCCTCCGCCTCCCAGGTACCTGGCATTGCAGGCACGCACCACCACACACGGCTAATTTTGTATTTTTAGTAGAGATGGGGTTTCTTGATGTTGGTCAGGCTGGTCTCGAAATCCTGACCACAGGTGATCTGCCCACCTCGGCCTCCCAAAGTGCCGGAATTACAGGTGTGAGCCACCGAGCCCAGCCTTTTTTTTTTTTTTTTGACAGCGTCTTATTCTGTTGCCTAGGCTGGAGTGCAGTGGTGCAATGATGGCTCACTGTACTCCACCAAACCTCCTGGGCTCAAGTGATCCACCTCAGCCTCCTGAGTAGCTATGACCACAGCCACATCCAAACACCCAGCTAATTTTTCTATTTTTGGTACAGATAGGGTCTCACTATGTTGGCCAGGCTGATCTTGAACTCCCAGCCTCACGTGAACCTCCCACCTTGGCCTCCCAAAGTGCTAGGATTACAGGCATGAGCGACAACGCCTGGCTCATGTATATTTTCTTTCTTTCTTTTTTTTTTTTTGAGACAGAGTCTTGCTCTGTCTCCCAGGCTGGAGTGCAGTGGCGTGATCTCGGGTCACCGCAACCTCCACCTCCCAAGTTCAAGCAATTCTCCTGCCCCAGCTTCCAAAGTAGCTGGAATTACAGGCACCTGCCACCACACGTGGTTAATTTTTTTTGTATTTTTTAGTAGAGATATGGCTTCACTAAGTTGGCCAGGTTGATCTTGAACTCCTGACTTTGTGATCTCCCGCCTCAGCCTCCCAAAGTGCTAGGATTATAGGCATGAGCCACCACACCGGCCCTTGAGCCCTTTCTTTTTTTTCTTTTCTTGAAAGCTCTTTCTTTCTTCTTTTTCTTCTTTTTTTAGAGGCAGGGCCGCTGTCATCCAGGCTGGAGTGCAGTGGTGCAATCATAGCCCACTGCAGCCTCAAACTTCTGGGCTCAAGCAATCCTCCCTCCTCAGCCTCCTCCCTGTAGCTGGACTACAGGCACATACCATCACAAACTGCTAATCTTTTTTCTTCTTTTTGGTGGAGATAACGTTTCACTTCATTGCCCAGTGGTCTCGAACTCCTGGCCTCAAGTGACCTTCTTCCACCTCCGCCTCCCAAAGATTTTTCTAAAATGTCAATCTGGGCCAAGTGCAGTGGCTCATGCCTCTTATCCCAGCACTTTAGGAGGTTGAGGCCAGCGGATCACTTGAGGTCAGGAGTTCAAGATCAGCCTGGCCAACAGGGTGAAACCCTTCTCTACTAAACATACAAAAGTTAGCTGGGCATGGCAGTGCATGCCTATAATCCCAGCTACTGGGGAGTCTGAGGCAGGAGAATCGCTTGAACCCAGGAGACAGAGGTTGTAGTGAGCTGAGATTGAACTACTGCACTCCAGCCTGGGGGACAGATTGAGACTCTGCCCCATCCACAAAAAAAATAAATAAATAAATAAAATACCAGCCAGGCATAGTGTTTCACGCCTGTAATCCCAGCACTTTGGGAGGCTGAGGCGGGAGGATTATGAAGTCAGGAGATCGAGACCATCCTGGCCAACATGGTGAAACCCCATCTCTACTAAAAATACAAAAATGAGCCATGCATGGTGGCATGTGCCTGTAGTTCCAGCTTCTTGGGAGGCTGAGCCAGGAGAATCGCTTGAATCCAGGGGGTGAAGGTTGCAGTGAGCCGAGATCGTGCCACTGCACTCCAGCCTGGTGACAGAGCAAGACTCTGTCTCAATAAACAAAAAAATAAAATAAAATACCGATTTGACCCTGCCCTCCCCTGCTCAAAGTCATTCGATTGCTCCCCCTGGCTCAGGAGAAGGCACCTAACGTATCACTAAGGCGACGAGGCCTGCAGACTTCTGCCTTGTCTTTCACTATGCCTCATACTGCAGTCAGCAGCTCCTGAACTTCTGGCTCCTGGACACCCCAAATGCCATGCCCATTGATACCTCCGGGATCTAGCTCTGCCTGTCTGCTCCACCCGTCCACTCTTCCCTCTAGAACCCACACTGTGTTTTGTTTTTTTTCTTTTTTGAGAGGAGTCTCGTTCTGTTGCCCAGGCTGGAGTGCAGTGGCGAGATCTCTGCTCACTGCAATGCCCGCCTCCCAGGTTCCAACAATTCCCCTACCTCAGCCTCCTGAGTAGCTGGGGTTACAGGCACGTGCCACCACCCCTGGCTAATTTTTTTTGTATTTTTAGTAGAGATGGCGTTTCACTATATTAGCCAGGCTGGTTTCAAACTCCTGACCTTGTGATTCACCCACCTTGGCCTCCCAAAGTGCTGGGATTACAGGTATGAGCCATGTCGCCCGGCCCCACACCGTTGTTTTTGAGACAGTGTCTCTTTCTGTCACGCAGTCTGGAGTGCAGTGGTGTGATGTCCGCTCACTGCAACCTCTACCTCCTGGGCTCAAGCAATTCTCATGTCTCAGCCTCCTGAGTAGCTGGGATTACAGCTATTTGGCTAACTTTTGTATTTTCAGTAGAGATGGGGTTTCACTATGTTGGCCAGGCTGGTCTTGAACTCCTGTTATTGAGTGATCAGCCCGCCTCGGCCTCCCAAAGTGCTGGGATTACAGGCGTGAGCCACCGCACCCAGCCCAGAACCCTTACTTCCATTCCCAAGGCCTGACAGGTGAGAAACGCTCTTACTTTGGACATGAGGGTATTTCATCAGGAGCAGGAGGGTATAGCCGACCGTGGCGCTGACTGTCATTGTCCCAGCAAACAGCAGATAAATGAGTGTCATCAGCATGTTCTTCTCGGTGAATTCTGTGTGTGAGTTTTGTTCCTCCTGAAAGAAACCAGGCAAAGGGGCTGAGAGAACACAGCCTGTGGGGAGTAAATGTCCAGAACAGCCACGCCTGGGGTCAGCACCAGAAGTTAAAGTTTTGCCAGGGGGTTTGTTTATTTATGTATTCATGTACTTATTATTTATTTTTTGAGATGGAGTCTCTGTCGCCCAGGCTGGAGTTCAGTGGCACGATCTTGGCTCACTGCAACCTCTGCCTCCCGAGTTCAAGCAATTCTCCTGCCTCAGCCTCCCAAGTGGCTGGGACTACATGAGTGCACCACCATACCCGGCTCATTTTTTTGTATTTTTAGTAGAGGTGGGGTTTCACCGTGTCTGCCAGGATGGTCTTGATCTCCTGATCCACCCTCCTCGGCCTCCCAAAGTGCTGGGATTACAGGTGTGAGCCACCTTGTCCAGCCATCAGGGAGTTTAGATAAATTTTGGGAAGGTTGGGAAGTAGACTCTTTTTTTTTTTTTTTTGAGACAGAGTCTTGCTTTTTTGCCCAGGCTGGAGTGCAGTGGCACAATCTTGGCTCACTGCAACCTCTGCCTCCCAAGTTCAAGCAATTCTCCTGCCTCAGCCTCCCGAGTAGCTGGAATTACAGGCACCTGCCACCATACCCACTTAATTTTTGTATATTTAGTGGAAATGGGGTTTCACCATGTTGCCCAGGCTGGTCTCAAACTCCTGACCTCAGGGGATCCACCTGCCTCGGCCTCCCAAAGTGCTGGGATTACAGGCATGAGCCACCACTCCCAGCCGGGAAGTAGACTCTTGATATTAGTTCTCTCTGGTTAAAATGTTTTTCAAAATGAAAGGGAATGACTACTAACAAAAACACAGAAAATTATAAGGGTTGGTGAAGATCTGGAGACTCTGCAATGCTTGTGCACCATTGGTGGGACTGTGAAATGATGCAGCCCTATGGAAACTCTTAGAGCTGTTCCTTTAGACATCAGAAATAGGGATGGGAGTGGTGGCTCACATCTGTAATCCTGGCCCTCTGGGAGGCTGAGGTGGGTGGATTGTTGGAGGTCAGGAGTTTGAGATCAGCCTGGGCAACATAGTGAGATCTTGTCTCTACTAAACACACAAAAAATCCGCCAGGTATGGTGGCATGTGCCTGTAATTCCAGCTACTCAGGAGCCTGAGGCAAGAGGATCGCTTGAGCTCAGAAGATCAGGGCTACAATGAGCTATGATTGTGCCACTGCACTGCAGCCTGGGCGACAGAATGAGACCCTGTCTCAAAACACAAACAAAAATTAGAATTATAGAATTACCACCAGGCACAGTAGCTCATGCCTGTAATCCCAGCACTTTGGGAGTCCAAGGCAGGCGGATCATCGGAGGTCGGGAGTCCAAGACCAGCCTGACCAATGAAGAAACCCCATCTCTACTAAAAAAAAAAAAAAAAAAAATTAGTCGGGTGTGGTGGTGCATGCCTGTAATCCCAGCTACTCGGGAGGCTGAGGCAGAAGAATCACTTGAATCCGGGAGGTGGAAGTTGCAGTGAGCCAAGATGGTGCCATTGCACTCCAGCCTGAGTGACAGAGACTCTGTCTCAAAAAATAAAAATAAAAAGAGAAATATTATTCTCATATAATTAATAAAATAGGCTTTATTAACATAACTTGCTATTGCAAGGCTTTCTAATAAATGACCGTAATTCACGTAAAATTGTGAATTTACATAAGAATGAGGGGAGGCTGCAGGGGGTGGGATAAAGTGATTCTGGGGATTGCTGGTATCGACCTTGGGCATGAGGCCTGAACTCAAGGGCCGAGGTGGGAGGGAGAAGAAAGAGGAGAGACAGAGAGCCCAGCACAAAGGCCCAGGTCGGGGGAGGGAGAGGCAGTGAGAGCAACGGCCTGAAAGAGACAGATGGTTGCACAGAGAAGAGACATACGCTGGGCACGGTGGCTCTTGCCTGTAATCCCAGCGCTTTGGGAGGCCAAGGCGGTCAGATCACGAAGCTGAGAGATCGAGACCATCCTGGCCAACATGGTGAAACCCCGCTCCACTAACAATACAAAAATTAGCTGGGCGTGGCAGTGCACGGCTGTAGTCCCAGTTATTCGGGAGGCTGAGGCAGGAGAATTGCTTGCACCCGGGAGGTGGAGGTTGCAGTGAGCTGAGATTGTGCCATTGCACTCCAACTTGGCAACAGGGTGAGACTCTGGCTCAAAAAAAGAAAAAGAGACATACACACCCACACAGAGACACTCGCACTCACAGAGACATGCAGAGAGATAAAGAGGGACCCAATCGAGGTCCCCAGGGACATCTGGTTGGGGAACCACCAGGCCACTACCTCCATTTGGAGAGGGGGTCCCTGCACCCTTCCCGCACCTGTGCCATCTTCAGCAGGAAGGCATCAACAAGGTCACTTGCGGGGCTCGAAGCATCCAGGCTTGCCTGGTGCTGCTGCACCTGCTGGACTGTGAAGGTAGCCAAGGCACCCACGTGGTGGAGCAGCTGCTTGTGGGGGCCTGGCAGAGGCCACAGGAACCAGGAGAACATCTCATAGGTCTAGGGGGAGAAGGGCAGCTCGTTTTCATGGAATCTTGGCAGCAACCTTCAGGGAAAGTAGTTGGGCAGGGGTCCCACCCACTTACCTGACCCCCTGGGGAGCTGACTCCCAGCAGGGTACCACGAGCTGCCTGGACCACGGCCTGGAACTCATTATCCTCATAGGAGAAGCGGAGGCCAAAGAGGAGGGAGCAGACTACGTTGGAGGTAGCCTGGGCCAGCAGCAGGGAGGGATCAAATGGGCGTCCTGGGGGGAGTGGGGACAGGGAGGTGGGCTCTGATGGAGCCAGGCAGAGGGAGCAGTTTGGGACTGAACCCAACCAGAGAGACAGGGAGGCAGGGAAAGACAGACAGACGGACAGCGCAGGGAGAGAGCTAAACAGGCAAAGAAGGAGACCGACAGATGGGAAAAAGAAAGAGACACACTTAGGGCCCGAGAAACAGAGGAAAGGAGTGAGAGAGAGAAGAGACAGGCCGGGCGCGGTGGCTCACGCCTGTAATCCCAGCACTTTGGGAGGCTGAGGCAGGCAGATCACAGGGTCAAGAGGTGGAGACCATCTTGGCCAACATGGTGAAACCCCGTCTCTATCAAAAATACAAAAATTAGCTAGGCATGGTGGTGGGCACCTGTAGTCCCAGCTACTTGGGAGGCTGAGACAGGAGAATTGCTTGAACCCGGAAGGTCGAGGTTGCAGTGAGCTGAGATTGCACCACTGCACTCCAACATGGGCAACAGAACAAGACTCCATCTCAAAAAAAAAAAAAAAAGAAAGAAAGAAAAGGAAAAAGAAAAGAGACAGAGAGATGGAGACCCAGGAAGAGTGGGATGACAGCACCAGAGACCCACAGAGAGATGTCATAACAGCCTTGGAGAGACAGCAGGACAGAGACAGAGGGTGGGGTGACCAGAACAGAACCCCCAACCCAGACCTAGAGCCCAAGGCTTCCCTTCCCACCCATTCCAGGACCTGAGTTGGGGCCACTGCCAGCCGCAGTGGGAGGGTCCTCCCTCTCACTCAGCTGGAGACCCTGGGGTGACCCCGCCATGCTGACCTTCTGTCCCCTGGAATGCCTCCACCAGACACTTGGCCTCTGCCTGAATCAGCTCCTTGCCTTCTCGCTTCCCCATGCCCAGGTCCCGCAGAGCAAGCATGGTAAACTTCCTCAGCTGTCTCCACCGCTCCCCGTTGGAGAAGAAAACCCCTGTGCAGAAGGCTAGACTCAAGGAGGGACCGGCCCCTCTCCCCATTCCCTTTTTTTTTTGAGATGAAGTCTTGCTCTGTCACCCAGGCTGGAGTGCAGTAACCTGATCTCGGCTCACTGTAACCTCTGCCTTCTGGGTTCAAGCAGTTCTCCTGCCTCAGCCTCCTGAGTAGCTGGGACTACAGCTGCACACCACCACACTGGGCTAATTTTTTTTTTTGAGACAGAGTCGGGCTGGGCGCGGTGGCTCACACCTATAATCCCAGCACTTTGGGAGGCTGAAGCGGGTGGATCATGAGGTCAAGAGATTGAGACCATCCTGGTCAACAAGCTGAAACCCCATCTCTACTAAAAATACAAAAATTAGCTGGGCATGGTGGTGCGCGCCTGTAGTACCAGCTACTTGGGAGGCTGAGGCAGGAGAATTGCTTGAACCCACACGGCAGAGGTTGTGGTGAGCCAAGATCATGCCATTGCACTCCAGTCTGGGTAACAACAGTGAAACTCCATCTCAAAAAACAAAAAAAGATACAGAGTCTTGCTCTATTGCCCAGGCTGGAGTGCAATGGCACTATCTCGGCTCACTGCAACCTCCGCCTCCTGGGTTCAAGCAATTCTCATGCCTCAGCCTCCCGAGTAGCTGGAATTACAGGCAGCCATCATAATGCCTGGCTAATTTTTGTATTTTTGTAGAGACAGGGTCTCACCATGTTGGTCAGGCTGGTCTTGAACTCCTGACCTCAGGTGATCTGCCCACTTCAGCCTCCCAAAATGCTGGGATTACAGGCATGAACCACCATGCCTGGTGTAATTTTTATTTTTAACAGAGACAGGGTTTCACCTTGTTAGCCAGGATGGTCTTGATCTCCTGACCTCATGATCTTCCCGGCTCGGCCTCCCAAAGTGCTGGGATTACAGGCGTGAGCCACCATGCCTGGCCAATTCCCACTTCTTTCTAGTGAGGTGTCCTGAGGGGGATTCTTGAGGCTCTGTCCTGAGTCCATTCCAGCCTAGCCCAGGGATGAGGACTCAGTAGGTGCTCAATAAATGTGTAATCAAACTGGTTCTTCCATCCTTTGCCCTTGGGTCGGGGGACATTCTCCTGAAAAGTAGGTAGCTGGGATGACCCAGGCTCTGTTTCATAATTATTATTGAGACGAGGTCTTGCTCTGTTGCCCAGGCTGGAGTGCAGTGGCACGTTCTTGGCTTACTGCAACCTCCGCTTCCTGGGTTTTAGCAAGTCTCCTGCCTCAGGGTTCCAAGTAGCTCGGATTACAGGCATACGCTGTTGTCTAGGCTGGTCTCGAACTCCTGACCTGAGGTGATCCACCCGCTTCAGCCTCCCAAAGTGCTAGGATTACAGGTGTGATCCACTGCATCCAGCCTGTTCTGTAATTAACCAGGATGAATGAAGAGTTCTTTCTTTCCTTCCATCCACTCGTCCCATCATTTATGGAGTCCCACTGGGTCTTGTGACCCACGTAGTTTGGAGGTTGAATAAAGAGGGAGGAGGATGGAACTGCACCATTTTCCTCCTTTATCCAAGACATCTGGTCCAGACAGACCCTCCCTGTTCAGTGCCAGCCTGTTGTGGCCTCTCGGGCACTGCCCCTTGGGCATCTCCTGCCCTCGCCACACTGTGTTCCAAACTGGCCTCAGTATCTCTCCTCTTCCTGTTTCAACCCACCATCCATTCACTGGCCAGAGGCCCCAGCCTCTCCCAACCACCCCTTCCTCCCTATCCTCTGGCCCCAGCCCTGGTCCAGCCTGGTCCTCACTCTGGACTCACAGCCTCCAGTTTCAGTCCCTTCAGATAGAAACCACAGGATCCTCCCAACTCCAACTACAGCTGTTCCCTGCTTTAAATCGTCTGCTCCCAGGAAAATCAAAAGCCCAAACACTCGGGCGTGACTCACAGGCCCTGCTTGACTAGGGATTTCCCTGCTTCTCAGATTTGTTACTTAACCCACTAAGATTGCGCTGTTCTTCTCTCACTTCCTTAAAGGGGTTACGATCCCCTGTCTAGGCCTATGATCCGGCACTTCCCTCTGCCTGCATCACTGTCACCCCCTTCCATCCCATCCTTGGTGAACTAACTCATTCATCCTTCACGTCCCAGCTCAAATGTCACCTCGTCTGAGAAGCCTTCTCTGATTCCCTCTTCACCCTTGGACAGGTGCCTGTGCCCTGTGTTTGCTCTCAAAGCTGTGCCTCTCACCTTAGGATTCTATTCCCTCCCTCTATAGTCTTGCTGCAGTACAAGCCCGCCTCTCCCACAGTAGGAGAGGACACCACGTCTGTCAATTCTGTGTACCTGGTACTCAGTACAGGACCAGGCATAAGATCATTTTTAAAAAAATTTTTTGTGGAGACAGGGTATGTTGCCCAGGCTTGTCTCAAACTCCTAGGATCAAGTCATCCTCTCGATTCAGCCCCTCAAAGTGCTGGGATTACAGGTGTGAGCCACCGTGCCCAGCTTCATTCATCAGTTGAATGGATGAATGCTTCTCTCAAAGTCACGCTTTTGTAGGTGTTGGCGCTTCTGCCTGGAACACCCTTCCCACTCATCTTAAGAGTCTCAGCTCCGACAGCCTCTCTTCCAGGAAGACTTCCTGAATCTCCCTCACCAAACAAGCTGGGTCAGGCACCTCCTCTAAGTCCCTAAGGTCCCAGGGCTTCCCTCATCCTGGCCTTGACCCCTCTTGCCCTGATCCCTCCCTCTCCCACCCTGACCTTTCTCCCTCTGCTTCCCCATCTTGGCCTGACCACTCTGGGTTGTCACTGCGTGGTGAGTCTGCCTCCCCACTGGCCTAGGTGCTTCTGCAGAGCACCTAGGTGCTGTCTTAGTCCTGGCAGCGCCCAGCATGGGCCTCCTGCTTTCTGTTGTAACACAGAGAACCGTTTTTACTGTTGGAGGGCTTGCCCACCAATTCCCGGCAACTTGAAAGCTCTCCGGCATCGTTCTGAGCCCTCAGGGTTTTACCTGGGTCACTGATGGTTATCACCGCCAGGACAACCTGGTGATTAGTGAGTGTTCACTTTGTGCAAGGCTGTCCTCACTCAGTCGCTAGATCCTACATGACGGGCA
>CM052668.1:28974987-28989084 GCA_028533165.1 Leontopithecus rosalia | reverse complement strand
CTCTGCCTCCCGGATATAAGTGATTCTCCTGCCTCAGCCTCCTGAGTAGCTGGGATTACAGGTGCATACCACCATGCTTAGCTACTATATATATATATATATATATATATATATATATATATATATATATAATATATATAATATACATATATATAATATATATAATATACATATATATAATATATATAATATACATATATATTAAATGAATATTAAATATATATTAATTTATTCAATATATATTATATATTAATATATTAAATATATTAATATTTTAATATATAATATATATTAAAATATTAATATATTAATATATATATTAAATATATATATATATAAATTTTTTATTTTTGAGACGGAGTTTTGCTCCTGTTACCCAGGCTGGAGTGCAATGGCTTGATCTCTGCTCACCGCAACCTCTGCCTTCTGTGTTCAGTCAATTCTCCTTCCTCAGCCTCCTGAGTAGCTGGGACTACAGGCGCGTGCTACCATGCCCAGCTAATTTTTGTATTTTTAGTAGAGACAGGGTTTCACCATGTTGACTAGGATGGTCTCGATCTCTTGACCTCGTGATCCACCTGCCTCGGCCTCCCAAAGTGCTGGGATTATAGGCGTGAGCCACCGCACCCGGCCTACATTTTATATTTTTAATAGAGACAGGGTTTCGCCATGTTGGCCAGGCTGGTCTGGAACTCCTGATCTCAAGTGACGTATCTACCTCCACCTCCCAAAGTGTTGGGATTTCAGGCATGAGCCACTGCGCCGAGCCGACAGGCACTGTTATCACCCCATTTTGCAGATGAGGAAACAGAGGCACTGAGCCGTGTGCAAAGTCACACACCAATAAGTGGGGGCAGGCTGTGGGTAGAGGGCCTACCAGCCCTTGACTTACCATGGCCGTCAAAAGTCCGTTCCAGCATCGCTATGGTTCCTCGGCCGCTGAACTCCTCAGCCTGACCTCCCAGGGCTTCCCGCACAGCCTCCTGCCCAACCAGGACCACCACGGGCCGCCAGGGTCCCAGGTAGATGGTGAACACTGGTCCATACTTCTTACTCAGCTGGGGGCAGGGAGGAAGAAAGAGGAGGGTGCTGTGACCTCTTCCAGCCGAGGTGTCTCCCTCGGCCCCTGTCATTGGAGGAGCCTCCGGGTCTAGCTTCAGCACCCTCTACCCAGAACCTGCCCCCATCCCAGCAGAAACAGCTCCCTCGGGAGGCTCAGTTCTCTTTTTGCACCAGGTTTCCAGGCCTCCTCCCCCAGTACATCCTTCAGTGGCATCCCCCGACTTCCTGCCATTCCCTCGCTCCCTCGATTCCTGCTGGACCCTTACCTCTGACACTGGGCAATCCAGAACCAGTGTTGGTCTCCCCTAATTCTCTATGATCCCCCCACCACCCAAATATCCAGCCACCCCTTTCAGTCACCGCAAAACCGTCAAATTCTGGAGCAGACACTGCTAAGTTTCTGCCCCATCTCTCCCCCAAGGCCACATCCCTTTTTCTCCCGCCTTGAAATCACCCAGAATCTTTTCGAATGGGGAACTTCAGGTGTCTTCCCACTCCCACCTGCTATCTCATAAGGCTGGGGCTGCCTCTGCCTTCTTTCTTCCCTCCCCGGGCCCAGGAACTCTCAGCTGAGCTCCACCCATCCTCCCACCCTGCATTCATTCTCTGCAGACAGATTCCTTCAGTGGGATTCCCTCTTCGAGCCTGCAACCCTCCAGCCTCCTCTCTGTCTCCAGCTCCCCCCAGAGAGTCTCCCCCTTTTCTTCTTTGTCCCCTCTTTAGCATACCCCACCTGTATGGCTCCAGCTACCTCTCCCTCTGGGACAAGCCGCCAGCCGCAGCAGCTTCTCCTTGGCTGGAGGACTCCAGTCTCTCGAAGCCTCAGTCCCAGTACATCACCTTCCCAGGATTCTGCAGGCAGAGGTCTCTGCCCCTCCTCGCCCTGGTCCCCCAACCACGATCCTGTCTCCCGGGCACCGGTCCACTTCTCAGCCCTGGACAACCTGCACCTGCCCCCACCCCAGGTCACCCGCAGCCCCTTTGCCTTGGGACCCTTGCCCCTCCCTCCTCCCTAGGACCCCCGAAAAGTCCCTCGCCCTGACACTCAGGTGTCTCTCCCAGGGACCCCCGCCCCTAGCCGGGACGCTCCCAGGGCCCCTCACCCGCATGAGCCCCGAGTACAGTTCCCCGGGCCGTAGCTGCAGGAGGTTCCCCAGCAGCGGCAGCGGCGTGGGCCCGGGGGGCAGGTGGCCTCGATCCCGGGTCCCAGACAGCGCCAGCGTCAGCAGCAGGAGCAGCGCCAGGGCCAGCAGCAGCGTCCAGGTGCCCGTCGCCTCCATCTCGGCAGGTCGGCTCCTTCTCCTCTCCCAGGCGCTCTGCGCGGCTGGGCCAGTCGGGGGCGGGAGCCGGGCGTCTCCCTCCCCAACGAAGTCAGGCGCGGGGCGGGGCAGCCAGCCCATCCCCCTGCCGGCTGGGCCGGCTTATCTTCCCGCCGCCGGGTTTCTCCCGAACCCACACCGCTGCCTGATGTCCATGATTCACGCTCCAACGATGTCTCCCAGGTCACCCAGGTTTACGCGGGACTCGGGTGGCGGAGACAGCGCCTTGGGCCCCCAGATAGGGAGTAAGCAAACAGTAAAACCTGGAAGTCAGAGACTTTGGCCGCTTGGAGGCTGCCACACCCTGCGCCCGGCGGTGACCCCGCGCCGCCCTCCCCAGCTCTTGCCTCCCTCATTGTTCGGTGTGGGTTCGTGTGTGCGTGCGCGTATGGGGTGTCTTTGAGCCAATTTTCTCCAGCATCTTACATCTTCACGAACCAGGAGGAGGGACTTGACCTGAAGTCCAGGGAGATAAATCGGTTGGCCCCAGGTCAACTTGGCTGAGTGGCAAAGAGTTAGGATTTCAACTTGGGCCAGTCACAATGATTGAGTCATTCATTCATTCACTTAGAGGCAGTTTGCAGCGCGGTTAGGACAGTGATGGCTGAAGCCAGACTGCTTGAATTCACAGCCCAGCTCCTCCGTGCCTCTGTTAACCTTGTAAAATGAGGATAGTTTTCAGGATTAAATAGTACACCCGTGCAAACCATTTAAAGCAGACGCAGGTGCAGATGGAACAAGCGTTAAATAGATGGTGGCAAATATTTCTGCAACTGTTATTGAAGTCTTACTGTAGACAAGACCTTGTTCTAGACCCGAGGATGCAGCTGTAAGTGATGGAGAGAAGGGCTCTGACCTTTCTGAGCTCATAGCCACATGCAGATGAAACTGAACTGAAGACAATTTCAGGAAGTGAAAAGGCCTGTCGGGGGTGGGCGTCTTCAGAAAGGAGGCAGAATGTTATTGTAGGTTTGGTTCACTGCTGTATCCCCAGCATGTCGTGCAGTGCCTGACACGCAGTAGGCACTCAATAAATATTTGTTGCATCACATATTGAACGTAGGTGATGAGATTCATGAAGCCTGCGTGGCCCTCTTGCAGAGTTCAGGAAAAGACTTTGCATCTTATTTCTACCGCACACAGCAGCTGTCTGGAGAGGTTTTCACAAGGGCAGTTACTGTTTGCTTTGCATTTTCATTTCATATTTTATTATAGAAATATTAAAATTTCAAACAGAACGTGAACACCTGTATACCCATCAGATTCCACATTTTATTATATTTTCTTTGTTACCTATCTATTCTTTGTGTTGTTTTGTTTTTTGTTTGAGATGGAGTCTCTGTTGCCCAGAGTGGAGTGCCATGGTGCGTGATCACGGCTCACCGCAATCTCCAGCTCCTGGGTTCAAGCTATTCTCCTGCCTCAGTCTCTCAAATAGCTGGGATTACAGGCGTGCACCACCACACCTGGCTATTTTTTTGTATTTTTAGTAGAGATGGGGTTTCACCATGCTGGCCAGGCTGGTCTCAAGCTCCTGACCTCAGGCTATCTGCCCGCCTCGGCCTCCCAAAGTGCTGGGATTGTAGGCATGAGCCACAGCACCCAGCCTGCAATCTTGCAAGTTTTATTCTAGTCCAGGGCCCTTCCTCTCAGAGCATAACCAGAGTGCTCCCTGGAGTCTGGGGAATCCTTGACTGCCATCTCCTCTAGCACTGATTCTAGTACTGATTCTAGTACTGATTCTAGCACTGATTCTAGCACTGATTCTAGTACTGATTCTAGCACTGATTCTAGCACTGATACTAGTACTGATTCTAGCACTGATTCTAGTACTGATTCTAGCACTGATTCTAGTACTGATTCTAGAACTGATTCTAGCACTGATTCTAGCACTGATTCTAGTACTGATTCTAGTACTGATTCTAGCACTGATTCTAGCACTGATTCTAGTACTGATTCTAGCACTGATACTAGTACTGATTCTAGCACTGATTCTAGCACTGATTCTAGTACTGATTCTAGCACTGATTCTAGCACTGATTCTAGCACTGATTCTAGTACTGATTCTAGCACTGATACTAGTACTGATTCTAGCACTGATTCTAGCACTGATTCTAGCACTGATTCTAGTACTGATTCTAGAACTGATTCTAGCCTCTGACACCCCAGGGGTGTGCCGTGAAGCCAAAGAAGGAGGGGTGGGGAGGCTCATATGCTCTTGCTATGAAGTTCTCAGTTCCTCCTTTGCCTTGTTCTGGAAGGTTTTTTTTTTCTTTTTCTTTCTTTCTTTTTTTTTTTTTTGGCAGCATCTTGCTCTGTCCCTGGGCTGGAGTGCAGTGGCGCAATCTCGGCTCACTGCAACCTCCGCCTCCAGGTTCAAGCATTTCTCCTGCCTCAGCCTCCCTGGTAGCTGGGATTACAGGCGCCCACCACTATGCTCGGCTGTTTTGTATTTTTAGTAGAGATGGGATTTCACCGTGTTAGGCTGGTCTCGAACTCCTGATCTCAGGTGATCTGCCCACCTCAGTCTCCCAAAGTGCTGGGATTACAGGCATGAGCCACCATACCCAGTGTTCTGAAAGGTTTTTGTTTGTTTGTTTGAGACAGAGTCTCATTCTGTCACCCAGGCTACAGTGCAGTGGCGCAATCTTGACTCACTGCAACCTCCGCCTCCTGGGTTCAAGAGATTCTCCTGCCTCAGCCTCCCGAGTAGCTAGGATTACAGGCACCTACCACCACATCCAGCTAATTTTTTGTATTTTTAGTAGAGACGGGGTTTCACCATGTTGGCCAGGCTAGTCTCGAACTCCTGACCTTGTGATTTGCCTGCCTCAGCCTCTCAAAGTGCTGGGATTACAGGCGTGAGCCACTGTGCCTGACCCCTGTAATGTTTTTAGGAGGTCCCAAATCCAACCTTGAGCCTCTGCTGACTCTGTTCTACCCCCGCAAGAACTAACAGGCATCTCAAACTTCACGGATTCAAAAGAATTCCTGATTCCCCCACCTCCTGCAAAATGGGCTCTACCAGCTTCCCCCCCGCACCTGGGAATACTTTCTCTCATCTCCTTCCTTAAGATATCACTGGCTAGATGTGGTGGCCTGTGATAATACAAAATTAGCTGGGCGTGGTGGTGCGTGCCTGTAATCCCAGCTACTCAGGAGGCTGAGGCAGGAGAATCACTGGAACCCCGGAGATAGAGGTTGCAGCAAGCCAGGATCTCGCCATTTCACTCCAGCCTGGGCAACAAGAGCAAAACTCCGTCTCAGAAAGAAAAAAAGGAGAAGGTATCACTTGCCAGTCTCAGTGGCTCACACCTGTAATCCTAGCACTTTGGAAGGCCAAGGCGAGTGGACTGCCTGAGCTCAGGAGTTCAAGACCAGCCTGGGCCACACAGTGAAACCCCTGTCTCTACTAAAATACAAAAACTTAGCTGGGTGTAGCAGCATGTGCCTGTAGTCCTAGCTACTGGGGAGGCTAAGGCAGAAGAATTGTTAGAACCCGAGAGGCGGATGTTGGCGGTGAGCCTGGATTGCACCACTGCACTCCAGCCTGGGCAACAAAGCAAGACTCCGTCTCTTAAAAAAAAAAAAAAAAATCACCATCTTTTCATTTGCTGATGACAACAAAATATAGGAGGAGGGAAAAATATTAGTTTTATTAGACAACACATGCTCTGGATTATCAGATTCTGGTCTTGTTCACTGTCTTTGCCGCCATCTTTCCCCCATTGCAGTAATCTTTTTGCATAAAGTCTCTCCTCGCCTGAGACCACATCTGTTTTTATTTGACAGGGTTAACCTTGATTTCTCCCTTTGACTTTAAACCCAATTTGCCAGCAAATCCTGCTAGCTCTACCTCCATATACACCCCCAATTTATCCATTTCCTCCTTTCCCCACCACCCTGATCCAGCTGACATCAGCCCTGATCCAAGTTACTGTCATTGCTTCCTGGATTTTGCAGTAGCCTCCCCACTGAGCTACCAGCTTCCTGTCTCCTTCTTCCCCTCCTCCACAATTCACTCACTGGATGGCAGCCAGAAAGATCTTTTTAAATGCAAGGAGGAAACTAATCTAAGGCCGGTGTGGTGGCTCACACCTGTAATCCCAGCACTTTGGGAGGCCAAGGCTGGCGGATCACCCAAGGTTGGGAGTTCGAGACCAGTCTAATCTACATGAAGAAACCCTGTATCTACTAAAAATACAAAATTAGCCAGGTGTGGTGGTGCGTGCCTGTAGTCCCAGCTACTCGGGAGGCTGAGGCAGGAGAATTGCTTAAATCTGGGAGGTGGAGGTTGCAGTGAGCCGAGATCAGGCCATTGCACTGCAGCCTGTGCGACACCAGCGAAACTCTGTCTCAAAACAGCAACAACACAACAAAAACAACTAATCTACAGTGGGAGGGAAGAGGGATCAGTACAGACTCCAGGGAGCATTGGTTTTGTTCTTTTTTTTTTAAGATGAGGTTTCACTATGTTGGTCCGGTTGGTCTTGAACTCCCAACCTCAGGTGATCCGCCCGCCTTGGCCTCCAAAGTGCTTGGATTACAGGCATGAGTCACTATGCCCGGCCTTAGTTTCATTCTTAAGAGAAAGGTCTCTAGCCTAGAATAAAAATAGCGAGACTGTTGACCAGGCACAGTGGCCAAGGCTGGTGGATCACCTGAGGTCAGGAGTTTGAGACCAGCCACATGGTAAAATCCCATCTCTACTGAAAATACAAAAATTAACCTGGTGCGGTAGTACATGCCTGTAGTTTCAGCTGCTCGGGTGGCTGAGGCAGGAGAATCACTTGAACCCGGGAGGTGGAGGTTGCAGTGAGCCAAGATTGTGCCACTACACTCCAGCCTGGGTGACAAAGCAAGACTCAGTGTCAAAAAAAAAAATAAGCAAGACTATAAAGATTGAGTCTAATGTTTGAAGATGACCAAGATTGCAACATTCTACAGATTTAAAAAGCTTAAAAGTTCTTAAGAGTTTAAAGATTCTGCCTGGGTGTGTCGGTTCATGCCTGTAATCCCAGCACTCTGGGAGGCTCTAATTCCAGCTACTCAGGAGGCTGAGGCAGGAGAATCAAGTGAACCCGCGAGGCAGAGTTTGCAGTGAGCCAAGATTGTGCCACTGTTCTCCAGGCTAGGTGACAAAGCAAGATTCAATCTCAGAAAGAAGAAAGAAGAAGAAGAGGAGGAGGAGGAAGAAAAAGGAAGAAGAGGAAAGAAGGAAGAAGAAGAAAGAAGAAGAAAGAAGAAGAAGAAGAAGAAGAAGAAGAAGAAGAAGAAGAAGAAGAAGAAGAAGAAGAAAAGAAGAAAAGAAGAAGAAGAAGAAAAGAGGAAGAAGAAGAAGAAAGAAGCTTTTCAGACTCGGAATTCCAGCAACTTCAAAGTGAAGGCCATCACCCACCCAGGAATAGGATCAGCACGAGAACATAGCTTCTTCATCTCGCAGTCCCGTGACTTCACCCTGCGTTCTTCCACCCATTGTCTCTTTTGGCAACCCTAGATGAAACCTCTTCTCTCCTGCCCAGAGTCTCCGTATGTTGATTTGCTGTGTGCATTGGGCAAAGAGCCTAGTACAGTTATAACTGGTTTGCAGCAGAGAAAGAGGTTTAATCGTAGGGTATGGTGGCACGTGCCTGTAATCCTAGCTACTCTGGGATAAGAAGATGGGAAGAAAGCTCACATGCATACCCCCTGAGAGTTTGGGGCTAGGGTTTCCAAGGGTTTTGGAGTGGGTTGAAGGGTGGAGATCATTGATTAGTGCAGAGTGAAGTCATGGGACAGAGAGAGGAAGAAGTCTCTTTTTTTTTTTAATTTTTTTCTTTTTTTTTAAGATGGGGTTTCACCATGTTGGTCAGGCTGGTCTTGAACTCCCGACCTCAGGTGATCTGCCCGCCTTGGCCTCCAAAGTGCTTGGATTACAGGCGTGAGTCACCACTCCTGGCCAGAAGTTATATTCTCATGCAGATCCCCATCCTCTGTAGGGAGTCTGGTTTGCTGGGATTGGGTCCAAAAAACATCTGAAGTGATTCTGAAACAACACAATTCTAAGATCCGAGGTGCTGTCTGTAGTAACAAAGGGTACAAATCATTTTTTTTTTTTTGAGACGGAGTTTCGCTCTTGTTACCCAGGCTGGAGTGCAATGGCGGGATCTTGGCTCACCGCAACCTCCGCCTCCTGGCTTCAGGCAATTCTCCTGCCTCAGCCTCCCGAGTAGCTGGGATTACAGGCATGCGCCACCATGCCCAGCTAATTTTTTGTGTTTTTAGTAGAGATGGGGTTTCACCATGTTGACCAGGGTGGTCTCGATCACTTGACCTCGTGATCCACCCGCCTCGGCCTCCCAAAGTGCTGGGATTACAGGCATGAGCCACCGCGCCAGGCACAAATAATTTTTTTTTTTTTTTTGAGACGGAGTTTTGCTCTTGTTGCCCAGGCTGGAGTGCAATGGTGCAATCTCAGCTCATGGCAATCTCTGTCTCCCGGGTTAAAGTGATTCTCCTGCTTCAGCCTCCCAAGTATCTGGCATTATAGGCATGTGCCACCACACCTAGCTAATTCTGATTTGTTTTTTGAAACTGACTTTTGCTCTTTTCACCCAGGCTGGAGTGCAATAACATAATCTCGGCTCACCACCACCACCGCCTCCTGGGTTCAAGCAATTCTCCTGTCTCAGCCTCCCAAGTAGCTGGGATTACAGGCATGCGCCACCACACCTGGCTAATTTTGTATTTTTAGTAGAGATGGGGTTTCTCCATGTTGGTCAGGCTGTTCTTGAACTCCCAACCTCAGGTGATCAGCCCATCTCAGCCTCCGAAAGTGCTGGGAGTACAGATGTGAGCCATCACGCTCAGTTTACAAATGAATTTTTAAATAGTCTCAGGACCCTAAAGTCAGAAATCCTATGGATAGGAACAGAGGGCATGCAAATAGTCAGTATCTAGAGCTACGTGGCTTTTAGCAACAAGGAAGTGGACCAAAGTGCGGCAATGATTAATGCTTAGTTAACTTTCTTTTCTTTTCTTCTTTTTTTTTGAGATAGGGTCTTTGTCACCCAGGCTGGAGTTCAATGGTTTGATCTCAGCTCACTGCAACCTCTGCCTCCAGGTTCAAGCAATTCTTCTGCCTCAGCCTCCCAAGTAGCTGTGATTACAGGTGCCCACCACCACACTTGACTATTTTTTTGGTATTTTTAGTAGAAATGGGGTTTCACCATGTTGGCCAGGCTGGTCTCGAACTCCTGACCTCAAGTGATCTGCCCTCCTCAGCCTTGCAAAGTGCTGGTTTTACAGGCGAGCCACTGAGCCTGGCCCACTTCTTTAGTTTTCTTTAAGACAGGGTTTTGTGGCCAATTGTGCTGGCTCACACCTGTAATCCAGCACTTTGGAATACCAAGATGGGCGGATCACCTGAGGTCAGGAGCTCGAGACCAGCCTGGCCAACATGGTGAAATCCTGTATTTACTAAAAATACAAAAACTTCCCCGGGGATGGTGGCACATGTCTGTAGTCCCAGCTACTCAGGAGACTAAGGCAGGAGGATTGCTTGAGCCCATGAGGCAGAGGTTGCAGTGAGCTGAGACTGTGCCACTGCACTCTAGCCTGGGTGACAGAGCAAAACTTCATCTCCAAAAAAAAAAAATAATTTTTATCTGAGGGATGAAAGTCCTTTTAATTACCAGGCCCAGAGAGACATTAAAATGAGACCACAGTCACCTCACTGTGAGCTATGTATTCACGTCTTTAAACGGCTTGCTATCGCCACAGACAGCTATAAATTAATCTAATAATGCCACACTGGACACTATAACCCACACCCTATAGCTTAACAATGTATAGCCAATTAATAATCAATGACATTTTTGTAAACCAGTAAGAATTCCTGACAAGCAACTTTTTTTTTTGAGGGGGAGGGCGGGGAGCCTTCAGTTTTTCTGAGACAGGGTCTTACTCCATAGCCCAGACTGGAGTGCAGTGGCAGGTTCACAGCTCACTGCAGCCTCAACCTCCCGGGCCCAGGTGATCCTCCCTCCTGAGCCTCCCGAGTAGCTGGAACCACAGGCGTGCACCACCATGCCTGCCTAATTTTTGTACTTTCTTTTGTAGAGACGAGATTTCACCATGTTGCCCCGTCTGGTCTCAAAATAATGGGCTCAAGCGATCCACTTGTATCAGCCCCACTTCCTGTCCTCCTTTTCTTCGGCCTTTAAAAATCCACTTGTAGCTGGGCATGGTGGCTCACACCTGTAATCCCAGCACTTTGGGAGGCGCCGAGGCAGGCGGATCATGAGGTCAAAAGTTCGAGACCATCCTGGCCAACATGGTGAAACCCCGTCTCTACTAAAAATACAAAAATTAGCTGGGCATGGTGGTGCGTGCCTGTAGTCCCAGCTACTGGGGAGGCTGAGGCAGGAGAATTGCTTAAACCCAGGAGGCGGAGGTTGAGGTGAGCTGAGATGGTGCCATTGCACTCCAGCCTGGTGACAGATCGAGACTCTGTCTCAAAAAAAAAAAATCCACTTGTTTGCTGGGTGCAGTGGCTCATACCTGTCAATCCCAGCACTTTGGGAGGTCGTGGTGGGCAGATCACCTGAGGTCAGAAGTTGGAGACCAACCTGGTGGACATGGTGAAACCATGTCTCTATTAAAAATACAAAAACTAGACAGGCATGGTGGCCAAATCTGTAATCCCAGCTACTTGGGAGGCTGAGGCAAGAGAATCGCTTCAACGTGGGAGGCAGAGGTTGCAGTGATCTGAGATCGTGCCATTGTACTCTAACCTGGAGAACAGATTGAGACTCCATCTCAAAAAAATATGTATATATTCCACTTGTAGGCTGAGGTGAGAGGATCATTTAATCCCACGAGTTCGAGGCTGTGGTGAGCTAAGATCTTGCTGCTACACTCTAGCCTGGGTAACAGAGCGAGACCCTGTCTCAGATTAAAAAAAAAAAAAATCCACCCACTCGCCAGTACTGCTAAATCAGAGTGCATATTTAGGGCAACTTGAATCTATGCTTCTGAGCTGCCACCCTCAAGCTTGGCCCAAATAAACTCTCTACTTATATTAATTTTGCCTTGGCTTCTTTTTTTTTTCGGAGTCTCCCTCTGTCACCCGGCCTGGAGTGCCATAGCGCTATCTCAGTTCACTGCAACCTCCGCCTCCCGGGTTCAAGCAATTTTATAGTTTTAGTAGGGGCAGGGTTTCACCATTTTGGCCAGGTTGGTCTCGAACTCCTGACCTCAGGTGTCCCACCCACCTCGGCCTCCCAAGGTGCTGGGATTACACTGCACCTGGCCAAAATTTTATTTCTTTTTTTTAAGATGGAGTCTTGCTCTGTTGCCCAGGCTGGAGTGCAGTGGCACGATCTTGACTCACTGCAACCTCCACCTCCAGGGTTCAAGTGATTCTCCGGCCTCAGTCTCCCGAGTAGCTGAGACTACAGGCACTCACCACCACACCGAGCTAATGTTTGTATTTTTAGTAGAGACGGGATGTCATCGTGTTGGCCAGGCTGCTCTCGAACTCCTGACCTCAAGTGATCCACCTGCCTCTGCCTCCGTAAGTGTGCTAGGATTTACAGGTGTGAGCCACCATGCCCGGCCTGGGAAAACGTTCTTTTGCATACTTGAAAACCTTATGCACACAGGGCTCTGGGTTGCTGATTTTAACTCCTGGGAAGTGTTTCAGAAAAGCCTTTGGCACCTGTCCGTCCATTTCATCTTCCATCTGATCAGATCTCCAGGTTGTTTCTAATCTTTTCCTCTTAGAATCCGTTCTGCATCTATCTCTAGGTTGAGAATTTCCTCATTTCAAATGTCTGAGTCACGGGTTCTGGTTTCTTCTGCGTCTAGCATTAGGCTTTGATCTGCCCCCTTCTGCGCTCCCCACATTCTGGCTCTTTCCCCTCCCATCTCGGCCCCACCCATTATCCTCTCAGAGTCCCAGGCCTCCAGGCTTGGCTCCACTCCACCCTCCCCGCTGCAGCCAGAGGATCTTGAAAACAGCGGGCATCTAAGATTCTTTGTCTGATGCTGGTTGGTTTCCCCTCCTAGCCCAAAGTGGGATGAGTGGAGGGACAGGGCTTGTCTGTCTTCCCTAGGCTTGTGTGCCTCTGCCTCACACGGCCACGGGATCAGGAAGACACAGTCATTCCATGGGATGAAATGTACCTGTCTCAACAACTGGCTTCTTGCTCACAGGTTGAGAGCTATTTGGCTGATGAAAATATGTGGATCAGCCGGTTAGTGGAGACGGGGGAGTGGAAAAGGGGTGGTGGGTAACTCTAGGAAAAGATAGGCAGGAACTGGAGCTTAACAGTTTAGCAGGGACAAAGCTTGTGGAGGCCCAAGCTTGAGGTCTGGGGGCTGGAACCTCTGTTTTGGAAACACAGGGGAACCAGAGTTACTGGAGTTCAACTCTTTGCCCTGCCAACACCACTTCCTCTTTTTTGACACAGAATCTCGCTCTGTCGCCCAGGCTGGAGTGCAGTGGTGTAATCTTGGCTCACTGCAACCTCCACCTCCTGGGTTCAAGCGATTCTCCTGCCTCAGCCTCCTGAGTAGCTGGGATTACAGGTGCCTGCCACCAGGCCCAGCTAATTTTTTGTATTTTTAGTAGAGACAGGGTTTCGCCATGTTGGCCAGGCTGGTCTCAAACTCCTGACCTTGTGATCTGCCTGCCTCAGCCTCCCAAAGCACTGGGATTACAGGTGTGAGCCGTCATGCCTGGCCAATTTTTCTATTTTTAGTAGAGATGGGGTTTCACCATGTTGGCTAGGCTGGTCTTGAACTCCTGACCTCAGATGATCTGTCTGCCTCGGCCTCCCAAAGTGCTGGGATTACAAGCATGAGCCACCATGCCTGGTCTCAAAGTAGACCGATGGAACCAGCGTTCCACCGATGTCCATGCCAAACCACGGGAATGACAGCCTGTTCTTTCTCCCTAAGTCTACCCTCCTCGGCAGCGGATTTCTTGGTAAGGGAGTCGTGCTGCGGGAGCACCCCACTGCATTTTTGAGGTGACTTTGGTCAAGTGGTCCAATCTCAGTTTTCCTCATCTGTAAATGAGGCTTGTAACTGTACCTATCCTCCATTAATTCTCTGAGGGAGAGACTAACATATCTCCATCTTCAGGTGAGAAAACTGAGGATCAAGGACCTTAGATCACCTGCCCGGAGTCACACAGCCCCTAAGTGTCTGTGGCTCTGGGATGCTCCTTCTCTCCTTCTCCCGCTGCTCTCTTCCCCTGGGGGCATTGTTTTGCTCCTCACCTGCCCTCCAGCATGCCCAGAAAAGAGTGGTCCCTCTGGGCTGTGATGATGAAGAAATGAATGAGTGCATTCTACTCTGAGGTCCACGTCTCCATCTCTCGATAGGACCCAAACCACTACCACACGCTCAACTGCCTCCACCCTGTACGGCCCTGACTTGCTGCACCAGGCACATACGCCCAGGGGGTGTCCCAGCCTACAAGTCACCCCTTTGGGCTTTTGGAGGGTGGGGTGGGGAGAGAGGAGGAGGATGGTCCAGAGACAGACTGAAAACCCTGGAGGTGAGGGGTTCATGGAGAACGAGTGAGAGAGAGATGGACAATCATTCTTCCTCTCCTCCTCCTCCCCCTCCTCTCCCTTCCCTCCTCCTCCCCCTCCTCCCCTTCTCCCCCTCCTCCCCTTCTCCTCCTCCTCTTCCTCCTCCTCCTCCTCCCCCTCCTCCTCCTCCC
>CM052668.1:28944464-28959926 GCA_028533165.1 Leontopithecus rosalia | reverse complement strand
AGAAGACAGGAAGTGAGACCCAGAGGAATGAGAGAAGACAGGAAGTGAGACCCAGAGGAATGAGAGAAGGCAGGAAGTGAGACCCAGAGGAATGAGAGAAGGCAGGAAGTGAGACCCAGAGGAATGAGAGAAGGCAGGAAGTGAGACCCAGAGGAATGAGAGAAGACAGGAAGTGAGACCCAGAGACAGACGCTGCACCGGCCTGACGTTCTTGGCACTCACAGACCGCCCTCCCTCCAGCCAGGGCCAGGCCTGAGCCTGGTGTACACAGGTATCAATGAACAATCGCGGAACAATTCCCAGAAGACTGGAGAACCCTAGAAGTGGAGAGAAGAGACAAAGAGAGAAGAATCGCTAGGGATAGAAAAAGGTTTTTTATTTGTTTTAAATTAGAGATGGGGTCTCTTTTTATTTTTATTTTTATTGTAAATAAAGATGAGGTTTCACCATGATGGCCAGGCTGGTCTTGAACTCCTGACCTCAGGTGATCCACCCACCTCAGCCTCTCAAAGTGCTGGGATTACAGGTGTGAGCCACTGTGCCCGGCAGGGCTTTTTAATTTGTACAAGCAATTGATTGAACACCTACTCGGCCCAGCCCATACCCCTGGGACTTAACTGTATTCACTCATAGAGTAAGAGGTGGGGCCTGAGAGGAGGTGCAGAGTGAGAACCAGCTGCACCGACTCTATAGCTGAGTTGCCTGGGTCTAAATCCTGGCCTCAGTAATGAGTAGCTGTGCAACCTCGGCCAAATTACTCAACCTCTGTCTGCCTGTCTATACAACAGAGCTAATAACCAAATTGCAGCTGCCTCACAATGTTGTAGTGAGTTCAGTGAAATTGTAAGTGCTGGTACATAATGCATGCTCGTGAGTCTTAGCTGTTACGATTATTCTCATGTTTATCATTACTGAGTGATGGCAGACAGTCACACAGAGACAGGTGACGGCCAGATGTTCCCCAGGCCCTTCAGTCTGTGTCCTTGACCCACTGCTGCTTCCTAGGAGCCCTTGTGGACCCCACCTTCTTCTTCCATTCCATCACCGCCAACATCATCTGCTCCATCGTCTTTGGAAAACGCTTTGACTACCAAGACAAAGAGTTCCTGAAGCTGCTGGGCTTGTTCTACGAGTCTTTTTCACTTGTCAGCTCTTTATTCAGCCAGGTCAGAGACAGGGAGAGGGAGGGTGGGGGCGAGGTGAACATCCAGGGCATGCGATAAAAGGATGACCTGTCTTGGGGGCCCAAAAATGCAGCTTATAGCTGGAAGAAAGGCAGAGAGGCAGGGACATGGAGACCTGGAGGGAGGGGAGATAGTGAGACAGGGAGACACTGACAGAGGGAATGGGGAGCGATAGGGAGGCAGACGTGGAGTCAGAGACTGAGAGAAGGAAGTTGAGCAAAAACAAGACAAAGAAGGGCAGAGATAAAGGGATCCCGAGAGACAGAGCTGATGAGAATGAGTGTGAAAGGCAGCGGGAGCGAGAGAATGCATCAGCCTTTGGGCTTGGTCTCTACTCTGCTCCTGGATGTCGTTTTGTTTTGTTTTGTTTGAGAGGGAGTCTCACTCTCTCATCCAGGTTGGAGGGCAGCAGCGCCACCTCGGGTCACTGCAACCTCCGCCTCCTGGGTTCAAGTGATTCACCTGCCTCAGCCTCCTCAGTAGCTGGGACTGCAGGCATGTGCCACCACACCTGCTCGGCTAATTTTTGTATTTTTAGTAGAGAGGGGGTGTGGCCATGTTGACCAGGCTGGTCTGGAACTCCTAACCTCCAGTGATCTGCCAGCCCCAGCCTCCCAAAGTGCTGGAATTATAGGCATGAGCCACTGTGCCCAGCCTGCTCCTGGTTCTTCTGTACCCTTGCTTCTCTGTCTTTGGTAAAGCTCCTCACCTGAAGAAATTCAAGGATACATGACAATAAGGAACAACATTTCTTCATTTTCTGCCATTTCTCATTCTTTTTTTTTTAACTTTCCCTAGATTATAAAGGTAATCTTCTGTTCTTTTAAAACAAAATAATAAAATGTCTCTTTATGGATTAACCTGGAAATGTGCCTGTTACATATTAAGAATCTCAAGCTGCAGAACAACATGCATAGCTGTAGTTCTTTTTTTTGAGACAGTATTTTGCTCTGTCACCCAGGCTGGAGAGCAGTGGCGCAATCTCTGCTCAGGGCAACCTTTGCCTCCCAGGTTCAAGCAATTCTTGTGTCTCAGCCTCCCAAGTAGCTGGGATTACAGGCGAGCACCACCACACCCGGCTAATTTTTTTGTATTTTTAGTAGAGATGGGGTCTCACCATGTCGGCCAGGCTGGTCAACATAGCCACAGTTCTTAAGCAGGGGTGTGTGTGGGATTGCCACAGATACGGATTTTCAGGACCCCAGTTTCCAGATGATCTGATCTGGAAAGTCTGGGATGGGGCCCAAGGTGAGTACTTGTAACAAGCCTGACGGCTAGGCGCGGTGGCTCAAGCCTGTAATCCCAGCACTTTGGGAGGCCGAGGCGGGTGGATCACCAGGTCAAAAGATCAAGACCATCCAGGTCAACATGGTGAAACCCCATCTCTACTAAAAATACAAAAAATCAGCTGAGCATGGTGTCATGTGCCTGTAATCCCAGCTACTCAGGAGGCTGAGGCAGGAGAATTGCCTGAACCCAGGAGGCGGAGGTTGCGGTGAGCTGAGATCGCGCCATTGCACTCCAGCCTGGGTAACAAGAGCGAAACTCCGTCTCAAAAAAAAAAAAACCAAAAAACAAGAAAAAAACAAGCCTGACCAATAATTCTAATGTTCTCCTCCCATTGAGAACCACAGAGAAAAGTCTGGAAGGAGCCCCACCAGACAGTGAACAGTGGTTATCTCCAGAAGGAGAGATGAAGGAATTTTACATCTCACCATATGTGTTTGCATTTTTGCAGTTATTTGCAGTAAATTAGGCATTTCGTTCTCCATCAAAGTTAAAGAGATATACTCCAAAATACATAATACTCAAGTGTCAGCAGGCTTATCCTGGGTAAGAATCACTTTCTCAATGTCTGACACAGCAAGGGGGATGAGGAGAGGAGGGAAGAGGGAGAGAGAAGTATGAGAAAGACAGACTGGGGTAGACAGTGAGTGGCACAGAAAGAGAGAGAGACAGAGAACGGAGAGGGGCAGGGAGATGGGAGGCCACAAGAAAGACAGAAGGATGAGGGAGGAAGCTGCAAAGAGGCGCATGTGAGAATAGCAGATAGGAGACACAGTCGGTGAATGAGGGGGTCAGGCAGAGGGGAGCACGGAAGGGGGGCTCCTACAGAGATACTGGGGTCCAGGAGGGGTCCCCTCCCTGTGACCTGCTAGTTCAGCCCTAGGGAAACCTCACCGCCCATTCTTTCTTGCAGCTGTTCGAGCTCTTCTCTGGTTTCTTGAAATACTTTCCTGGGACGCACAGGCAAATCTGTAAAAACCTGCAGGAAATCAGTGCTTTCATTGGCCACAGTGTGGAGAAGCACCGTGAAGCCCTGGACCCCAGCTCCCCCCAGGACCTCATTGACACCTACCTGCTCCACATGGAAAAGGTGGGGTCTGGGAGAGGGAAAAGGGAGGGGAGGAAAGGGGAGGGAGGGCAAGATGGAGAGGTGAGAAGACAGAGAGGAAAGGAGTAGAGAAGGGGAAGAGGCAGAGGGAAGAAGAAAGACTAGGGAGGGGAGAATAGGGAAAGGGAGGAGAGGAGACACAGAAGGAAAGAAAGATGAGGTGTGAGAAAAGAGAAAGCAGGGAGGAGAAAGTAAGATGGTGAGAGAAGGAAGGGGGAGAGAGAGAAGACAGGCTGAGGAAGGAACTCAGGGCAAGGGACAGAAATCAGCAACAGGAGAAAAGACTCATAGAGGCAGAAAGAGACGGGGAGCCAAAAAGAAACACATCAAAGAGATGTGCAGGGAGCTAGAAACAGAGCCAGGCAGAGTCAAGAGAGGCTGAGAGAGATGAGATAGAGGCATGCGGCTGGATGTGTAGAGGACAGAAAAAAGCAAGTGGGGCCAGACGGTGTCAGAGACCTTTAGGCAGAGGGAGGGCAGCCAGGGAGACTGGCCTGTGCACAGCAAGGTTACAGCCTCCCCTGACCCTCCCCTTCCCCCCCTACTGTTGACGCAGGAGAAATCCAACCCACACAGTGAATTCAACCACCAGAATCTCATCTTCAACACGCTCTCGCTCTTCTTTGCCGGCACCGAGACCACCAGTACCACTCTCCGCTACGGCTTCCTGCTCATGCTCAAATACCCTCAGGTTGCAGGTGGGCCAGGAACAGCCAATCGAGGGCATCTTCTGACCCCATTCTGAGCTGTAGAAATGGGGCTATGGGTACCACCTGGATGAGAGAGGGGCTGCTGGCTTCCTATTCCGGGAGCACTGCAGGCTTTGGACTAGCTCAGAACCAAGCCAATTCTGTTGGTGGATGCATGCGCGCATGAAGAATGTGTCCACGCGTTCTCCCACGGATTTCTTCCATCACTTAAGGAATTTTTGTTCTAAGATTTTTTTTTAATTGTACGAATTTAGGAGGTACATATCAGTTTTGTTACATGCATAGGTTTCATAGTGGTCAAGTTAGGGTATTTATCACCCGTCCAACATACATTATACCCATTAAGTAATTTCTCAGCATTCACCCCACCTTCTGCTGCCTCACTCTTCTGAGTCTTCGCTATCATTCTATGTTCACGTGTACACAGTTTGTAGCACTCGCATATGAATGAGAACATTCAATATTTGACTTTCTGTGCCATCACTTAAAAATGGATTCATTTATCCACGTATCTTTTCATCGAGTCATTCTTTAATTCATTAATTCACCTGTAGACTCACTGATTCTTTCGTTTACAATTCATCCAAGGGCGTATACTGTCATTCATTTATTTGGATTACTTGATCCACAAGTTGATCCTTCGAAACAGTGACAAATAGATGGACTATTTGTCATTGATTCATTGACGCATTCATCCATCCTTCTATGAACTAGATTTCACCCTTATCCTTCCATCAGTCAGTCTTTCAATTCCCCCTTAATCCATCCATGCATTCCTTCATTTATTACAATAATTCACTCACTTGTTCAACTCTGATTCATCATTCAATCCAGCCATTCGTGTATTCCTTTATTTACTCATACTTCAGGAATTTACTTATTCACCTGTTCTTCCATGAATCTAGCCATTCATGTGGTTATTCACTAATTGGGTTCATTGATTTCCTTGTCTATGAACTATTCATTAGTGATTAATCAATCCATCTATTACTTGATAAGTAAATATATACATCCATGTATTGGTTTGTTCATTTATTCATCAATCTTTCCACCCATGAATTGATCTATTGATTGACTGATTGATGTAATTATCTATCCAGTTGTTTATGGATTCATTCATTATTCTATTAACTGTTATATTCCTGAGGACCATGTATAGTGCCTCACCTAAAACAACACACAGTAAATATTTATTCATTTTCTACTCATCTTAGGGAGTTTTGAGAGGTTTGTAGCCTGGAGTTCTCAATCTGAAACTCCATGTAAAATTGTGCTGTGTGTGTGCATGCGTGTGTGTACCGGTGCATGTGTGAAATGGATCCATAATATTCATTAGATTTCAAGCCATGAGAATTCTCCTTGCTTCTTCTCTCCTCCCTTCACCCCATGCTGATTACTTTGTGGGGTATCAAGGATCTAACCCTTTACTATAGGTTTTTCATTGGTCAGTAGAAAGTAGTGTCCCTGCTGTAATGTCTCTCTCTCTTTTTTTTTAATTTTTCTTTCTTTTTTTTTTTTTTTTAAGACAGAGTCTTGCTCTGTCACCCAGACGGAAGTGCAGTGGCACAATCTTGGCTCACGGCAACCTCCGCCTCCTGGGTTCAAGCGATTCTCCTGCCTCAGTCTCCTGAGTAGCTAGGACTACAGGCGCGCCCCACCACACCTGGCTGCGTTTTTGTATTTTTAGTAGAGTTGGGGTTTCACCATGTTGACCAGGCCGGTCTCAAACTCCTGATCTCAAGCAATCCACTCTCCTCAGTCTCCCAAAGTGCTTGGATTACAGGCATGAGCCACCACACCCGGCCTGAAATCTCTCTTTAAAATGGGGTTCATTTGTCTTCTTTTCTGCGCAGAGAGAGTCTACAAGGAGATTGAACAGGTGATTGGCCCACATCGCCCTCCAGCGTTAGATGACCGAGCCAAAATGCCGTACACAGACGCAGTCATCCATGAGATTCAGAGAATTGCTGACCTTCTCCCCATGGGTTTGCCCCACATCGTCACACAACACACGAACTTCCGAGGGTACACCATCCCCAAGGTAAGACTGGCTGGGCCCCGCATCTCTGCGTCGGCGTTCTGGATTCTCTCAATCCCCGAACTCGACCTTTTGATGGTTTCTCAACTGAGTCCCTTTGATTGTTTGTTTGTTTTCTTTTTTTGTGTGTGTGTGGTGCATGTGGAGGGTGGGCAGGGAATGGGAATATCTTTTGATCTTGTGACCCTCCCTCAGGGCATGGAAGTATTTCCCATCCTGAGCACTGCTCTCCACGACCCACACTACTTTGAAAAACCAGACACCTTCAATCCTGACCACTTTCTGGATACCAATGGGGCACTCAAGAAGAATGAAGCTTTTATCCCCTTCTCCTTAGGTAAGCAGGGCCCACAGTTTCTTTCCCAGACATCAGAGGGCAGGTCCTATCCTCAACTTGAGAAAAACAATGATTGGACCTTATTTATTGAGCACTTAATATATTCCAGTTGCTTCACCTGCCTCACCCCATTCCATCTTCACTACAACCCTGGAAAGGGGCTTGAGAAAGGAGATTACATTTCCAAAGGCACATCTTGGTAAGCAGGACCTTGGGCAAGTATTTTAACATGGCTAAACTTCAGCGAATTCACTTTCTACCGAGAACCAGCTCGGTGGGGAGACCCCCACCCAGGCGGGCTGAGGGTATTGAGAGGCGGACACCCAGATAGCACAACAGAGTGGATCTATCTGGGGACCCACATCCTGAGAGCCTGCGGGGCTGACAGCTCTCCAGACTGAAGGCACCAAGCAGAGATTCATCCACGCATTTATTTGCTCTTTGACAGGTGACTCTTATTAATACACAGGTGTTTTATGTATACACATAACGCAGGAATATACCAGGTAGGCAGCTGTTACCCACTTACCACTCATTACAAACTAAAAGTAACTTCCATAAGGGAGCCATGGGGCAGCGTACACTTAATGTTTCTCAACAATTTTCCTTAAAAAAAAATTGTTGAGCACCGCCCTAAGCCCAGTGCTCTACTGGGGGCTGAAGATAACGCATCAAACAAATCACACAAAGACACGGTTCCTGCTCCAGGAAATTTACAGTCTAGCAGGGAAGATGGGCATTCATCAAAAAATAATACAACGATCATCTCATGAAATGAACGAATGCCTGTAACATGCTTAGAACTGCCCAGTACAAACAGCATGCTCACAAGCGCAATTACTATTATTATACGTAATTGTGATAGGTGCTCTAAAGGGAGCTTGGGAGCACAAAAGAGGAAATACTAGGCGATCTTGTGGTGGGTCAGTAAGAAAAAGCTTCCCAGAAGAACTAGCTTCCAAGGTGAGATGTTCGTGGGTAAGTGTCAACCAACCACTGCAAGGAGTGTTCCAGACAAAGAACACAGCAAGGGCAAAGGGCAAAGGTGGAAACGTGATGGTACAGTTAAGAAACCACAGGACGTCCAGTGAGCCTTGGGCAGGGATTGAAGAAGGAAATAAGATAAAGGGCTCAGCTGGAGAGAACCTTGAAGGCTGTGGGAGGAGTTTGGATTTATGCTCTAGCACTGGGAGTGGAGAAGGTCTTGACATGCTTTGACTTGGCTGGTTAAGAGAAAAACTTTTGAGGCCGGGCGCGGTGGCTCACGCCTGTAATCCCAGCACTTTGGGAGGCCCAGGCGGATGGATCACAAGGTCAAGAGATCGAGACCATCCTGGCCAACATGGTGAAACCCCCTCTCTACTAAAAATACAAAAATTAGCCAGGCGTGGTGGCACGCGCCTGTGGTCCCAGCTACTCGGGAGGCTGAGGCAGAAGAATCGCTTGAACCCAGAAGGTGGAGGTTGCATGAGCCGGGATTGTGCCAGTGTACTCCAGCCTGGCGTCAGAGCAAGACTCTGTCTCAAAAAAAAAAAAGAACATGAGAAACAGAGTAAGAGACAGGAAAAAGAGAGAGTGATATAAGAAGAAAGGAAGAAAGAATGAATAAGACAAATAAGGTGTCGGCCGGGCGCGGTGGCTCACACCTATAATCCCAGCACTTTGGGAGGCTGAGGCAGGTGGATCAGGAGGTCAAGAGATAGAGACCATCCTTGTCAACAAGGTGAAACAGCGTCTCTACTAAAAAATACAAAAAATTAGCTGGGCATGGTGGTGTGCGCCTGTAGTCCCAGCTACTTGGGAGGCTGAGGCAGGAGAATTGCTTGAACCCGGGAGGCGGAGGTTGCGGTGAGTCGAGATCGCGCCATTGCACTCCAGCCTGGGTAACAAGAGCAAAACTCCGTCTCAAAAAAAAAAAACCAAAGAAACAAAAAGACAAATAAGGTATCTTTAGAGGGAGATGAAAAGAAAGAGAGAGAGCCAGAGAGACTGGGGAGGAATCAGATTCAAACAGAGATAGGAAGTTAAGCAAGATGGAAGAAAGTCAAAAAAAAGGAGAAGAGAAGAAGAGAAACTCTGTCTGACAGGTATAGACAGAGACAAAGATAGGGGTAGGGTTGCCAGGACAGAAAGAAAGGTGTACCCCAAGCCAGAAGGGTACGGCAGCCAAAGAAATTCCAAAAGGTGTAGCCCCAGAGATGTGGAGGGCATGACAGGAGGGAGATAAGCATCAGGCTGTTCTGGAAAAAGTTAGGTCATACAAATAGTGACAGAAGAACCAGCCCAGAGACCCGCCTGTTTCTAAGCTCATGTCACCCACCTTCTGGATGTGCCAAAGGGATGTGGACCCTTTTCCAGACACCTTCACGTAGACACACTTGTCCAACAGCTTGACGGGTGTAGGGAATGCCTGAAAACTCACCCTTGACATGGCCTTTCCAAGGTTT
Organism: Leontopithecus rosalia; assembly: GCA_028533165.1. Taxonomy (NCBI): domain Eukaryota; kingdom Metazoa; phylum Chordata; class Mammalia; order Primates; family Cebidae; genus Leontopithecus; species Leontopithecus rosalia. Next base: position 28,950,815 of record CM052668.1, on the reverse strand, counting down.
GCATGTTAAGAAACACTGACTTGCATACTAAGAAATACTGAAGTAAAGGGAAAGGCTCCCTTTGTCTCTGTCTCAGGTTTTTCCAGCTCCCTTTGCTCTCATTTTACTCCCAGTCTGTGGTTTAGAACCTACCGGGGGTTCCTTGTACCTCTGAGAATCAGTGGAAGCCACAGACCCTCCCCTCTTATTGCGTTGGTCCCATTCACAGTTTATATACAATTTGGTTTTGTTTTCCCCTGAGATCTTGAAGCCTGTGGGTCTCAGGCTGAGACCACAAGGCAGCCCAGAGAGACACACACACAGACACATGGCTAGAAACACCCCACACATACCCCCAGAAACAAACACAGGTGACAACCAAACCTTAAGGCTTCTTAGCACAAGCCAAGTGCTATTCTAAGAATTTCTACAAATCTCTCCTTTAATCTCACCAGAGCCCTTTGAGAGAGGCACCGTTCTCCCCACGTGAGAAGTGAAGAACACTAAAAATGTCATAAATATGCTCACACACATGTAGAGGAACACACACACACACACACACACACAACCAGAAGTGTGCCATTATACTCTGTGGGGGCTCACCAAGCCCTTTGGAGCACTAACAGAAGCTACAAACTCTCTCCTAGAAAAATGAACATGACACCAGGCATGGTGGCTCACGCCTATAATCCCAGCACTTTGGGAGGCCAAGGCAGGTGGATCACGTCAGGTTAGGAGTTCAAGGCCAGCCTGGTCAACATGGTAAAACCCCTTCTCTACTAAAAATACAAGAAATTAGCCAGGCATGGTGGCAGTTTCCTGTAATCCCAGCTACTTAGGAAGCTGAGGCATGAGAATTGTTCGAATCCCCCAGGAAGTGGAGGTTGCAGTGAGCCAAGATTGTGCCATTGTGCTCCAGCCTGGGTGACAGAGAGAGACTCTGTCGGGGGGGGGGGAGGGAGAGAGAGAAATGAACATGGTACATCCACTCAAAGGTTTACACCCAGTTTCAGAGCAGCCTCTGAAAGTCCACCTGAATTGTAGGTTAAAGTCCAGTCTTACATGCAAATCTGTTACAATGGACATAGGTGTCTGTGCTTAGGGACATGGCAGGGTAAAAAATGTGCACCCGCCCTGTGCCCACGCTGGTGACCTTCTGTGCCCACAGGGAAGCGCATTTGTCTTGGTGAAGGGATCGCCCGCACCGAGTTGTTCCTCTTCTTCACCACCATCCTCCAGAACTTCTCCGTGGCCAGCCCCGTGGCTCCTGAAGACATCGACCTGACACCCCAGGAGAATGGTGTGGGCAGACTACCCCCAGCATACCAGATCCGCTTCCTGCCCCGCTGAAGGGGCTAAGGAGAGGGGTCAAGAGACTCTGGGTCACCCAGTTGTCCCCACCTCTGCAGACAATGACAGTTCCTCCAAAACTTCTGACTCCCCCCCACAACTTTCTGTTTCTGAGAGACCTGCTGCAAGCCAGCTTCCTTCCCCTCCATGGCACCGGTTGTCTGAGGTCACATTGCAAGTGAGTAGAGGGGTGAGACCATTGAATATTATACAAAATTACATATACATATATATATATATATATATATTTTTTTTTTTCGAGACGGAGTCTTCATCGATTGCCCAGGCTGGAGTGCAGTGGGCTGGCTCACTGCAACCACCGCCTCCTGGGTTCAAGCAATTCTCCTGCCTCAGCCTCCCAAGTAGCTGGGACCACAGGCGTCCGCTACCACACCTGGATACACTTTTTATTTTAGGTCGTCTTGAACTTCTCACCTCAGGTGATCCTGCTAGCTCCAAATGTTCACTGTCTCCCCTGCAAGACCCAAACCTCTCAAGCTGTCACTCCCCATTCCTCATTCTCCTTTTCATCTCAGCCCCAGCCAATCTGGTTTCTGTCCTTATGGACTCATCGATTCTGAATATTTCCTTTAAACAGAAACGAAGCCTTGCTCTGTCTCCCAGGCTGCAGTGGAGTGACGCGATTTTGGTTCACTGCAACCTTCGCCTTCCAGGTTCAAGCAGTTCTCCTGCCTCAGCCTCCCAAGTAGCTGGGATTACGGGCATGTGACAGCACACCTGCTTACCTTTCTTGTATTTTTAGTAGAGACGTGTTGGCCAGGCTGGTCTTGAGCTCCTGGGCTCAGGTGATCCGCCTACCTCAGCCTCCCAAAGTGATGGGATTAGAGGTGTGATATGCGATCGTGCCTGGTTGCTTTCCCGTGGAACGCTAGTTTTGAGGTTCGTGTCTATTGTAGACCACAGTCACACACTGCCTAGTCCTCCCTCATCCTCATTCTCAGCTGTCTCTTTCCACTACTTTCCTCTATCAAAAAGCCTCCTTGGCCCAGGTTCCCTGAGCCATGGGATTCTGCACTGGTGCTTTAGATTCCCTGATATGTCCCTTCAAATCCCCTGATAATGAAATAAACATCTCTAAAGCCTGACCTCCCCACGTCAAGAGGTGATCTGTGCCATTTTGTGTGTGACCTTTTATTGTCAGTTCCCTGGAGATTTTTCTGGAAGGAATGTCGGTCAGAACGCCCTCCTCACCTCAATGCCAACTCTGTGAAGGGCCAAACCATTGCCTTGCTCATCACTGTACTTAACACAGCATGTGGCATGCGACAGGTTTTCAAAATATTTACTGAGGACTGAATGAATGAATGAATGAATGAGTGGCTAAATCAGCCGCCCCTATCCCCCGCAGCCCACCCAAAATGGAACTAGGCCTCTTCCATCAGACTGTCTCCTCCATATCCCACTTTCTTCTGAGGCCCAGAATAAATTCTTGTCCCCAAAGTGCTCGGGATGCCTCCGATTCTGCCTGTCAGTCACTCTAGACCCCTTGTGCCGCAGCGCCACCTTTTGATATAGCTCAGCACTTTCCTTGCAGTGCATCCGCTCTAAATCCAGCCTCCAGGCTGGATGCAGTGGCCCATGCCTGTAATCCCAGCACTTTGGGAGGCTGAGGCGGGTGGATCACCTGAGGTCATGGGTTCAAGACCAACCTGACCAACATGGCGAAACCCTGTCTCAACTAAAAGAAAAATACAAAAATTAGCTGGGTGTGGTAGCATGGACCTGTAGTCCCTGCTACTTGGGAGGCTGAGACAGGAGGATCACTTGAACACAGGAGGCACAGGTTGTAGTCAGCCAAGATGGTACCACTGCACTCCAGCCTGGGTGACACAGTGAGACTCAGTCTCAAAATAAATAAACAAATCCAGCCTCCACACATTCCGCTAGCTGCAACCACCACCCTTCCCTGAGGGAGGCGCTGCAAGCTTAATATCTTTATCTCAAAGATACATCAGCCAGCCTGTGGCCAATGGGAAGCTGGCTCTGGGACTCAGCACTGAGACGCTAACCTGTTGGCGTCTGCAGCACCTGCCAGCTCCTTGTAGCCTCTGAAGAGTTAGCAGGGGCTCTGCCAGTGCAAATGCATGGCACACCTTCCCTCACCTACCACAAATAAAAGAATGCACAGAGCAACATGCCTTTTAAGCGTGATGGCAGAAAGTAAGGTGGGTGGAGTGAGGACAACGGTGCCCTCAGGCTTCTCACTCCTCACTGTCCCCAGTGGTCTCTCGCTACTCTGGGTCTGGGGCCATCCCACCTCCCAGGGCTCCCTCTCTCCTAGGCCCTGGTCTCTGCCCTTCCTGGGGAGGACTTTGCAAATAAACCACAGGACTTGCTCAAGTCTCTCCAGGTGGTGGGATGGGGGAGGAGGTGGGATGGAAAAGGAGGAGGTGGGATGGAAAAGGAGCTCACAGCCAGCCAGGCAGCTGGGGTCCAACTTTGGGTGGGACTCCACAGACCAGCTTGGGAATTCCTTTCTGCCTTTTACATTAACTACAGAAGCTTCTGTAACATTATAAGGTGAAATGGAGAGGAGGCAGACTGGAGGGAGAAAGTCTGATAGGCTTGAGGCTTTGAGTGGTGGTTCTGGGGTGGAGCAAGACAAGACAAGTGCTGAAGACTGGGGTTTCGGGAGTCTGCAATTATTTTCATTTAACAAAATCTTTGCGGCTACATAGTAGGTATGTATATATTGTACCATGTTTACTGATCCGTGCGTGTCAAACCATCCTTGCTTCCCTGGGATAAATTCCGTGTGATCGTGGGATATTATCTTCCTGATGTCTTGTTGGATTTGATTTGCCAGCATTTTGTTGAGCAGTTTTGCATGTTATATTTTTCACAGGTGTTGACTTGCCATGTTCTTTTTTGATGGTGAGGTTTCCTTGTCTGGTTTTGGTATCGGGGTAATACTAGCCTCTGGAATGTTTAAATTTCTCTCCTCTTCGATTTTTGTGGCATAGTTTGAGAATAATGATGTTAGTTCTTCTCTATAAGTTTGGTAGAAATCAGCAGTAAAGCCATCCAGTCCGGGGCTTTTCCTTGGTGACAGCCTTTTTTTTTTTTTTTTTTTTTTATGGATTCAATTGTGTAACTTTTTTTTTTCATTGTTTATCCAATCAACATTCGAGAGCCAGTTGTTCAGTAATTGTGTAACTTTTATTGTTCGGGTCTTCTGTGTCTTCCCGGTTCCATCTTGGCTGGTTGTATATATATCTTGGAATTCATCAGTTGCTCTAAGTTTATGTCAGTGTTCATTATAGTGATTCTTTGTACTGCTCTGATTCAGGGTAATGCCTCCTTTTTTGTATCTATTTTTATGGATTTGGATCTTCTCTCTTTCTCTCTTGGTTAGGCTGGCTTGTAGTTTATTGATTTTGTTTTTTCAGCTTCTTGTTTGGTTGACCCTTTGTAGTTACAAGGTTTAAAGATCACCTGTTATGTCTGTGCTCAAGGATGCAGAAGTGATACTGCGGTGCAAGAAGCACTGAGCCTACCTTCTGACCCTGAAGTGCATCTGAGGTGGCAGAATGAGAGCCCTTCACTGGAGAGGATGTTAGGGAAGGCTGTGCTCCTGAGAGAAAAACCTATTCTGAATAAGATTCAGGATCGAGGTAATGTTTAGACCAATGGCTCATTGACTAAGCAAATATTAAGAGACCATCTTCTATGTGCCAGGCACACAGCCGGAGCTAGAGATAAGTCCAAAAAAGCAGGGCAGCCTCTGATCCCATGGCTCAACGTTCTGGATGTGTCCTGAAACTTATGTCAAAGAGCACTCTGTCAGGGGACATAGATGCAAGAAGGACCTAAATAACATCTTAAATGATTACATTTGTTATTATTTTTTTTTTTTTGAGATGGAGGTCCGCTCTTGTTACCCAGGCTGGAGTGCAATGGCATGATCTCGGCTCACTGCAACCTCCGCCTCCTGGGTTCAAGCAATTCTCCTGCCTCAGCCTCCCGAGTAGCTGGGATTACAGGCACGCACCACCATGCCCAGCTAATTTGTATGTTTAGTAGAGACGGGGTTTCACCATGTTGACCAGGATGGTCTCCATCTCTTGACCTCGTGATCCACCCGCCTCGGCCTCCCAAAGTGCTGGGATTATAGGCGTGAGCCACCGGGCCCAGCCTATATTTGTTATTATAGTTAATAATTATTACAATGCTATGTGTCAAGACCTATACTGAATAATCTGCAAGCATTACTTTATTTAGTTTTTCCAATAGCTCTGGAAGGCAGGTTATATTATTATCTGCAGCTTACAAATGAAGCAACGGAGGTCAGCAATTAGGACACTACTGAACCAAGACTGGATTCTAGGCTTCTTTGTTTGCAAGACGACATGTCAACCACTGCACAATGCTGTCATCTACCAGGCAGGGAGTTGGAAATACCAAGAGGAGCAAGAAGAGGCTTCTCTGAGTGAAATCAGTTCACAGAAAGCTTGATAAGCTAATGACACATTCACCTAACTTTAATCCTTAAATAAATTGCACACTCATTTTTTTTAAAGACAGGGTGGCTTCGGGCTTTCTCAAAGAGTTTGGCCTTATTTATTTATTTATGAGACGGAGTCTCGCTCTGTCGCCCTGGCTAGAGTGCAGTGGCATGATCTCAGCTCACTGAAACCTCCGCCTCTGGGTTCAAGCGATTCTCCTGCCTCAGCCCCCTGAGTAGCTGGGATTACAGGCACCTGCCACTACGCCTGGCTAATTTTTGTATTTTTAGTAGAGACAGGGTTTCACCACATTGGCCAGGCTGGTCTCGAACTCCTGACCTCAGGTGATCTGCCCAGCTCGGCCTCCCAAAGTGCTGGGATTACAGGCATGAGCCACCGTGCCTGGCCAAGTTTGTCCTCTTTTTTTGTACTTTGTGTTTGAGAATTCCAACAATTCTAACCAGATTTCAAATGAGTCAGCCTCAGTTTTAAGGTAAGTCATAGAGTGAGGACCTTAAAATCTTGAGAAAGTATGCCCCAGTTAGCTGCCACTCTC
>CM052668.1:28910809-28943964 GCA_028533165.1 Leontopithecus rosalia | reverse complement strand
CTCCTCCTCCTCCTCCTCCTCCTCCTCCTCCTCCTCCTCCTCCTTCTCCTCCTCCTTCTCCTTCTCCTTCTTTCTCCTTTTTTGAGACAGAGTCTTGCTTTGTCACCCAGGCTGGAGTGCAATGGTGTGATCTCAGCCCTCTGCAACCTCCACTTCCTGGGTTCAAGCGATTCTCCTGCCTCAGCCTCCTGAGTAGCTGGAATTACAGTCATCTGCCACCATGCCCGGTTAATTTTTGTATTTTTGCAGAGATGCAGTTTCACCGTTTTGGCCAGGCTGGTCTCAAATTCCTGACCTCAGGTGATCTGCCCACCTCGGCCTCCCAAAGTGTTGGGATTACAGGGGTGAGCCCCATGCCCAAACAACTTTTTTTTAAGAGGACAAAGATGTCAGCCTCCCAGTGTGCTGATGAAGAGTTTCTTCTGGTAATGGTTGAGTAGCTTCTATTGGAGCAAGTGTCCTGTGAATAAAAACTATTAACTCTGGAGAAAACATTTTTAAGAACCCAATTCCCTGAAATCACTGGAGAGTGAACAAAAGCAGCAGATCCTGAAAAGAGTTAGAAGAAAGGAGTTTTCTTTTCTTTTTTGTAATTTTTTCCCCCTATAGTCTAGTATGTGAAGAAAGGGGTTTTCTTTAAAACAAAAAACAACCAACCAACCAAAAAAAGCATAGCTTTTGGCCTTCCTTAACACAGGGAGAATGGGAGGTGGGGTGACTGCAAATTTATATTTTTTTATTACATTTTTCATCTTATTAAAATCCCTTAAAATGTAGACCACTTCTTGGCTGAGAGGGCTAGGGAGATAACAATTCCTAAGGGAACTACATTTTTTTTAAAACATGCTGTGTCTCTTTAAATGTCGAAAGGTGATCAAGATGGCTGACCAGATGCAGGCAGCATGGCCTCCTCCGTGGAGAGGAACTCCATCTTCAACAGATCATCTAGGAGGGAATGCTGGGATTCAACAGAGAAGAGACGGGACACACCGGAAGTGAGTAAGGAGCGGGGATTGGCCGAGAGCTGGGCGGGGCTCCTGGATGTGGGGAAATAAGAAGAGAGAAACTCCCAGGGCTCCGTGCTTTGAAATGGGCTTTTATGATCTTGGTTATGGTAGAAACCCTCAACCCACTCGGTCGACATATGGAACTCCCTAAAGATTGTGCAGAGACATTGCCCCAGAAAATGGAACCCACATGGAATCCCATCTTAGCCTAGAGCAGCCTCAGCTGGATGCCATGCTTAGATACTAGAGATTTATAGAAATAGTTGCTGCTCCTGTGCCGCTTCGAGGAGGCATAGAGGAGACCCAGCACTCCCGGGCACCCATGGGAGGGTCCATTTTGCATTGGTGCAGGCTGCTGTGGAGACTGACACACTCCCCACAGCTTCTTACCCTGGTTGCAGGCCCAAGGAGCCATTTTGAGAGTTTAATTCTGTGTTGTGTCCTGCCCTCAGGCCCAGTTTGAGTTGATCTGGCTGCAGCCACTACCTGGCCAAGGAAGGACAGGGAAACAAAGCCCCTTTACCTATACCTATGACAGTTCCCCCAACCCCGCTGTGGGCTGCTGTGACAGGGAGACTTGAGTGGACCTCACTCCCCACAACTTCCTGTCCATACTGCTTAGCTGAGAGGGGTCTGCCCTCTCTAGTCACAAGCCCACAGCTAGCACAATTGTGAGAGTTTAATGTTGGGCTCTGTCCTCCCTTTGGCCAAGTGCGAGGTGATGCCACTGTAGCCGCCACCCAGAGTGGGGAGGGACAGGGGAGAACAAGTTCTCCCAAGCACACTTAGGACAATACCAGCACCCTGCTACAGGATGCTGTGGGACTGGGGAGTAGCCCGCCCAACCTGTTGCATCTACCAGTAGCACCAAGATGGACTGTCTGGGTCCTAGTGGATTGCTTCACCACTGCTACTGCCATCACCCATATCACACCACACCCTGTGCTTTTCTTTTTTCTTTTCCTTTTTTTTTTTTTGATGGAGTTTCGCTCTTGTTACCCAGGCTGGAGTGCAATGGCACGATCTCGGCTCACCGCAACCTCCGCCTCCTGGGTTCAGGCAATTCTCCTGCCTCAGCCTCCTGAGTAGCTGGGATTACAAGCACGCGCCACCATGCCCAGCTAATATTTTGTATTTTTAGTAGAGACGGGGTTTCACCATGTTGACCAGGATGGTCTCGATCTTGTGACCTCGTGATCCACTGGCCTCGGCCTCCCAAAGTGCTGGGATTACAGGCTTGAGCCACCGCGCCCGGCCCACCCACACCCTGTGCTTTTCAAGGGCCTGAGAACTTGCCCACATCCCTGTCCCACCACTTCCATGAGTTCAAGACCAGCGTGGGCAACATGGTGAAACCCTATCTCTAAAATTAGAAAAAAAAAAAAAAGAAAAAAAAAAAGAATCTCAGAACTTGAAGACCTGAAGACAGGTCTTTTGATATTTTCAGTCTGACAAAATTTAAAAAAATGAATAAAAAAGAATAAACAAAGACTTTGAGATATCTGTGACTACATAGCATGACCAAATGTATGCATTTTTGGTATTTCCAAGGGGGAAGAGAGATTTTAAAAAATTAGAACACATTTTTAGGAATTAATTGATGAAAACTTCCACATCCGTCAAGAGAGTTAGACATCCAGATACGGAGCCTCTGCAAATACATCATAAAAAGATTTTCATATAATATTGTATTTAGAAAGTCTAAAGTCAAGAAGAAAGAAAGAATTTTAAAATTAGCAAGAGAAAAAGCATCTAGTCACCTCATTAGACTAACAGCAGACTTTTCAGTGGAAGCCTTACAGGCCAGAAGAGATCAGAATGGTATTTCAAGCTACTGAAAAAAAAGTAGTGTCAGACAAAAATTTTATATTCTGCCAGAATAAGCTTCATAAATGAAGGAGAAATAAAATATCTTCCAGTCAAGCAAGTGCTCAGGGAATTCGTCATCACTAGCCTGGTCCTACGGGAGATGCTGAAATGGGTCCTAAAGGTGCAAATGAAAGGTCAACATTCAGCATCATGAAAACATACAGAAAAATAAAACTCACATTCCTTACAAAACAACCTCACAAATGAGAAAGAGAAAACATCACATGGCAACGGGGTAGAATCTCATCGAACCGTAATGACCATAGCTACAAGGAAAATAAAATACGTAAGAATATATTTAACCAAGGAGATGAAAGATCTCTATAAGGAGAACACAAAACACCAGTGAAAGCAATTGTAGATGACATAAACAAATGCAAAAATATCCCATGCTCATGGATTTGAAGAATCAATATTGTTTTTTGTTTTTATTTTTGAGACGGAGTTTCGCTCGTTACCCAGGCTGGAGTGCAATGGCGCGATCTCAGCTCACCGCAACCTCTGCCTCCTGGGTTCAGGCAATTCTCCTGCCTCAGCCTCCCGAGTAGCTGGGATTACAGGCATGCGCCACCATGCCCAGCTAATTTTTTTATACTTTTAGTAGAGATGGGGTTTCACCAGGTTGACCAGGATGGTCTCGATCTCTTGACCTCGTGATCCACCTGCCTCGGCCTCCCAAAGTGCTGGGATTACAGGCTTGAGCCACCGCGCCCGGCCAGTAGCACCATTTCTACTGAAACTGTTCCAAGAAAATGAGGAGGAAGGACTCACCCCCAGCTCATTCTAGGAGGCCAGCACCGTTCTGATATCTAAACCTGGCAGAGACACATCAAAAAAAGAAAACTCCAGGCCAATATCCTTGATGAACGCAGATGCCAAAATCCTTACCAAAATACTAGAAACTGAATCCAGCAGCACGTTGAAAAAGCTAGTCCATCACAGTTAAGTAGGGTTTATCTCTGGGATGCAAACTCTAATTTTCATATTAACAAATGCTTATTAAATGCTTGCTCTGTGTCACAATTCATTGAATTGTCCCAAATACCTCAGAAGATCAATACAACCATTTGTCCCATTTTCTAGATGGGGAAACTGAGGCACAGATAGTGTCCAAGGCCTCATTTTCAGGGACTCTTAGGACTATGACATTTTGCAACCATTTAATCATGCTAAACACCTTCCACTGGTTGAGCATGTGCCACGGTCTGTGCGAAGGGCTTTCCATGCCCATCATCATCCACCCCAAACAATGCTGCACAGAAGGTACTGTTGTTATCACCCAAATACAGATTGAAAAAGGGCTCACAGAGGGAGGCTTACTTTTCCGTGGTCTTCATGTGTGTCAGTCTCCAAAATCATAGAGTGCTCCCTGCATGCCAGTATCCAAGACATGAACGCTACAGCCAGCTGAACCCCAGCCTAGCTTTCTTTTCCATCTCCTTTGCTCAAAGGCAGGTGGAGACTTCCACAGGGATCCCAACGCACATGGAATTCTGCTTGTTATCAGTGAGTTTCTGAAAAACTTCCCCCACTCTCCCTTGGGCCACCTGCTGACGTCGTCCCAAGCCCAGATCTTCAGATTTGGAAATACACCCACAGGGGCGTGCTGCTAAATGTTTATCCGCTGGTTCTTAGGGGAAAAAGACTCGATTTGTAGAGTTTTCTGATTTCGGTGCTATGAATGCATTCACTATGGCCAATTTCAAACAACCAGGCAAGGTGGTGTGACTGAACATGGCGTTGGGAAGACATGTGGAAAAACATACCATCATAGAGTATTTTCACCTTACAGACACAAATAGACATCAACAGTCTTCACAGCACAGATAATGGTAAAATATAGTAAAATAATTGGGATATGATGAGCCTTGAGTATTTATTACCTTCTTTTAAAAATGTAATATATTCCACTTTAAGTTTGTATAATTAACTTGGTCAGGCATGGTGGCTCACGCCTGTAATCCCAGCACTTTGGGAGACTGAGGTGGGCGGATCATCTGAGGTCAGGAGTTTGAGACCAACCTGACCAACATGGAGAAACCCCACCTCTACTAAAAATACAGAATTACCCGGGTGTGGTGGTGCATGCCTGTAATCCCAGCCACTTGAGAGGCTGAGGCAGGAGAATTGTTTGAACGATTGGGAGGTGGAGGTTGCAATGAGCTGAAATCGCACCATTACACTCCAGCCCAGGCAACAAGAGCAAAACTCTGTCTCAAAAAAAAAGTTTGCATAATTTAGTTAATAATGACTGTTTCATAATCAGCTCACATAATTACCAAACATTTAATAATCAGTTCTTCTGCCAGGTCCACTGTGCCCCTGCCATCACCTGCATGTTCTGCATTGCGTCCTGATGAAGTCCCTGTCCTGGGAAGAAGGAAACTTCTTGAGGAGAAAATTCAGCACACATACACAGGTGTGGTCCTATGAATTATTAGAGCTTCTTTTTTTTTTTTCTTTTCTTTTTTTTTCAAGGCAGGGTCTGGATCTGTCACCCAGGCTGGAGTGCAGTGGCGAGTGGCACTATCTCGGCTCACTGCAACCTCTCTCTCCTGGGTTCAAGTGATTCTCCTGCCTCAGCCTTCTGAGTAGCTGGGACGACAGGCACCCATCACCACGCCCAGCTATTTTTTTTGTATTTTTAGTAGAGATGGGTTTCACCATGTTGGCCAGGCTGGTCTCGAACTCCCAACCCTAAATGATCCACCTGTCTCAGCTTCCCAAAGTGCTGGGATTACAGGCATGAGCCACCCACGCCTGGCCTATTAGAGTATCTTTTGACAGAGGTTGTTTTAGTTTGTTTAGTGTTGTTATTATCCAATACCTGTGGGTGAGTAATTTATAATAAAAAGAGATTTATTTGGCTTACAGTCCTGCTGGCTGTACAGGAAATATGGCCACCAGCATCTGCTTCTGGTGAAGGCTTCAGGCTGCTTCCACTGTTAGCAGAAGGCAAAGCAGAGCCAGTGTGTATGCAGGGATCACGTGGTGAGAGAGGAAGCAAGAGAGAGAGGGTATGGCCAAGTTATTTTAAACAACCAGCTGTCATAGTAACTAATAGAGCAAGAACTCATTTTTGCTCTATTACCATGAAGAGGGCATCAGGTGATTTCTGTATCATGAGCCAAAGACTTCCCGTTAGTTTCCACCTCCAACACTGGGGATCAAATTTCAATGTGAGGTTTGCAGGGACAAACATCCAGATGAGGCCAGTTGGTTAATAGATAATTCAGCCACTTCTCCAGGACCACTCTTACCAATAGAGAGCCGTTGGTAAGTAGGTGATTCAGCCACTTCTCCAGGACCACTCTTACCAATAGAGAGCCGTTGGTAAGTAGGTGATTCAGCCACTTCTCCTGTACCAGTCTTACCAATAGCCCCATAGTTCAGCGACTAAAGAGGCCTCCAGGACCCTACTCCATCTTCAGACAGTATCTGTGCTGTCCCAGTTATGAAATATATTTGTGATGATCATCTGTAACATTCAAATCCATATATACATCCTCCTTAAAAGGAATCTTGCAGTATCTCACAACTGATGATTTATACTTCATGGGTATAAATTGGGTCAAATTATGCATTTTATACCTTTTGAGAAACTCTGAACCAAAAAATATTTCAGAGACCTCTTCAAACTCTGACATGCTGTGTTTAGGGTGGAACCCCAAGCTTGAGTTTAAGAGTGAGAGGAGATGCAGAAAAGAAGTTGGGGTCAGGTTTCAGAACCAGGAAGACTTCCCTGTGGATATGGGAGAGTATGGCATTAAATTACGTTGATATGCAGAAACTGTGGGAAAATAACAAACCATTGTCTTAAGCCTCTAGGTGTTGAGCTGTTTTGTTACGTAGTGTTAGATAACTAATACACAGGTATTTTCTAGTTATGATAGGAGACAGCTCATCTTCCATTAAAGGGAAAAATACCAAGTTTCATGTTAATAAACTTAAGTTCTTAAAAATTGAATCAATTTACAGAACAACAACAAAAAAAGAAAAAAATTGAGTCAATTTAAAGAAACACTAAATTAATATATGGGTGGTACTCAGACACAGCAAAAAAAGAAGGCAAATGTCTGACATTGGACACGATAGGTGTTGGAAAAACACTTAACTTGGTTCAGTGATTTTTCAGGCATTCTTCACAGAAGCCAAATTTCATAAGATACAGGTTAACTGCTGTAATGAAGACCCAAAACAGCGGTTTAAAGGGGCTTACACAAGATGGAAGTTTAATTTTCTTTCTTTCTTCTCCCTCCCTCCCTTCCCTTCCCTCCCTCCCTCTCTTCCTTCCATCCTTTCTTCCTCCCTCCTTCCTCTTTTCTTTCTCTTCTCCTCTCCTCTCCCCTCCTCTCCCCTCTCCTCCTCTCCTCCTCTCTTCTCCTCTCCTCTCCTCTTCTCCCTTCCCTCCCTCCCATCCACCTTCCTTTTCTTTTCCTTTTTTCTTTTCTTTTCTTTTCCTTTCTTTTCTTTCTTCTCTCTTGCTCTGTCACCCAGGCTGAAATGCAGTGGCGCCTTCTCAGCTCACTGCAACTTTGGCCTCCCAAGTTCATGAAATTCTCCTGCCTCAGCCTCCCAAATAGCTGGGATTACAGTGTGCGCCACTATGCCTGGCTAATTTTTGCATTTTAAAATTTTATTATTATTATTATTATTATTTTTGAGACGGAGTTTCACTCTTGTTAACCAGGCTGGAGTGCAATGGTGCGATCTCGGCTCACAGCAACCTCCGCCTCCTGGGTTCAGGCAATTCTCCTGCCTCAGCCTCCTGAGTAGCTGGGATTACAGGCACGCACCACCATGCCTAGCTAGTTTTTTTGTATTTTTAGTAGAGACAGGGTTTCACCATGTTGACCAGGATGGTCTCGATCTTGTGACCTCGTGATCCACCAGCCTCGGCCTCCCAAAGTGCTGGGATTACAGGCTTGAGCCACGGCGCCCGGCTAATTTTTGCATTTTTAGTAGAGATGGGGTTTCACCATGTTGGCCAGGCTGGTCTCGAACTCCTGACCTCAGGTGATCCACCTGCCTCAGACTTCCAAAGTGCTGGAATTACAGTCATGAGCCACTGCACGTGGCCAAAATTTAATTTTCTTAGACTTAATGGCTCTGCATAAGTAACCCAGGGCTCATCAGGTAGTTCACTGGTATCAAAGACCCAGGCTCCTACCACGTTGCTGCTTCTCTCTCCTAAGTTGTTGCCCTTGCCATCCCCACATTTCCATCCCATTTAGCCAGAAAGAGGAAATATTCAGGAAGGAAACCTTGCCCCTCCCTCTAAGAGCATAAACCGAAAGTTGCGTACGTCACTTTCACTCATTTGTCATTGGTCAGAACTTGACTACATGGCAATACTCAGCTGCAAGGGAGCTTGGGAAATGTAGTTTTTATTCTCGATGATCATGTAGCTGTGTAGAATTCCATTACTGTGGAAGAAAGGGAAAACAAATATTGGGAGACATCTAGGTGCCTCTGAAATATGAACCTCTTATCAAATACAGTCGTATATGAATTTAATGTATCAAACCAGATGACAGTGAGAGCTATACTTCCAAGCACTTGAAACATCTGAATGCCTTTTCCCCTGGTATGAAAGGTGTTACATGGAGTTTCAAAAAACAAAGCAAAAAAAAAAAAGTTTATCCAGCAGCTTCAGGTTATAAGAATGTTTGTTTTAGGGTGATCTGAATCATCTCTGACCAGACCACATGCCCTTCCTTCAAGCTGTTTGTTTGGATTGGAGGATACCCTGCTTGTCAAGCACACAGCTCCATGCCTGGCACAAAGTGACAATGAATTTTAAAAATTTGACCAGGTGCAGTGGCTCATGCCTGTAATCCCAGCACTTTGGGAGGCCAGGCAGGTGGATCGCTTGAGGTCAGGAGTTCGAGACCAGCCTGGCCAACCTGGTAAAACCCCGTCTCTACTAAAAATACAAAAATTAGCCAGGTGTGGTGGCACATGCCTGTAATCCCAGCAACTCAGGATGCTGAGGCAGGAAAATCGCTTGAACCCGGGGGGCGGAGGTTGTAGTGAGCCAAGATTGCACCACTGCACTCCAGCCTGGGCAGCAGAGCAAGACTCCATCTCAAAAACAAAAACAAAAAAATCTGGCAGCATCACACTTCTTAGTCCCAGAAAGAGGGGCGTGGGACTAGGCATAAAATAACCCAAGTTCCATCTCTTCCACATGCCCTGTGGAGCCCAAATCTCCTTCTCTTATCCCACGTAGTCCTGGGTTTGTCTCTTGTCTCTGTATCTCTTTGTTTCTTTGCCTTTCTCGTTCTTCATCTCCATCTCCAGCATTTCGTCTAGTTGGATCTCTCTGAGTCACTCGAGTGTTTCGTTTGTTGGTTTGTTTTTTAGAAATGAGAGAGAAAGCATGCTCACTCTTTGGGTTCCTCTTGATTCTTTCCTCAACCATATGTCACTTTCTCAGTCTCTGTCTCACGGAAACTTTTCCTGTCTTTTATTCTTTCTGTTTCTATCTCCCCCTCTCTCCTTCTTTGCATTGTCTTTTGTCTCTGTGTCCTCCTTGACATTTATCTTTGACTCACTGAATCTCTCTCTCATCTCTATTTTGTTCGTCTTTTTGAGACAGTCTCGCTCTTGTTGCCCGGGCTCGAGAGCAGTGGCGTGATCTCAGCTCACTGCAACCTCCGCCTCCTGGGTTCAAGTGATTCTCCTGCCTCAGCCTCCTGGGTAGCTGGGATTACAGGTGCCCACCACCATGCCCAGCTAATTTTTGTTTTTTTGTATTTTTAGTAGAGATGGGGTTTCTCCATGTTGGCCAGACTGGTCTCGGGCTCCTGACCTCAGGTGATCCTCCTGCCTTGGCCTCCCAAAGTGTTGGGATTACAGGTGTGAGCCACCACACCCGGCCTCATCTCTACTTTGATCTCCCTCTGGTTCTGTTTCTATGCACCTCTATTTTCTCTCAATCTTGGTCTCTGTCTCCATCACACAATACCTGGCATAATCTGCCATGCTCCGAATTTCTCTGCCTCAGGTGCTCTGTAATTACTTTTTCTCTAGCTTGCTTCTGCTTTTTAGTTCAAGTTCCTCCACTCCTGGCTTCCTGTCTGGAAGTGGGATGGTTAGGGGAGATGTTCTAAGAGCACTTGCTCTCTCGCTTCCTGTCTGAATCGGACAACCAGACTCACAACCAACCACCATCACCACACACATGCCACCACCACAAGATGGTTAAGAGACGAGTCAAGGCTGGGCGCGGTGGCTCATGCTTGTCATCCCAGCACTTTGGGAGGCCGAGGTGGGTGGATCATGAGGTCAGAAGTTCGAGACCAGCCTGGCCAGCACAGCGAAACCCTGCCTGTACTAAAAATACCAAAAAAAAAGAGAGAGAGAGAGAGACTAGTAAAAAGGGTGTTACGTGTTGGGTGGCGGGGATCAGAATGGGATGGGAAGGCGAAAGCTAAGAGTCACAGGAGGTGGGCTGAGCTGAGTCTCTACTCTAAGAAAGACATTCCAGCAGCAGATCCAAGAAACAAAAGGTGGCACTGTGTGAGTCACTTAGTTTCCCCAGAATTTCCACCACTTCTGGACACGGCCAGCCAAACCCCATTCCCCAAACCTACAGATACCTTAAGGGATTCAGCTTCCAGGCCTGAGAATACAGTCACAGGAGAAGGACACTGAATTCTGTTAAATAGCATATATGGGTAGGGTATAATATCCAGGAAGTTAGTTTCAGGACAGCAAAGACTTTTAAATATATGGAGCAGAAAAGGCAGAGAACCACTTTTTAGATTATTAATGAGAACAATCACTAGGTCATGTCTCTAGAGGAGATGTTTCCCTCCAGAGACGGGTTCAGAGGTGATCTCTACACCTTACACTTTCAACACACACACACACACACACACACACACACACACACACACACACTACAGCAAAGTTTTTTTTTTTTCTTTTTTGTATTTGATACAGCAAAGTTCTGATACACCAACACGGGTAATCTTTGATTATTGTTATTTAACATTATGTTGAGTAGAAAACAAGAACTTTTTGAATAAAACCCTTTCAATTGATTTATTTCTCTTGTTTTCTAAATCTTCAGCTTACTTTCCCTATTAACATTCTAGTGTCACATTACACAGTAGGATGGCCACAGTTAACAATACTACATTGCTTATTTCCAATAGTGGGAAGAGAGGATTCAGATGTTCTTACCGTGAATAAATAATAAATGTCTAGGTAATGGATATAATAATTACCTTAATTTCATTGATATACATTGCATACATGTATCAAAATATCACGCTGTACCCCACAAATATGTATAATTATTATCTGTCAATTCAAAATTTAAAAAATTTAATAACTGATGAATTAGGGTTATCCTTAATTAAATAATGGACAAGGAGGTTTCCTTGTTGTCTGTCAAGACTTTCTAAACAACATGGTCTGCCAGCTGTGTGGCTCACGCCTGTAAACGCAGCACTTTGGGAGGCTGAGGCGAGTGGATCCCTTGAGGCTAGGAGTTTGAGATCAGCCTGGCCAACATGGTGAAACCGCATCTCTACAAAAATACAAAAATTAGCTGGGCGTGGTGGTGTGCCCCGTGGTCCTAGCTACTTGGAAGGCTGAGGCACAAGAATTGCTTGAACTTGGGAGACAGTTGTGAAATGAGATCACGCCACTGCCCTCCAGCCTGAGTGACAGAATAAGACTCTGTCTCAATAAAGAAATAAACAAATAAAACATGATTTCCCTACTTGATAGATGGGAAAGTAAGTCCCAGAGGTTAAGTGATTTGTCCAAGTGAAGAAAAGATGGAACTGCCGCTCGTCCCCAGATTGTCTGGATCCTAAAATTAATAGCCTGAAAAGATACTAGTCTGCCTCTTACACCCAACCAAGAAGCTCTGTTCAATTCTGTAGAGCTGAGAGAGAAGAACAGGGAGACTGGAAATATGAAGAAAGGGGAATGGCCCCAGAGGATTTCCCTGTGTGAATTCAAGTCACCTTTATTCAAGTGGGAGATTATAGGTTATATAACCACCCCCCACATAAAGTACTCTTCCCCGATGACATTCAAACCCGGAAATCTTAAATCCCAGGGTGTTCAGATTTCGGTATAAGCTGATCTCCCACGACCTATTTAGGCAGGATCTCGTGCCCAGGACAGAACCTGCCGACCTGGCACCATGGGGCTGGGATGGGCCGTCACCATGTTTCTGGAACTCTTCTTGTCTTGCCTGCTCATCTTCGTTGCCTGGAAACAAATGAATAAGGGAGGAAAGCTGCCCCCAGGTCCCACACCAATTCCTTTCTTGGGGAACCTGCTTCAAGTTCGAACTGATGCTATCTTTCAGTCTTTCATGAAGGTGAGTCTGTCTGTCTCCCCTTATGGGGCTAAAAGCAAGTAATCCTATAGCCAGGTTCGCATGGAACGTTAGGCTTCTAAAAGATGGACTTTTGGAAACACAGACTTGGCAAATCTTAGAATTCTGAAATTCCAGAATCCTGAAATGTTGGAAACACACCTTCTCAGTGCATTGAAGTAAGATGCTCATGACCTCAGGACTTTGGAATTACAGTACATTATATTTTTAAACACAAGGACTCTGACTCAGGTTGTCTTAGCACTTTGAGACTTGGTATCATGAAGTCTTAAGATTCTAGAAATTTAACATTTCAGAGACAGGAGTATGAATCTTGGAATGTATCTAGTCCAGGTCCATTATTTTCTAGATGCAGACACTAAGTCTTGTGGGGAGAGATGAGCTTTTGCCTAGGATGACAGGAGCTAAGACTTCCGTGCCTCTTTCCCAGTGGTCCTTCCAAGCCCAGGATTTACCTTGATTCCTCAGTACCATGTTTATGTCCCCCTGAAATGGCCATCCTCCAAAGTCCTTGATTGGTCTATAATTGGTACTCCAGTCACCCCCCTCCTCTGGTGTTTTCCTTCCCTCCAAGCTCAGGGAGAAATACGGCCCTGTGTTCACTGTGTACATGGGTCCCCGGCCAGTGGTGGTTTTATGTGGACACGAAGCAGTGAAGGAAGCCTTGGTGGACCAAGCGGATGACTTCAGTGGCCGTGGACAATTGGCTTCAGTAGAGCGAAACTTCCAAGGTTATGGTAGGTAGCAATGACAACAGAAACAGTAAAACCAGAAATGACTGAAATTCATTGCCCATGTGCCAGGTTCTTTGGTAAGTGCTTTATATGACTTAATGCATTGATTCCCTTCAGAGAGCTGTTAACACTACACTGATGTTGTAAATGAAAAAGCTAAGGTAACTGTTAATGTCACAGAGTAAGCGGTAGAACCACTTTATTTTGAATCCATGCCCTCTGACTCTATTGTTTTCTGTGTTATTTCTGCTCTTACTTTTAATGGATTTGTGATATTCTTTATGCACCTACTGAAGCCCTCATAGCCAACCTTATTTCTCATCTTTCTACACGCATACACGTACCTAACCCATAGGTCTCTGCCTCCTTCATTTAGGTAGATCTCTTTTTCCCATGCTTCCATCTCTAACTGCCCATACCCTTCAATTCCAAGAAGGCTCACTACATTCTGTCTATCTAGTCTGTCTATCTATCTGTCACCTTTTCTTCCTTCTGTCCATTGATCCATAGTCATTAGAAAATCCATTCATTATTCTTTCTGTAAAAATATCTTGCACTCTATTGTCTATACATCTGTCAATTAACTTTCTATTTATTCATCTATCCATCATTCTATCTATTCATTAGTGCTTCCATCATTCATACATCTGTCAGTCTTTCCATCCACTCTCCGATCATTATCCGTCTATCTCAAACCATCCGTCCATTAACCATCCCCCATCTATTAAGTCATCCATCCATCCATCCATCCATCATTCCAGTCATAAACTCTTCCTTCCATTCATCAATAAAGCAAAATAATTTCATTAGATCTAATGCATTGCTGTAAGACTCTCATCAGTCCACACAGTTGGTAATTTCTAAATGTTTCTTACTACACGGTAACTCCTTTTGGTAGGTATATCGATGTACAAGTGTGAGCTTCTGCGTACACATATGTGTATGTGTCCAGAGAATACAAGTGTTATATAGAAAATATAATTAATATCCCCTCTCCAGGGTACTCTATATGGCACTCTATCCATATGTCCCTCCACCTTGCTATGCATTCACTCAGTTATTTTTTTTAAATTTATGCAGGTCTACCTCTCTTTCCTATAAGAAACACTCTATGATCTCCCCTTATCATTCCTAGACTGATTCCCTTTTACTCCACCTCAATCTGGACTTTTCTTATTTTTGAGGATCCTGCAGGGAGGGAACGTTTCTCTCTTGAATGAGCCTTGAAGGTTGGGAGTGGCTTCCCTGACAGCAGAGTCTAGAGCTTTCATAATCTGTCCCCATCACTGTCTAGCACAGAGTTGAACATGGGAGGGAAGGGGAGGCAGAAGCCTGAGACTGAGATCCTGGCAGGTGTGGCTCTGTCCAATGGAGAACGATGGAGGAGTCTCCGACGCTTCTCCCTGACCATCCTTCGGAACTTTGGGATGGGAAAGCGGAGCATTGAGGAGCGAATTCAGGAGGAGGCCGGCTACCTACTGGAGGAGTTCCGGAAGACCAAGGGTATGGGGGTCACAAGGGAGAGGGCTACTGGGTGACTGGGTGATTATGAAGTGCTCAGTCGTGAGAATGGGCTTTGGTGGGGGAAAGCTCTGGAATGGGAGAAGAGGGAAAATGTTAAGAATCCACTGAGATTTCTGGCCAGCTTCCATATTAAGAGTTTGCATGAGCTGGGCATGTGGCTGGCACACGCCTGTAGTGCCAGCCGCTTTGAGGGCTGACTTGGGAGGTTGCTTGAGCCCAGGAGTTCAAGGCTGCAATGAGCTATGATCCTGCCACTGTACTTCAGTATGGGAGATAGAAGACAGAGTAAGACTGTCTCTTAAAAAAAAAAAAAAAACACAGCCAGGCTCAGTGGCTCACGCCTGTAATCCCAGAACTTTGGGAGGCCGAGGCAGGCAGACCACAAGGGGAGTTCGAGACCAGCCTGGCCAACAAGGTGAAATCCCATGTCTACTAAAAATACAAAAATTAGCTGGGCGTGGTGGCGCATGCCTGTAATCCCAGCTAATTGGGAGGCTGAGACAGGAGAGTTGTTTGAACCTGGGAGGCCGGGTTGTGCCACTGCACTCCAGCCTGGGCAACAGAGCGAGAGTCCATCTCAAAACAAACAAACAAAACAAAAAACAAAAAAACAGTTAACATGGAAGACCCTTACAGACCACTTATCTAGAAACTTTAATCAGTGGATCTCAAGGGGTCTGCAAGCTCTTGATATCCTAAGCAGATTTCGGTGACATGTGACTTCATGACTTTTCTTGAAGACAGGGTCAAATTTCATTACATTTGTATATTTGTGTTATGGTAAAAAAAAATACACAACATAAAATTTACTATATTCACCATTTTAAGTGTCCAGTTCAGTAGTGTTAAGTATATTTATGTTGTGAAAAAAAAATCTTTTGAACTTCATTTTGCAAATCTGAAGCTCTATACTCATTTCATTATGTTTTTTAAAGGAGTTCAGTCCCACCAAAAAATAAGGTTTGGAAACACTGGGGTCTACAGAGAAAAGACTTAGAGAAAATAAAACAAAACAAAACAAAAAACAGAGAAAAATAGATAAGAGGTAGAAATAGAGACACATTTTCTCTGCATCAGAGGATCCTTGCCTTTTCTACACAGGTGACTAACAGTGTCTACATAAAAGCTTCAAATGCTTGTGTTCCCCAGAAATCATTCATAAAATTGTGTATTTGTGAATATGCACATTATTCTTGAGAATTTGTTCCCAGATTTACTGATCTTGTTTTTCAGAAGGTGTAGGTGAGGCCCAGGGAAGGATTTTTTTAATTGCTCAAATGAAATCATCAGTAGAGCTAGACAGAATTCAGAAACTTGTATAATGTGTTGCTTACCCCACTTTCCCCCAAATGTGTAAGTCTCTAACATCAACGCATTTAGGTAATAATAATACAAAATCATGATTATGCTCAACTGTGCTTAATATATGCCAGGCATTGTGCTAATTATTTTATGGATAATGATACTGAAGCCTCATGAACCAATGAAATGGTTCCTAAACCAATTTGCAGATTGGCCAATCGAGACCCAAAACACGACGCAGTGACTCACACGTGCAGTTAAGCAGTAGAGCTGGGGCTCAGGTGCGGGACTGTGACTCCACACCCCATATTCTTGATCATCGCCTCCAACATAAGCAATTTCCACTGCCCAGGTGCCCCCATCGACCCCACCTTCTTTCTGGGCCGCAGCGTCTCCAACGTCATCAGTTCCGTTGTCTTTGGAAGTCGCTTCGACTATGAGGACAAGCAGTTCCTGAAGCTGGTGCAGTTGGTCAATGAGAGCTTCATTGAGATGAGCACTCCCTGGACACAGGTGCCCGCCCAGCCACCTCTCTGCCCACGCGCCAACCCCAGATAACTAAGCACTTTCCTATACCCCACTCGACCCTCCCCACACCCCTGGGAGGTGAGTACAGTAGTTCCCCTCATTGCTGGGGGAAATGTTCAAGACCCCCAGTGAATGCCTCAAGCCACGGATAGTACCAGATTCCATAGATACTGGTGTTCTGATATATACGTGTCATGATAAAATTTAATTTATAAATTGAGTGCAATAAGAGACTGGCTTTCATAAGCAATAGAATAGAACAATTATAACAATATATTCTAAAAAAGTTATGTGAATGTACTCCTTCTCTCTCACAATATCTTATTATATGTAATATTTTTAGACTGCAGTTGGCTGCACGCAGCTGAAATGGTGGAAGGCAAAACCAGGGTTAAGGGAGAACTACTGTCTCAATATGACCCAACTTCCAGGAAGCAAAAGGGCCTCAGCTGATTCTTAGACCCAGCACTGGACTTTGAGCCCAGCTGTGCAACTCCAGACTCAGCCCATGCTGGCCCCTGGCACCCATCACTGACAAAGCCCGCTTGACTATTCCCACAGCTATATGACATGTACTCTGGAATCATGCAGTATTTGCCAGGAAGACACAATCGCATCTACTACTTGATAGAAGAGCTCAAGGACTTCGTTGCCTCCAGAGTCAAGATCAATGAAGCAACATTTGACCACCAAAACCCCCGGGACTTCATTGATTGCTTTCTCATCAAGATGCACCAGGTACCTCCTCTTCTTCCCCTGGTCCTTTTCTTTCATCTTCTCAACGTCTAGTCCCTGCAACTTTAAAGCAATCTGCAGACATTGAGGACAAAAACAAAGAAACAAGCGCATTATTTCATAGGATTCACTTTTATCTGTAGATGACTATAGAAATGGTAAAAGCATAAACTGTTACAGCTTTATAGATGAATAGGGAAACCGTGAAAGTGTAAGCTATTACAGCTTTAAAGCAGGCTTTGAATCTAGAAATTGTAGGAACTTGGAAACTGAAAGTCTTACACCTTATACATGCCAGGCAGAGACTTACAAGTGTAGTCTTGAGTCTTAGAATTTCAGAGACGTAGAAGCTTAAAGTTTTTAAATGTAAGATTAAACATTTAAGACTGAAATGTTCGAAGTTAAATATTTAAACTTAAATGTTGAAAATCTTGGAGATATAGACATTTAGAGGTTAACACTTCTGTATCATCATTTCCTAGAGTTTTATACTTTTGTAAATTTATATTTTTATGTTACTGAAACTTTGCCCTTGGAAATTTAAATTTTATACTCTAATGTCCCTACACGTTCCAATCTTACAAGGTATCCACGTTCTTCTCCCATCCCCCCTGTTATTCACCCCATCCCATCCCCCCTGGCTTCCGCCTTGCTGTTCCTCTAACACACAGGCATGTTCCTGCCACAGGACCTTTGTTCTGACTGTGTCCTCTCCTAGACATGATTGGTTTACCCACCTGTTGTCTCCCTATACAACGGACAATAAAGACAATGAGAAAACAAGACAATAGGCCAGGTGCAGTGGCTCACGCCTGTAATCCCAGCACTTTGGGAGACTGAGGTGGGCATATCAACTGAGGTCAGAAGTTCAAGACCATGATGGCCAACAAGGTGAAACCCCATCTCTACTAAAGACATACACAAAAAAGAAATTAGCCAGGTGTGTGGCAGGGACCTGTAACCCCAGCTACTTGGGAGGCTGAGGCAGGAGAATCCTTTGAACCTGGGAGGTAGAGGTTACAGTGAGCCAGGATCATGTGACTGCACTCCAGCCTGGGCAACAGAGTGAGACTGTCAAAAAAAAAAAAAAAAAGATAATAAAGACAGAAGAGAGTAACTCTGTTCACTATCCCCTCACTCTCAGGATAAAAATAATCCTCATACAGAATTCAACCTCAAGAACTTGGTCCTCACCACTCTGAACCTCTTCTTTGCTGGCACGGAGACTGTGAGTTCTACCTTGCGCTATGGATTCTTGCTGTTAATGAAGCATCCTGAGGTGGAAGGTGAGTCTACCCTGAGCTGCCTGTCTGGTACCTCCCAACATGAAGAAGACATCATCTTGAAAATCTAGAATCCCACGGCCTCAGATTCTTCACCCTTAAGAACTTCAGGATGTGGAAACACGAAATCCCTGACTTTTGGAAGTCATTTAATTTAATCTTCTATTTGACCTGTGGCTGTTGTAACAAATTACCAGAAACTTAGTTGTCTAAAACAACACAAATTTATTATACTTCTGTTCTGAATTTCAGAAGTTCAAATAGGCTTTCACTAGGCTGACACCAACGGCCCATCTGATTTTCTGCCTTTTCCGGGTGTTAAAGCCATACTCCTTGCAGTCCTGGATTCACGACTCTGTCCTCCATCTTCAAAACCAGTACAGTAGCATCTTTAAACCTCTATTTGCTTCTGGCATCACACCTTTCTTTTCTTTTCTTTTCTTTTTGAGATGGAGTTTCACTCTTGTTACCCAGGCTGGAGTGCAATGGCGCGATCTCGGCTCACTGCAACCTCCGCCTCCTGGGTTCAGGCAATTCTCCTGCCTCAGCCTCCTCAGTAGCTGGGACTACAGGCACGCGCCACCGTGCCCAGCTAATTTTTTGTATTTTTAGTAGAGACGGGGTTTCACCGTGTTGACCTGGATGGTCTCGATCTCTTGACCTCGTGATCCACCCGCCTCGGCCTCCCAAAGTGCTGGGATTACAGGCTTGAGCCACCGTGCCTGGCGGCGTCACACCTTTCATTCTTTTTCTTTTTTTTCAAGACAGTCTTGCTGTGTTGCCCAGGCTGTGATGCAGCGGCATGATCTCAGCTCACGCAACCTCTGCCTCGCAGGTTCAGGCAATTCTTCTTCCTCAGCCTCCCGAGTTGCTGGGATTACAGGCATGTGCCACCATACCTGTATTGTAAAAAAGCTAAGTTTTGTATTTTTATTAGAGATGGGGTATCGCCATGTTGGCCAGGCTGGTCTTGAACTCCTGACCTCAGGGAATCCATCCGTTGGCCTCCCAAATTGCTGAGATTACAGGTGTGAGCCACTTGCGCCTGGCCTCATATCTTTTTTCTAACTCTGATTCTCCTGCCTCTCTCTTAAACAGACACACAGTATTACATTGAGCGCCAATCTCAATAACCCAGGCTAATCTTTTTATCTCAAGATTCTTAATTTGCTGGCATGTTCAGAGTCTCTCTTGTCTTTTTGTTACCCTTATATACATAGCCTTCCAGGCATTAGGTTTTAGAGACTTGGAGGTGGATATCTTTGATGGCCATTATAGAGTAGAAGACAAATAGAATTCATCTCCAATAAATTATGATCTGGTCCAGTAGGGTAACTTTAGTAAAGAGGAATTCACCACCTGCTTAAGGAAAATTTTCAGTTTTGGCCCCTCTCCTTAATAATGTAACTCAAAACAAGCCAAAGGATTTCTCCTGGTACAGATGAGAGACACCAACACACTTCTACGCAAACGCCTCTAGTCTCACCTCCATTGTCTGAGTTTTCTTTCACTGGTCTAAATAATCAAGCTGGGTGAGTGGCTCACGCCTGTAATCCCAGCACTTTGGGAGGCAGAGGCAGGCAGATCACTTAAGGCCAGGACTTTAAGACTAGTCTGGCCAAAATGGTGAAACCCTGTCTCTACTAAAAATGCAAAAATTAGCCAGGTGTGTGGTAGCACACACCTGTAATCCCACCTACTTGGGAGGCTGAGGAATGAGGATTTTTTTGAGCCCAGGAGGCAGAGGCTGCACTGAGCCAAGATTGTACCACTGCACTCCAGCCTGGGCAGCAGAGTAAGACTCCATCTCAAAAAACAAACCCACAAAAGCCAAATATTTATTAGCTGCTTTTATGTGCCAGGCACTGTCCTAGTTCTTCACACACCAGACGTTAGACAATGTTTACAACTCTATGACCTTGTCCGACCATCACACTCATTTTGAAGATGACAAAGCAGAAGTTTAGAAGATGAAGTCCCTCATTTCTCAATTGCAAAGATAGTAAACACCACCAGTGGTGATCTTAATAAATCACGTAATAGCTTGTCATTTGTGTCAATCCTGTCCCCGTCACCTAGCTTGCCTCTTTCCCATTTTGTGAAAAATCCACGTTTGAAAGTCAAGCTGGGACCATGGCTTTTTGGTGCTTTTAAGTAAAGACCAAATGTCCTGGCAGAGTTCCAGACTCCAACCTGCTTGTCTCCCTCCCGATGTCCCATGAGTAATTGAGCACCGCCAGTGTGTTCGCTGTTAAGTTAAAGAGGCCACCAAACATGCGTGGCTTGCATCTGAGATCTCTTTCTGCTGGGGCTAGGAAAGTGTGATTCACCCTGGCTTCCCTAACAAAAACACCTCTTGTCCTTTCCTGTGCCATCCTCTGACTCCGTCCAGCTAAGGTCCTCGAAGAGATTAACCAGGTAATTGGACCACACCGGCTCCCAAGTGTGGATGACCGGGTCAAGATGCCCTACACAGATGCCGTCATCCATGAGATACAGAGACTGATAGACATCGTGCCCATGGGTGTCCCCCACAACGTCATCCGGGACACTCAGTTTCGAGGTTACCTTCTGCCCAAGGTGGGGTTGCCCCCTCATTGCCTCCCTTCCACTGCGCTCCTCTCTTCCCCTGATTCCCTACCCCCGCAGTCCAACACTGATTTCTCCTAACTGCCTCCATTTTCACCCCAGGGCACAAACGTACTTGCCCTGCTTGGCTCTGTCCTCAAAGACCCCAAATACTTCCGCTATCCAGATGCCTTCTATCCCCAGCACTTCCTGGATGAGAGGGGACGCTTCAAGAAGAATGACGCCTTTGTGCCTTTTTCCTCTGGTAGGTTTCTCCGGTCTGACTTCCCCCAGGCATGTGCTAAATCTACCCCACCCCCCACCGCCACTGGTCTGTGTTTGAAGTTCAAGTTACAACGTGAATTTGAAGGTCACATCATAGAACCATCACATTTTAGAACCCCTGAATTAGGAAATATTACAATGATTGACTCTGATCATTAGAAAGAAAAAAAGGACACTAATAACACAAACAGGGTGTAAACCCACTGGCTGTTAAGAACAAAATAAGACATATTTTCTATTTTTCCAGCCAGATAGTCTCTGAACCTTTGCCGTTGACCTACGAAAGCGGCCGTAGATGATGTATGAATAAACGAAAATGTGAGTTTGAAAAACTACGGACAGTGAAATTTGAACTTTATTTTATCTTCACATATCACAAAAGAGTCTTTTTTTCCAACCATTTTCTTTTTTGTTTGTTTTTGTTTCCCAACCGTTTCTAAATGCGGAAAGCACTCCTAGCTTGCAGGCTGTATGAACATGAGCAGGAGGGCAAATTTGCCCAACAGAGTCATTTACCTGCTCACAGCATAAAATCTTCATGCAGCAGCATTTTGAGTGTATGTTGGTGGGGCACAGTGGCCCACACCTGTAATCCCAGCACTTTGGGAGGCCGAGGCAGGGGGATCACTTGAGGTTAGGAGTTCGAGACCAGCCTGACCAACGTGGTGAAACCCTGTCTCTACTAAAAATACAAAAATTAGCCAGGTGTGGTGGTGTGAACCCGTAGTCCCAGCTTCTTGGGAGACTGAGGCACAAAAATCACTTGAGCCCAGGAGGTGAGGTTGTAGTGAGCGGAGATCATGCCACTGCACCCCAGCCCGGGCGACAGAGCAAGACCCCGTCTCAAACAAACAAACACCAACAACAAAAAGTGTATGTCGTTTGGAACCTGGAGTCAGGGCAGTGGTTGGAAACCTGGACTCCACTTCACCTTTTTGAATTGGTGGGGCCTTGGGTGAGTCACTTCAGCCCCCATCTGTGAAACAGGGATTAATCCTTCCAAATGACTGGAAGAGTGGCTTACAAACAGTCAGTGTTACTAAGGGTGAGTTTTCACTTTTTTTTCTCACCATTGTCTGGCACCTAATAGGCATTGGACGAACCCTTGAGGAACTGAAATAAACACAACCTTGAAACTCATGGATCCTTTAGACCCATTCCCTCTTGGAATGGGCTGGAATCCCAGACATCAGAGAAGTAGCAGGTCCCGGCTGAGCACTAGCTATAGGCACCCACTAAGCCTGTGTAACACCCCTTGATAAAGCAGGCTCAGTCATGAGCCCTGAGATACTCATGAGGCAAGCTGAGGCTCAGTGGGGTGGTCAATTCCAACACCCTGCCACCCCCATGCCCTGTGCAGGTGTGACTCTTCCTTCTGCCCTCCCCTGTGCCTGCAGGAAAGCGCATCTGCCTGGGTGAGGCCATGGCCCGCATGGAACTCTTTCTCTACTTCATCTTCATCCTTCAGAACTTCTCTCTCCGCTCACTGATGCCGCCTGCAGACATCGATATCACCCCCAAGCTCTCAGGCTTTGGCAACATCCCCCCGACCTATAAGCTCTGCCTCGTGGCCCGCTGAGCGCCACCTCCCGTGGAGCAGGGAGGAAGCAGCGAAGAAAGCAGCCCTCCTCTCCCCTCGTGTTCAGGAGCAGCCCCTTCTCCTTCGTCTTAGTAATCCTGGCAGCATCCCTTAGAGAAGGCACTATGCTTACAGAGTCAGCCAGGCTGGCCTGAGAATCTACTGCTGTGTGTCTCCCCGCCCCCCGCCCGCTAGAAGAACAATGCCCCATGCAAGATGTGCGCCTCTGCGCAGGTTCCCTGGGTGCGTGGCCAACGGCGCTTAGCTTTCCGGCTGCATCAGTTCTTATTGTAGACCCGGTGTCTTCACGTCGTTCCCTTTTTTTCTCTCAAGAACAGTGTGTTAACGTGTTGTTCCTTTTCGTGTGTGCTCTGATTTTGACCAAAATGTAGTCTAAAATCCTTTCTCCTCGCTTCTCGTCTTTACCCAGCAGCCCCCAAAAAGTCAACAAAGACCTCACGTCTGTTGAGTGCAGCGAGTTTATTGTGTATTGTGTGTGACAGCGATGTAGGGCACAGCAAACAGCTTGAAATGTGTTTCTTGACTTCCTTGTTGTCGGAGATAGTTCCTGGCAGCTCACCTCCGGTGACTTCCCCTGTGTGAAATGCCCCATCCTCACCCATCTTGCTGACTCATCACCTTTATCTGCTGGTTGCTCTCAGCACGACTCCCAATTCCAAATAGTCCCCAGTCTGTTTGTTTGTTTGGAGAAGGAGTCTCACTCTGTGGCCCAGGCCGGAGTGCAGTGGCACAATCTCGGCTCACTGCCAGCTCCGCCTCCCGGGTTCAAGCGATTTTCCTGCCTCAGCCTCCTGAGTAGCTGAGATTACAGGCACGTGCCACTGCACCTGGCTCATTTTTGTAATTTTAGTAGAGGTGGGGTTTTACCATGTTGCCCAGGCTGGTCTTGAACTCCTGACCTCCATAGTCTCGAACTTCTGACCTCAAGTGATCCACCCACCTTGGCCTCCCAAAGTGCTGGGATTACAGGCATGAGCCACCATGCTCGGCCTCCCCACTCCATTTCTGAGGATGGCTCAGTTGTTCTCAGCTTATCTTTCATTCCCTTTCCAAACTCCATCAACTGACAAAAGTATTCCCTCTTTTTCATTTATTCAGCCTATATTTATTGAATTCCCGACAAGGGCCAGCATAGCCTTCAGGGACTTGGGATCCATCTGTAAGCAAAACAGACAAAAACTCCCGTCTTCAAGGAGCTTACATTCTAGTAGGGAAGGTAGACAAGAAAGCTCACATGTAATAATTATGCAAATGATATACTGCATTAGAAAAGCAAGGCTGGGCCGGTGCGGCGGCTCACGCCTGTAATCCCAGCATTTTGGGAGGCTGACGTGGGTAGATCACCTGAGGTCAGGAGCTCAAGACCAGCCTGGCCAGGATGGTGAAACCCTGTCTCTACTAAAAATACAAAAATTAGCAGGCATGGTGTCAGGCACCTGTAATCCTCAGGAGGTTGAGGCAGGAGAATTGCTTGAACCTGAGAGGCAGAGATTGAGGCAGGAGAATTGCTTGAACCTGAGAGGCGGAGGTTGCAGTGATCCAAGATTGAGGCAGGAGAATCCCTTGAACTCAGGAGGTTGAGGCAGGAGATTGAGGCAGGAGAATCGCTTGAACCTGAGAGGTGGAGATTGAGGCAGAAGAATTGCTTGAACCTGAGAGGTGGGGGTTGAGACAGGAGAATCGCTTGAACCTGAGAGGTGGAGATTGAGGCAGGAGAATTGCCTGAACCTGAGAGGTGGGGGTTGAGACAGGAGAATCGCTTGAACCTGAGAGGCGGAGGTTGACGCAGGAGAATCGCTTGAACCTGAGAGGCAGAGATTGAGGCAGGAGAATCGCTTGAACCTGAGAGGTGGAGGGTGCAGTCAGCTGAGATGGAGCCATTGCACTCCAGCCTGGGCAACAAGAGTGAGACTTCATTTTTAAAGAAAGAAAGAAAGGAAAAGAAAAAGAAAAGCTGGTAAGTGGGATATGCATTCTGCAATTGGAATTGTAAATGGATGGTGAAGGGTGGTCTCACAAGGTGGTGGAGCAGCAGCCGTGAAGATATCTGGGAAGGTAGTGTTCTGGCAGAATGATTAAAAAGAGCAGAGTCCTAGGGCAGGCTCTGTGCATCCAGGAATCCACAGGGAGCAGGTATAGCTGGCATGGAGGAAGACAGAGTAGGAGCGAAGGAAACGAGGCCAGGGAGGTGCTGAGGGCCCGTGGGCAGACTGTGCGGGGTCTGGTGGTCCCAGGTAAGGTCTTGGCTGTTACCCTGGGAGTGATCAAGATCTTTGGAGGGATGGTGAGCAGAGGGCGACATGTACTGGCATACTTTGCAGGCTCACGCTAGCTGTCATATGATGGGTACAAAAGCGAAGACCTGTTAGCTGGCTACTGCAACTGGTGATGTTGACTCAGACCCAGCAGCAGCAGCGGAGCTGGGGAGAAGATGGTAGATTTGGGATCTGTTTCGCTGCCTGAGTTGGTGGACACTAACACCCTCCACCTCTCAGGTTCAAGCGATTCTCCTGCCTCAATCTCTGCCTCTCCGGTTCAAGCGATTCTCCTGCCTCACCCTCCACCTCTCAGGTTCAAGCGATTCTCCTGCCTCAATCTCCTGCCTCAACCTCCTGAGTTCAAGGGATTCTCCTGCCTGAATCTTGGATCACTGCAACCTCCGCCTCTCAGGTTCAAGCGATTCTCCTGTCTCAACCTCCACCTCTCAGGTTCAAGCAATTCTTCTGCCTCAATCTCCACCATGTTGTATGTGAAAGAGAGTTCAGGCAGGAGTCCAAGGAGAGCACCTCATCTTTGATCATCTCTTCAACCTTTCACCTCCAGGGAACCTCAGGACCCATAACAGTCAGCGTTGGTTGGTTTGTTTTCTGAGACAGAGTCTCATTCTGTTGCCCAGGCTGGAGTGCAGTGATATGATCTCGGCTCACTGCAACCTCTGCCTCCCAGGTTCAAGCGATTCTCCTGCCTCAGCCCCCTGAAGTAGCTGGGATTACAAGTGTGTGCCACCATGTCTGCTAATTTTTGTACTTTTAGTAGAAACGGGAGTTCACCATATTGGCCAGGCTGGTCTAGAACTCCTGACCTCAGGTGATCCACTCGCCTCGGTCTCCCAAAGTGCTGGGATTACAGGCATGAGCCACTGTGCCCGGCCGGGGTTCCTATTTTTAAGCAATGTAAAGTGGTTTTGGTTGCTTTAAATAGAAAGGCTGTTAGCTACTGGAAGGTGATTGTTTAGCTCACAAAATTAACAGCAATTCTGGAAAAACAAGGTAAGAATAGGAGTAGGAAAAAGAGACTGTGGTAGGGGACCACCAGCCAAGGTAATGTCCAAAGCTATTTGGTAATGACTGCTGCCACACCACCCATTTCCTGGGTGCTGAACACCTGACCCACCCCCTGGGTACTGCCATGGGACTCTAGACTCATTGATGCCACTATAGACAATTTCCTGATTGTGTCTGTGTTTTCGTCTCACATCTTCATGATTAAGAGTTCCAGACATCCAGCCACACATTAAAGCCTTAGGTTTCAAGGTGAGGTGAGGAAGAATGAATAACTCCTTCAGCTGTAGTAGTGGGCCTAGGCAAAGACTTGCCTCTGATCAAGAGCCACACAGTAGGAGGTACTTAGAAAATCAGAAAAGAGTTTTGAGACTGCGTGTGTAATAAACAATAAATGCAGCCAGGCATGGTGGCTCATGCCTGTAATCCCAGCACTTTGGGAGGCCAAGGTGGGCAGATCACTTGAGGCCAGGAGTTCGAGACCAGCCTGGCCAACACAGTGAAACCCCAGTCTCTACTAAAAACAGGAAAAAATTAGCCAAGTGTGGTGGTGGATGCCTGTAATCCCAGCTACTTGGGAGGCTGGGGCATGAGAATCAGTTGAACCAGGAGGCAGAGGTTGCAGTGAACTGAGATGGTGCCACTGCACTCCAGCCTGGGCAACAGAGTGAGACTGTCTCAAACAACAATAAATGCCATTATGTACATTATGTGAATTAGATCCTCTGGGAAGCTGAGACTTAGATGGAGTTAGGGATCTGTCATTTTATTGGAGGGAGGAGGGTAATGCCTGTGAAAGACAAAAAAAAGGAAGGAAGCAAGTGACACTAACAGCAGAAAAAGTCTTCAGACCAGGATGCAGATCCAACACTTGTGAAAGGAAACAAGGGAGGAGCACAAGGTCAGGAGTTCGAGACCAGCCTGGCCAACATGGTAAAAGCCGTCTCTACCAAAAAAAATACAAAAATTACCCGAATGTGGTGGCAGGCACCTGCAATCCCAGCTACTTGGGAGGCTGAAGCAGGAAAATTGCTTGAACCCACGTGGCGGAGGTTGCAGCGAGCTGAGATTGTACCACTGCACTCCAGCCTGAGCAAGAGTAAGACTCCATCTCAAAAAAAAAAAAAAAAAAAAAAAAGGGTGGAAGGATGATTGGACAGGGGCAGACCAGGACCACCAGGCAGAGATAACAGACCCAAAATCTCGAGAAAATTGTTGCTAGGGATGGCTTATGTTGGGCAGATAGGGTCATGCCCTGTATCCCAGAGTCCTTAATGACTATCTGGGGCTTCCTTGGGAAAGCATGGGTTCCGCGCCATGCTGAGGTGGGTCCTAATGGGGCCGCAACTGGACACTGTTAGCTCACTGCATTTCTTGAAGCTGATTGGAAAGTTCTCCTTGAACGAAGATTCAAGCAGCATACCCCTATGCCCACCATAGATACCAACATATAAACCGACATCATTAAAGCCTTGGCACCCCTTCCGTAAACACAGCGTCTCAGAGCTACAGACACACCTTGCAATTACACAGTACAATGGGCATGAAACATTTTTAGCTGCAAAAACCTTTTTTCCAATGATCGTATGTGCAAATGTATGTGCATATAGAATATATAAAGCAGGCTGGGCGCGGTGGCTTATGCCTGTAATCCCAGTGCTTTGGGAGTCCAAGGAGGGTAGATCACCTGAGGTCAGGAGTTCATGACCAGCCTGGCTAACATGATGAACCCATCTCTACCAAAAAACACAAAAATTAACCAGACATGGTGGCACGTGCCTGTAGTCTCAGCTACTCAGGAGGCTGAGGAGCAGAATCACTTGAACTCGTGAAGCGGAGGTTGCAGTGAGCTGAGATCACACCACTGCACTCCAGTCTGAGTGATAAGCAAGACTGTGTCTCAAGGCAAAAAAATAAATAAATAAATACGTTAAGCAGGAGAGAAAATTGTTGATCTCTAGGTAAAGCACAGAAGAGCTACAGTTCCTCAAAATAGCCTTTATTTCTATTTATGATGCAAGCCTAGTGGAAAGTTCCTAGAAATTCTAAGGATATAAGATATTGTGTTTATTCAATACACATCAGGTCCTTCCAAGGGGCCCATGGAAGGACCTAATGACATGATGGCGAGCAGGATCAGCTCAGAGACTCACCACATAGGGCTCGCAGCCCAGCAGGGAAGAGTGCTCCGTCTCTTACAGTAACAGCCCCGCATAGCCAGGGGCTCTGAGAAGGAAGCACCGGGTAGCATGTGGAGGACTGTGTTGGAGGATGCACAGATGGATTGGGTAACACCGCAAGGTATGAGACAGGTTAGAGAGAATCAGTACTCCTGCTGAATTACTTCCTGGAAGTAATTGATTTAATTGCAGTAAACATTTCTCAGAAACAAGGTGAATCAATTTTCTTCCTAGAACTAACCAAGACCTATAAGTCAGAGAGGACATTTTCTTTACTGTGAGCTTTTTTTTTTTTCCCTTTATATCTGTTTCTTTTCTTGTTAAAAAAGGCTTTATTGATACAACTTAACAGATCATGAAGTATACAGTTAAATGGATTTTGGTGTGTTGATACTGCAACCATAACCATAGTCAATTTCAGAACATTTTCATCACCTCAAAAAGAAACCTCCTACCTTCTAGGTCTTACCCCTTTGCCCCCCTCACTCCATTCCCTTCCCTAAGCAGCCATGAATCTACTTTTCTTTATAGATTCTCTATTTTTTTTTTTGAGCCTTGCTCTGTTGCTCAGGCTGGAGTGCAGTGGCACCATCTCAGCTCACTGCAACCTCTCTGCCTCCTGGGTTCAAGAGATTCTCCTGCCTCAGCCTCGTGAGTAGCTGGGATTACAGGCACTCACCACCATGCCCAGCTAATTTTTATATTTTTAGTAGAGATGGAGTTTCACCATGTTGGCCAGGCCGATTTCAAACTCCTAACTTCAAGTGATCCGCCTGCTTCGGCCTCCCAAAGTGCTGGGATTACAGGCGTGATGTAATCACGAGGGCTCAGTACTTGTTACTTGAAACCCCGTATCTACTAAAAAAAACACGCACACACAAAAATGAGCTTGGCATGGTGATGTGTGCCTGTAATCCCAGCTACTCGGGAAGCTGAGGCAGGAAAATCACTTGAACCCAAGAGTTGGAGGTTGCAGTGAGCTGAGATCCTGCCACTGGACTCCAGTCTGGATGAGACTCTGTCTCAAAAACAAAAACCCACAAAACAAAAGCAAAAACAACGGAAATGTATTGTCTCATAGTTCTGGAGGCTAGAAGTTCAAAATCAAGGTGTTGGCATAGCCATGCTCCTTTTTGTTTTTTTTTAAGATGGGGTTTCATCATGATGGCCAGGCTGATCTTGAACTCCTGACCTCAGGTCATCCACCCACCTCGGCCTCGCAAAGTGCTAGGATTACAGGCGTGAGCCACCACGCCCGGCCTCCATGCTCCTTCTGAAACCTACAGGAGATCAATCCAGTTTTGGTATTTGCTGACAGTTCTTAGCATTTCTTGGTTTTGGATGGGACATTTCTTGTCCCAGTCATCACATGCACTTCTTCTTCCTGTGTGTCTCCCTCATTCCCTCCGGTGTCAATAAGGACACCAGCCAGACTGGCATAGGGCTCACACCAATGGCCTCATGTTCACCTGATTATATCTGTGTTGGCTCTGTTTACAAATTTGCTCACATTCTGAGAAACTGGAGGTTAGTATGTCAATGTGTATTTTTAGGGGACACGGTTCCACTCATGACAACGGGCATTTGGGTTCTTTCCACCTTTTGACCATTGTGAATAATACAGGTATAAACATTCATGTACAAGTTTTTGTGAACATACGTTTTCTTTTGATTTTACTTTAAGTTCTGGGATACATGTGCAGAGCGTGCAGGTTTGTCACATGGGTATACACGTGCCCCGGTGGCCCTTTCGCCTGTGGATTTCATCTGTGGGTTTCTCAGAGAGGCTCTTCATCAGGTTGAGGAACGATTCTGCTATTCCTAGTGGGTTGATTTTTTTCCTTAAATCACTGACCCTTTGATGGTAATAAAATGTCTTTTTTCTCTATTGATGTTTTTATTTTAATTTCTGTTTTGTCTGCTATTAGTATAGGTATTCCAGGTCTCTTGTGGTTACTATTTGCATAACATATATCTTTTCCTTTTTTTTTGAGATGGAGTCTCGCTCTGTCACCCAGGCTGGAGTGCAGTGGTATGATCTCAGCTCACTGCAACCTCTGCTTTCCAGGTTCAAGTGATTCTCCTGCCTCAGCCTCCGAGTAGCTGGGATTACAGGCGCCCGCCACCACGCCCATCTGTGTATTTTTAGTAGAGATGGAGTTTCACCATGTTGGTCAGACTGGTCTTGAACTCCTGACCTTGTGATTTGCCTGCCTCAGCCTCCCAAAGTGCTTGGATTTCTGGCATGAGTCACCGAGCCTGGCCAGATATCTTTTCCATTTTTAAACTTTTATTCTATTTGTATCTTTGAATGTAAAGTATGTTCACAGTAGACAGCATATAGCTGAATCATTTTTAAAACCTAGTCAGAAAAACTGTGCCTTTAGATTTGATTGTTGAATTCATTCATAGTTAATGTTATTTCTATGCTTGCATTTACACCTGCCATTTTACTTTGGTTTTCTATATATGCCATGTCTTTTTTTGTTCCTCTACTCCTCCTTTACTGCTTTCTTTTGCATTACACAAATACTTCCTAGTATAGAGTTTTAATTTTTTTATGTTTTTGTACTATATGTTGAGTTTTTTGTGAACATAATACAAAGTTATTTGATCTAGGGGTTACTACATACATCTTATCAGAATCAGATCCAGATTATAATAGCTCAGCTCCAACGATATAGAGAAATATCACTCCTACACAGCTCTATTTCTTCCCCCCTTTTGCAGCATTATTGTACACATAACTATTAATATCACAAACAAACAATATATTGTTATAGTTATTAGCTCATCTATATTCATTTCCTTAGCTCAGTACAGCTTTGCGCTCACCTACTTTCTTTGTGTGGCTATTGGCAAATATATTATACCTATACAGATGTTCCCTGGCTTATGATGGAGTTACATCCTGATAAATCCACTGTAATTTTAAAATATCAAGTGGAAAATGCATTTAATACACCTAACCTACCAAACATGATAGTTTAGTCTGGCCTACCTTAGCCATGTTCAGAACACTTACATTAGCCTATAGTTGGGCAAAATCATCTAACACAAAGCCTATTTTACAATAAGGTGTTGAATATCTCGTGTAATTTATTGAATATGGAATATTGTATGGTATCAGCTGATCACCCTTGTGGTTGCATGACTAAGTGGGAACTGCTCATTGCCACCTCCCAGCATCACAAGAGAGTATCATAACATATATTGCTAGCACACAAAAAGATCAAAATTCAAAATTCAATGTACAGTTTCCACTGGGTGTATGTCACTTTCACACCGACATAAAGTTGAAAAATTTTAAGTCAAACAATTGTAAGCTGGGGACTGCCCGTGTCATGTTTTGTCATATGTTATAGGCCCAACAACATATTAGATACACATATTTTATACAGTTGCTTTTAACATCAGTTGGAAGCAAAGCAAATATACATTTTTATTGTCTTTTACCATTATATAATTGCCTTTCTGGTGATGTTTGTTTTTTAACATGGATTCAAACTACAATTTGGGGTCACTTGCTTTCAGCTTGAGGAACTTTCTTTAGTTTTTCTGGTAAGGTGGTCTGTTAGCATGAATTCTCTCACTTTTTGTTTATCTTGGAAAGTATGTCATCTTCTTATTTGAAAGATAGTTTTTCTGGTTAAAGAATTCTTGGTTAACACTCTTTTTTCTTTTGAGTACCTTTAATATGTCATCCCACTGTCTTCTGGCTTCCATTGTTTCTGCTGAGAAATAGGCTGTTAAATTAATGGGGTTCACTTGAAACTGATGAGTTATTTATTTATTTATTTTGCTGCTTTCAAGATCTTCTACTTGTTTTTGAATTTCAATATTGTTTATTATGAGGTGTTCATTTGTGGATATCTGCATTTGTCCTACTTGGAATTCATTGTGCTTAATGAATATGTAGGCTATTGCTTTTCAATGAATTTGGGAAGTTTTAAGCGATTATTTCTCTGAATATTTTTTTTCTGGTTCCTTTTACTCTCTCTCTTCTCCTTCTGGTATGCCCATTATGTGTAGACTGGTGCACTTAAAAGTGTCCACATTTCGGCCGGGCATGGTGGCTCAAGCCTATAATCCCAGCACTTTGGGAGGCCCAGGTGGGTGGATCACAAGGTCAAGAGATTGAGACCATCCCGGTCAACATGGTGAAACCCCGTCTCTACTAAAAATACAAAAAATTAGCTGGGCATGGTGGCGCGTGCCTGTAATCCCAGCTACTCAGGAGGCTGAGGCAGGAGAATTGCCTGAACCCAGGAGGCGGAGGTTGTGGTGAGCCGAGATCATGCCATTGCACTCCAGCCTGGGTAACAAGAGCGAAACTCCGTCTCAAAAAAAAAAGTGTCCACATTTCTCTGAGGCCCTGTATATTTTTTTCTTCATTATTAATTTCTCTATATGCTTCAGGTTGCATAATCTTTTTTTTTTATTTCTGAAAACAAGTTTTATTTAAATAAGGGTTTAAATGCATTACATGTAACATTAAAACTGAAAGGGGAAAAAACCAAAAACCAGTTACTTCACGTGGCATTAGGCAGCCGCTGCTATTAAGGTGCGAGCTCTACAGCTATGTGACTCATCACTTTCAGATCTGTTCCCTTGTCAAAAGTTTAACTCTGATAGAAGGCTGGCCTCATATTCTGATGTTTGGACAGCCCTTAGCTAGGATACGTCTAGTCAAACAGACCTTTGTGGCAAGCCAGATGTCCTATCATCTCACTAGAAGGAGGGGGGCCTCTCTGAACTCTGACCAGGTCAGGCTGGAGACACCAGGGGATCTTCTACCACCAAAGGCTCCCTCCTAGTGGTACAGTTGCTGGTGCTGCCTTACCCCATCCTCTCCTCTCAGATTCACTGACTGTTCAGGTGGTAACATTCTC
>CM052668.1:28893047-28910309 GCA_028533165.1 Leontopithecus rosalia | reverse complement strand
GTTGCGGTGAGCCGAGATCACGCCATTGCACTCCAGCCTGGGCAACAAGAGCGAAACTCGGTCTCAAAAAAAAAAAAAAAAGAATAACAGGTGGGGCCTGGCAGTCCAAAGTGGTGGTAACAGCATGAAATTTACAGTCACAGCCAGGCACGGTGGCTCTCGCCTGTAATCCCAGCACTTTGGGAGGCCAAGGTAGGCAGATCACCTGAGGTCAGGAGTTTGAGACCAGTTTGACCAACATGGTGAAACCCCGTCTCCACTAAAAACACAAAAATTAGCTGGGCGTGGTGGTGGGCACCTGTAATTTCAGCTACCTGGGAGGCTGAGGCTGGAGAATCAGCTGAACCTAGGAGGAGGAAGTTGCAGTGAGCTGAGATTGTGCCATTGTACTCCAGTCTGGGCAACAAGAGCAAAACTCCATCTCAAAGAAAAGGAAGGAAAAAAGGAAGGAAGGGAGGGAGGGAAAAGCAAAAAAGAGAAAAAGAAAAATGAAGGAAAAGAGAGAAAGAGAAAGAAAGAAAGAAAAAAAAAATGAAAGGGGAGAGAAAAGAAAATTACAGTCACACAAGCGCATACTAACACTCTACCCTCACTAGCTGGGGAATGCAAAAGCAAGTCACTTAAGACAGACTTTGGGGGCCTTACCTAACTCATTTGCAACATAGAGATGATAGAGCCACCCTCACAGTCTTGCAATGAGGAGTTTAACTACGATTATGCTCATAAAAGTCTTCCCACAGTTCTGGGTTTTTTCAAGCAGGTAAATGGAGCTGGG
Organism: Leontopithecus rosalia; assembly: GCA_028533165.1. Lineage (NCBI taxonomy): Eukaryota > Metazoa > Chordata > Mammalia > Primates > Cebidae > Leontopithecus > Leontopithecus rosalia. The sequence continues at coordinate 28,909,534 of CM052668.1, read as the reverse complement.
CTAGGGCTGTTTTAAACCAAACACAGACGGGCACAGCAAAATATCAGATGTTCACATGTACACAACATGGCCCACAAGCCTGCAAACAGACACCAGAATGCACACATGAAAACATCCACAGGTTGATATGTAGTCACCCAGCTGTGAATGCATGCACGCAAATATGAATATGCAGCACACAGCTTGTTTTACACAGAGATGCACATCACGAACATCCCCTAAATCATGTGTACCCACATGCTATATGCAGAGACAGACACAAAGATCGGCAAGCATTGAGAAACACTGGCACCCCCTGTCAGGCATACACACACATGTGCATGTGCAGACACATGATGGAATGGATACCCATTACCAAGCACAAAATATACCCGACAAAGCACCCCTGGTGCACACATGAATTCGTGTATCAGCATGAACACGCTGAAACATACACACACATAGATGCTATAAGCGTGCACCCAGAATAACACACAGACAGCTGAAGAAACGAGGATAAACACAGCAGAGGCATCCAGGAGAACCCACTGGACAAACTGGCACAAAATACATGGATGCAGGAGCACACGGGGTGATTGAGGGGAACGGAACACTGACTTGCTGGGAAGGAGAAAGAGGAAGACAGACACGATCCGAGACAAGGGTAGACCGACAAGTGGGCAAAGTCCTATGCAAGGCTCCAGGGCCATCCAGAATAATCTGAGGGTCTAACGCTGGCCTGTCCTTCCGCAGATGCTGCCTAACTCAGCACCACATCCAGGAGGCCATGAAGGATTCATTTCCTATTCACAGCTCCACAGGGTAAAGCTTAGCTGTGCTGAGGAAGGGTTGGGGAAAGAGGTTCCCGAAGACTCGGTCCCTTTCCTCCTTCCCAAAGGAAAAGATCTGGAAGCTTTCAACTAGAGAATGTATAAGCAAAGAAGGTGCTTAGAGAACATCTCATCCATCCTCATCCTACAGATTAGAAAGAACTACTAATATTCACTGAGCACTTACTGCCATGTACCTCATCTGCATTAACACACACTTCTCCCCTAAATAACCGAAGAGGTAGGAGCTGTTCTTGGTTCCCTAAGGCTCAGAAAGATGAAGTCAGCTATTCAAGGCCACAAAACAAAGAAGGGATAAGGTAGGATTCAAATCCATGCCACAATCACTGTATCATCCATCCAGAAAGGGAAACTGAGGCCCAGCAAAGGAAAGGAAACTTCCTGGGTTCACCCCTAACTCACTCTGAAAGCCCGTACCTCCTCCCAGAAACTCACAAGTCCCTGCCACGTGTTTTCAGACACCATCCTCTTACTCCATGCTCCAGGGTAATCAATATGGCTCAAATCAACTGACCTCTATGTCCTCAAACACTAGAGTTCTTCCAACCTGAGTCTTCCCGTTCCCTCCCTGCCCAGGTCATGGCAGCCTGTCCAAACACTCTGTGTCCTTCCTATTGCCAACCTCACTGAGAAACAAATGCCCCAAATTTCTATCTCCCACCTTTTTAAGAAACAAGAAGGAGAAGGAGGGGCCCGGGCTTGCGGCCAGCCCAGGTGCAGGCTGTTGACCAGGATTAGAGGGATTGATATCTGCCAAGCTAGCGCTAATCCTCCTTTCCACCTGTTCCCCTCCAAAATCAACAAACAGCTGTCGTCTCTCTGCTTTGTTCTCTGCCCTTTGTTCCCTCCACATAGGTCTCAGAAGCTCAGCAGCCTAGAACACTGTGAGCAAAGAAGGTGCTCAGAGAACATCTCATCCATCCTCATCCTACACATCTGATGTGATATGATATGATCTTCATTAAACACTTACTGCCACGTACCTCATCTGCATTAACACATATACTTCTCCCCTAAATGGTTCTGGAGGTTCCAACCTTACCACCTCCACTTGTGCAAAGTTGGTGACCCAGAAGACAGGTACAACCCTGGAATGGTCCAGCCATCAGAGCCTGCCCAGTGCCCATCTGGGGACCCTCTCGGGGTCTGGCTGAGTCTCATCTCAGACCACATTGGACCAGTCTTAGCACCTGCCTAATGCCCATGTCAGAGCCCACTAGGACCAACCTCAGACCGTATATGGTGCCACTCTGATGCCCTCCTGAAGCAGGACACTCTTATTCCCTCAGTGACACCTGACACAACACACAGAACCCTCTTGGCACCAGACATGACTTTAGTATTCTCCTGGTGTGTTCAGTGCCACCTTGTTGCCCATCCTCACATATACCCGGGGGCAATCCCAAAGCCACACAATGCCTCATCCTCCCGGCCCTACCTGATGCTGATATCAGAGCCGCCAGTGTCATCCCTGTGTCCACTGCTGATGCCAGTCTCAGCACTCACCTCCTGCTAAGCCTGGCCCACACTTGACTCCCAGGGTGACCCAGGCCAGTCAATGCAGGGGGACGAGGACAGAGTTCAAATCCTGGCTCCCTCACTTGCTCCCTGGGTGACCTCCCTCGAGTGGCTTTATGGAGTCCAGAGCTGCATCTTCAAAATGAGAATGATGATGAGCCAACCACATTGTTACAAATATTCGACCAGCTCGCACACACCTAGACTTAATCTTCCCACAGAGGGCAGGGCTCACCGCAGGGCAGCTGTCCTGTTTACTAAGGAAGAATTTCCCTGAGGGAAGGACAGCAGGCTACTCATCCCTTCTCCGCTCCCACCCACCCCAGAGTCTGCCTCTGCGCCTCACACTGGGGTTTACCCCAATCTCTTCCGCTATTGTTCCCTCCTCCTGGTAAGAGTAGTAGCCCCTCGGGCCGGGCGCGGTGGCTCACGCCTGTCATCCCAGCACTTTGGGAGGCCGAGGCGGGTGGATCACGAGGTCTAGAGATCGAGACCATCCTGGTCAAAAAGGTGACACCCCGTCTCTACTAAAAATACAAAAAATTAGCTAGGCATGGTGGCGCGTGCCTGTAATCCCAGCTACTCAGGGGGCTGAGGCAGGAGAATTGCCTGAACCCAGGAGGCGGAGGTTGCGGTGAGCTATCGCGCCATTGCACTCCAGCCTGGGTACCAAGAGCGAAACTCTGTCTCAAAAAAAAAAAAAAGACTAATAGCCCCTGACCAAGCAAGAATAACCCTTAAAGGAGACTGAACACACCCTCAAATGTGACCTTCTCTTCCCAAACACTGCTTTTCCACTGGGAAGGAAACCAAACCCAGAAAGGGGATTAAGGACGCAGAGCAGGAGAGACAGGAGTTCAGGGCCACTCGCTCGAGTCCCCTGCCCACTTTCTGTTTTCTGCCTTCCGTAGACACTGATATAAAATGAGAAACATAACTAACAACAGCAATAATGGGAATGACACAGGCAATCTCGGAGGTTTCCCTAAGGATCTGGGTTGGAAACCAGTGGAGGTCCTTGTAAATTACAATTCTTGGGACACCTGAGATCTTTCCACCTTTGGGGGGTTGTTATTACTATTTCTCCAGAGCTGGCCAGTCCCTCTGCCAACGGATAACACGAGGTACTCTTCTCTAGGTGTGCAGAACGATCCCCCGAAATATGGCTCTGGGCTTCCACCCCTTTCCCCACCGGAGATGGGCAGTGGAGGTTCTGTGGCACCCATCCTGGCCTCTCTTAGAGGTTCCAAGGAGGATTCTGGGCATCAAGAGACAGCTCTGGGCCAAAACAAAATCAGGTCAGCCCCTGGGTCCAGTGCTGGGCTGCTGCACTCTCTGGGAGGAACCTGCCAGGCATGCTGCACACTCCTCCTCCCAGAAACTCCACACCCACAGCCCTGGGTCTTCCTTACCCCAAGACCCTTGAGTCTATAGGCCCAGAATCCCCCCTCCTGGGACCCTTAACCCTGCATCCTCCTCACTAGAAGACCCCAAAACTCACAGCCACACTTCCATCTCACCCTCATAAAAGCCTGACCTTTGCATTCCTCGCCTCTGGAGCCCCAAATCCACAACTTTGGGGTGCATTCTCACTCTCAGAACCCAAATCCAAAGCACAGGTGCTCCCCTGTGCAAATATTACAAACTCCTCAGTTCTCCAGTTTATCTGTTGCCCGCTCCTAAAGCCACAGCCCTGGGGCACCCCTCCCAAGGCACCACGGCTTTAGCTGGAGGTCCCCTCTCTGTTCAACTGCCCTGGGGTCCCCCTCCTCCTCCCCTACTGGCTGTGTCCCAAGCTAGGCAGGGTGTGTGGTGGAGCTGTAGCTGGGAGGTGAAACGAAGTGATTATATAATCAACCAAAGTCCGTTCCTCTTTTCAGGCAGTATAAAGGCAAACCTCCCCAGCTGGCACCATCTAGAATCCCACCGCCACCATGCTGGCCTCAGGGCTGCTTCTGGTGGCCTTGCTGGCCTGCCTGACTGCGATGGTCTTGATGTCTGTCTGGCGGCAGAGGAAGAGCAAGGGGAAGCTGCCTCCGGGGCCCACCCCGTTGCCCTTCATTGGAAACTATCTGCAGCTGCATACAGAGCAGATGTACAGCTCCCTCATGAAGGTGTCCCAAGGCAGGGAGATGGGTGGCATGGGGTGGGGGCTGCCCAGCTGGCTGGGGATTTGTGGTGGGGGACTGACCAGAGTCTTAGGACCAGAGGGGTCACCAGGAGATGGAGGTGGACCAGAGTCTTAGGAAAGGGGAGCTTTTGAGGTTCAGCATCAGGGTCCTAGCCAGGAAAGATGGGGTCTTAGGATGTCCAGTCCCTTGGCTGTGAGAATCTGCGGGGGAAGCATCCCGGTGCTGGGTCCATTCAGAGTCGGGGCTGCTCCCTCTCACCACTCCCACCCGCCTCCATCAGATCAGTGAGCGCTATGGCCCTGTGTTCACCATTCACCTGGGGTTCCGGCGGGTCGTGGTGCTGTGCGGATACGATGCCGTCAAGGAGGCTCTGCTGGACCAGGCTGAGGAGTTCAGCGGGCGAGGCGAGCAGGCCACCTTCAACTGGCTCTTCAAAGGCTATGGTGAGGGGGTGCCCGAGGGGGAAGTGGCCAGGAAGATGCGATGGCCTGTGTCCCCAGCCTTCTCCCTGACTCTCCTGCCCACCGGAGGCTGCAGCAGAGCCCTGGTCAGGCCTTCTCTCCCCATCTCTGCAGCCTCTCCCTGTGTGTCCCTCTCACCTGTCTCCAGCGTCCCTGTCCAGGTTTCTCCCTGCCTCTGTCACTGGAGTCTCCTTTTTCGCCTCTGTCTCCACATCTGAGGACATCCTGGGTTTCTGTTCTTCAACCCTGGTCCACGTTTCATTTGCCTTTTTGTCGCTCTCAGCTTCTGAGCTTCACGTTTCTCTTCTCTCCCCTTCCCTCTCCTTCCTCTGCCTTAGGATTTCACCATATTCCTACTGCCACAACTCCAGCCTCCATCTCCTGGTAACAGGGTCTCCTCCTCCCAGACCCTCTCTGATTCTGTCTCTGTATTTTTTTCTCTTCTCCAGATTAGCTTAATCTTTCACCATTTTTATTTCCTCCTCTCAGATCTCCTCATATCTCACTTCCTCTTCCTCCAGCCTCCCTCCATCTCTCTCTCTCTTTCTCTCCCGCTTCCTTCCCTTCCTCCATGGAGTGTCCCCGCATCCCTCTGTTTCTCTGCGCAGCTGTCTGGCGTGTTTCTCTTCTGATTCTCTCTCTCTCTCTCTCTCTCTCTCTCTCTCTCTCTCTCTCTCTCTCTCTCTCTCTCTCTCTCTCGTCTCCTGTTTCTCTGACGGAGTTTGCAGCTCCCCTGCACGCTCGCTCTGAATCCATCTCTCCCTCACCCCACTCCCTCTCTGCTCCACCCTTGGGGACCCCTTTGGAGCTGGTCTGCGCCTGCCCCCCTCCCGCCCCCTGACCTCTCCCCCAACCCCCAACCCCGCGTTCACCTCCCCAGGCGTGGCGTTCAGCAATGGGGAGCGCGCCAAGCAGCTCCGGCGCTTCTCCATCACCACCTTGCGGGACTTCGGGGTGGGCAAGCGCGGCATCGAGGAGCGCATCCAGGAGGAGGCGGGCTTCCTCATCGAGGTCCTCCGGGGCACGCGCGGTGAGCAGGAGACCCCTAGTGCTGGGGCGGGAGAAGGAAAACGTCCAGGGCGAAGGACCCGCGCGCGGGCTCTGCCTGGATACGGGGACTCGGTGGGGAAAGGCTCACGAGCTCCCAGCCCTGGAGTCCGGCGCTGGGAATTTGGCTCCCCAGGGCCGTGCATCCCGGAATTCTCAGAATCGCATCAGAGCTCTGAGTTGACTCTCTCCAACCCTCTTCCCCCGCCACACCCGCAGGCGCCAATATCGATCCCACCTTCTTCCTGAGCCGTACGGTCTCCAATGTCATCAGCTCTATCGTCTTTGGGGACCGCTTTGACTATGAGGACAAAGAGTTTCTGTCACTGCTACGCATGATGCTGGGAAGCTTCCAGTTCACGGCAACCTCCATGGGGCAGGTACCCAGCTGCAGCCTGCCCCTGACTTTCCTACCACACCCTGCTAACTGCTCCCCTCCATGGGGACAGGGGCCTCAAACTTCCACACCTCTCCAGACAGTGTCCCCTCAAAATCAGCCCCCAATGTTGAACAACTGGACAGTTGCACCAGAACCCAAGACGGGTGCCCAACACCCAGTCTCCAAGTACACCTGGATATCTCAACAGATGCTCCCCAAAACAGAGCCCGCTGGCAGGAAGCATGCCTTCAGCTCAGCTCTCTCACCTGGGCACGTGTTCCCATTCCCAGCTTTCCATAATTTCCAACAGATGCTCCCTACCCAGTTCTTCTGAATATCTTAACACCTGGACAAGTGGCCACCTCAGCCCACCTCCTGCATACCCAAACACTTGGTGCTGCAAAATCCAGTCCATCATAATCATTTCACATCTACACAAATGTCCCAAATTAGCCCACTGGGATATGTGGCCAAGCACCCTCTACTTGACCCACTTAAATACCTGAACACCTGCACAGGCTCCCTAACCAACACCCCTAAACACATAAATATCTGGACAGATGATTCCTCAGACACCCAGATAAATGTTCCCCAACCATTTCTAATCACACACCTTGCAGAGGTGCCCCCAGTGCATCCCACTTGGCTAGGTAAGCACCTGAACAGGTATCCCCTCCACTTCAACATCTCAACACCAGCCCCACTTCAATACCTGGACACCTGTATCCAGACCCAGTAAGTATCTGGACAGCTGCCTCCAGCCAAGCACACCTGAATGCCTAAGTACCTCGACAGGTGATGCTTCCCTCACACCAGCCCCACCTGAGTAGCTAAACACTTGAACAGGTGTCGTCCAACCCAACTTCACTCGACTATCTGAACACCTAGATGTGTGCTCCAATCCAGCCTCATTTGAATACCTGCAACCTGGATATATGCCTCAGTTCTTCTCATCTAAATTGCTAGATTTTGGGCCCCTAACCCACATGAAAACCTGGATATATATTCCCACCCAACCCCACCGAAATAGCGAAACGCCTGGACAGATGCCTTTAACTCAGTTCCTCCTTTGCTATGAAACAAGTCTCATTCCCATCAGCTCCTGCCCCCTGACAGCTGTCCTTCCCTTCCCATCCTCTCTCTGCAACCCCCAGCTCTATGAGATGTTCTCTTCGGTGATGAAACACCTGCCAGGCCCACAGCAACAGGCTTTCAAGGAGCTGCAAGGGCTCGAGGACTTCATAGCCAAGAAGGTGGAGCACAACCAGCGCACGCTGGATCCTAATTCCCCACGGGACTTCATCGACTCCTTTCTCATCCGCATTCGGGAGGTACGCCCCAGCCGCCAGTGTGGGGAGGTGCAAAGCCAGGTAGAGAGAGGGAAATCAGGCTGGCAGTGGGGAGGGCAGACAACACAGGCCCATGCAAATTAGCCCCCGTCATCATAATCCTCACAACTGGCCCGGTGCGGTGGCTCACCCCTGTAATCTCATCATTTTGGGAGGCTGAGGAGGGTGAATCACCTGAGGTCAGGAGTTCAAGACCAGCCTGGCCAACCTGGTGAAACCTCCTCTCTACTAAAAATACAAAAATGAGCCAGGCATAGTGATGTGAGCCTGTCATCCCAGCTACTCAGGAGGCTGAGACAGGAGAATTGCTTGAACCAGGAGTCAGAGGTTGCAGTGAGCCGAGTTCACACCACTGCACTCCAGCCTGAGTGACAGAGTAAGACTCTGTCAAAAAAAAAAAATCCTCACAATCTCCAGAATCACTTGAACCCAGGAGGCAGAGGTTGCAGTGAGCCGAGATCACATCACTGCACTCCAGCCTGAGTGACAGAGTAAGACTCTGTCAAAAAAAAAAAAAAAAATCCTCACAATCCCAACTATATCAACCACTGCTGTTCCATCTCCTGAGCCCTCACCCACAGGTGGGACTTGTGCACGTGAATTAGAACCGCGAGCCCTTCTGCAGCGCTACCACGTGCCAGGTACTGCGTTATGTGCTCTAAGATAGTCCCCCACTGAACACTCACAACAACAGGCCTTCAAAGAGGTGCATTCATGGCCCCAATTGTACAGATGAGGAAACTGAGGCCCAGAGAGTATAAGTGTCTTGCCTAAGGTCACACAACGAGGAAGCCATGGTTTCCCCAAGCTCAAACCCTGGTCTCTCTGAGCCTAAAGCGGCTGCTTTTAGCCACCATGCTCTGTAACCTATCACGTCCTGGGTATCAGACCCGCCTCTGTAGACAGGTGACCTGGCTTTACCTGGGAGGGTCCCCACCTCCATCTGGATGTCAGTATCCCATGTGGGAAGGCTTTAGGGAGTCCGAAGCTCAGCGAGAAAGGATCAAGGGAGGGGATTCCTCCACAGTAAGCTTCAAGATTTTTAGGGAAGAAATAAAATGCTGTTGCTTACAATTCTGTGCTTGTCTCTCAGAAAAACTTTTTTTCTGACTCTTCATCTTGCCATCTCTGTACTACTTTCTCTTCATCTCCCTTTATCCTTCTCTTTCTAAATATTCCCACTATTAAAAGAGTAACAGGCTGGGCAACATGGTGAAACCCTATCTCTACAAAAAATACAAAAAAAAAAATAGCTGGGCGTGGTGGTGCATGCCTGTGGTCCCAGCTACTCAGGAGGTTGAGGTGGGAAGATAGCTTGAGCCCAGGGGGCAGGGGTTGCAGTGAGCAGAGAAGATGGCACCGCACTCCAGCCTGGGTGACAAAATAAGACCTCGTCTCAAAACCAAATTAATTATTTTTTAAAAAGTAACAGCTGAGCCTGCATGGTCATATGCATATCCAGTTCCAGCTACTCAGGAGGCTGAGGCTGGAGGATTCCTTGAGCCCAGGAGTTCGAGTCCAGCCTGTGCAACTTAGCAAGACCAAGTCTCTATAAGAAAAACTGACCGCTAAGTTGATAACTAAAGGACAGAAGGTCAGCCAGGTAAAGAAGGGGAGAAGCAAGAGCATTTGGGGCAGAGCCAGCAGCCAGGGCAAGGTCTGGAACCTGGAGAGAGCCTGGCAGACCTAGGGTCCCTCATTCCACCTTTGGTCTGGATCTAAGAGAGGTAAATCCAAAGGAAAAGCCCCAGAAGGGCCCCAAGGGCAAGAGGAGTGAGCTTGGATTACAGCCCCCTCTCACCGTAGGAGGAGAAGAACCCCCACACGGAGTTCTACTTGAAGAACCTGGTGCTGACCACGCTGAACCTCTTCTTTGCGGGCACCGAGACCGTCAGCACGACCCTGCGCTATGGCTTCCTGCTGCTTATGAAGCACCCAGAAGTGGAGGGTAAGGCTGGAGGGGAGGGAAGTGGAGGGTAAGGCTGGAGGGGAGGGAAGTGAAGGGACCCAGACCCTCAAAACTCCCCTGGTGCAGTGTCCCCACCTGTGCCAGATCCCAGGACCCTGAGACGTGCCTTGCTGTCCAGACACAGGACAATATCCAGCTGACAGGCATCAACTGAGTCTCATTAGGTGATAAAATATTGAAAATGTCTGCGGTGATTTGTCAGTCATTGCTGTCTCAAGCCCACTGACTGCCCACTGCCCGCTCCTCCGGACCATCCCCTAAGTTCCTCCCTGTGCCTCCCCTGTGATTCTGGCACGACCTGGGTAACAGGATCCTACTCCAACAATGCTGATGTCAGTTATGAATGGTGAGTGGGCGTCCTTCACCCACCTATGACTACCTCCGTGTCGTACATGGAGCCATGTTATCCACCCCATTTTGCCTATTTGGGCTATCATCCCTGCTCTGAGACCCCTAGATACCTAAACACATTCCTCTTCCTCCCCAGCCAAGGTCCATGAGGAGATTGACAGAGTGATCGGCAAGAACCGGCAGCCCAAGTTTGAGGACCGGGCCAAGATGCCCTACACGGAGGCAGTGATCCACGAGATGCAAAGATTTGCAAACATAATCCCCATGGGTCTGGCCCGCAGGGTCACCAAGGACACCAAGTTTCGGGACTTCATCCTCCCTAAGGTGCTGCTTCCCCTGCCCTGGACCACAGGGACTTCCAGCCCCTCTCTGTGTCCTCAGCAACCCACCCCCATTAGAAGCTTTCTAGACTCTGTCCCACTCCCTCAGTCAGTCAAAAAAGACTTTCCCAACCATCACATCCCTTCCACCTTCCCACTTAGAGACTCCTCAATCCTGTGTCTCCCAGACCCTTTGTGTCAGGAGAATCAATCCCATGTTCCCAAACTTCTTCTTTTTTTTTTTTTTTTTTTTTTGTAAAGATGGGGTTTCACCATATGGCCAGGCTGGTCTTGAATTCCTGACCTCAGGTGATCCACCCACCTCAGCCTCCCAAAGTGCTAGGATTACAGGCATGAGCCACTGCGCCCGGCCCAAACTTCTTAAGAATCAGCAGAAGCCTTTCCATTAGGCCTTTTGCCTTAGAGACACAAATCTCAGGTCCCCCAAACACCCTGCCTAGGAGAACATGGACCCCTTGTCTCCCAAACTTCCTGTCTCAGGGACACAAACCTATCCCCCAAAGCTCCTCCCTCAGAAAATCCCAACTCCCATGCCTGCCACTTCCCCTCAACTGGGGCACCCTGGTTCCCCCTCCAGCCCCTGGGTCCTTTCACCAATCCCCCAACCCACCTCATCACATACACCTTCCTCTTCCCTACCAGGGCACCGAAGTGTTCCCTCTGCTGGGCTCTGTGCTGAGAGACTCCAGGTTCTTCTCCAATCCCCAGGACTTCGACCCCCAGCACTTCCTGGATGAGAAGGGGCAGTTTAAGAAGAATGATGCATTTGTGCCCTTCTCCATCGGTAAGAGACCCCTGTTTGCTGCCAGGCCACTGCTCACACCAGCAGGGGCCTCCGTTACCCAGGTCCCCTCTCTGAGGTGTAGCCAGGTATTTCTCCAGCTTGGAAGTTCCTGTAGAATCTACCCCTGAGCCACCAGCTGATCCTCCCTTAACTACCAAGCACCCAGTACCTGCGCCCAGGCAAAAGAGAAGGAAACATCATACCCTGTAGATTTATTTGTCTAGGGTCACACAGCACATGTTTTTGTGATCATGTCTGCAAGTGTATCTGGCAGGAAGGGACATCCAAACCTACCACGGGTACACCTGGCATGGATCACCCCATCTATGGTGGATGTATGATATTATGCCTTTTTCAAAACCCACATAACTGTACAACACAGAGTAAACCCTAATGTAACTGTGGACTCTGGTTAATAATATCAATATTGGTTCAGCAGGGTTACATCTCATAGAAGGAAACTGAGGCTCAGGGAGGATCAGCGCCTCCTCTGAAAGTCTCTCAGGCCATAATATTCCACCCCTCTTCCCTGGGAGAGCCGCAGCTGGAGGTGGGTAGTGGGGCGAGGCTGCACTGAGAGTGGGCTTCACCCCCACCCCTCCTGCGTCTCCTCCTCAGGAAAGCGGTACTGTTTCGGAGAAGGCCTGGCCAGAATGGAGCTCTTTCTGTTCCTCACCACCATCATGCAGCACTTCCGCTTCAAGTCTCCGCAGTCGCCCAAGGACATCGACGTGTCCCCCAAACACGTGGGCTTTGGCACAATCCCACCAAACTACACCATGAGCTTCCTGCCCCGCTGAGCGAGGGCTGTTTCGGTGCCGGGCGGGTGGGCGGGGCTCGCGGGAGGGGCGGGGCTAAGAATGAAGGCAGGATAGGGGGAAAGCAAGGGGCAAGGGGGTTAGAGGGAAGAGAAGAAACAGAAGGGGCTCGTTTCTCCCTGATAAGGTGCTTCCGAGCTGGGATGTGAGGAAGGGAAACCTTACACTATGCTATGAAGAGTAGTAATAATAGCAGCTCTTATTTCCTGAACAAGCACCTCCGTGTAATCTCTGTTCAAAAAGTGTTGCACGCTCACCTCACTTAATTGCCACAAACCTCTGCCAAGGGGAACAGCGCTCATGCCCATTTTACACGTGACAAAGGTGAGGTTCAGAAAGTTGTCTCTATCTGAGGTCTTACAAAATATAATCGCCCAGAAAAATCTTTGAACACAGAACTGTGTCCATAACCCTCTGGACTGATTCTTCAAAAGCACCCCTTCCACTCACAGAATGCCTCATCCACAAAGGCAGTGCTATGTGGAATACCACATTCCACCTGACATTGCCTCTGACCAAGGCACTCACTTTATGGCAAAAAAAACAAAAACGAAAACAAAAACAAAAACACCTCTTCCTCAAGTAAAACAGCTTAATGTGGCATCACATGGCCTGAGCCCCCCAGTCCTGGGGGGGTTTCCAGGCCCCTGGCAGGCAGCTGTCCTGGCTTCACCGAACACTTGCCCACACTCTCACCTACTCAGCATGCTTTGAGCACCACGGTGTAGTCTGTGTTCGCTACCAGGTAAGGCCTCTGTGGTCCATTCAGAGTCAGTCCAGAGACACAACGAGACATGAATGAAACATACAGAGCCAGTCCATTGACAATTTTTGCAGAGCAGAAGTTTTTAATTTTAATGACACTCTGTCATTGTATCTCTTAATGAAGAAGTTGAAGGAGAGAACCATTTTCAGGAATGCTGGGAGGACTCTGGATCAGGACATAGCCATATGGATGTGTATGATCATGTGCAGGCGTGCATATGAGCAAACGATTGCATACGTGTATGCATAAAATACATTCCACTGTGGGATTCTGAACGTGGGGTTCTCCTGATGGATCTGAGGTCTGTTGGAAGACCCTGCTAAGAGTTTCAGAATCACCTGCATGCTCTCAAAGAAGTTAGCGTATGTCCCCCTTAGAAGCTCCCTTACAGCTTTCATGAACATTAAGTCCAAGTTTATTGTAGACCTAAATGAAAAGTGAGCATCTATAAAACTTCTAGAAGATAACGTAGGAGAAAATCTAGATGACCTCAAGTTTGATGATGACTTATTAGATACACACCAAAAGAACAATCCTTGAAAGAAGCAATTGATAAGTTGTGTCATTAAAATTAAAAATTTCTGCTCTGCAAAAGAATTGCCAAGAGAATGGCAATACAAGCTACAGACGGGGAGAACATATTTGCAGGGCACATTCCTGACACAGGACCTACATTCAAAATATACAAAGAACTGTTAAAACTCAACAATAGAAAACAAACAACCCAATTAAAGAATGGACAAGGCCAGGCGCGGTGGCTCACGCCTATAATCCCAGCACTTTGGGAGGCCGAGGCAGGTGGATCACGAGGTCAAGAGATTGAGACCATCCTGGTCAACAAGGTGAAACCCCGCCTCTACTAAAAATACAAAAATGAGCTGGGCATGGTGGTGCGCACCTGTAATCCCAGCTACTCAGGAGGCTGAGGCAGGAGAATTGCTTGAACCCAAAAGGTGGAGGTTCTGGTAAGCCGAGATCGTGCCATTGCACTCCAGCCTGGGTAACAAGAGCGAAACTCCGTCTCAAAAAAAAAAAAAAGAATGGACAAATGATCTGAACAGACACTTCACCGAAGAAAATATACACATAGCAAATACAGAAAGATGCTCCACATCATATGTCAGTAGCGATTTCAAATTAAAACAATAATGATATCTGACTAGCCACCTGTTAGAATGGCTAAAATCCAAAACTGACAACACCAAATGCTAGCAAGGAGGCGGCCCAATAGGAACTGTCATTTATCCACGGTGGGAATGCAAAATGGCACAGCTACTTTGGAAGACAAATTGGCAGTTTGTTGCAAAGCTAAACATATTCTTACTGTGTAATACGAAAACCATGCTCTTCGGTTAATCCCCAGATGAGTTGACATATAACCAAACAAAAACTTCTGCACAGATGTTTGAGCAGCTTTATTCATAATTGCCAAATCTTGTAAGAAACCAAGATGTTCTTCAACAGTGAATGGATAAATGAACTGTGGTATATTTCATACAATGAAATACGACTGGGCGTCATGGCTCACACCTCTAATTACAACACTATGGGAGGCTGAAGTGGGCAGATCATTTGAGGTCAGGAATTCGAGACCAGACTGGCCAACATGGCAAAACCCTATCTCTACTACAAATACAAAAATTAGCCGGATGCAGTGGCACGCCCCTACAGTTCCAGCTACTTGGGAGGCTGAGGTGGAAAAATCACTCGCACCCGTGGGGCGGAGGTTACAGTGAGCCAATGTGGAGCCACTGAACGCCAGCCTGGGTGACAGAGTGAAATTTTGTCTCAAAAAAAAAAAAAAAGAAAAAGAAAGAAAGAAAAGAAATATTATTCAGCAATAAAAAGAAAGCCCACGAAAAGACATAGAAGAACCTGACATGTATTAGGAAAGTGAAAGAAGCCAGTGTTAAAAGGCTATATCCTATATGATTCCAATTATATGGCATTCTGGAAAAGTGAAACTGTGAACACAGTACAAAGATAGTCGTTGCCAGGCGTTTAGGGAGGAGGGAGGGTGACTAGGTGCAGCACAAAAGCCCATAGAACTGTAAAACAGAAAAAATAAACCCCAATGTAAACTACAGACTTTGGTTAATAATAATATGTCAATATTGGTTAATCATTGTTACAAATGTACCATGCTTATACAAGATGTAAGGGGGAAAAGGAAGTATGTAGGAACTTTTGGTGCTTTCTGCTCACTTTTTTTTTTTTTGTAAACGCAAACTGTTCTAAAAATGAAGTACATTGGAAGAAGGAGGGCGGGGGAGGGAGAGAAAAAATTAAATTAAAAGTACAGTAACTGGGCCAGGCGCGGTGGCTCAAGCCTGTAATCCCAGCACTTTGGGAGGCCGAGGCAGGTGGATCACGAGGTCAAGAGATCGAGACTATCCTGGTCAACATGGTGAAACTCCGTCTCTACTACAGATACAAAAAATTAGCTGGGCACGGTGGCGCGTGCCTGTAATCCCAGCTACTCAGGAGGCTGAGGCAGGAGAATTGCCTGAACCCAGGAGGCAGAGGTTGTGGTGAGCCGAGATCACGCCATTGCACTCCAGTCTGGGTAACAAGAGCGAAACTCCGTCTCAAAAAAAAAAAAAGTACCGTAACTGAAAACTAATAAATCAGAATAATCCACTACATTAATAGGCTAAAGAAAAATATATATATAACCATATAAAAGAAGCAGAAAAAATCATTTGGTGAAATTCAACATCTATTCGTATAAAAACTCTCAATAAATTACAAGTAGAGGGGCAAACTCCTCAGCTTAAAAAGAAGTATCAATAAAAACCAATAGCTATGCCAAGCATGTTGGTTCACACCTGTAATTCCAGCACTTGAGGAGGCCAAAGTGGATGGATCACTTGAGGAGTTCAATACCAGCCCGGCCAAAAAGGCAAAACCCCATCTCTACTAAAAATACAAAAATTAGCTAGGCCTGGTGGCTGGCACCTATAGTCCCAGCTACTCAGGAGGCTGAGACAGGAGAATTGATTGAACCCAGGAGACAGAGTTTGCAGTGAACTGAGATCATGCCACTGCACTCTAGCCTGGGCAACAGAGCGAGACACCAAAAGATACTGGCTAAACCAATTATGATGCATTCATTTGATAGACTTTGTCCATCAGAATCCCAGCAAAAACATATGAGAGCTTCATGGAGGACTTCTTAATGGACGTGAAGGAAACCTACAAGACGCTGAAGCACTCGACGGCTTACAGTAAGGAGAAGCCATCACTGTCCCGTGGTGGAACCGTGCGGTGAGAAGAAGCAGTTTCTGAAACCAAGATGGACCACACAGGGGTAAAAGAGAGCCCCCAGCAGGAGGGCGTGGTTTCCAGCAGAGGAATACAATCACTGCTAACACACTGCCCGGCAAAATAATCTGATATTGCTCTTCTCTCAACCCTCCATTGGGCCAAACCCCCAATTTTTATTTTATTTATTTTCTTAAGACAGAGTCTCTCTCTGTCGCCCAGGCTGAAGTGCAATGGTGTGATCTCGGCTCACTGCAACCTCCGCTCCCGGGTTCAAGTGGTTCTCCTGCCTCAGCCTCCCAAGTAGCTGGGATTACAGGTGCGTGCCACCATGCCCGGCTCATTTTTTATATTTTTAGTAGAGATGGGGTTTCACCATGTCAGCCAGGATGGTCTCAATCTCCTGATCTTGTGATCCAGCCACCTGGGCCTCCCAAAGGGCTGGGATTACAGGCATGAGCCATCGCGCCCAGCCCCC
>CM052668.1:28880074-28892947 GCA_028533165.1 Leontopithecus rosalia | reverse complement strand
TTTTTTTTTTTTGAGACGGAGTTTCGCTCTTGTTACCCAGGCTGGAGTGCAATGGCGCGATCTCGGCTCACCGCAACCTCCGCCTCCTGGGTTCAGGCAATTCTCCTGCCTCAGCCTCCTGAGTAGCTGGGATTACAGGCAGGCGCCACCATGCCCAGCTAATTTTTTATATCTTTAGTAGAGACGGGGTTTCATCATGTTGACCAGGATGGTCTCGATATCTTGACCTTGTGATCCACCTGCCTCGGCCTCCCAAAATGCTGGGATTACAGGCTTGAGCCACTGCGCCTGGCCTAGTTCCAGTTTTGACTACTTCCCCACTGACTGAGGGGAGGGATAAGAGAGCAGCAGGAAACCCAGAAGCCACATGTCGTATTTCATAAGGAACAACTGAATAACAAGTGTTCATGCAGACCCTAATCATGCTGTGTACTGTCTCTTGGGAGGAGGCTGAAAATCTTTGACTTACCCAACCTTCCATGCATGACAGAAAGATTCATGAACTCTTGCAAATTACAGTCTCTATACCGAAGACTTGAAATATTATAATCACTGTCCATAGAGTCATAGTTTCTGCTAAAGTTTGAGTGTCCCTGTCAAAACTCATGTTGGAACCTGAATTCCCAGTGTGGTAATGTTAGGAGGTGAGACCTAATGGGAGGCATGTAGGTCGCATGAGCTCCACCCTCATGGGTGGTTTGAGGCCTTTCTCAAAGGAGCGAGTGAGGTCTCGCTTTTGCAAACCTGGATTAGTTTTCATGGGAGAACCATCAAAAATTGAGGACACCGCTCATGTGCTGCCCCTTCACAAATGTCTCCTTCCCCTTTATGATACAGCATGAAAGTCATCTCAGAAGCCAAGCAGACACTGGCATTATGCTCTTGGACTTTCCAGCCTCCAAAATCATGAGCCAAATAAGCCTCTTTTTTGTGTAAATTACCCAGTCTCTGGTATTCTGTTACAGCAACGGAAAATGAACTAAGCCTCTGAGACTCAACATTTTCTAATACAAACCTTTAAGAACTGCTGTAACAATTATAATCGACAATATTGTCTGGGCATGGTGACTCCCGCCTGTAATCCCAGCACTTTAGAAGGCCAAGGCAGGTGGATCACTTGGGGTCAGGAGTTCGGGACCAGCCTGATCAAAATGGTGAAACCCTGTCTCTACCAAAAATACAAAAAAAAAAAAAAATTAACCAGATATGGTGGTATATGCCTGTAGTCCCAGCTACTCGAGAAACTGAGGCTCAAGAATTGCATGAACGTGGGAGGTGGAGGTTGCAGTGAGGCGAGATCACATCACTGCACTACAGCCTGGGTGACAGAGTGAGACTCCAACTAAAAATAATAATTTTAAAACATTTCCAAGATGGGGAACAAACACAATGACATACCTCATTTATTCAGTGAATTACTCAAGATACTCACCTAGACCTATTTGCCAGAAATCTGGTGTTCTTACCTTGAGTTCTCTTCTCAGTCCTCATCTTCAGCTGTTGAAACACTCAGGACTCTGAGCTTGCCCCAAAGGAACAGTCCCCATCCTTACCCTCTGCTAATGGGGCTGTACACCTCTGTGCATGATTTGACAATATCAGTCAAAACTATTTTTTAAGTATTATTTGATTGAGCAACTCCATATCTAATAATTTATCCTGTAGCTGTACTTTATGTGAAAAATGACCTATGTACAAGCTTATTTGCTGCAGTTTTAAAAGTGAAAGATTGGAAATGACCCACATGTTCATCATTAGAGATCTGACTAAATCATACATGCATACAATGAAAGGCTGTGTGGGTTAGGATCCCAGCAGGAACGATAAGTCATATGAAAATAGGATAGTTGAGTATAATGAGAGGACTATTTCCAAATTGAGGGCAGCATTAAGGGGAATCCTGGAAGCCAATGACAGTGAGGCTCCCTTGCCACCCCATCCCTGAAAGTGGAAACGGAGGAAGTAGTTACTGGAAACCAGTGAGACCTTTAGTATAAAACGGAGTTAGGCTGGGTGCGGTGGCTCACGCCTGTAATACCAGCATCTTGGAAGGCCAAGGCTGGCAGATCACTTGAGGTCAGGAGTTCGAGACTAGCCTGGCCAACATGGTAAAACCCTGTCTCTACTAAAATTAGTAGCAAAAATATGGCTAATGGGCATGGTGGCATACTCCTGTGATCCCAGCTACTCGGGAGGCTCTGTCTGAGGCACAAGAATCACTTGAACCCAGAAGGCACCACTGCACTCCAGCCTGGGAGACAGAGCGAGACTCCATCGGAAAAAAAAAAAACAAAAACCAGAGTCAAGAGCAGCCATGGACAAGTCAAACAGGTGGCCAAACCTGTCCATGGGGGAGAGGAAAATGTAAGTCTTACCTAAGGAAAGGATCAGTGGGAGAAAAGAAACATTTTCAAAACAATATAAGCCAGGCATGGTGGCTCACCACGCACTTTGGGAGGCTGAGGTGGGCGGATCACCTGAGGTCAGGAGTTCCAGACCAGCTTGGCCAACTTGGTGAAATCTTATCTCTATTAAAAATACAAAAGTTAGCCATGTGTGGTGGTAGGCGCCTGTAGTTACTCAAGCCTGTAATCCCAGCATTTTGGAAGGCCAAGGCAGGTGGATCACCTGACGTCAGGAGTTCGAGACCAGCCTGGCCAACATGGTGAAACTCCAACTCTACTAAAAACAAACAAAATTAGCCGGACATGGTGGCTCACACCTGTAATCCCAGCTACTCCGGAAGCTGAGGCATGAGAATCGCTTGACCCGGGAGGTGGAGGCTGTAGTACTGTGCCACTGCACCCCAGCCCCGATAACAGAGCAAGACTCCAACCAAAAAAGAGGAAAAAGAAGGAAAGGAAAGGGGAAAGGGGAAAGGGGAGGGGAGGGGGCAGGGAAGGGGAGGGGAGGGGAGGGAAAAGGTAGCAAACAGACTGAGAAAACAGTGTCCTAAAAGTATCATTTAAAGCCTGAATCCAGCATGTCTGCCTCCTCTTGAGCTGCCCCATAGCTTCTAAAAATAGATTCTCATTTCTGCTTAAACTAGTCTGAGTTAGGTATCTACCATTCGCCACAGTTGAAGTGCTAACAGCAGATCTTTAAAGAAAAGTTGAAAAAAATTGTATGGTAAAACCCCACCTAGGTTTTATAACTAGCATTACTGTTCTTGCTTTATCACCTAGCCACGGACATCCATCCCTCCATCCTTCTACCCATCCATCCATCCTTTCTTCTGAGGCGTTTCAAAATAAGTTGCAGACATCAATGCACTTCATCCCTAACAATTCAGCAAGGAACATCATTTTGGATTCTTCATAATGAGACACCCCTGGACACTTAGAAACAAGATTTTATTACTAGAATAAGAATTTGAGGCCCAGCACAGTGGCTCACCCCCTAATCCCAGCCCTTTGGGAGGCTGACTTGAGGTCAGAAGATCAAGACCAGCCTGGCCAACATGGAGAAACCCCACCTCTACTAAAAATACAAAATTAGCTGGGCATGGTGGTGCACACCTGTGGTCCCAGCTACTCAGGAGGCTAAGGCAGGAGAATCACTTGAACCCGGAAAACAGAGGTTGCAGTGAGCCAGATCACTCCACTCCACTCTAGCCCAGGCGACAGAGTGAGACTCCATCTTAAAAAAAAAAAAAAAAGAATTTGAGAATCTCAGACTCCCCAAATCCTGAAATGGGGAACATCCAAAAGTGTAGAATTCAAGATCCTCTGCACTCATCAACCACAGCTTCTCCACAGTGGCCGATCTTCCCTAGAAGTGAGGTTTCCTTCCAGCAGCAGTCCTAACTCAGTCCTAACCACAGCTTATGGGGAAGGGTATGGCTGCAACCAGTTTGTTTTGTGTCTTTCCACGGGAAGGGTTTGTGGTTGGCTGACTGCCACATACAGGGAGGGTTGACAGAGAATGAAGAGGGAATGAGGGTTAATCCCTATAATCCCAAAGCTGCCCAGAAAAGAATGGGCGAGGCTGCAAATACCATGAGAGGCAGTGAGCACAATCACGTTCCCTCCACCAGCTCCCAAGATCTTACTTGTCCCGACCGATGCTGCTCGTCCCCACGCCAGACTTTGAAAGGGCCACTCCCGATTTAGCAACGGAACCAAGCTCAGCTCTTGACTCAACTGAAATCCCAGGCATGGGGTTGACAGGGGGCAGGGTTGGGGAAGCAGGAGTGCAAGGTCATCGTCCAGGCTTTGCCACATCTCCCCATGTCATCTTGGGAAGGGTGATGGCCACTTCTCTCCCACCTTCGCAGGTTTTCTGTAAAAGCCAAAAGTGCTGTTGTAAACAGTGCCACAATGAACATACGTGTGTCTTTATAATAGAACGATTTATAATACCCAGTATTGGGATTGCTGGATCAAATGGTATTTCTAGTTCTAGGTTCATTGTGGCACCGTTTACAATAGCAAAGACTTGGAACCAACCCAAATGCCCATCGATGGTAGACTGGATGAAGAAGATGTAGCACATATATACCATGGAATACTGTGCAGTCATAAAAAAGGATGAGTTCATGTCCTTTGCAGGGACATGGATGAAGCTGGAAACCATCATTCTCAGCAAACTGACACAAGAACAGAAAACCAAACACCACATGTTCTCACTCATAAGTGGGTGTTGAACAATGAGAACCCAAGGACACAGGGAGGGGAACATCACACACCAGGGTCTGTTGGGGGATGGGGGGCTAGGGAAGGGATAGCAGGATGTGGGGGGATCAGGGAGGAATAACTTTAGGAAAAATACCTAATGTAGGTGAAGGGGGATGGATGCAGCAAACCACCAAGACATGTGTACAGCTATGTAACAATCCTGCAGGATCTGTACACGTGCCCCAGAACTTAAAGTATAGTACTTTTTTAAAAGCCCAAAGTGTGACCAGATGGCCAAGAGCTTGGAAACACTCGTGGGGGCAGCGATCATACCAGCTGGCAATGTGCTGAGTGTTCCTTTCATGTCAGGCACTGTTCTAGGCACTTTCCATTTTTCAATGAACTTAATCCCTACAGCAAACCCAAAGGTGAGATGCTGCCCTTATTCTCATTGCACAAATGAGTAAACTGAGGCACAAATAAATCAAGTAATTCACCCAATGCAGTCTGGCTCGAGAGCCTACAATCTTACCCATCACACTAACCTTAGATAATATTGAGCAAAAGAAGCCAGACATAAAGGTACACTCTGCATGATTCACTTTATATAAAGAACAAAACTCAGTAAACTAATTAATGATGCTTGAAGTCAAGATAGAAGCTCCTTACAGGGATGAAGTAAGGGTGACTGAAAAGGCATCTGAAGTACTTATAAAAACAGGTGGGTTTTTTTGTGGGTTTTGTTTTGTTTTGAGACAGAGTCTCGCTCTTCTGCCAGGCTGGAGTGCAATGGCGCGATCTCGGCTCACTGCAATCTCCACCTCCCGGGTTCAAGCCATTTTCCTGCCGCAACCTCCTGAGTAGCTAGGACTACAGGCATGTGCCACCACATCCGGCTGATTTTTTGTATTTTTCATAGAGACGGGGTTTCACTGTGTTAGCCAGGATGGTCTTGATCTCCTGACCTCGTGATCCACCCTCCTTGGCCTCCCAAAGTGCTGAGATTACAGGCATGAGCCACCACACTCAGCCCAGAGACCCACATCTCTAAAAATAATGCAAATATTGGCCAGGCATGGAGACTGAGACAGGAAGATCACGTGAGCCCAGGAGTTCAAGGTTCCGGTGAGCCATGATCACGCCACTGCACTTCAGCCTGGACTGAAGCAAGACCGTATAAAAACAAACAGAAGGACCTAACTGTAAGTGCCCAAGCTATAAAAACACAGGAATGAGTTTCGTGACACTGGGTCCTTGGCAATAATTTCTTGGATGTGACACCAAAAGTACAAATAACAAAAGAAAAAATAAACCAATTGGGCTACATCCAAATTAAAAACGTCTGTGCATCGAAAGACAGAATCAACAGAATCAAAAATTCACTGATATTACTGAAACCAATTTCTACTTCAAGCAGATAGTTTGTACCACAGCAACTAAAGTTTTTCTTCCGCAAGTTGAGTCCTCTCCCTCCAAAAAGAAAGTGTAGAAATTCCAGAAGGATTAAGTCCTCTTAAGAAAATAATTCCAGGCCAGGCATGGTGGCTCATGACCATAATGGGCCAAGGTGGGCAGATCGCTTGAGCCCAGGAGTTTGAGACTAGCCTAGGCAACACAGTGAGACCCCTGCCTCTACGAAAAAATACAAAAATTAGCTAGAGATGTGCATTGTGGCGTATGCTTATACTCCCAGCTACTTGGCATACTAAGGTGGGAGGACTGCTTGAGCCCAGGAGGTTGAGGCTGCAGTGAACCATGATCATACCACTGCACTCCAGCCTGGAGCGAGACCCTGTCTCAAAAATAAATACATAAATAAATAAATATTTCTACAGGCCGGATGCAGTGGCTCACAATTGTAATCCCAATGCCTTGGGAGGCCAAGGCAAAAAGATAGCTTGAGCCCCAAAATTTGAGACCAGCCTGGGCAACAAAGCAAGACCCTGTCTCTACCAAAAAGTATTTAAAAATTAGCCAGTGTGGTGGTGCACACCTGTAGTTCCAGCTACTAGGGAAGCTGTAAAATAGAAATTTTTGTTCAGAAGGAGCCCACAGAGCCACCACATCTGCCACATGCTCAACCAATCTCTACCCAGGGAGCCAGAGCCTCCAGAAGATTGTGCCTACCACTTCACCAGCCACAGGCTGAGGCTTCCATCCAGACAGAATCTGTGACTGTGAAGAATCTAGACAGAGAGCAGAGAAAGATGGCAGAACAGACTCTGTGGCAATCATCCTCCCACAGAAACATCAATTTGAGCAACTATGTACACACACAAAATATACTACAAAGTTATAGAAAGCAAAACAATATGGTACTAGCATAAAAACAGACACCTATGCCAATGGAACAGAATAGAAAGCCCAGAAATAAACCCAGGAATTTACAGCCAACTGATTTTTGACAAAGGCACCAAGAGCACACAATGTATAAAGGATGATGTCTTCAATAAATGATGCTAGGAAAACTGCATATCCATGCAGACGTGCAGAA
Organism: Leontopithecus rosalia; assembly: GCA_028533165.1. Lineage (NCBI taxonomy): Eukaryota > Metazoa > Chordata > Mammalia > Primates > Cebidae > Leontopithecus > Leontopithecus rosalia. The sequence goes on along the minus strand of CM052668.1, from coordinate 28,885,837 downwards.
GAATAAAATTAGACCCATATCTCACACCATATACATAAATAAAGATGAATTAAAAACTTAAATGTAAAACCTGAAACTGTGAAACTACTAGAAGAAAACACAGGGGAAAGCTCCATGATGTTGGTCTGGGCATGAATTCTTCAGATATAATCACAAAAGCACAGGCAAGAAGAGCAAAAATAGAAAAATAGGATTACATCAAACTAAAAGCTTCTGCACAGCAAACAATTAAGAGAGTGAAGACACAACCTACACAATTGGAGAAAAGATTTGCAAACTAAAAAAAAAAAAAAAAGATAAAAAGGCCCGGCACGGTGGCTCAATCCTGTAATCCCAGCACTTTGGGAGGCCAAGGTGGGTAGATCACAAGGTCAGGAGTTTGAGACCAGCCTGGCCAACATGGTGAAACCCCGTCTCTACTAAAAATATGAAAAATTAGCTGGGCATGGTGGCATGTGCCTGTAATCCCAGCTACTCAGGAGGCTGAGGCAGGAGAATTGCCTGAACCCAGGAGGTGGAGGTTGCGGTGAGCCGAGATCGTGCCATTGCACTCCAGCCTGGGTAACAAAAGCGAAACTCCGTCTCAAAAAAAAAAAAATGATTTGCAAACTATACATCTCATAAGGGGTTGATATCCAAATTAGATAAGAAACTCAAACAACTCAACAACAAGAAAACAAACAACCCAATTTAAAACTAGGCCAAAAACCTGAACAGCTGTTTCTCAAAGGAAGGCATACAGGTGGCCAACAGGTATATGACAAAATGTTCAACATCACTGCTTATCAGAAAAATGCAAATCAAAACCACAGTGAGATATCACCTCACTCCTGCTAAAAGGGCTGTTCTCAAGAAGACAAAAGATTACAAGTGCTGACGAGGATGTGGCAAAAGGGAACCCTGACACACTGTTACTGGGATGTAAATTCGTACAGCCATTATGGAAAACAGTGTGGAGGTTCCTCAAAATATTCCAAATAGAGCTGTCATATGATCCAGCAATCCCACTACTGGGTGTGTACCCAAAATAGATAAAATTAGTATGTATGGCCAGGTGAGATGGCTCACGCCTGTAATCCCAATGCTTTGGGAGGCCAAGGCAGGTGGATCACCTGAGGTCAGGAGTTCAAGGCTAGCCTAGCCAACATGGAGAAACCCCCATCTCTACCAAAAAATACAAAAATTAGCTGGTCATAGTGGCGTCACCTCTGCAGGTGACGCCTGCAGAGCTACTCGGGAAGCTGAGGAGGGAGAATCACTCCAACCCGAGGCTTCAGGGAGCTGAGATCATGCCACTGTACTCCAGCCTGCACGACAGAGAGAAAGTCTGTCTCAGAAAAAGAGAAAAAAGAATGTCCAGAGCAGCTTATAGCCAAAAACTGGAAACATCCACAGGTGAATGGATAGAGAAATTATGGTATATTCATACAATGAAATACATAGCAAGGCTGGCCCAGTGGCTCTGGCCAATCATCCCAGCACTTTGGGAGACTGACACAGGCAAACTGCTTAAAGCCAAGAGTTCAAGACCAGCCTGGGCAGCATAGTGGGAGCCCATCTCTAAAAAAAATAAAAATTAGCTGTCCATGACGGTATGGGCCTGTAGTCCCAGCTACTTGAGGTGCCAAGGCGGGAGGATCACTTGAGTTCAGGAGGTCCAGGCTGTGATCACACCACTGCACTCCAGCCGTGGTGACAGAGGAAGACCTGCCTCAAAAAAATAAAAAGGAAAGGAAAAGAAAGAGGGAGGGAGGGAGGGAGGAAGGGAGGGAAGAAGGGAGGGAGGGAGGGAGGGAGGAAGGAAGGGAGGGAGCAATACATATCATTTCTGATTTTTTTTTTTTTAATAGCCATCCTAATGAATGTGAAGTGATATCTCTTGGTTTTGATTTGCATTTCCCTGATGGCTACTGATTTTGAACATCTTTTCAGAAACGGGTCTTTTTAAGATGGGAGAAACATAGCTTATAGGATTTTTTCTCTTTTTTGAGGCAGAGTCTCACTCTGTCGCCCAGCCTGTAGTGTAGTGACACAATCTCGGCTCACTGCAACCTCCACCTCTCAGGTTCAAGCAATTCTCTCACCTCAGCCTCGAGTAGCTGGGATTACAGGCGGCCACCACCACCTCCAACTAATTTTTGTATTTTTAGTAGAGATGGGGTTTCACCATTTTGCCAGGCTGATCTTGAATTCCTGACCTCAGTTGATCCACCCGCCTCAGCCTCCCAAAGTACTAGGATTACAGACATGAGCCACCGCACTCAGCCATGTATTTTCATTTCTATGAAATGCTGATCAATAGTGAGAAGAAAAAAAACTAGAACAGGGCTGGACGCAGTGGCTCAAGCCTGTAGTCCCAGAACTTTGGGAGGCTGAGGCAGAACAACTGATTCAGCACAGGAGTTTGAGACCAGCCTGGGCAACATAAGCAGACCTCTGCCTCTACAAAAAAATTTAAAAATTACTCAGTTATGGTGGTACATGCCTGTACTTCAGGTACTCAGGAGGCTGAGGCGGGAGGATGGCTTCAGCCAGGGATGCCAAGGTTGGAGTGAGCAGTGATCACACCACTGCACTCCAGCCTGGGAGGACAGAGCAAGGCCCTCTCTCAAAAGAAGAGGAGAAAAAATAAAACTAGAATAATGGTTGCCCAAGGTATATAGAGCACAGTTGACTACGAAGGAGTATGAAAGAGCTTTCTCTCTCTCTTCTTTTAATTATTATTTTAGAGAATAGGGTCTCTGTCACCCAGGCTTGAGTGCAGTGGTGTGGTCATAGCTCACTGCCGCCTGGAAATCCTGGGCACAAGTGATGCTCCACCTCAGCCTCTTGAGTAGCGAGGATTACAAGCAGGCACCACCACACTTGGCTAATTTTTTTTTCTTTTTTTTGTAGAGACGGGAGTCTTACAATGTTGCAAAGCCTGGTCTCAAATTTCTGGCCTCAAGTGATTCCCCCGCCTCAGCCTCTTATAGCTAGAATTACAGGCATGAACCACCATGCCCAGCTCCAAGACCACTTTCTGGGATGATGAAAATACTCTCTATCTTCATAGGGATTCGGATGCATTCAAAATTCAGCAAATGTTCACTTATGATGTGTGTATTTTATCACATGCACATTTTACCTAAAGAAATTGTCTGCCGGATGCAGTGGCTCACGCCTGTAATTCCAGCACTTTGGGAGTCGAGGAGGGCAGATCACAAGGTCAGGAGTTTGAGACCCCCCTGGTCAACATGGTGAAACTCCATCTCTACTAAAAATACAAAAATTAGCCAGGTGTGGTGGCACACACCTGTAATCCCAGCTACTCAGGAGGCTGAGGCAGGAGAATTGCTGCTTGAACCCGGGAGACGGAGGATGCAGTGAACCGAGGTCACGCCACTGCACTCCACCCTGGGCGGCAGAGCAAGATTCCATCTCAAAAAAAAAAAAAAAGAAAAAAAGAAAAGAAACGAAACTGTTAAGGGAAAATTCCAACTACACAAGTTCACATGAACTATGACACAGTAAAGAGAAATCAAGTCCTCCAGCTGGCAATGGAGTGGGATCTGGCACACCAGAGTGGGGCTGACCTAAGCCCAATGTGACACAGTGTGCTGTTCTACAGGAAGGAAGGCTGCATGTGCAGTCCAGATGCCAGTGGGCAGAAGGACAGGATGTCGGAGGATGCGCCCGCTCGCTGCCCATTGCTGCCGTTCTCTCCGTGAGATAAGAATCAGGATCATCCACAAAGACTGAGGTAAGGGAAAAGGGTCTTAGAGTTTGAAGAGGCAGGAAAAAAAAAAAAGGACAGGACTAGGGTGGGGCTGTGGGGGCGGCGCATCCCAAGAGAAGGCAATGAGGAGGCAAGCAATTCAGCCGCCGCGGTGGCTCACGCCTGCAATCCCAGCACTTTGGGAGGCTGAGGCGGGTGGATCATGAGGTCAAGAGATCGAGACCATCCTGGCCAACATGGTGAAACCCCATCTCTACTGAGAATACAAAAAATTGGCTGGGTATGGTGGCCCGTGTCTGTAACCCCACTACTCGGGAGGCTGAGGCAGGAGAATCGCTTGAACCCAGGAGGCGAAGGTTTTGGTGACCTGAGATCACACCATTGCACTCCAGCGTGGGCAACAAGAGGGAAGCTCCGTCTCGGAAAAAAAAAAAAAGAACAGAAAAATTGGCCAGGGCTGTTGATGCACGCCTGTAGTCCCAGCTACTCGGGAGGCTGAGGAGGAGAATCCCTTGAGCCCAGGAGATCAAAGCTGCAATGAGCTATGATCATACCACTATACTCCAGCCTGGGTGACAGAGTGAGACCCTGTCTCAAAACAAACTAACGAACTAAATGCCCTTCTCATAAATCCCAGTTTTCCCGATCAGATGTGCAACCTCCACCTCCCAAGTTCAAGAGATTCTCCTGTCTCAGCCTCCCAAGTAGGTGGGATTACAGGCATGCACCAACATGTATAGCTAATTTTTTTCATATTTTTAGTAGAGACTGGGTTTCCCCATGTTGGTCAAGCTGGTCTCAAACTCCTCAGCTCAGGTGATCTGCCCGACTCGACCTCCCAAAGTGCTGGGATTACAGACGTGAGCTACCGCACCCGGCGCACCCGGCCTCATTAGGCCCCTCCTAATCAAGTTCTAGGGTAAGGGAAAAGTTGCTCACAGGGTTGGCGTGAACCCAGCACTGCACCCTCCCCTTAGAAGTAGGGGGTAGATGCCAAGGGAAACTGGAGCTCTATAATCCCACCATCAACCCTTCAACCCTCTTCCAGGACCTGCCCCAACCAGCCTTTCCAGGACTGAAACAACAGCATGGGCCCCACCTCCATCCCACTGTATACGTGGGACCTAGGGTGTCAGATTCCCCAGGACCTCCAACCACTTCCTCCTCTGCCCCTCTGGGAACAGCAATCCTGGTGCACACCCACGAATCTGGGGAGGTACCCACACCTCCACCTGGCCGCCCAGACCCTTGACCTCAGGGGCTCTCCACCCAGCCTAGCCCCTGGCACCAGAGTTCTGGCCCAGCTCCAGGCCTTGCAATCTGCTCCTGTGACCCGTAGCTATATTCCCAGCCACTTGGGAGGCTGAGGCAGGACAATCGCTTGAACCCAGGAGGTGGAGGTTGCCCTGAGCCAAGATCTTGCCACTGCACTCCAGCCTGGGTGACAGAGCAAGACTCCATCTCAAAAAAAAAAAAAGAGAGAAAAAGAGCCTCCTTCCAAAAATTCACAGAAAATGTGTATTATGCAAAAACTATGCATGGAGTTCAATTTTTTCTTTTTTTTTTTCTACAAAAATAAACTCGTACTAACCTGTTATAACTTGTCTGAACAGGATCTAGTTTGAGGCACTAAAATAAAACATCAGATTGAAAAGAGCCCTTATCAGAGCAATGTGAATTCTCAAATTGAAGCAAGAACAAGCACCAAATTGATGGTGAGGCTTGGGTGGAGGAATGACGAAATCACTGATGTTTTACAAAAAGTTGACAGTGCCCCAAAGAAATTAGCCATTTACAAATAGATAACTTGTTTTGAGAAGGGACGAGGCGGGGCATGGTGGTTCATGCCTGTAATCCCAGCACTTTGGGAGGCTGAAGCAGACGGATCATTGGAGCTCAGGAATCTGAGACCAGCCTGGGCAACATGGTGAAACCCCATCTGTACAAAAAAATACGTAAATTAGCTGGGCATGGTGGTGTGCACTTGTAGTCCCAGCTACTCAGGAGGCTGAGGTGGGAGGATCCCTTGAGCCTGGAGGTGGAGG
>CM052668.1:28833670-28879574 GCA_028533165.1 Leontopithecus rosalia | reverse complement strand
GCCTGTAATCCCAGCACTTTGGGAGGCTGAAGCAGACGGATCATTGGAGCTCAGGAATCTGAGACCAGCCTGGGCAACATGGTGAAACCCCATCTGTACAAAAAAATACGTAAATTAGCTGGGCATGGTGGTGTGCACTTGTAGTCCCAGCTACTCAGGAGGCTGAGGTGGGAGGATCCCTTGAGCCTGGAGGTGGAGGCTGCAGTGAGCCATGATTGCGCCACGGCACTCCAGCCTAGGGGACAAAGTGAGACCTTATCTTGAAGAGATGAGACCACGTTGAAGATGAAGCCCCCTGTGCATACCATACACATCAATTTTTGCAGAAAAAAATTAAATCTGTTCATGCCTTAATTAAAGAGGACTTATAAGTAACAGCAGAAACAATAGCCAATACTATAGACCTCTCAATGGGTTCAGCTGACACAATTCTTTTTTTTTTTTTTTAGACATGGTTCTCGCTCTGTTGCCCAGGCTGAGTACAGTGGCGGGACGGAGGCTCACTGCGGCCTCCACCTCCTGTGGAGCAAAACACTGTCTCAAAAAAAATAAAGAAGTAGGGGGTAGATGTCAAGGGAAATTGACTGTCTTTGTGTATCTGTATCTGTTTCCGTCTCTGTCATTCTCTTCTCCCTCAGTCTCTGCGTCTAGCTCTGTCTCTTCCTCTCTCTGTCTCTCACACTTTTTCTCTCCATCCTTCCATGTCCTTCTCTGTCTCTCAGTCAATGTCCATCTCACTGTCTCTCCACTCAATCTATCTTGTCTTTCTCTAGGTCTGTGTCTAAAAAACCAGGCCCAGGGCCCGAATGTCCAAAAAAAAAAAAAAAAATGGAGAAAGCTTTGCCCCCTCCCACAGCACCTTTCCAGCTGGCCGTGAGCCCTGGGGCCGCAGGAAAGGTACAGCAGGATGACGGGAGGGGATTAAAGCTCACTTCGAGAACAAGAGTGGGGTGAAGGAGGAGGGTGTGGGCCAAAGCAACTTAAGAACAATCTCTTCCCCACAAGCACACCCAGAGCTGCCGGGTATGTGCCTGAAACAGCCGCAGCCAGCGTCTCCCGAAGCTCAGCAGGTAAAGGGTCCCGGTGAGGGATGCAGAGGGGGAGGGGGTGGCTCCCAAGAGAGGGTGGGTCGTGGGCTCCAACCTCTGTCTCTAAGACTGGTTAGGAATCTTTTTTGCTGCCTCCTCCCAGAGTGCTGAGGTCTCTGGGTCTCTGTTCTGGGCACTGGGATTTCTGTATTGGCGGTTCACCCAGGGGGTGGTATCTCTCTCTGCAATATGACCCCGTGGTTTGAGGTTTCTGCCTGTGCCCTTCCTCTCTCTCCTCTCTCAGCTGGAGTGCACTGGCTTGATCTCATTTCACTGCAACCTCTGCCTCCCGGGTTCTAGTGATTCTCCTGCTTCAGCTTCCCGAGTAGCTGGGATTACATGCACTTGCCACCACGCCTGGCTAATTTTTTTTTTTTCACCATGTTGGCCAGGCTGGTCTCGAACTTCCAACTTCAGGTGATCAACCTGCCTCAGCCTCCCAAAGTGTGGGGATTACAGGCGTGAGCCACCGCGCCCAGCCTCAGTCTCTCGATTTGCCCTTTGCAGTCTACCCCTGTCTTTGCCTGTCCGACGTTCCCTGCCTCTCTTACCTTATTCTCTCTCCTCTCTCTCTCCATCTCTGTCTATGTGACTCTGTGTTTCTGTTTCTGTCATTCCCTTCTCCTTCAGTCTCTGTGTCTAGCTCTGTCTCTTTCTGTCTCTCACCCTTTTTCTCTCCGTCCTTCTCTGTCCATCTCTGTCTCTCAGTCAACGTCCCTCTCGCTGTCTCTCCACTCAAGCTCTCTTGTGTTTCTCCAGCTCCGTGTGTCTCATTCTGTCTCTTTCTTCCTCTAGTCTGTCAGCCTCTCTCCTCTGGGATGTGCTCCCTGTCTGACTCTCCCTATCTCTGTGTTTGTCTGTCTCTGTCCCTGTGTGTCTTTATCTCTCTTTATCACTGTCTCTGTTGACAGAGAGGTGATGATAGATAGGGAGATGATAATGGATAGATGATAGATGGATGACAGATACACAGATGATAGGTAGAGAACAGACAACAGATAGATGATAGAGAGATGATGGATGATAGAATAGACAGATGATGGATTAAAAGATGATAGATAAATAGATAATAGAGTGAGCTGATTGATAATAGAGATAGATAGCAGATGCTAGATAGAAAGCTAGTAGGTAGCTAGGGATGGGTGACAGATGATAGATAGCTGCTAGGTACATAGACATCTGTAGATATGTAGATCGATCACTGTTTTTCTGTTTCTCTCATTATCTTTTTTTTTTTTTTGAGATGGAGTCTCGCTCTGTCATCCAGGCTGGAATGTCGTGGCACCATCTTGGCTCACCGCAACCTTCGCCTCCTGGGTTCAACAGAGCTCAGCCTCCCAAGTAGCTGGGATTACAGGCATGCGCTACCATGCCCAGCTAATTTTGTATTTTTAGTACAGACAGGGTTTCACCAGGTTGGCCAGGCTGGTCTCGAACTCCTGACCTCAGATGATCCTCCCGCCTCGGCCTCCCAAAGCGCTGGGATTACTTTAAGCATATCTCTTGGCCTCTCTTAGTCTCTGTCCCTGTATCACTTCTCTCTCTCCATTTCTGTCTCTGTGTTTGTCTCATTATCTGTCTCTGTGTTGACTATCTCTGCCACTCTCCTCCTTCTCCCTCCCTTCCTCCCTTCCCCACCCCCTGGCCTCTCCCTGTCTGCTTCTCTCCACCTGCCTTCATTTCCAGGGCCTAGCGAAGGCAAGTCGCAGAGAAGATTGGAAAGGAGGTATCCCACTCTCTCCTCAGCGCTGTCCCCTCTCACTTTGCCCTCCAGACACCAGCAGCTGCCTTCACCATGGACAGCATAAGCACAGCCATGTTACTCCTGCTCCTGGCTCTCGTCTGTCTGCTCCTGACCCTCAGTTCAAGAGACAAGGGAAAGCTGCCTCCAGGTCCCAGACCCCTCCCACTCCTGGGAAACCTACTGCTGCTTCGCTCCCAAGACATGCTGACATCTCTCACTGAGGTGCCTCACTTAGCCCGGGTGAGGGTGGAAGGATAAGGAGGAGGGGTCCCTTGGCCACAGGCCCCCCTGTGACCTCTGTCTTCCTACCCCCAGCTGAGCAAGGAGTATGGCTCCGTGTACACTGTGTACCTGGGGTCCAGGCGGGTGGTGGTCCTCAGCGGGTTCCAAGCCGTGAAAGAAGCGCTGGTGGATCAGGGAGAGGAGTTTAGTGGCCGCGGTGACTATCCTGTCTTTTTCAACTTTACCAAGGGCAATGGTAAGCCTCCCACCGTCCCCTCTGCTCTCAGCCTTTTCCATGTTGAGGGAGCGGGTGGGGGTGAGACTGTCCTCTCAATCTCATTGGCACTCAGGGCTGCTGACGTCACTGATGACATCAGATGCAAGGCAGCCAGGCAGAGCTGGTCTACGGCAAAGTCTCCCACCTTCCCCACCTCAGATCCCACCACCGTCTTGAATCACACTCTTGTACTAATCCTTATCTCCGTCCAACTCCAGCCCCATTTCATCCCAATCCCTAGGTCTCCCGCAAACACATCATCAACCTTCCAACTCAGTCAGGTGGTCCCAGAGCCCGCTGACCACCTCAACCAATCCCAGTCGCCAGCACCCTTACCCCCACGTCCACCGCTTCAACCCGGCTGCATCCCTGCCACAACACGGCCTGCGTCTCACTCCAACCCTCCTTCCCATAGGGACCCCATCCCATCCCCCTTTTAGATTCTAGTATCAACCCCATCCTCGTCCCTTTAGTCAAACTGAACTTTTTTAAAATCTGAGATGAGTCTCACTCTGCAGCCCAGGCTGGAATGCAGTGGCGCGATCTCAGCCCACTGCAGCCTCCACCTCCCAGGCTCATGTGATTCTCCTGCCTCAGCCTCCTGAGTAGCTAGGACTACAGGCGCGCCAACGTGCCTCGTTAATTTTTTGTATTTTTAGTAGAGACGAGGTTTTGACATGTAGGCCAGGCTGGTCTCGAACTCCTGACCTCAGGTGATCCACCCGCCTCAGCCTCCCAAAGTGCTAGAATTACAGGCATGAGCCACCGCTCCTGGCCCAGACTGAATTCTGCTGCTCCTTTTCCCCAATTCCAGCCCCATCTCCTATCCCAATTGCCTATTGAAGTTTCCAGTCCCCAGTTCTCACTTTCAGTCTTAAACTTACTACCATCACCAAAATAAACCCATCAATATCTACCCAACCCCAGGCTCAGCTCAGTACCAGTCTATCAATCCCCCTCATCCTACCCAACTCCATCGCCATCACCAGCTTCAAATCCAATTTATCATCAATCTCATAACCCCCCTCATGCCCCTTTTCATTCCCAACCTAACCTAAATCCAACTCCATCCTCACCCATCCAGGGATTCACATCATTCACTCAAAACCTCACCTAGGTCAATATCCTGTCCTTCTTAGGCTTGGAAATTACCCTAGTCTTGCGGTCTTCAAACTTTATTTTAAACATAAATCTCTATTCAAAGGAAGCCATGTGACAAGACCCAATAAATAATGGAAGAAGGGAGGGACCAACAGAAGGAAGGAGGAAGAAAGAAGGAAGGAAGAAGGGAGGGAGGGAGGGAGGAAAGGAGAGAGGGAGGAAAGAAGGGAAGGAGAGAGGGAGGGAGGAAGAAAGGGAGGAAGGGAGGAAGGGAGGGAGGGAGGAAAGAAGGGAAGGAGGGAGGGAGGAAGAAAGGGAGGAAGGGAGGGAGGGAGGAAGGAAAGAAGGGAAGGAGGGAGGGAGGGAGAGAGAGGGGGGAGGGAAGGAGTGAGGGGGAGGGGAGGGGGAGAGAGGGAGGGAGGGATGGAGGAAAAGAAAAAAGGGAATAGAGAAGGAGGGAGAGAGAGAGGAAGAAAGGAAGGAAGGAAAACGGAAGAAACAAAGGGAGAAAGGAAGGAAGGAAGAAGGAAGGGAGGGAGGGAGGGAAAAAAGAAGGAAGGAAGGAAAAAAGAAGGGCAGGCGATAGAGCCTGGGCGACAGAGCAAGACACTGTTGCAAAAATAACAGTAACAAGCAATAAGCAATTACCAGTACTTCCTGTGTGACATCCCCTGTACTAGACAAGGCTAAGGACACAGTGGTGACCGAGACAGGCGCCCACTCTGCCTTCACAGTTCCATCAAGGAGATAGCCCCATCACCAGACAGGAACAGCCCAGAGTGACCAGGTTCTTAATGGGGAAACAGAGGCAGAGTGACAGCACTGTGGTCAGAAAAGCCCACAGTCCCATGGAAGCTTGAAGGAGACCCCTAACCCAGCCTGGAGGGTCCAGGAGGGCTTACTGGAAGGAGCCAGGGAGATTCCAAACTCCGTCCCTCTCCCAAGAAACACCAGGAAAGGGGACACAGATGGTGGAGGCCTCAGGATGAGCTCCTGGTTAAGCTGGCCCCCTCCTATTCTCCTCAGGCATCGTCTTCTCCAATGGGGATCGATGGAAGATCCTCAGACGCTTCTCTATCCAGATCCTAAGAAGTTTCGGGATGGGGAAGGCAAGCATCGAGGAGCGGATCCTCGAGGAAGGCAGCTTCCTGCTGGCGGAGCTGCGGAAAACTGAAGGTCAGGAATTTCGTTTTGTTTTTTTTTTTAACATATTGGAGTGAGGCAGTGTGATCTTGGCTCACTGCAGCCTTAACCTCCTGGGCTCAAACCATCTTCCCACCTCAGCCTTCCAAATAGCTGGTACTTTAGGTGTGCTCCACCACACTCAGCTTATTTTTAAATTTTTTGTCGAGTTAAGAGTCTCACTGTGTAGCCCAGGCTGCTCTCAAACTCCTGTGCTCAAATGATCCTCTTGCCTCAGCCTCCCAAAGTGCTGGAACTACAGGCGTGCACCACCATGCCTGGCCAGGTCTTCGAATCCAGTCCTTCCTCATAATTCACACCTATTCTGCTTTTTTTTTTTTTTGAGACTGAGTCTCACTCTGTCACCCAGGCTGAAGTGCAGTGGTCCCATCTCAGCTCATTGCAACCAGGTTCAAGTGATTCTCCTGACTCAGCCCCCCGAGCAGCTGGAATTACAGGCGCCCACCACCACACCTGGCTAATTTTTTATTTTTAGTAGAGATGGAGTTTTGCCATGTTGGCCAGGCTGGTCTTGAACTCCTGACCTCAGGTGATCCACCTGCCTCAGACTCCCTAAATGCTGGGGTTACAGGCGTGAGCCACCACGCCCGACTTACATCACCTTTACTTACTCAGTCCTTCCTGCCTCCCTCTGAAAAGGATCCCTGTGATTACATCATCCCAGCCAGAAAGTCCAGAGTAAACTTCCTGTCTCAAAACCCTCAGGTTAATCCCATCGGCAAGGTCCTTTTTACCACGTAAGGCAACACATTCACAGGTTGTAAGGGTAAGAACATGGACATCTTTGGGGGGCCATGGGCCATTACTGCCTGCCACAACACCACGGTCTGTAACAGCCTCGCAACGGGTCAGGCCCTTCACTGACTCCTTATAGTAGCCCCATGATGAGAGGAGTGCCATCAGACCCATTTCACAGATGAGAAAACTGAGGCTCGGAGAAAGGAAGTCAGTTGGCCCAAGTCACACGGAGACTAAGAGGCCAAATAGGATTCACACCACATTAATCTAACTCCAGACCTGGTTTTCTGGGGTGTGCTATTATATCCTGGGTTGTGTTGAAATGTGTTGTTTTGGCCAGGCATGATGGCTCGTGCCTGTCATCCTAGCACTTTGAAGGGCCGAGGCAGTGGATTGCTTGTGCTCAGGAGTCCAAGACCAGCCTGGGCAACATGGTGAAACCCTGTCTCTACAAAAAAATACAAAACTTCAGCTGGGCACAGTGGCTCATGCCTGTAATCCTAGCAATTTGGGAAGACAAAGTGGGCTATCACTTGAGGTCAGGAGTTTTAGACCAGCCTGGCCAATATGGTGAAACTCCGGCTCTACTAAAAATAAAAAATAAAAAAAAAATTAGCTAGGTGTGATCTCAGCCTCTTGGGAGGCTGAGGCAGGAGAATCATTGAACCCAGGAGGCAGAGGTTGCAGTGAACTGAGATCATAGCACTGTACTCCAGCCTGGGCAATGGAGTGAGATTCCATAGAAAGGCCGGGCGTGGTGGCTCACGCCTATAATCCCAGCACTTTGGGAGGCCAAGGCGGGTGGATCACGAGGTCAAGAGATCAAGACCATCCTGGTCAACAAGGTGAAAACACATCTCTACTAAAAATACAAAAATTAGCTGGGCATGGTGGTGCGTGCCTGTAGTCCCAGCTACTCAGGAGGCTGAGGCAGAATTGCTTGATCCCAGGAGGCGGAGGTTGCGGTGAGCCAAGATCGTGCCATTGCGCTTCAGTCTGGGTAACAAGAGGGAAAGTCCATCTCAAAAAAAAAAAAGAAAGAAATGTGTTGTTTGGTATTTACTATGGTCTGTTCAGCTGTTGGATAGCCAGATGCTTTTTTTGAGAATAAGTTTCACTCTTGTTGCCCAGGTTGGGTGCAATGGTGCAATCTCAGCTCACCCCAACTTCTGCCTCCTGGGTTCAAGCTAGTCTCCTGCCTCAGCCTCCCAAGTAGCTGGGATTATAGGCACCCACCACCACTCCTGGCTAATTTTTTTAATATTCTTAGTAGAGACAGGGTTTCTCCATGTTAGTCAGGCTGGTCTGGAACTCCTGACCTCAGGTGATCTGCCTGCCTTGGCCTCCCAAAGTGCTGGGATTACAGGTGTAAGCCACCGCCTGTCCCCTGTGTTGACTTATTTCTGGGTAAGATCATAGAGTTCTCAGACACTGCATTTGGTTTTGTGTGTGTCATCTGCTGGCTGCCAGAATTGTTGCATTGCTGCATAGTGTGTCACTTGCTCTGCTGCCTTGATTGTATGTGTGTGATGTCACATTGTGTGTCCCGTGCTGTTGGCTGGATTGCTGTGTACTAGTGAGCATTGTGTGGCAGGATTATGTAGCTGTATGCTGGCACTATGTATCGGTGTATGGTTATCATGTCTTGGGATGTTTCCTGGCTGGCTGTCAGGTCACTGCATATTGTGTGCTGGCATGTACTGTGGTCGTGTTTGCTGGGTGTCGTGTGGCCCTGTGTTGTGTTCGTGATGCCTGATGACTGCCTTGTGCGATGTTGCGTGCCGTGTATTGTGTTGCCAAGAATAGCCCGTTTCTGTGGTCGGGTATTGTTGCTGTGGATATGCTGCAGGAAGTTGTGGGTTCTGTGCTGTCTGGGGCATTGCCAAATGCTTTTGTGGTGTTGTTAAGCTGCATGTGGTGGCCACGTGCCTGTGTTCTGCGCTGCCATGGTTGAGTCAGATGTTGTGCACATTAATGGCGTTGCATGAGGTCTGGCGAGCTGCACATCGCGTCTTCCTGATCCATCCCACCCCTCACCCTCAGGCGAGCCCTTCGATCCCACATTTGTGCTGAGTCGCTCAGTGTCCAACATTATCTGTTCCGTGCTCTTCGGCAGCCGCTTCGATTATGAAGATGAGCGTCTGCTCACCATTATCCGCCTTATCAATGACAACTTCCAACTCATGAGCAGCCCCTGGGGCGAGGTCAGCCAGCTGAGTCCAACAAGAACCGGGTGTGGGTTCCGCAGGATCTAGGAATGGAGAGAAAACAGTGGGCGGGGAATGTGCTGCGAATGCCCCGCCCAGGGGCCGCCCCCTCCCGTCTGACCCTGCCCAATCACATGGCCACGCCCACTCCCTCTCCCCGCCACTGAACATTTATAGCCTCCGTTCCCTCCTTCCCACTCCCCCTCAGCCCCAACCCCCACCCAGGCCTCTCCAGAACCTAACTGCCCTTCAAGACCCTGTCACTGCCTACCCAGTCCACACTGTCCCCATTCGCCCCTGAACACACGCCCTGTGTCCTCCTCCAAAACCCTCCCACTCTGTCTGTTCTCCAGTTGTACAACATCTTCCCGAGCCTCCTGGACTGGATGCCCGGGCCGCACCGACGCATCTTCCAGAACTTCAAGTGCCTGAGAGACCTCATCGCCCACAGCGTCCACGACCACCAGGCCTCGCTAGACCCCAGATCTCCCCGGGACTTCATCGACTGCTTTCTCACCAAGATGGCAGAGGTCATTCCTACCTGGAAATCCCACCTCTAGTCTGACCTGAAATTTTCCTGCTGCCCCTGTCTCAAACCCACAGGGATCCCAGATAGGGCAGGGTTTTGGGGGACCTTCTCCCTGGAAGAGAAGCTGGAGCATCTGGCCCTGCTGGATGCTACCACCAACCTACAGCTCATTAAGAAGTCATCAAAGGTGATGGGGGGGGGTGGGTGGGGGGCAGTTGCTCACACTTGTAGTCCCAGCACTTTGGGAGGCTGAGGGAGGAGGATTGCTTGAGTCCAGGAGTTTGAGACCAAGCTGGACAATATAGTGAGACCCAGTCTCTACAAGACATATGTACATACATAATACATACATAAAACGTATTTTAAGGCCAGGCGCAGTGGCTCATGCCTGTAATCCCAGCACTTTGGGAGGCCAAGGCAGGTGGATCACAGGGTCAGGAGTTCAAGACCAGCCTGGCCAAGATGGTGAAACCCAGTATCTACTAAAAATACAAAAATTAGGGCTGGGCATGGTGGCTCACGCCTGTAATCCCAGCACTTTGGGAGGCCGAGGCGGGTGGATCACGAGGTCAAGAGATCGAGACCATCCTGGTCAACATGGTGAAACCCCGTCTCTACTCAAAATACAAAAAATTAGCTGGGCATGGTGGCACGTGCCTGTAGTCCCAGCTACTCAGGAGGCTGAGGCAGGAGAATTGCCTGAACCCAGGAGGCGGAGGTTGCGGTGAGCTGAGATCACACCATTGCAATCCAGCCTGGGTAACAAGAGCGAAACTCCATCTCAAAAAAAAAAAAAATACAAAAATTAGCCAGGCACAGTGGCAGAAGCCTGTAATCCCAGCTACTAGGGAGGCTGAGGTAGGAGAATCACTTAAACCTGGGTGGCAGAGGTTGCAGTGAGCTGAGAGACTGCACCACTGCACTCCAGCCTGAGCAACAGAGTGAGACGCTGTCCTCCCAACCAAAAAAAACATGTTTTAAAAAAAGAAGTCAGGCCAGGCGGGGTGGCTCATGCCTGTAATCCCAGCATTTTGGGAGGCCAAGTCAGGTGCATCATGAGGTCAGGAGACCGAGACCATCCTGGCCAACCCAGTGATATCCCGTCTCTACTAAAAATACAAAACATGGCCGGGCGCGGTGGCTCAAGCCTGTAATCCCAGCACTTTGGGAGGCCGAGGCGGGTGGATCACGAGGTCATGAAATCGAGACCATCCTGGTCAACATGGTGAAACCCCGTCTCTACTAAAGATACAAAAAATTAGCTGGGCACGGTGGCGCGTGCCTGTAATCCCAGCTACTCAGGAGGCTGAGGCAGGAGAATTGCCTGAACCCAGGAGGCGGAGGTTGCGGTGAGCCGAGATCACGCCATTGCACTCCAGCCTGGGTAACAAGAGCGAAACTCCGTCTCAAAAAAAAAAAAAAAAAAAAAAATACAAAACATTAGCTGGGCGTGGTGGCGCATGCCTATAATCCCAGCTACTTTCGAGGTTGAGGCAGGAGAATTGCTGAACCCAGAAGGCACAGGTTGTGGTAAGCTGAGATCATGCTATTGCACTCCAGCCTGGACAACGAGAGCGAAACTCCAGCTCAAAAAAAAAAAAAAAAAAAAACGAAGTCATTCAAGCTCTATCCGAGATGTTAATTGTAGACCCTGCAGCTGAGATTCTCCCTGCCCTGCCCTCCCACGTTCCCAAGCTCTCCCAGGGAAACAAAGTTAAACCCAGGTGGGACTGAATGGGCCCCAGCAGCAGTTGTACTGCTCTAGAGTGAAGAGGTCTCGATCCCTGGCTCACGTCCCCACCCCTCCACCCCGGCAGGAGAAGGAGGACCCGCAGAGCCACTTTCACATGGACACCCTGCTGATGACCACACATAACCTGCTCTTTGGCGGCACCGAGACAGTGGGCACCACACTGCGCCACGCCTTCCTGGCACTCATGAAGTACCCCAAAGTTCAAGGTGAGGCACACCCACACAGCAGCGCAGAGGTGCCCATGTATTGGAGCGTGGCCCCAGAGCAGGGAAGCACGGCCCCGCTTCCAGCCCCCGCCTTCTGGGTCTGATATAGCCTCCTGCTGACGCCGGGATTCCACAGCCAAACCCACACGGAGGCCGATCCCACCTGCAAGGCCCACGAGGCCCACGCAGCCTGCCTGAATCCCGACCCAGATCCCACCCACTTAGTTTTTTGGTGTTTTTTTTTTTGAGATGGAGTCTCGATCTGTCGCCCAGGCTGGAGTGCAGTGGTGCGATCTTGGCTCACTGCAACCTCCACCTCCCAGGTTCAAGGGATTCTCCTGTCTCAGCCTCCCAAGTATCTGGAATTACAGGTGCACGCCACCACGCCCAGCTAATTTTTGTATTTTCAGTAGAGACAGGATTTCACCATGTTGGCCAGGCTGGTCTTGAACTCCTGACCTCAGGTGATCCACCCACCTCAGCCTCCCAAAGTGCTGGGATTACAAGTGTGAGCCACTGCTCCTGACTCTGCTTAGTTTTTCATTTGTTTTGAGACAGAGGTGCTCTGTCACCCAGGCTGGAGTACAGTGGCACAATCACCACTCACTGCAGCCTCAAACTCGGGCTCAAATGATCTTCCCACCTCAGCCTTAACAATAGCTGGGAGTACAAGCGTGCAACACCACACTCAACACACTCAGCTAATTTTTTTATTTTTTGTAGAGACAGGGTCTTGCTGTGTTGCCCTGGCTAGTCTCCAACTCCTGGGCTCAAGCAATCCTCTCGCCTCGGCCTCCCAAAGTGCTAGGGTTACAGGTGTGAACCATTGCTCTGCTTACACCCGCTTAGTCTTGCTTTGTGCCAACGGTGTCCACACCGAATGTGTCTGCCTCCAGCTTCAGAACCCAGCTAACTGTCCTCCCAGAGCCCTGCCCTGGAGCCCGAGCCACACGGCCTGCCAGGCAACCCTACCTCTCCCACAGCCTGACCCCCACACAAAGCTCTGTCTGCTACTCCACCTCCCCAAACTCCACCTCTGGGTGTATCCTCTGCTATGCCCCTGATCTCCAGCCCTCCCGCACAGCGCACCCACTCAATCCACCGTCCAGCCAGTAGGGTCCCCGAAACTGCTCCTGAATTCCAGGCCTCCCTGAAGCCCTGCCCACACAACCCAACACCCAGGTCCTTCCCTGCACAAGCCACCCTTTCGCCCTCACCTACCCGCTTCCTCCGAGGCTCTGGCTAATTCTGTTTTATTTTTTCCGAGACGCAGTCTCGCTCTGTCGCTCAGGCTGGAGTGCAGTGGCACAATCTCAGCTCACTGCAACCTCTGCCTCCCGGGTTCAGGCAGACTCAGCCTCCCAAGTAGCTGGGACAACAGGCGTGCGCCACCACGCCCAGCTAAGTTTTGTATTTTGTTGTAGAGATGGGGTTTCTCCATGTTGCCCAGGCTGGTCTCAAACTCCTGGGCTCAAGCGATGCGTGCCCCAAGTGCTGGTTTGACAGGCGTGGGCCACCATCAGCCCAGCGCTAGCAAATTCTCACATGCGCCCCAGCCGTAGCGCCCCGCGCTGGGAGGGTCTGACTAGACCCCTCCCTCCACACGCACACACCTATTCCCAGCCCGGTCGACTTCTCTTCCCCTCCCCCTCCAGCCCGCGTGCAGGAGGAGATCGACCTCGTGGTGGGACGTGCGCGGCTTCCGGCGCTGCAGGACCGCGCGGCCATGCCTTACACAGACGCAGTGATCCACGAGGTGCAGCGCTTTGCAGACATCATCCCCATGAATTTACCGCACCGCGTCACTCGGGACACCGTCTTCCGCGGCTTCCTGATACCCAAGGTGGGCTAGCCCTGGCAAATGACATCAGGCAACCTAAGAGAAGGCATCGCAGGCTCTTGCAACTCGCAAGGAGTATCCCAGGCACTAGCAGTCAACACCCAGGGCCTTAGCAACTGGCACCCCAAGCCCTAACTACAGACATCTCAGACCCTTAAATCCAGAAGCTCAGCTGGGTGCGGTGGCTCACGCCTGTGATCCCAGCACTTTGGGAGGCCGAGGCGGGCAGATCACAAGGTCAAGGGTTTGAGACCAGCCTGGCCACAGTGGTGAAACCCGTCTCTACTAAAAATACAAAAATTAGCCTGGCGTGGTGGCATGCTCCTGTAATCCCAGCTACTCAGGAGGCTGAGGCAGGAGAATTGCTTGAACCTGGGAGGCGGAGGTTGCAGTGAGCCAAGAGAAGATTGAGCACTCCAGCCTGGGCTACAGAGCAAGACTCATCTTAAAAAAAAAAAAAAAAACAGGTCAGGCGCGGTGGCTCACACCTGTAATCCCAGCACTTTGGGAGGCCGAGGCGGGTGGATCACGAGGTCAAGGGATCGAGACCATCCTGGTCAACATGGTGAAACCCCGTCTCTACTAAAGATACAAAAAATTAGCTGGGCATGGTGGCATGTGCCTGTAATCCCAGCTACTTGGGAGGCTGAGGCAGGAGAATTGCCTGAACCCGGGAGGCGGAGGTTGCGGTGAGCCGAGATCGCGCCATTGCACTCCAGCCTGGGTAACAAGAGCAAAACTCCGTCTCAAAAAAAAACCAACAACAACAACAACAACAGAAACTCAGCCTTTCCCAGTACCCCATCTCATATCGTAGTGGACCAGACCCCTTCACCATGACAAATCCCCTTCCTAGACCCTTCTCTGGAAGCCTTGGAGTCTGGAACTTCATCTTGAGAATCCCCTGTGTCTAAACGCTATTCTCAAGGACCCCTCCTTTTTCACAGAAACCCTACATCTGCTCCCACAAAGGGTGGGGTTTTCCCACATCCCTGCCAAAGTCCCCAATAATACAGCATACAGCACCCATCACTTGGAACCCTAGACACCCACACATATTTCCTGGGCCCCGATTGAGTCCTACGCCCCACCTACCCACCCCTTCCTTATCAAGTCCCCAGGACATCCAGCCTGATAAAATGGAAACTGGTTGGCCAGGCCTGGTGGCTTGCACCTATAATCCCAGCACTTTGGGAAGCCAAGGTGGGCAGATTACCTGAGGTTGGGAGTTTGAGACCAGCCTGACAAACATGGAGAAACCCCATCTCTACTAAAAATACAAAAAAAATAGCTGGGCTTGGTGGTGCACGCCTGTGATCCCAGCTACCTGGGAGGTTGAGGCAGGAGAATCACTTGAACCTGGGAGGTGGAGGTTGTGGTGAGCTGAGATCCCAGCCTTCCTACACTGCTAATTCCACCTCCTCACCCACACAGGGCACGGATATCATCACCCTCCTTAACACCGTCCACCATGACCCCAGCCAGTTCTTGACGCCCCAGGAGTTTAACCCCGAGCATTTTCTGGATGCCAGCCAGTCCTTCAAGAAGAGCCCAGCCTTCATGCCCTTCTCAGCTGGTGAGGGCAAGAATCAGAGTCTTTCTGGCCTATTTTCTACCTACATTCCTCATCCTAATTCCGCTTGCCAAATCCTCTCACTTCTTCCTTACACCCATGTACAGCTTGGGATGTACAGAGATATTCATTTCTCCTTTCAACTCTGCTCCTATAGGCAAGTAGTGCCTAAATCCTCATGAAGCAAGGTGGAGAGGCTGATTAGTAATTTAACTTGGGTCAGGTGCGGTGGCTAATGCCCACAATCCCAACACTTTGGGAGGCTGAGGCAGCCGGATCACGAGGTCAGGAGATAGAGACCATCCTGGCCAACATGGTGAAACCCCATCTCTACTAAAAATACAAAAATTAGCTGGGCATGGTGGCACATGGCTGTAATCCCAGCTACTGAAGAGGCTGAGGCAGGAGAATCGCTTGAACCACGGAGTAAAAGATTCCAGTGAGCCAAGATTGCATCACTGCACTCCAGCCTGGCAACAGAGCGAGACTCCATCTCAAAATAATAATAATAATAATAATAATTTAATTTGGGGCTGGACACAGTGGCTTACACCTGTAATCCCAGCACTTTAGGAGGCTGACATGGGTAGATCACCTGAAGTCAGGAATTGGAGGCCAACCTGACCAATATGGTGAAACCCCATCTCTACTTAAAATACAAAAATTAGCCGGGTGTGGTGGCATGTACCCATAGTCCCAGCTACTCCGGAGGCTGAAACAGGAAAATTGCTTGAACTCGGGAGGCAGAGGTTGCAGTGAGCCAAGACTGCACCACTGCACTCCAGCCTGGGTAACAGAGCGAGTCTCCATCTCAAAAAAAATAAGAATTTAATGGCCGGCACGGTTGCTCATGCCTGTAATCCCAGCACTTCAGGAGGCCTAGGCGGCCAGGTCACCTGAGGTCAGGAGTTTGAGATCAGCCTGACCAACATGGTGAAACCGTGTCTATACTAAAATTAGAACATTAGCCAGGAGGAGTGGCACATGCCTGTCATCCCAGCTACTCAAAAAGCTGAGGAAGGAGAATCACTTGAACCTAGGAGGCAGAGGTTGTGATGAGCCAAGATCATGACACTGTACTCCAACCTGGGCAACAAGAGCAAAACTCCATCTCAAAAAATAATAATAATAATAATTATTATTATTATTATTTAACTTGGGCCAGCTCATTGGCTCACACCTGTAATCCCAGCACTTTGGGAGGCTGAGGCAGGAGGATCACTTGAGGCCAGGAGTTCAAGACCAGCCTGGACAACATAGCAAGACCCTTTTTCTACTAAAAATTAAAAAATTAGCTGGGTGTGGTGGCATGCATCTGTAGTCTGAGCTACTTGGGAGGCTGAGGTGGGATGATCACTTGAACCCAGGAGTTTAAGGTTACAGTGAGCTATGATCATGCCACTGCACTCCAGCCTGCAACAGAGCAAAATCCTGTCTCTAAAATAAAAAATACTGACTAGCCAAAAAATAAAAAAAACATAAAATTTTTTTTGATAGATTATTTTTATTTTTTTTTATTGCATTGTAGGTTTTGGGGTACATGTGCAGAACATGCAAGATAGTTGCGTAGGTACACACGTGGCAGTGTATTTTGCTGCCTTCTGCCCCTTCACCCATATTTGGCATTTCTCCCCATGCCATCCCTCCCCCGCTCCCCGCCCCCGCTGTCCCTTCCCTATTTCCCCCAATAGACCTCAGTTAAAAGAAAAAAATAATTGAACTTGGGAGTGGTCATTGTGTATCTCTCCACTAGGTGGCGCAGTTGAGGTGGTTGGGGGGGGTTGGCTTTCCTCTTTAACCTGCTGAAAAATACTTCCTCGTTTACTCAGTAGCAGGCAGGAAAAAAAAACTGGCATAATAATAGCTAACTTACCGTATTGCCTACTGTGCATCAAGTGCTGTCTCTAGAAGAGGTAGGGCCTACTGTCCCGCCTTTTATTTTTCTTTTTCTTTCTGAGACAGGGTCTTGCTCTCACTCAGGCTGGAGGACAGTGGCATGATCATGGCTTGCGGCAGCCTTGATCTCCTGAGCTCAGGTGATCCTCTCGCCTCAGCCTCCCAAGCAGCTGGGACTGCATGCATGTGCCACCTTGCACATTTTTTAAAAGAAATTTTGTAGAGATGGGATCTTGCTGTGTTGCCCAGGTTGCTCTCAAACTCCTGGGCTCAAGCAATCCTCTCGTCTCGGTTTCCGAAAGTCCTGGGATTACAGGCCTGAGCCAGTGCACCCAGCTCTAACATCCCCATTTTAAATACCCAGAAAGTGTGGTTTGTCCAGGATCCCAAAACTAGTAGTAACAGAGCCAGGATTTGAACCCAAGCAGCCCAAGTCATTCCACAGTTTACTTAAAGCATCTCTCCTAGATCTTTGGATGGGTGAATCTGTGACGCCCTCAACTGTTCTCTTCCTTTCCTTTTATGTTTTCCTTTGGGAATGTGGGGTTGCATCCTTTAATCTCATCTTATCTCACCACCGCTCCCCACCCTACCACCCCCGCAGGGCGCCGTCTGTGCCTGGGCGAGTCGCTGGGACGCATGGAACTCTTTCTGTACCTCACCGCCATCCTGCAGAGCTTCTCGCTGCAGCCGCTGGGTGCGCCCGAGGACATCGACCTGACCCCGCTCAGCTCCGGTCTCGGCAATTTGCCGCGGCCTTTCCAGCTGTGCCTGCGCGCGCGCTGACGCCCCGGCCCTTCCAGATTCCCCTGTGAGCGATGAGGCCCGCCCTTGTGGGTTGCTCGGTCCCTCTTCTGTGTCCCCGGTCTGCCCACATCCCTCTCGCAGTCACGCTCTCTTCCCTGCACCGCTGTTCAGGCCGCGTGCCCAACCCCCATCCCTCTAATCTGTACCCGGTCCGCAGGGCAGAGGCAGATGTGGGGGTGGGGTATGTCTTTTTGCACCCACAGAGTTTGTTCTACGGCACGCCCTCTTCTGGGCTTTTTGTATCATTTCTTAGTAAATCTCTAATAGATTCTAATCAGTCTTGGCAGAATTAAAGGGACGATGACCTTCATTTAGGATGGGGAGAAGGGAGCTGGCTGTAGAGGGAAACACCTGGCTACTTCTGCCCTCACCCTCTAGGGCGGCTAGGGTGGGAGAAATTGTATCCTGGACACAGGCTTGAAGGTAACGGCTGTGAGGACCAGAGAGGCAGAGAAACCAAGACAGAGAAAAAGACAGCAGGACCAGGCGAGGTGGCTCACACCTGTAATCCCAGCATTTTGGGAAGCCAAGGCGGGAGGATGACTTGAGCCCAGGAGTTTGAGACCAGCCTGGGCAACAGAGTGAGACCTGACTCTACAAAAAGTCAAAAAGTGGGGCAGGAGGATTGCTTGAACCCGGGAGGTAGAGGCTGCAATGAGCCATCATTGCACCACTGCATTCACACCTGGGCGACAGGAGTGAGACCCTGTCAAAAAAAAAAAAGGCTGGGCACGGTGGCTCACACCTGTAATCCCAGTACTTTGGGAGGCCAAGTCAGGCAGATCATGAGGTCAGGAGATGGAGACCATCCTGGCTAACATGGTGAAATCCCGTCTCTACTAAAAATACAACACATTAGCTGAGCATGGTGTGGCAGGCACCTGTAGTCCCAGCTACTCGGGAGGCTGGGGCAGGAGAATCACTTGAACCTGGGAGGTGGAGGTTGCAGTGAGTGGAGGTTGCAGTGAGCTGAGATTGCGCCACTGCACTCCAGCCTGAGCAACAGAGCAAGACTTCATCTCAATAAATAAATAAACAAATAAGGTCAGGCTTGGTGGCTCACGCCTGTAATCCCAGCACTTTGGGAGGCTGAGACAGGTGGATCACGAGGTCAGGAGATCGAGACCATCCTGGCCAAAACGGTTAAACACCATGGTTTAAAAATAAATAAATAAATAATTTAAAAAATAAAAATAAGTTAAAAAGACAGCAGAGCTGTTCTGAATGCCTCATTTAAGTCTCCCTATGAGGCAAAGCCGTGTTTTCTGCTTTGGTTTGAGGGCTCCTGTTTGTTCGTTTCTTTAGACAGGGTCTCCCTCTATTGCCTAGGCTGGAGTGCGGTGGCACGATTCAAGTCTCACTACAACCTTGAACTTCTGGGTGCAAGTGATTCTCCTGCTTCTGCCCACCACGTAGCTGGGGACTACAGGCACCGTGCCTGTCTACTTTTTCTTTTTCATCTTTAGTAGAGACAGTCTTGCAGTGTTGCCTGGGCTGCTCTTGAATTCCTGGCTTCAGGCCATCTTCCCACCTCATGCTCCCAAAGCACTCGGATTACACACATGAGCCACCACAGCTGGCCACAAAGCAGTATCATCATCACATTTTTATAGATGAGCAAACTGAGGCTCAGACCGGTGAAATGAGCTGCCCAAGATCACACAGCAACAGGTGGAGCAGGAATCTGAATTCAGACTCTGGGGCTACAGACGCTGCACTTCTTCTATTCTTTTTTTTCCTTCCCCCTACCCCCTTTTCTTTCTTTCTTTTTTTTTCTGGAGACATGGTCTCAGTCTCAGGCTGGGATGCAATGGCATAATCACAGCTCACTGACGGTTCAACCTCCTAGGCTCAAGTGATCCTCCCACCTCCGCCTCCTGAGTACCTGGGACTACAGGCTGCACTATGACCACACCTGGCTCATTTTTATTTGTATTTTTGAGACAGAGTCTCGCTTTGTCACCCAGGCTGGAGTGCAGTGGCTCAATTTCAGCTCACTGCAACCTCCACCTCCCGGGTTCAAGTGATTCTCCTGCCTCAGGCTCCCACCAAGCTGGAATTACAGGTGCGCGCCATCACACCCAGCTAAATTCTCCCTGTTTGGGGTGGGGACAGCAACCCCAGGCATGTACCCTCCCAACCCACCAGACCTAATACCCTAACATCCTGCTGACGGTGGTGGCTGTTCTCGCTGGGCTGGCATCCCAAAGGACAATGAGCCAGATTCAGGCAGAGTGGAAGTGGCCTGAGTGGTCCTACCTGAATGGGGTCTCCCCAAGGCGATGCAGAAACTGGGACGTGCTCTGCTGAGCATGGGGTTGGCTGGAGTGAGGCTTATAGGCGGTCCCCACATGAGGATTAAGGTGTCAGCTCTTTAATCCCCACGCTCTTCCCAGCACAGGCTGACCACAGTCTGCCCGAGGGCCCAGCCATGAACACAGAGGTGGGGGGAGAGAGGGAGAGATGGAGACACCCAGAGGTCCTGAGAAAGACGAGCAGTGAGAGACGATGGGGAAAAACACATCCCGAAGAGAGATGAAGAGAAAGAGGAAGGGACAGAGAGAGATGCAGGGATGGCAGAGAGATCGGAAAACCAAGACTGGAAAGAGAGCCACTGAGAAAAGGGAGAGACAGGACGTCCAGAGAGAGGAAAGACGAGGAGACCCTAAAACAGAGATAAATAAGGAGAACAGAAATGAGAGATAGAGAGACCTGAGAGAAAAAGAAAAAGGGAGGAAAAGAAAGACAGGAAGAAACAGGGAAATCCAGTCTACTTAGAAAGAGAAACACTGAGGCGGGAGTATCACTGGAGCCCAGGAGTTCAAGACCAGCCTGGGCAACATACTGAGACTTGGTCTCTACGAATATTTTAAAAATTAGCCGGGCATGGCACCGTGCACCTCTAGTCCCAGCTATTTGGGAGGCTCAGGTGGGAGGATCATTTGATCCCAGGCGGTCGAGGCTGCAGTGAGCTGTGATGGTGCCACTGCACTCCAGCCTGGGCAAAAGAACAAGACGGATAGAAGGGAAGGGAAGAGAAGGAAGGGAAAGGAGGGGAGGGGAGGGAAGAAAGAGGTGGAGCACGGTGGCTCATGCCTGTGATCCTAGCAATTTAGGAGGCTGACGGGGGAGGGCTGCTTGAGACCAAGAGTTGAAACCAACCTGGCCAACACAGCAAGACCCTGTCTGTATAAAAAATAGAGATGGGCAGGGCGTGGTGGCTCACGCCTGTAATCCCAGCACTTTGGGAGGCTGAGGCAGGCGAATCACCAGGTCAACAGATCAAGACCATCCTGGCCAACATGGGGAAACCCCATCTCTACTAAAGATACAGAAAATTAGCTAGGTGTGGTGGTACAAACCTGTAGTCCCAGCCACTCGGGAGGCTGAGACAGAAGAATCACTTGAACACGGGAGGCAGAGGTTGCAGTGAGCCGAGATCACACCACTGCACTGCAACCTGACAGAGTGAGCCGCTGTCTCAAAAGTAAATAAACAAACAGAAGTAGGGAGGAAGAAAAATGTGCATTCACTCAACAAATATTTACTAAGTGCCTACTGCTGTGCTGAGCACTGTTTTAAATGCTGGGATACAGATGGGAACAAGACAAAATCCCTGCCCTAGAAAAGCCAACATTCCAGAGGACGGCCTACCAGAGCAAAACGGAAGAGTCAGGAGAGGGGAGAAAGCCAGAGGCGGTAAGAAAGAGGATGCATTGGTGAGCCCGTCACAGAGGGGTGGGGTAGGGCTGGAGGAGGATGCGGCTTACTGAGCCCCGCTATGCCCCCACTGTCAGTGGAGTCAGCAGCTCTGAGCAGGGACTCTGCCCCACAACCCTTGCCAGTCAACAGGTTCCAGAAAGGCTGACAGGTAGGAAGACCCACGGGAGAGACAAAGGAAAGCACAGGCTGGGAGAGATACACGGAGAGGAAGACACAGACATACTGAAGAGAGACAGAAAACAGACACGAACAGAGGCCCAGACTGAGTGAAGAGAGAGAGAGAGAGAGAGAGAGACATGAACACAGAAACAGAGACTGAGAGTGAGGGAGGCTGGGGGCGGTGGCTCACGCCTATACTCCCAGCACTTTGGGAGAGCAAGGCAGAAAGACTGCTTGAGTCCAGGAGTTGGAGACCAGCCTGGACAGCACAGTGAGACCCTGTCTTTTCAAAAAATACAAACTGGCTGGATGTGGTGGTGCACACCTGTGCTCCCAGATATTTGGGAGGCTAAGTGGGAGGACTGTTTGATCCCAGGAGGTTGAGGCTGCAGGGAGCCATGATCGTACCACTGCACTCCAGCCTGGGGGACAGAAGCCAGACCCTGTCTCAGAAAGAGAGAGATTAAACAAAGGTAGAGACACAGAGAGACCCTCCCAGACAGTGCCAGTCTGAGGCTCTGCATAGTCTCTCCACCGTCTCCCCAGGTCTGGGCCCTGTGCCAGGCACTCAGAGGAAGGCTAGATCTCGCCAAGCAAGGACAGGCAGGAGAGTGGGCCACATTCCTCAACAGTACGCTCCAAATATAGCCCCACCCTCACCCCTCCCACCACCCCAGCCCTGGCCCATCCAGGCATGAGTCTGCCCCCTCTAGCCCACACCCTAGGATTGGGGGAGGGGCAGGTAGATGAGACAGTGAGGGATAAGTCTGTCTGCCATCATGGCCTGGCCCCAGATAGGGACTGGGGGACTGGATACCAGAGGTTCAAGAGCATGGGCACAGGACATTTGGGGGCATCGGGAGCCAGTGCCTTGGGAATAAAGTTGGTAGATTCAGGGCAGGGCATGATATGGAGGCACAAGGGGGTCGACATGCAGAAAGGCACCCTGAAGAAATAAGTCTAGACACAGACGTACCAGTCTGATGGACGTTAGAAGCCAGAGAAATTAAATGAGGAGCAGGGGGGTAAGTGTAGCACACAGGGTCCCAAGAGCAATGGAAGTGACAAAGGCTCGGGTGTGAGTTCCTGGGAATCCTAGGCATGGGGCACAGGAGTGCCAGGGATGTCTTTTTTATTTTTTATTAATTATTATTTTTTATGAAGACGGGGTTTCATTATATTGGTCAGGCTGGTCTTGAACTCCCGACCTCAGATGATCCACCCGCCTTGGCCTCCAAAGTGCTTGAATTACAGGTGTGAGCCACCATGCCCGGCCTATTTTTTATTTTTTGAGACAGTCTCGCTCTGTGCAATGGCGCAATCTCGGCTCACTGCAACCTCCACTTCCTGGGTTCAAATTATTCTCCTGCCTCAGCCTCCCGAGTAGCTGGAGTTACAGATGCCCACCATCACGCCTGGCTAATTTTTGTATTTTTGGTAGAGACAGGGTTTCACCATGTTGGCCAGGATGGTCTTGATCTCCTGACCTCGTGATCCGCTCGCCTCAGCCTCCCAAAGTGCTGGGATTACAGGCGTGAGCCACTGCACCCAGCCTTACAGGTGTCTTTAGAAGTGTATTTGAGCTGGGTGCAGTGGCTCACGCCTGTAATCCCAGCACTTTGGGAGGCTGAGGCAGGCTAATGATCACCTGCGGTCGGGAGTTGGAGATCAGCCTGGCCAACGTGGTGAAACTCCACTAAAGATACTAAAGATACTAAAAATACAAAAATTACAGGTGTGGTGGTGCACACCTGTAATCCCAGCTACTTGGGAGGCTGAGGCAAGAGAATCTTGAACCTGGGATGTGGAGGTTGCAGTGAACGGAGATTGCACCACTGCTCTCCAACCTGGGCGACAAGTGAAAACTCTGTCCAAAGAAAAATAAAGAGTGCTCACTTCGGCAGCACATACACTAAAAATTGGAACGATACAGAGATTAGCGTGGCCCCTGCGCAAGGATGACACGCAAATTCGTGAAGCGTTCCAGATTTTTTCTTTTTTAATTAAAAAAAAGGAAAATAAATAAATAAGAAAGGAGAAAGGAGAGTAACAGTAGCATTTGAAGGTCAGAGTTATTCATGAATCACAGGCACTGGGTATAGCATCCAGGGGGCCTACAGGTGGCTCAGAGATTGAGGAATACACCTACAGGCCAAGTAAGTTGGACTCAAAGGTGCTAAGGGCTCAGGATGGTGCACCTGTTGGCCGGGTGTGTTGACATGAAAATGCTGGTGCCCCAAAGTTGCTAAGTAGGACAGGCTGAGGCAGGCACACACACACAAAAGCCAGGGGAGCCAGGGCACAGTTCCACTAGGGCTGGCGACGGTGGAGACCTCAGTTGGGGAATCCACAGAATGAGCAGCCGGGAGACGTCCACTCCTCCCACTCCAGGTCTCCACCCCTGCTCCACCCTAAGACCCCTCGGAAATCAAATAGAGGTGAAGGGGTACAGGCATGGAGAACTGCAGGCATGATGATCAGGGGATCTTGGCGCTGCTGTTGTGGCCTCTGGTGCTGGCGCTGGCATGGTGGGGGTAGGTGGGTGCAGCACTCAGATGCAGGGGTCCCTACCTCCCCAGCCCAGGCCACTCCCATTGCTGGGAAACTTGCTGCTGTAGTCTGGAGGCCTGGACTGGGCACTCCTGGAGGTAACCCCACAGAAATGGGGAAACAATTCTGGATTCTTGGAGGCAGGGCTGGGGACTAGAACACCTCCTGAATGAAGACAGCTGAGGGCTTGTCCTCTATGCTCCTGAGGAAGGACAGGAAGGATGAGTGCCCTGGACTCCTGAGTTCTAGGAAAGGAGCCTAGCGAGCTTGGGACCAGGACACTGGGTCATAAGGGAGGAGCCCAGAGCAGGAAATCAGCTTGTGGGAAGAGGGAGCAGAGCGGTTCTGTTCTGGTTCAAGGTGGGGAGGCCGAGTACTGAGGGTCCAGGAGTCCAGCTCTGAGGGTGCAGGAGGCTGGGAAGTAGGACTTCTCGGTCCCACGGGAAGAAGGAAGAGGGAGCCTGGACTCGTAAGTCCCAGGGAGGAAGGATGTGGGGTTCTGAACTCCTGACCCTGAGGAATGAGGGGCTGGGGTGGGGGGGAACTCCTGGGTCTGAAGGAAGAGGGAGGTGGGGGCGAGGGCTCGGATGAGGAACCCGATGGGCACCTGCTGAGCACCGGCCCCTGGTGCTCTCCGGCCGCTGGGGCCCGGTGCTGCAGTGTGGCTGGGCCCGCGCCCTGCAGTGGCGCTGTGTGTTCGGCTCTGCAGCGCTGCGGGACGCGTTGGTGCTACCGGCGGATGCCTTGTCCGGCCGCGAGTCCATGGTCGTCTTCGAAAGCTTCACACGCGTTAACGGGGAGGCCCGGGCGCTGGACGTCCTGGCCGGGATGCTCCAGGATGGGCCCCTAAAGGTAGAGGTGGGAAAATGGAGGCAGGGCCTGACAGAGACTCCAGCTCACCAGGTGCCCACCGCCGAGAAGGCGGGAAGGCGCTAAAGCGTCAGGTTCGAACCGAGCTTCACCCCGCAGCCGAGAAGAGCGAGCCTAAGACTCAAAGCCCGAGAGCCTTTGGGTACAGGTCAGGGATCGAGACCAGCAAAGGAGGAGCCAGCGTGTGGATAGGGTACTTAGCGGTCTGGTAATGAAGCAAAGCGAAGGAAGGCGGCCGCAGGGGTCGGAGGCCCAGAGAGGGATGCAGCTAGTGACCCGGAGCTTCCTGGATGGGGCGTGGCCAACTCCTGGGCCCGCCTCTTTTCCCGTCTCCCCAACAGGAATCTTTTCTAACAGGACGCGGTGGCGGACACTGCGCAATTTTGCACTTGGAGCCCTGGATTTCGGGTTGGGTACGCGGAGCGTCAAGGCGCGCATCCTGGAGGTGGCGGCTGGTCTGCTTCAAGCCACCATTGGTGCGGCCTGGCCGGGAGAGTAGAAGGGCCTGGTGTGGGTGTGGCCATTGGACCGCCAAGGTGGGGCCACTGGAAGGTATGTGGCTTTAAGAAAGCCAGTAAGCCCACGGAGCTGGCTGGGGGCCGGACCACACGTTAGGACCACGTCCTGTTCCCACCCCCAGTAGCCAGGCTTGACCCCATGGGCCACTGGATAATGCTGTATTCAATGTTATCTGTTCTTGTCTTCAGGAACCACTATGTTTATGGGGACCCCGAGTTTCTGACACTCCTGAACCTCTTCAATGACACCTTCCACATCATGAGTTCCAGGCGGGGCAACGCAAGAGGGGTGGCCACAGTCTCTCCCTTTTGAGTCCAGCCGTATGCCAAATCGCGAGTATGCAGACCTACCTACAGTGGCTCATTAGGGTGGGACAGTGAGATTCTTGGAATGGAAGAGTTCTAGAAGCTCCAGTATCAAAGTCCTGGTCCAATCTCCCTAGTCTAAGGAAACTAAGGCCTAGTGGCTTCGTCCAGGGCCCTTGTTGAGACCCTGTCTCTCCAGATGGACATTTCTCCCGACTCTCCTGGACTGGTTCCCTGGCCGCACCACCTAATCTCCCAAAAGTCTTTGGAGCTGCAGGTCTTCGTCTCAGCAAATCCAGTGACACTGGCAGATGTGGCAGCCAGTGGAGACTCGCGATTTCATCGATTGCTTCCTCGACCAGATGGCTAAGGTATATGTGGATCCAGCTCCCTAAACTCTGTCCATGCTGCCCACCAAGTGCCTAGCACACGACAGTGTGTCTCCTCTGCCCACAGCAGCAGCAGGATCCATATGTTGGTAATTACACTTTTGGGGAGGGGGCAGCACCGAGACCACGAGCACCACCCTGCACTATGGGCTCCTTATTCTACTTAAGTACCCAGAGGTAGCAGGTTTGCGAGCTGGAGAGACCCAGAATGGGAGGCTGTGGTTTGGGGATGGCTGGAAGGTCCCAAAGTGCGCGGCTCCACAACCTCCCCTGGACCCCGCAAGGTGCACTGGAGCTGGACACCGTGGCAAGGCAGCCGCGCACCCCAAGCCTGGATGACCACATGCACCTGCCCTACACCAATGCAGTGCTGCTCGAGATCCAGCGCTTCATCAGCGTGGTGCCGCCGCGCACCCTCATTCGCGACACCTACCTGTGAGACCACTTTCTGCCCAAGGTGCCCACCGACTCTGGGGATCCTGTGCGGGGCCCGGGTGCATAAGCGTGTATTCCGAGATCAGCCAGAACAGGAGGGCGTGCACTGTGCCGACTGAAGCAGTTATCCCTGGAGCAGGAAGGAAGGCCCACCTTCCCTTAGGTATTTTTTTTTTTTTTTTTTTTTTTTGGAGACAGTCTCTGTTGCCCAGACTGGAGTACAGTGGTGCAGTCTCAGCTTACTGCAACCTCCGCCTCCAGGGTTCAAGCAATTCTCCTGCCTCAGGCTCCTGAGTAGCTGCTATTACAGGAACCTGCCACCATGCCTAATTTTTGTATTTTTAGTAGAGACAGGGTTTCACGATGGTCTCAAATTCTCTCAAGTGATCCACCCTCCTCAGCCAGAATACTGGGATTACAGGCATGTTATCCACCTGGTCTATTCGCTGGGGCTTTTAAAAAGGGTCTTGGATGGAGGAGGTGTATGTCCTCACCAAGTCCACAGGTAACCTGAGTTGCACGTACCCCCAGGGCACCTTTGATTCCCCTGCTTGTGACTGTGCACCAGGACCCACTCAATTCAAGAACCCCGACTGCTTCAACCTACCAACTTCCTGGCCAAGGGCAAGTTCCAGGGCAATGATGCTTTCATGCCCTCAGGTGCCAGCAGGAGAGGAAGGGGACCATCCTGGACCGGCTAGGGGGTGCATGGTGATCATTATGCACCCGTGTACCCAGGAAAGTGAATGTACCTGGGCGCAGGCCTGGCCCACTCAGAGATCTTCCTCTTCCTTACCGCCATCCTACGGAGGTTCTGCCTACTCCCTGTGGAAAACCCTAGCTCCATCAACCTCGCCTACAGTACACTAGCCTGAGCAATGTTCCCCAGCCTTCCAGCTCTAACTAGTGGCCTGCTGAGGTCAGGCTCCACTACGGTAGGCTCGCTGGCCCTCAAACTTCCGTATGCTCCCTGGTGAATAAAGGCCCTAAATTGCAGATGGAGTCAGATGTGTGCAGCTCTGAGGTAAACTTTTATTTCTTGGCTGATAGGACTTCCACACCCATGCTCCTCCTGGCACCTTCTACTCTGCCCAAGCAGTGGCAGCCCAGTCCCAAAGGTGCCTGCCGTGGCCACAGGGGTTGGGGAGTCACTTCACATTCCAGGCTGGATGAGTGAGAGGGCTTGGGGGTACTCCCCCCACACCATTGCCAGCAAGAGGCCATGACTCACCGCAACCCCAAATCCTGCCTCCTGGTGGGAAGTGACAATGCCTCCTCCCAGCTCTCCACACCTAATGGGGTCATGACCAGACAGGGCAGGACCCAGGCCCCCAGCTTCAGGTGGTAACAGTGTTCTCCAAGGCTGCCCCCTGTCCCGGTCATGACCCCAGCCCCCATCATGGGGCAGCAGAGGTCTCTTCTGCTCCTTGGTCCTCAGTGACAGACAGAGCCTTCCACGCCAGGCAGGACAGAGGCAGAGTCAGAAGCAGCAGCAGTGGCAGGGAAGGAGCGGCCAGCACAAGCTCAGGGCTCTCCTGAAGTCAGGGCAAGCTGTCTGCCATGCGGCTCTGGAACCCAGCCACTAGGTGGGCGTAGGCGGCTGTGATACAGGTACTTGGACACCTTTCTGTCCTGATGCTAGGGGTGAGAGGGGACAGGAGATGGTGAGTCATCAGGGAACAGATGAAAAAGCCAAGGGAAACCCGGGGGGATGAGGAGAGGACCAGGAAGAAATGGAGCTCCTGTTGGGGTACCAGGAGAGTGGGCTGTCTAAGGAAGGTGGGCAGAGATGAGGAAAAGTAAGTGGTGGGATTTAACGAGAGGCTGATGAGGGGAATGGGGTGGCGTGAGGCCCAACAGGACCTACGGAATAGGAAGGACTGGAGGGAGGGAAGCAGATACCTAGCTGATACTTGTCTTTGGCTGCTGCTCGCTCCTTGGCATCAAAATACCAGACAGTGATGGCGTACCTGGGGACCGGGGTGGCTGCACATCAGTTTTCTGCAATTCCAGCCATCATCTCCACACAGATGCTAGGAAGCCATCCTTTTGAGCCACCCGGTTCTGCCCCCACCTAGGCCCCTTCTCAGTACTTCGTCACTCCCTAGTCACTCTGGGGCTCCAACAGGACACTATCACAAGGGGAGCAGCTGGGTGCATCCCCAGAAGTACAGGTCATACCTGGTGGCATACGCTGGCTTCACTTCGTGGGGGTTCCGCCGGTCAGACCAGAAAATAAGCAACCGGTCAAAGAGTGGCTCGATGTTGGCTACCACCGGCCGGCCCTCAGGGAAGATCTGCAGCAGGCCTCCATGCACCTGGGGGCGGGCCAGAGGATGAGGCTGGCCAGTCCCACCCGGAGCCGCTGCCTCCCACGGTGCCCTGGGAGCCCACCAGGGGGCGCAGCGTCTGCCCACATCACTCCCTCCCATGACTCCCGCTCTCAAAATGAATGACAACCCAGAGTCTGCATCACCATGGAGATGGGCAGGAAGCTACTAAAGACAGGAAAAGGGGGAAAGTGTTCATTACAAGGCCGGGTGGGGCTGGGCAGACAGCACCATTCCCGGAAAGAGGGGAGTTCCCACCACACAGTCAGCTAGAGAGGAGGAGGTGCCATTTCCCAGGAAGAGCCGGCAGATCGCACCGCCCGCTGTGGGTTGAAGAGGAACAGGAGAATGCCAGAATCTGGGCTGAGAGTGGAAAATGGAGTGGATGCACGCCACCCATGCCCCGCCCCGGCCCCGGCCCCACCCTCGCCCTCGCCCCTACCTTAACGTCCCAGTTCTGATTCAGGTAATAGATACAGGTGATGCAGCGTCCATCGCCGTGGGGATTGTCAACGTGCCTTACGTACCCGAGCCCGTTGCCTGGGTAACACGCCACCATGGCCTGGCAGGGATGGAGGGAGGTAGATTTACTGGGGCTAGGTGGGCACGTCTTGTAGAAGCAGCCATGAATTACCTATTTTCCCACCCCTCCTTGCCCTGTCTTCCCCTTGAATCCTTGAATATCCTGAGATTCAAGCTCCTGCCCCAAAAGACTTTCTCGTTTTTCAGCCAAAATCCCATCCCTGAGTCTATCAGCAACCTCAGCTCCTGGGCCTCAAGAGCCCACTCTCTCCCACACACATACGTGGGGCCTGGCACCCAGCTACGGCTCAATGAGTAACAGAGGATTTTATTTTTTTTTAAGATACCCCAAATCCCACCTCAGCCATTTCAGTAGAATAATACCAATTTAAACATTTTTAGATGTGCAGGGAGGTGGTCTCACAGCCCTAGACCTGGGGCTCTTACCCTTGGCTGTGGAGTGGAACTCCCCGGGGAGCTCTGAGGTTCTGCTGTATCTGGCCTAAGGAAGGGCCTGAAATCTGTAAAAGCTCCCAGGTAATTTCTACTATGCAGCAATGTTGAGAACTGCTGCCCTGGACTACAAAGAATCCCCACTGAATTATCTGTCCCATATACATCTGAACAGGAACCAAAACCTAGAGTCCGAATAGAAAGTGAGATCTAATTCCAACTCCAAGGATAATTTGCTGGGTAACCCTCGCCAGTTCCACCTGAATGGGCCTCCACTGTCTCGTGTACAAGGCTAATAAACACTTCGCTGTTTACAGCACTAGCAATTCACCCCTCTGAGAACATAACTTTGGAGGTTCCGGACTCCCATCCCCCAGTAGATCTAACAGGACTCATTCCAGGGCTTCGTTTCTCATCTAACAGGGTTCTTTCCATGCTGCAGCCGGGGCCCTGGGGTGTCCGTCATCAGGGAGCTGGCAGAAAGGTGGCTGAGAGGTAAAGGAAATGGCCCAGCCACCTCTGCAGGCCCATTTCCCTGGTTCGAGTCTCAGTGCTGCCACATGAGCTGTGA
This sequence comes from Leontopithecus rosalia, assembly GCA_028533165.1. Classification (NCBI taxonomy): domain Eukaryota; kingdom Metazoa; phylum Chordata; class Mammalia; order Primates; family Cebidae; genus Leontopithecus; species Leontopithecus rosalia. The sequence goes on along the minus strand of CM052668.1, from coordinate 28,849,564 downwards.
TATCAGGCAGGCAACTTCCTGGTCTCAGGTTCCTCATCCATGAAATGCAGCTGACAGCTATGTCACAGGTTGTGTAACAAGCGAACAAGATAACAAGTGTCTGGGAAGACAGCCAGCACAGTGCCTGCCACATGGAGAGCCGGAGCATGGGCTGAAATGCCATTTAAAAATAAAAAAGGTCCCTGGCCCACCCTCTGCCCAAAGTCACTGCAGTGGCAAGATGAGGTAGTAGACAAAAAGGGGAGGACCAGCACAAGGTCCCTTCAGCTCCTCCCCAGCCTGGACCATCCGCCTTGACCTCTCCACCCCGGTACAACCCTGCCAGCTTCCGCTCCCCACCAATCCTTAGCTACACCTATGGGCCCAGCCCAGCAAGACAGCCCCAAGATAAACATTCGTGATCAAACATCAGTGGCTGCGGCCACAACAGGATACTTGCCAAGCAAACATGCCACGGCAGGCTGTGCTGCTTCAGTCCTCACCCTCCCCAGGATGCCTCCCAGCACATTATCCCAGGGCTCACCCCTCTGTGGATGCTAAGCTGCTCTGCATTAACCATGTGCACCTGATCCACCACAGACCCTGCCCTGGAAAGAGAGGGCTGCCACCATCTATGGCCATGTAGCAGCGGAAAGCCAACAACCTTCTCTCTGGCAGCACCAGAGTCCAATTAGTGACAAGGCCCCCAGGGAAAACCCTAGCTGCTGCACCCCAAGGATGAGGAGCAGGCACCTTCTCTGCACTGCTCACTCCCTGCAGATGGGTCAGCGCTCTGAGCAACCACTTCACTGGGAGAGGAGAATGTGGCCGTGGCCCAGGAGGCTCGGAAGCAGTGAGGTGCTGACTAGAGATGGGCAAGGCCTCCCCAGTTAGGAAGCCAATCAGAGATCATGCTGATGATACACGTGAATGGGTGAGGGGAAGGGGCCGAGTGCCTGTCTCCAGGTCTTCACTGCATCCCAAGAAAATACAAATTCCCAGCCACAGCCGCCAAGGCCCCCAACCACATGTGCCACTCCCATCACTCTGTGCCATGCCTCAACAGGCTGAGCTCATCGCCCCCACAAGGCCTCTGCACTGGCCTGGGACACTCTTCCTTCTGGCCCTCCTTTTTGTTCAGGACTCAGAGGTCAAGGGTCAACCTTGAGTAGTCCAGCTGATTAGCAACATGGCATCAGCAGAGGCTGATGCCTAGTACTGGCCTGGAAAGCAGCCACAGGGAAGCCCCTGGAGCCAGGTGGGTGTCCCCAGTGCGCAGAGCAGTACCTGCTGACCAAGCGCACTGCTCTGGGTCTCCTCTGCACCCCAGCCCTGCTGTGTTCCCTCCTGCCCTGTCCATTCTCACACAGCACCTCCCACCAAGCACACAGGACTCATGCAGAAACAGGAACCTGCTCCTTTAGGGCCCCACCCTTCCCCCACAGACACACACCTTGAGGGTGAAAGCATCCTCTGGCCCCAAGAAAGCATCTACTTCCTGCCCTCATAAGGGAAAGCCTCAGGAAACTTTCTCTCCACCCATCCCACCTAGGGGAGGGGCAGATGGGACCAGAGCCAGGAGACTGAAGACTTAAAGGCTATTGGTGACAATGTGTCTGCCAAAAGCCCCACCACCACTGCACACATATGCCAGTCAGAAGCCTGTGACTGAGCCAATGACAGTTGGTCCCACCTTCAAGCTCTTCAAGGAGCAAACCAAGCAAGCTGGACCCTCCCTGGGGTCCCCTCTGGTAGCCCTTGCTGCTAGTGGGAGTCAACCCTCTACCCGCTACAGGTCAACTGAGCACCAGTCCCCAACCAGGCAGTTGGGGGAAATTAGGACACAAGAGCTCCACTCAGAACGACTGAGAAGCAGGCTGCCACTGGCTCTGGCCACACTGGAGACCCATGTTCCCACGACAACTGCTGCGACCCAACTCAGCACCCCACAGCCTTGCTGCAGGGTCCATGAGAGTGTCCAGATGGGGCCCTCTAAAATCGGGAAAGCCTGGAGTTGCTGTCTCCCTGGGGAGGGGAGGACTCCTCCCCTACGTTTCCAGTCCAGCCTGGCCTGTCCTTACCTCCCTAGGGCAATTAGGGTCCCTTAGGGCTACAAAAGTCCCAACCCCACTCCCCATTCCCAGTCTTCATGAGGGCCCTGTCCCCAGCCACGTGGAAGATGGGCATCAGAGAGGCCCCAAATGACAAGAGATCTTCTCCCCTCCTCAAACTGGCACAGACATGCTGGGGAGGTAACCTGGTTTTCCTATTCCGTGGATCAGCAAACTGAGGGTCAGGGTAGTGTCCCATCTGGGCCACTCAGCCCTTCTGGTCTCCCCCCAACGAGGACGGCCAACCTGGGGTGAAGATGCTGAGCCAGGAAGTCCACTGATCCCGCCAGCACAGGAGCCAAGCTCAGGGAGGGGCCGGCTCTGGCTCAGCTATCAAGTAACAGGAGGGAGAGGGAAGTAGAACAAGTTCCAGCTGGGGTGGGGAGGAAACAGTCCTTGGCCCCGGGGGAGCCCTGGTCCCTGAGCCAGCTCCAGCCTGAGAGGAAAGCCACACAGAGGCAGAACCCAAGATGGGATCTGCAGGAGAAGGGAGGGGACATCAGGAGCTCAGCCTCACGCCTACAGGGCACAACACAGCCCGTGCCATCAGTCAGCTGTGCTGAGCAGTGGGCACTCCCCACGGGCCCTTGTCCAAAGGACACCAAGCCTTGGACTCAAGGCCAGGGCCCCCACACAGCCCATGAAGAGAATAATTGTGTCAGCAGGCTGGAAAGGCACTGTGGACCACTTCCTGTGTTGGGCTCCTGACCCCAGGTTCCTGAATAGGTAGCTGCCATGAGGCCTTGACAGGTGCCCATAAACTCCAAGCAAATTAGCATGTCTTAAGAGAGGATCTGTGGCCTCTGACAGTGTCTCAAAAAGACTCAGGCTCCAAAATACAATTAACAACTGTTGTTCAAAAGCAAAAAGAAAAAGGGACTAAGAACAAACAAATTAAGGCAGAGAGAAGAGAGCTGAGATGGACAGGGAAGAAGTGACACACAGGACGGGGGAATGGAGGGCAGGGACTCGGACGGGGACCGGTGGGAGAGATGGGGACGAGAGCTCCACCCGGGCCAGCAGGCAGCCACCCAGTGCCATCCCTGGGAGGCTGTTCTGGATGCAGACGACACAGTGGGGACCCAGGGCACAATGCAGTCCAGACCCAGGCACTCAGCCCAGCGGGCAGCACCCCTTCCCTTACCTCAGCCCAGGGCTCACTCCTCACAGCCACCTCCCCCTTCTGCTTCTCCTGCCTGTGAGACAGGATGGACGACCAAGGGACACGGGCCAGCAGACAGGGAAGGATGGATGCAGAAACACAGGGAAGAGCAGACAGCAACAGAGGACGGACAGGTGAACTGTGTGCCTGTCTACATCACCGTTCTTGGTCTGGGGCTGCAGACAGACACCAGAAGGCCGTAAACCCCACCATGGCCCATGCTGTGAATGTCAGCAGCTCTCATGAGGTTCTTCAAGAGGGTTCCTGGTGAAGTCAAGAACCACTGTGGCTCCAGGCCCAAACTCCTGGCTTACAGGTGCACACATTAAGGCCCATAGGGAGGACAAAGACACCCCCCCTCCCCTCCACCAAGTCCCCACAAGTGAGCATACCCCCTCCACCGAACAGCCTAAACCCTTCTGGGACTTCCCAGAGGCCTGTCTCCAAATCCATTGTGCTCAGAGCACTGGACACCACACCAGGGTGCTGCAAAGCCCCTGCACAGAGGCCCCCACCTAGCCTTACCTTGGTGCGCCCATTGATGACGTAGCTGCCCAGCCGCCCTGCGCAGTGGCGGATGACGGCGTCCACATGGGCCATGAGGGCACCGATGCTTCGGCAGCCTGGCTCGTGGCCTTCCACCCAGGCAATCTGGTCCCCACGGATGCTGCGCGGCGGGATCGCACGCTGGCTGACCAGCTGCCCATCTCGCAGGCGCCCACCCCTTTTGAGGGCCTCCACCTCGGCCAGCACGCGGCCACCCAGTGCTGCCCCCAAGAAGCTGTCCTTGACGCAGATGCCGTAGTACCGCATGCAGGGCACGATATAGTCCAGGGCCAGGCGCTCAGGGGCAGAGGGCAGCACCTCCTCCATTAGCCCAGCGCTGGCCTCACCACTGCCACTGCTGCAGCCGCAGCTAATACCACCCTCCCGTTGCTCTGCCTCCTGGTTCTCTTGCCGGGCCCAGGGCCGCTTGCTGGGTGAAGGGGCATCCCCACCATCCTCGGCCCATTTCCGTTTGGGGGCCTCAGGCCGGGCACCCTGGGCTGCCAGTCGCTGGCACCCCTTGGTGACCAGCGCTGCAGCACCTTCACTCTGCAGCGGCCGCAGCTCACCACCATCCTGCCCACCAAAGCCCTCCCGAAGGGGGCTGGCAGTGGTAGAGGTGGCAGTGGCTCTGGGGGTCCCACTCCCTGCCGAGGCCTCACTGGGCACTCCTGGACAGTGGTAGGAGGGGAGCAAGGGACAGGGCAGGTAACTCTCCACCCCCATCCTGGCCCGGCCAGGCTCCAAGGGCTCTGACGAAGACCCCGGTAACTGAGGGAGAGCCTGATTTAGGGGCTGCGGCTGGCACGGGCTGTCCATGGCAGCAGTGTCTTCATCCCCCGGGCATGGAGGGCACCACCCAGGCCCATGGTGCCACCCTCCTCCGCCTCCACTTGATGCAGCTGGGGGCCACCGGGCCTGGCGTGGGGCAGGGTGAGGCAGGGCAAACAGCGAGAGCTCTTCTCTTGCCCCGGGGATTGCTTGCAGGTCCCCAAGTCCTCTGCCGTCCCTAAGGGCTTGGGAAGGGACCCTTCAGGGTGGCTAGAGAAAGGAAAAAAAAGGGATGTGAGAGGAGCTAGAGACGGGCAGGCAGGGGAAAGGGGGGATGGTATGGGCTGCGGGGCTGATGGTATGGGCAGCAGCAGGGAAGGCAACCAGTACGGACTTAGCTATAGAGACTCCCCAAAACCTGAGGCCAAGTCCGGGAAAGGACCCTGACAATCTGGGGGTGCGAGAGTCTGCTGACAGTTAAGCAGCAGTGATGGGGAAAGGCTGGAGGCCAGAGGCTGGGTAGATGACCCCAAGACAGGACTGTGGGGTGGGTTGTGGGATGCGGTAACCACACACACGGGAGTAGAAAAAGGTGCTGTGGAGAGGTGGGGAAGAGGCGGTTTGCAAAATACGAGGGATCTGCCTTGGCGTTCCAGAGGCACAGAGAAATGTGGAGGATCCAGAGAGGCAGAGTTGGGGGTGGCGGGGTCAACAGAGGAAACTGGGGAGTCCAGGGACAAAGAGACCCAGGGACCCAGGGACCGAAAAACAGACCGGAGGGAAGCTGGGAGGGAGGGACCGGGACGGAGCGGGGCGGTGGGGTCGACCCGAGCCCGACGGGAGGAAGCCGGCCGGGGGCGGACACACATCCAGACGGAAGGGAGGTCCCGAAACCGACCGACGGGAGGGGCCTTCGGGGAGAGGGTCCGCGGCGACAGAGGGAAGAACGAAGGAGGGTGCACGCACCCCGAGACAGGACGAGGGAAAAAGTCGCCCCCCTCCCGGGTACCCCCAGGCTCTCCACCGGAGGCGGGCCCTGAGGCCCCTTTTGAGCGCTGTAGGCGACGGGGGCAGGGCCTAGGGACCGCTCCGACCCCCTTCCTTCCCCCCGCCCCGGCCTAAGCCCGGCTGGCGCACCCCGCCCCCGCCCCAACCCCCAACCGCCGGCACCCAACATCCCCGGCGCGCGTCCCCTCCCCCGCGCCGCACCCCCTCATACCCCTCCCAGGGGTAGCACCCGCGGGCCCCGGAGCGCGCCCCCACGCCTCGCCCAGCTCGCGTCGGCGCCCCGGCTCCGACTCTGTCTCCTCCCTACACCCTTCTCGCCCCGCAACCTCCTCACCGAGCTTTTTCCTCCGGCCCCGGCGCCGCCGTTTGTGCCAGCCGCCCTGCGCCGCACAGCGCGCCATGCCCCGCCCCCACCGCGGGCGACGCCCCGCCCCGCCTCGCCCGGTGGGCACGTGACCGCGCCCCGCGGAGGGGACAGCGCCTGCGCAGGCCTGAGCCGCGCGGAGCGGGGCGAGGAAGTTCGGGACCACCCCACAACACCCGGGCGAAAGGAAACTGGGGTCCTTGGCTGACACGAGGTTCATTTGCATCCTCCGCCCCGCCCCCTTCGCGCGGGTCGGGGAACGCAGTGAGAGGGGCCGGGCGTGGGAGGGGGCGTTTCTTGCTTGTTGGAAGCTAGCGGCGTCGGCGGGGCGGAGCACGCAAATGACGTGATTTACATGGAGAGGCCGACCTCCCCCATCCCCCTGCGTGGAGCACCGGGTCCGGGAGCGCGGTGCGCGTGACTTCATTTACATGGTCAGCTCCTCCTCCTCGCTGCCCAGGAACGGGGTGAGAGATGGAGAAATGGCTGCGCAGTTGGGAAACGTATGTAAATTCGCACGCCAGTAAATAATTTACACAAGTATCTTTTATAAGTGCCGGACGCCCTTGAGAAAAGGGAACGCGGACTAGAATGGATGTGCAAATGTGTATTTTAAAGGCACGCTCCGCCCTGCCCCGTGGGAATCAGAATAAAGAACCAGGGAAAGCCTGGGCAACAGAGGGAGACCTCATCTTTACACAAAATTTTTAAATGAAAACAAAAAAAATCCACGGAAAGCTACACGGAGAAGACATTTGCATGACCAGCTAGAAACATTTTGGGGGAATACGGAGAGAAGGTCATTTTGAATGCGCCGCGCCCTCCACCATCGCTCTGGAGTTGGGACTCAAGGCTCCCGCGGGGCCGGTGAAGGGGGTCGTAGGGGTGGGAGGGCAACGAACAACTGGGAGTGTCCTCAGAGGGCTGCACCAGTCCCCAGCAGGCCACCTGAGGGGGTAGGGATTGGTGCGTGAGCACAAGGACATGCATACTGGGATCCACACGTGCATGACGATTGCACAGAAGCCCGCAGTCCTGAGGGCACACACAGGGTTCATGGCCACACAAGGGTGTTTCTTGTTTAGTTCTGTTTTGAAGTGGGGTCTCACCCTTTTGCCCAGGCTGGAGTGCTGTGGCACAATCACGGTTCGCTGCAACCTCAACCTCCCAACTAAAGTGATCCTCACGCCTCAGCCTCCCGAGTAGCTGGGACTTCAGGTGTGTACCACCACGCCTGGCTAACTTTTGTTTTTTTCTTTTTGAGACAGTCTCGCTCTGGCGCCAGGGTGGAGTGCAGTGGCGCAATCTTGGCTCACTACAACCTATGCCTCCCGGGTTCAAGTGATTCTCCTGCCTCAGCCTCCTGAGTAGCTGGGATACAGGCACGCGCCACCACGCCCAGCTAATTGTTTTGCATTTTCAGTAGAGACGGGGTTTCACCATGTTGGCCAGGATGGTCTTGATCTCTTGACCTCATGATCTGCCCGCCTCGGCCTCCCAAAGTGCTGGGATTACAGGCCTGAGCCACCACTCCTGGTCACACATGGGTGTTTAAAAGGAGCCAAATTCACACCAAAACACAAATAGTCCTCAAAGGCACATATGCACAGGCACACAGACAGTAGTGAGTCACTGCCTAAGACTTTCAGTCATGAGACATGCAGACTAGAGGCACACCTATAGACCCAAATTCCCATCCCCTGGCCTTGATGTCCCAAACAATACCAGCCTCACCAAAACAATCACCGAGGCCACAGAGCAGTTACAGCTATCTGCATCACACACAACCAGCACACATTCCTGTAGACATCATCCCATACACAGGTTACTGGAAACGTATGCATGTCACAAACACAGAGACATCAGCGTGTTGACACACTTGAGCCTGGAACACAGATTGTCACACTGTCCACCCAGTAACAAATTCCCTCCCTCTGCAACAGGCACCTGAGTCATCATGCTTGGTATAACCCTTACCATCCAATCCAGAAACAAAGCCCTCAAACACCATGACCCATGTCTTCTGTCAGGGACCTCTTCCATCGCTCTGCCATCCAGGAATAACGGAGGCCAGACACAGGTGTAAACAATGCTTTATGGGAGTAGGGTGGTGCTGGACAGGCCTCCAGGTAATAAATAACAAGTACTAGCAACAGCGGGGCCAGGCAGGCAGTTGGGGACAAATGACCCTGGTCTCAGGCTTTGGGAGCTCTTGGGGTATGGTTAGGGGTTCAGGGGGACAGAGGTTAGCCAAGACAAAGGAAGCAGCAGCAGGTATGGGTTCCCCTTCCCCCGTGGCTCAGTCTTGCCCCAAAGCCAGACCCCACCAGGCCAGGGAAGGGGGACACGTGGTGGCACAGCTCCTCTGGGGCCACGGCAGGTGGGGACACGGCCTCTCAGAGCCTGGGCCTGGGCCCCAGCCGGAAGGGCAGGGCTGGTCCTGGAGAAGAGGTGAGCTGAAAGAGAAGGGTGTGGTGACCTGCAGGGTCCTGAGGTCTGTCCAGCTGGTCTCTGCCTCATTTCCAGGTATTTCCCTGCCTATCTGTATTGGTCTGTTCATACCTTTCTTCTCCCAGTTTCCACACTGTCTGATTTTCTCTCTCTCCTGCAGGTAATTTGGGGCTTAGGCTGAGGGTACCTGCATCTCCCTGTTTGTTTGCCTCAGAGAGCTGAGTCTGTAAAGCCAGATTTCAACATCGAATAAATATCACGTATCTGGCTAGACGAAATGGCTCATGCCTGTAATCCCAGCACTGTGGGAAGCCAAGGCGAGAGGATCACTTGAGCCCAGGAGTTTGAGACCAGCCATAGGCAACACCACAAAACCCTGTCTCTACAAAAAAAATACAAAGAGCCAGGCGTAGTGGCATGTACCAGTGGTCCCAGCTACCTGGGGGCCTGAGGTGGGAAGATCACTTGAACCTGAGAGGTGGAGGTTGCAGTGAGCCAAGATCGTGCCACTGCACTCCAGCCTAGGCAACAGAGTGAGACTCTGTCTCAAAAAAAAAAAAAATAATGAGCCCTTGTCTCCTCTCCACACTCGAAGCAGGGCAAGAAAATTTAAAAAAATAAATAAAATAAATATAATGAACCTGCCTTTGTATCTCTCTGTGTCCCTCTATGCTCCTGGATCACCCTGATTCTTTTTTTTTTTTTTTTAATAGAGACAGGGTTTCACCATATTGGCCAGGCTGGTCTCAAACTCCTGATTTTGTGATCCACCCACCTCCATCTCCCAAAGTACTGGGATTAAAACTTTGGGAGGCTGAGGTGGAGGACTCCTTGAGGCCAGGAGTTTAAGACCAACCTGGCTAACACAGTGAGACCCTATCTCAAAGAAGGGAAAAGAGGCCAGGTATGGTGGCTCCCACCTGTAATCCCTGCACTTTGGGAGGCTGACGTGGGTGGATCATTTGAGCTCAGGAGTTCGAGACCAGCCTGAGCAACATGGTGAAACCCCATCTCTTCAAAAAATAAAAACAAAAATTAGCCAGGCGTGGTGGTGCACACCTATAGTCCCACTTACTTGGGGAGCTGAGTTGGGAGGATCACTTGAGCCCAGGAGGTCAAGGATGCAGTGAGCTGAGATGGTGCCACTGCACTCCAGCCTGGGTGACAAAGTGAGACACTTCTCAAAAAAAAGAAAAAGGAAAAGAATGTTATATTGACCAACAGAAACAGAAAACAAATTGGTGGTTGCCAGGGGCTGGGGGAAATGAAGAGTGACTGCTTAATGGGTATGGGGTTTCCTTTAGGGTAATGAATACATTCTGAAGCTGGGTGGGTAGCTCACACCTGTAATCCCAGCACTTTTGGAGGCCAAGGCAGGCGGATCACCTGAGGTTGGGAGTTCAAGCCCAGCCTGAACAACATGGAGAAACCCTGTCTCTAATAAAAATGCAAAAATTACCGGGGCATGGTGGCACACGCCTGTAATTCCAGCTACTCTAGAGGCTGAAGCAGGAGAATCACTTGAACCCAGGAGGCAGAGGTTGCAGTGAGCTAAGATCACGTGATTGCACTCCAGCCTGGGTGACAGAATGAGACTCTGTCTCAAAAAAAAAAAAAAGAAAAAAAATGTCTGAAACAACACAGAGGTGGTGGTTGCACAATCCTGTGAATGCACTGAATTCCACTGAATTGTACACTTTGAAAAGTTACGTCAATTTATGTTACGTGACTCTCACTTCAGTGACAAAAAACGAAATAATACTGGTGGTAGGAAAATGTGTGTTTGAGTTTTATAGATGGGTGGGATCTGCTACAATCAGTCCTAGATCAACATGTAAAATATATTTCCTCCTGCAGATTGCAATGAACAAAGTATGAAAAAGCCTTGCCTTGTTACATTTGACCTACTGCGGGCAAGTAGGAAAGAATCTCTGCTAAACCCTGAGGCAAAGAAGACACACCATTCATTTGAGCTCAGCCCAAAGATGGATAAGAAGAAAACTTTAGCCGGGCGTGGCGGCTCATGCCTATAATCCTGGCACTTTGGGAGGCCAAGGCAGGTGGATCACCTGAGGTCAGGAGTTCCAGACCAAAGCCTGGCCAACATGGTGAAACCCCATCTCTACTAAAAAGACGAAAAATAGCCGGGCGTGGTAGCAGGCACCTATAATCTCAGCTACTCAGGAGGCTGAGTCAGGAGAATCACTTGAACCTGGAAGGCAGAGGTTGCAGTGAGCCAAGATTGCACCATTGCACTCCAGCCTGGGAGACAAGAGCGAGACTTTGTCTCAAAAACCAACAACAAAAACCAGCTCTCAATGATCAAGTCTTGACCATCAGGCCCCATTCTGAATACTTTGCATAAACGGACTTATTTCATCTTCTCACCACCTACAGAAGTAGGTGCCATTATTAGCCTCATTTTACAGATGAGCAAACTGAGGCTTGGGCACAGCAGGTGCAAAGTCTTGGGAGGACAAGAGAGCACTGTCCAAAGACATCATCCTTTACTCCTCTCTCTTTCAGACTCCAGATCCATTCCATCAGGAAATCATGTGGGCTCTGCCTTCCAAGTAGACCCAAAGTCTAACCCCTGTTCCCCACAGCCCCCCTGGAAATGCCAAGGGCTGGGAGGGGATTGAGCATGAAGTACAGAGGGGAGAATTGGCAAGACATACGCCCCAGAGAGGTGGGGATGGGACCAAATCCTGCAGGGTTCTGAAAACCCGTCAAGAAGTTTGCGGCAGGCCAGGCGCGGTGGCTCAGGCCTATGATCCCAGCACTTTGGGAGGTGAGGCAGGTGGATCACAAGGTCAAGAGATCAAGACCATCCTGGTCAATGAGGTGAAACCCTGTCTCTACTAAAAGTACAAAAATTAGCTGGGCATGGTGGCGCAGCCTGTAATCCCAGCTACTCAGGAGGCTGAGGCAGGAGAATTGCTTGAACCCAGGAAGCAGAGGTTGTGGTGAGCCGAGATCGTGTCATTGCACTCCAGTCTGGGTAACGAGTGAAACTCCGTCTCAAAAAGAAAAAAAAAAGAAGTTTGGGGCCAGGCACGGTGGCTCATGCACTTTGGGAGGCCGAGGCGGATGGACCACTTAAGGCCAGGAGTTTGTGAACAGCTGGCCAACATGGTGAAACCCTGTCTCTACTAAAAATACAAAAAGTTAGCCAGGCGTTGGGGGCCCATGCCCATGGTCCCAGTTACTCAGGAGGCTGAGGCACCAGAATCGCTGGAACCCAGAAGCGGAGGTTGCAGTGACCCAAGATCGTACCACTGCACTCCAGCCTAGGTGACAGAGCGAGACTCTATCTCAAAAAAAAGAAGTTTGGACCAAGCATGGAGGAACAAGTAGTGCTTCCTGGAGGAGGGAAGGAGGTTGCCAGGGAAAAAGGGGAGGAATGCTGTTCCAGGAGAGGCCCAGCATGAGCAAGGGCCCAGAGGAATGGGAAGAACTCCAGTGCCACTGGAGTGGCCTGAGACGTAGGGAGCAGTACAAGGGGCTGAGGCAGGTGAGGCTGGGCTGGCAGGAGCCAGTCCCTGCAGAGGGTCCAACACCAGGCTGAGGAGCTTCAGCTCTGTCCTGGGACCTGGAGAGCCATGGAAGGTTCTGAGCAAGGGAGCAAAAGGAGCAGACGTGTGTTACAAAGATCCAGTGGCCGCATCAGCAGGAGACAGGATTGGCCGGGGGCAGTGGCTCAGACTTGTGATCCCAGCGCTTTGGGAGGCCAAGGCGGGTGGACCTCCTGAGGTTAGGAGTTCGAGACCAGCCTGGCCAACATGGCGAAACCCCATCTCTACTAAAAATACAAAAATTAGCCAGGAGTGGCTGTGCATGCCTATAATCCCAGCTACTTGGGAGGCAGAGGCAGAGGAATCACTTGAACCTGGGAGGTAGAGGTCACAGTGAGCAGAGGTGGCACCACTACACTCCAGCCTGGGCGACAGAGTGAAATTCTGTCTAAAAAAAAAGAAGGGCCAAGATCAGAAGTCAGAGCGTCTAGGGAGGACACGGACCCTATTCCCGTCTCAGCCACTCCTCTGCCTGCCCCCTTGTCCTATCCTCCACCATCTCTCCCCTGGCCTACTTAGCTTCCTCTCTGGTGTCCTGGTGACCCCCTCTATTCCTCACAGCCTCTTCCCTTTATGCAGCCAGAGGGACCCTGTGAACCACTGAATCGGGTCCTGTCCCTCCTCTGTTCAGAAGCCTCCCATGGCTTCCACACAGGGTGTAAGCCAGAGGCCTCCCCAGGGTCCAGAAGGCCCTAACTGATCTGCTTCCTCCAACCCCTGACCCCATCATGCTGTACCCCCAAAACACACACAGGTCCTCCATGACGACCACACTGGCTGCTTCGGTCACCCTCACCCATGCCAGGCATGCCCCTCACTCAGGCGTGTACTTACTGAGCTCTCTGCCTGCAGTGCTCTGCCCCATGTCCCCATAGGCCTCCCTGTCTTCCCTCCTTTACTCAAATGCCATCTTCTCAGTGAGGCTTCCCTCATCATCTTGTTTAAAGTACACTCTTGAGCCGGGTGCAGTGGCTCATGCCTGTAATCCCAGCACTTTGGGAGGCTGAGGCGGGTGGATCACCTGAGGTCAGGAGTTTGAGACCAGCCTGGCCAACATGCTGAAACCCTGTCTCTACTAAAAATACAAAAATTAGCTGGGTGTGGCAGCAGGCACCTGTAATCTCAGCTACTCGGGAGGCAGAGGCTGGAGAATCACTTGAATCCGAGAGGCAGAGGTTGCAGTGAGCAGAGATCATACTCCCAGGCACTCCAGCCTGGGAGACAGAGCAGTACCCCATCTCAAAGAAAAAAAAATGGCCAGGCATGGTGGCTCACACCTGTAATCCTAGCACTTTGGGAGGCCGAGGTGGGTAGATCATCTGAGGTCAGGAGTTCAAGACCAGCCTGGCCATCAGGGTAAAACCCCATCTTAAAAAAAAAAAAAAACCCTACATTTCTCCACCCTCTGTGAATGTCTTTTCTCCATAGCTCTTAACCTCCCTCACTACTACAAACTTTACTTATGTATCTTATGTATTTCTTTCCTTTTTTTTTTAAGACAGAGTGTCGCTCTGTCACCCAAGCTGGAGTGCGGTGGCACAGGGTCACAGCTCATTGCAGCCTCGAACTTCTGGGCTCAAGCCATCCTCCCAGGGATCTCAGCCTCCAAGTAGCTGAGACTACAGGCGCACAGCACCGCACATGGCTAATTAAAAAAAATTTTTGTGGAGATGAGGTCGCTTTGTTGCCCAGCCTATTCTGAAACTGATCCTCCCATGTCAGCCTCCCAAAGTGCTGGGATTATAGCTGGGCATAGTGGGGAGCCACTTACATCTCTTGTTTATCATCTGTTTCCCTCCAAAAGAATGTCAGCTCCACGGGGGTGGGAGCCTGTGTCACTCCCTGTCATATTCCCAGTGCCTTGGGCAGGGCCTGGCATGCAGCAGGCACTCTAATCGTTAGAGAACTATGAATGGGAGGGTCAAGTTCTAGGGCAGGAAGCTGGCCTGGGGCTGGATGGCACAGGTGGATTCCCTGTGGCCCAGAAGATGTCTCTTTTTCTTCTTCTTCTTCTTCTTTTTTTTTTTTTTTTTTTTTTTTGAGATGGAGTCTCATTCTGTCACCCAGGCTGGAGTACAGTGGTGTGATCTCAGCTCACTGCAACCTTCACCTCCCAGGTTCAAGCAAATTCTCCTACCTCAGCCTCCTAAGTAGCTGGGATTACAGGCACGCATCACCATCCCCGGCTAATTTTTATATTTTTAGTAGAGACAGGGTTTCATCATATTGGTTAGGCTGGTCTTGGAACTTCTGACCTCAGATGATCCATCTGCCTCGGCCTCCCAAAGTGCTGGGATTATAGGCATGAGCCCCCTCACCCCACTTTCTTTTTTTTTTTTTTGAGACAGAGTCTTGCTCTGTCACCCAGGCTGGAATGCAGTGGCTCAGTCTCCTCTCACTGCAACCTCCATGTCCTGGGTTCAAGCAATTCTCCTGCCTCAGCCTCCCGAATAGCTGGGACCAAAGGCATGTACTACTATGCCTGGCTAATTTTTATATTTTTAGCAGAGAAGGGGTTTCACTTTGTTGGCCAGGATGGTCTCCAACTCCTGACCTTATGTGTCTTTTTTTCTTAGTGCCCCTTTATCACATGCAACCCCTCTGCCTGTGTCCCCTCATCCCACCCTGACCCCTCTGCTCTGCCTGCCCTATCCCATCCCTGGTCCCTCTGCCTGTGTCCCCCAACATGGCCCTGACCCCTCTGGGCTTCTCCCCTGCTGGCTCTGACCCCTCTCTCCCAGTGCTTCCCCATTTGGCCCTGACCGGAGCTGTCACTGTGTGAAGTGGGTCTGTCCCTGCACCCGCACCCACTGAACTGCCCCCACCGTGTGGGCCTCCCAAAGTGCTGGGATCATGGGCATGAGCCGCCGCAGCAGCCGGGTGCCTCCTTTAGCTTGTGTGTTTTGCATCATTCTCTCTCACTGTGCTTTTCTTGTCATCACATGTTCTGTGTCTGTCTCCACACCATCTCCCCCCTTCCCAAGAGTCTACCCTGCCTCCCTAAACCCCCAGTGTCCCACCTGGCTCCGCAGGGCTCAGCAGCCACACGGCTGAG
Source organism: Leontopithecus rosalia (assembly GCA_028533165.1). Classification (NCBI taxonomy): domain Eukaryota; kingdom Metazoa; phylum Chordata; class Mammalia; order Primates; family Cebidae; genus Leontopithecus; species Leontopithecus rosalia. The sequence continues at coordinate 28,834,542 of CM052668.1, read as the reverse complement.
GGGCCACGGCCTGGGCGCTCCGAGGCTGCCGGAGCTGGCGGAGAGATGCATCCCCGTACTGAATGCCAGAGCCCATCCTCTCCGGGTCGAGCTCGCCTGTGGGGAAGGGGAGAGGTCGGCACTGGTCTCCTGGAGACCCCTGGGCCTGCCCTCCGCTCCCACTCGGGCCAGCTGGGGCCTCACCTGAGTCAATCTTGTTGAGGATGGTGCGGGCACACTTGAGAAACGCCTCCTCCACGTTCTCGCCCGTGAGAGCGCTGGTCTCCAGGAACATCAGCTCTGCAGCGGCACACATTCCAAGGTCAGGGCCCGGTCAATCCCCACCCTCCACTGAGCTCTCACCTGCTTACTCTCATCCTGTTCCTCCAACGTCCCATCCCGCTTGCTCTCACCTCGGGCCTGCCACTAACATCGGATTCCCTATATACCCACCCAACTCTTCCTTCAGAGTTCAGCTCCCATAGCTCCTCCTCCAGGAAGTCCTCCCTGACTTCCCAGGCTGGGTGAGGTGCCTATTTAGGGTTACGACAGCTTCCTGTTGCCCCACATCCTGGTTCTGACCACTCCGGTTATGCCTCCTCATCCTGGTCTCAATCCTCTGCCTGGGTCCCCATCCCACCCCTGACCCTTCTGCCTGGGCCTGCCCCATTCCGTGCCTGACCACTCTGCCCATAAGCCACCACACCCAGCTCCCCAATCCCATGCAACTGCTCTGCCTGTGTCTCCCAATCCTGGCCTTGACCCCTCTACCTGGACCCCCCATCCCACCCCTGATCCCTCTGCCCAGGCCCCCCATTCCATATAACTCCTCTGCCTGTGTCCCCTCATCCCACCTGACCCCTCTGCCTGTGCTCCACCATCCCACCCCTGAC
>CM052668.1:28815972-28833170 GCA_028533165.1 Leontopithecus rosalia | reverse complement strand
CTCTCTTCCTATGCTCTACCATCCCAGCCCTGACCCCTCTGCCTGTGTCCCCTCATCCCACCTGACCCCTCTGCCTGTGTCCCCTCATCCCACCCCTAACCCCTGTGTCCCCTCATCCTACCTGACCCCTCTTCCTGTGCTCCACCATCCCACCCCTGACCCCTCTGCCTGTGTCCTCATTCCAGCCCTGACCCCTCTGCCTGTGTCCCCTCATCCCACCTGACCCCTCTGCCTGTGTCCCCTCATCCCACCCGACCCCTCTGCCTGTGCTCACCATCCCAGCCCTGACCCCTCTGCCTCTGCCTGCCCTATCACAGCCCTTACCCCTCTGCCTGTGCTCCCCATCCCACCCCGATCCCTGCGCCTGCTCCCCCAAGTCCTGGCCCTGATTCCTCTCTTCCAGCCCTGACTTTTCTGGGCTGTCACTGTCTGGAAGTGGGTCTGTCCTTCCACCCTCCACCTACTGAACTGTGAGCTCCATGCATGTTGGGCCTAGGGCTGTCTCCAACAGTGTCCCCAGCACCATCTAGGGCAGGCACAGGCCAACTAGTCTACCCACAGCCGTGTGGCAAGGCCCCACAGTCAGAAAGTTAGAGCCAATTCACACCCACACCTCTCTGATGGCAAGACCTCCTTTAAACCTGGAGGTTGCAAAACAGGGGAACATAGGCAGATCTCAAGCCAGCAGATGTGGGTGGTTTGGCCAACAGCATTTTGAAACGAGTTTACACTTGTAAACCTTTTTCTTTGTTTTTTTTCTTTGGGACAAGGTCTCACTCTGTCCCCTAGGCTGGAAGTGCAGTGGTGTGATCATAGATCACTCCTGGGCTCCAGTGATCCTCCTGCCTCAACCTCCTGAGTCACCAGGACCCCACAGGACCCCACAGCCACATACTACCACACCCAGTTTTTTTTGTTTGTTTTTGTAGAGGTGGAGTCTCACTCCGTCGCACAGGCTGGTCTCAAACTCCTGACATCAAATGATCCTCCTACCCTGGCCTCCCAAAATGTTGGGATTACAGATGTGAGCCACTGCGGTTGGCCCTTGCAAACCTGGTGTGGGCTGTCAGTATGCTGCATTTCCCTTAGCACCAGTGCCTGTTACCCTAGGATCTAACCCAACCATCTCCTGTATTCAAAAATGTGCCTTTGGGCCGGGCATAGTGGCTCATGCCTGTAATCCCAGCACTTTGGGAGGCTGAGGCGGGTGGATCATGAGGTCAAGAGATCGAGACCATCCTGGCCAATATGGTCTGGTGAAACCCTGTTTCTATAAAAAAATACAAAAATTAGCTGGGCATGGTGGTGTGCATCTGTAGTCCCAGCTACTCAGGAGACTGAGGCAGGAGAATTGCTTGAACTCAGGGAGTAGAGGTTGTGGTGAGCCAAGATTGTGCCACTGCACTCCAGCCTGGTGAGAGCAAGACTCCATCTCAAAAACAAAACAAAAACACCAATACTCTGTGCTGCCTCCCCATGGTAGGCGAAACCTCAGCAGCCAACATTCATCTAGCACCCACTCTGTGGTAGGTGCTGAGGACTTTCCACCAACAATCTTCCTTAATCAATCATCACAGCACACTGTGAGGCAGAAACACTGTGACCCCACTTTCCAGATGAGAAAACTGAACCAGTGTAATCCCACAGCTCACCGGTGCAACACTTAAAATTTTTTTTGTTTTTTTGAGACAGGGTCTTGCTCTGTCTCCCAGACAGGAGTACAATGGCATGATCACGGCTCACTGCAGTCTTAAACTCTCAGGTTCAGTTGATCCTCCTGCCTCAGCCTCCACTGTAACTGGGACTACAGGCATGAGCCACCACACCCAGCTTTTAAATGTTTTTGTAGATTTTTAAAATGTTTTTGTAGAGATAGGATCTCACTTTGTTGTCCAGGCTGGTCTCAAACCCCTGGGCTCAAGCAATCCTCCCACCTTGGCCTCCCAAAGTGCTGGGATTATAGGTGTGAGCCACCACGCCCGGCCAACAATCTAATGTGAAGCCAGACCACTGAATCTCCACGTTCCCCTGCTGGGCACGGCCACTAAGAGCCAGGAAATCCACGGTCCCTGTGGACCGTCCACCCCGCCACCGCCTGGCCCACCACACAGCCCTTACCATTCTCCTGGGCAAAGCGAGAGGCCTCCAGGAAAGTGACCTCCCGCTCAGGGTCCAGGTCCTTCTTGTTGCCACAGAGGATGACCACAATGTTGGGGCTGGCCAGCGTGCGGGCATCCGTCAGCCAGGCAGCCAGTGAGTTGTACGTCTCCCGGCTGTGGAGAAGGGGGAGGGGAGGGAGGCGGTGCAGGAGAGGGGCCACCCATGCCCTGCCTCACCCACTCCAGGTACCCACCTGGTGATGTCGTACACCAGCAGGGCTCCAGCTGCCCCTCGGTAATAACTCCGCGTCACTGACCTGTGGGGCCAGGGGAACCCAGTCACCCCCAAGGCTGGGGTCTGCCCTGAGAGTCCCCCCTCTGCAGGAAGAGCTGGTGGTTCGGAGGCCCCCCTCCACTGCTGGCCCACGCCCCAAAACCTGGCCTTGGTCCGGTCGCCATGCAATTCCTCTCTGCCTGTATCCTTGCAGTCTGCCTCTTCGCCTCTCTCAGCTTCCGTCTCACTCGGCTGGCCCGCTGCCTCTGTCTGTGAGTCTCCCTGTCTCTCTCTCCCTGTGTCCGTCTTTTCATTGGTCTGTTTTCCTCTCCGTTTCTCTTTCATGTGTGTCTTTATTTACTTATTTACTTATTGATTGACTGACTGACGGTCTTGCTCTGTAGCCCAGGCTGGAGGGCAGTGGCATTATCTTGGCTCATTACAGCCTCGATCTCCTCAGTTTGGTCTCCCAAGAGAGGGATCCTTCCACCTCAGCCTCCGAAGTACCTGGGACTACCAGTGTGCACCACTATATCTGGCTAATTTCTTTCTTTCTTTCTTTTTTTTTGAAAGGGAGTTTTGCTCTTGTTGCCCAGGCTGGAATGCAATAGCGTGATCTCGGTTCACTGCAACCTCCACCAACCTCCACCTCCCAGGTTCAAGTGATTCTCCTGCCTCAGCCACCTGAGTAGCTAAGATTACAGGTGCCCACTACCATGCTTGCTTAATTTTGTATTTTTAGTAGAAATGGGGTTTCTCCATGTTGGTCAGGCTCGTCTTGAACTCCTGACTTCAGGTGATCCACCCACCTCAGCCTCCCAAAGTGCTGGGATTACAGGCATGAGCCACCTCACACAGCCTAATTTCTTCATATTTTTTGTAAAGATGGGGTTTTGCTATGTTGCCCAGGCTGGGCTCCAACTGCTGGTCTCAAGTGATTCTCCTGCCTTGGCCTATTGGCCTATGGGTCTTTTTTTTTTTTTTTTTTTGAATGGGAGTCTCACTCTGTCACTTAGGCTGGAGTGCAGCGGCAAGATCTCAGCTTACTGCAACCTCCACCTCCGGGGTTCAAGTGATTCTCCCACCTCAGCCTCCCGAGTTGCCAGGATTACAGATGCACACCACCACATCTGGCTAGTTTTTATATTTTTAGTAGAGATGAGGTTTTGCCATGTTGGCCAGTCTGGTCTCAAACTCCTAACCTCAAGTGATCCACCCTCCTCAGCCTCACAAAGTGCTGGGATTACAGGCCTGAGCCACCATGCCCGGCCCTGTGTGTCATTTATTTATTTATTTATTTATTTATTTAGAGATAAAGTTTTGCTCTGTCACCCAGGCTAGAGTGCAGTGGCATGATCTTGGCTCACTGCAACCTCTGCCCCCACCTAATTCAAGTGATTCTCCTACTTCAGCTTCCCAAGTAGATGGGGTTACAGGCATCCACCGCCACACCCAGCTAATTTTTGTATTTTTAGTAGAGACAGGGTTTGGCCATGTCGGACAGTCTGGTCTTTAACTCCTGACCTCAAGTGATCCACCCGCCTCGGCCTCCCAAAGTGCTGAGATTATAGGTGTGAGCCACCACGCCCGGCTGTGTCTATCAACTTTTCTGCAGGCATTTCCTGAAGACCTACTGTGCACTGAGCCCTACACATTTCTCTCTCTCTCCCACAACACGTCCATCTCTCCATCTCTCTTTTGGAAAGACGGGATTTCTCGATATTGCCCAGGCTGTTCTCAAACTCCTGGACTGAAGCGATTCGGCTGCCTTGGCCTGCGTGTCTTCAGTTCCCCATTTCTCACTGTCTTTTTTTCTGTTCTGTGTCTGTGGCTCTCTCATGCTCACCCTTGTCTTCCCATAAAGGGGAAGACATTAATTCATTCAATGTCCATTAATTCATTCAACTATACCTGTCCAACACTCTCTGTCTCCCTCTCTGCCTCTGACCTCTGTTTTTTGGTGTCTTCTCCTCTCCCTTATTTATTTATTTATTTATTTATTTATTTATTCATTCATTCATTCATTCCTTCATTCATTCACTTATTGAGACAAAGTCTGGCTCTGTTGCCCCTGCCTCAGCCTCCTGAGTAGCCGGCATTACAGGTATGTGCCACCACGGCCTGGCTAAATTTTTTTTTGTACTTTTAGTAGAGACAGGGTTTCACCATGTTGACCAGGCTGGTCTTGAACTCTTGATCTCAAGTGTTCCACCCACCTCCAGCCTCCCAAAGTGCTGGAATTATAGGTGTGAGCCATAGGCACCTGGCCTCATTAACCCCCCTTATCTTTCTCTTCAACTCTTTTAGTCTCTGTCTCTTCTCTTTTCCTTTCTGAGTGTGTGTCTCTCAAGTTTCTCCTCCTCAGTCTCTATCCCTTGCCCCATCTCCAAGCCTCTCTTCCTCTATCTATTTTTCTTTCTTTGTAATGGGGTCTCACTATGTTGCCCAGGCTAGTCTCAAACTCCTGGGCTTAGGCAGTCTTCCCACCTCAGCCTCCCAAAGCACAGAGACTACCAGCATGAGCCACTGCACCTGGCCCCTACCTCTTTTTCTCCTGCTGTCTCTTTCTCTCCAGTACTCCCTCTCTCTCTGCAGATACATTTACCTGCTAACTACAGTGTCTCTTCTCTCTCTCTGCCTTGTGTGCCCTCTCAGTGTCTCCAAGTGACTCTGCACAAACATCTCTCTCTCTCTTTCCTTCTCTCTCTCTCTCCCCATCACCCTTGGGAGCCCAGCCTACCTACCGAAACCGCTCCTGGCCAGCCGTGTCCCAAATCTGTAGCTTCACAGTCTTCCCACCCACGTTGACCACCCGGGATCCGAACTCCACGCCGATCGTGTGGTTGGAGTCCTGTTTGACTGGGAGTGGGAGGAACAGAAGGGGCAGTGTAGGGAGAGAGGAGGCAGCTCAGAGGATCCCCCATCCTCCAAGGCCCTCTCAGTCTCTACAAACCCATTCTCATTGCTGGAGTGACTGAGGCCAAGGAGAACCTAGTAAAGGACAGACAACAAAGCAAAGGCCAAAAAGCCAGCACCGGACTTGTACTACCTACGGCCAGCCCTGCCCTCCCCAACAACTGCCCACCTGCCCACAACATGCCCAGCTCAGGGTTCCCAGGACCACTGCGGGAAACTCACACTTATTCTCAATGAACTGATGAAGGAGACATGATTTGCCAGTTCCTGCACTGCCGATCACCAGGAATTTGAAGAGGAAGTCTGACCCGATGGAGTCAAAATCAGGGATACCCACAGGGAGAGAAAGATACAGGGAAAAAGATGGAATCCAATCCAATCTCTCCCTCTAACCTTCATGGTTAGAGGGAGAGAAACACACACAGACACAAAGCAATAGGTAACAGTAACAGATAGCTCTTAGGCAGTACTACCCACGTGCCAGGCACATTCTATATATGTTTTTCAACTTTTATTTTAGGTTCAAGGGGTACGTGTGCAGATTTGTTACATGGGTAAATTGTGTGTTGTTGTGGGCCAGGCATAGTTCTAAAGGTCTTTACTCACATCAAGAGCTCACATCACCCTCAAGAAAACTCTATGAGGGAGGTAAACTAAAAATTATTCCCATTTTTCCACATGAGGAAGCAGGCCAGGGAGGTTAACTGAATTGCCCAAAGTGACACAGCTAGGCAGAAGTGAGATTCAAACCCAGGAAAAGGGGCTCCAGAGTACCACATCTTAGCTATTTTGTCGCTAAAGTCTCTTGAAAGCTATTTAATCAAGGACTACGATCTAGCCCTTGTTCCTCTTCACCTCCTACCACCCTCTGACTCATTCACTCCACTATAGCTCCTGGCCTTCAGCCCGTTCCCTGAAAATGACAAGCTGGTTCTCACCTCAGGGTCTTTGCACTCTTCTCCCTTCTCATCTATATTTGTTGAATGAATGCGGCTCCCTCTGACTCCAAAACCAGCGCTTCCCCTGCCTCCAACCACCACCTTCTATGGTACATCCCTACTGATTTTGCACTTCCCCGACCTCTCCTTCCCTCCCTCTGCCCAGACCCTGGCTTCATTCTCAAGCGTAAGCCCCATCCCTTGCCTCTAAGTCCTGGTCCTAACTCAAGGACAGTCCATCCCCAACCCCATTCTAGGGCTCTCTCAATCTAGATCAGCCCCAGGGTCCTGAGCTTCCATTCAGGTTTCCTTCTAGCCCATGAACCTGACTCCTGCCATTCATGCAGTCGGCCCCGCCCTTTTACTTAGGCTCCGCCCAGATCCATTAAGGCCCACCTCTTCCCTCAGGGCCTCCCTCAACCCCTCAGGACCAGCTCCCTCAAAACCCGCCCCAGATCTATTTAACCCATGCACCAGAACCTCAGGCTCCACCCAAATCGAATAAGCTCAGCCTCAGACCCACTAAACCCCTCCCAGCATCCACTTAGGCCCTGCCTCCATCACACCAGACCCCGCCCCCTGATCTACAAAGCCCCGCCCCATTCCCACAGGCCTCATCCTCCCTGGGCCCAGACCCAGGACCCCGGCTTCGACCCACCACCCTCACCGTAGGTCTCGGCCATGACTCGGTCGCGGCCGCTGAGGGCCGCAATATGGCGCCCCGGCCGCGCCTGCTCCTCGGCTGGCAGCCGCTCCACTCCGGCTACAGCCCCGGCTCCTTCCTACTCCCCGGGCCCGGCACCGCCACTTCCGCCTCCGCCCCCCTCCGGCGCCACCCGCTCCGGCTGCGGGATACCAGGCCACGCTTTCCGAAAGGCGGGATTGGCGGACTCGCGGGCAGGGGGCGGGACAAAAGGCGCAGATTGGCGGCGTGAGAGGAGCCAAGCCCAAAGGGGTGGGGCAGGTACCACTGATTGGTTGAGCAACTGGGAAGGGACGTGCAGCGCGCAGAGCGGCTTCCCTGAGCTGAGGAACGGATTTGGTCGGGAGTCCGGGGGCAGAGTCGAGTCTCCGGATTGGATCGGAGCGGACTTGGGGGAGGGGATACAAATGCAAAAAGGGGGCAGGATTGACAGAAAGAGGCTGGAAGAGGAGCTGATCTTGAGCTGGCGGGAGCGATTTCTGGCCTCAAAGGGAAAAAGAAGAAAAACTGGGAAGATACGCGTAGGGTACTTCCCACCTCCCTTTGCAGATAATCTTCCAAGAAAACCTTTGCTGTGCGATTTTTATCCTCCGCGTGGTCCGGTTGGCTCCCTCCCACTGGTCTAGAGAGGGCACTACAATCCCCTAGTTGGGCTGCTTAGGTTTTCTTTTGCTTGTATCTGAAACCTAAGCTTTGGAGCTCTCCTACTGCACAGAGCTTTCATCAGTGAAACTCTGCCTAGCACCCACTGATGTTACCACATGCAGCGCGTTAATTAGTTAGATTCAGGAACCAAGAGAAACATTTCATTTGCAGTCCCCACTCCACTCTACCCCACCCCAAAGACCACAGAGACAGGCCGTTTGCACTGGGCTGATGTATTTGCATAAAGCCGAGGAGGGGAAACGGCAGGGCCAGCGGTAGGCTGAGCTCACTGGCAGTAGAAATCCCATTTCTGAAAAAGAGAAAGGGGAAACAGTGGAGAGAAAACCAGCGGTCACACCACAAAGGATCTAGTGGTTTTAGCAAAGGCTGCAGCTGCAGGGCCCAAGTCTGGCCGCACAAGTGCTATGCAAATTAGCCCAGAGCCCTCTCATCTTTGCACCTCCCAACTGCACCCATTTTACTGGTGAGAAAATTGAGGCAGAGAAAGAATTTGTCCCAGCGCATACCTCTAGGCTGGCAGGGAGCCAAGGGTAGGAGCATCTTTGCCCATTCCCACAACCTAAGGGTCCTCCCTCCAGATTTCTTCCCAGCCCCCATGACACTCACGTCTGTCTTCACATCGACTGTGGCAGGTTTCAGGGTCTGGTCCTCTCTCACAATGCTACTTGGGAAATAGCCCAGGCGAGCGGCCACATCTCCATAGTAATCTCCCTGAACCTGGGGAAGAGGAGTTAAAAGCTAAGGTCTACGAAGATGGCAAGCTTGTGCCTATTGAAGGCCTTTGCATTCTCCCTTCTCCCTGATCTCCGCATAATTGGCTCCATCCTTGTCATATGAATCTCAACTGAAATGTCACACAAATAGAATCTCAGCTTAAATGTCACCTGTTCAGAGGCCCTTCCTGACCACCCAAGTCAGTCACTATTAATTCTCACAGCAGTGCATATTTACTTTTATTTTATTTATTTATTTAGAGATGGAGTCTTGCTGTTGCCCAGGCTGGAGTGCAGTGGCGTGATCTCGGCTCACTGCAACCTCCACCTCCCTGCTTCAAGCAATTCCCCTGCCTCAGTCTCCCAAGTAGCTGGGATTATAGGTGTGCATCACTATGACTGGCTATTTTGTTGTCGTTGTTGTATTTTTAGTAGAAATGGGGTTTCATCATGTTGGCCAGGTTAGTCTCGAACTCCTGACCTCAGGTGATCTGCCCGCCTTGGCCTCCCATAGTGCTGGGATTAGAGGCGTGAGCCACTGTGACTGGCCTGCTTTTATTATTTTGGAGACAGGGTCTCACTCTGTGTCCCAGGTTGGAGTGCAGTAGCATGATCACAGCTCACTGCAGCCTCAACTTCTGGGCTCAAGCAATCCTTCACCTCAGCCTCCCGAGTAGCCGGGACACAAGCCATTTTTAATTTTCTTGTAGAGATGGGGTCTTGCCATGTTGCCCAGGCTGGTCTTGAACTCTTGAGCTCAAGCAATCCTGCCACCTTGGTCTCCCAAAGTGTTAGGATTACAGGTGTAAGCCACCGTGCATGACTGCTGCTATTTTTTATGACCTGCTTTTTGCTCGTTTCCCTCCATTAGAATAAAAAGGATCATTCATTGTTGTATCTTGGTGTCTAGAACAGAACATGGCACCATAGCAGATGCCCTAAAATTGGTAAATAAAGTGAAAATAGGCCGGGGGAGGTCACTCACACCTGGAATCCCAGCATTCTGGGAGGCCGAAGCAGGCAGATCACAAGGTCAGGAGTTCCAGACCAGCCTGGCTAACATGGTGAAACCCTGTCTCTACCAAAAATACAAAAATTAGCCGGGTATGGTGGCATGTGCCTGTAATTCCAGCTACTTGGGAGGCTGAGGCAGGAGAATCGCTTAAACCCAGGAGGCGGAGGTTGCAGTGAACTGAGATTGTGCCATGCACTCCAGCCTGGTTGACAGAGCAAGACTCTGTCTTGAAAAAAATAAACTAATTAATAATATAAAGTGAAAATAGGCCAGGCGTGGTGGCTCACGCCTGTAATCCCAGCACTTTGGGAAGCCGAGGCAGGCAGATCACCTGAGGTCAATAGTTCGAGACCAGCCTGACCAATATGGAGAAACCCTGTCTCTACTAAAAATACAAAAATTAGCCGGGCATGGTGGCACATGCCTGTAATCCCAGATACTCGGGAGGCAGAGGTTGTGGTGAGCCGAGATTGCACCATTACACTCCAGCCTGGGCAACAAGAGTGAAACTCGGTCTCAAAATAAATAAATAAATAAATGAAGTCAGTCACAATATCCTCCCACAATGTCTATTTCAGTTCACTCTCCTCAAATCTTCCCTTCACGGAGATAATGAGTTTACCCCAGCCCTGTACCCTTCCCTCTTTCACTCTCCCAAGACTCACGCTGCCTCCCCAGAAGAGCCGCCCACGGCCCTTCAGCTTGGAGAAGACATACACCACTTGGCCCCGGTGAATGGTCAGGAATCGGCAGTCAGGGGCCACGTAGTCCTGAAGGGCCACAGCCATGGAGATCGGGTCTGGGGAAAGAATAGAAGGGAATGCAGTATCTCCCACTCAGGCTAATACCCTGAGTCCCCAGTTCTCCCTTCCCCACACTCACGGCTGCACTCCTGGTCCGCACACAGCTTCCGTTCAGCCAGCTTGGGCATGGGGCCGCCCCTGACACCAGGTCCTGGGAAGGCAGACAGCAAGAGGACCCCAAGGAACACCAGGGACCAGGCCATCTTTAACTGTGAGCAAGGGAGTGAGCAAGGGGGTACCTCGGTCTCCAATTTCCTCCCCTCCCTCTCTCCCGCAGCACAAGGAAACTTGTGTTCTTGATCTTGTCCCCGCCCTTAACCAGTCCCAAATTTCGCCCATACCACCTAGAGGTTGCTACCCAGCCAGAACCATTTCAAGGATAGGGTAAAGGCTGCAAGCCCAAGGAAATTCCCAGATAAGGTCCAAAGCAGCTCACAGCTTTCCAATGAACAGCCCCCTCCTTGGCAATCACAGAGGCCCAGACAAGGAGGTTGAGGTGTTCAATTCCATCTTCTCTTGAGTTGGCTTAGGTACCTGGGCTCCAGCGGAGGAGCCTGTAAGGAAAACCACCTTGGAATTTCCTGTGCTGTTGGGCAGGAGAACAAGGCAGCCCTTTGATTACGAGCAACAGCCCAGCTCTCGAGTACTGACTGAATATTGTATTTTCAACCTCAGGCTAGGCAATGTCCCACCATGATCACTATTCCGCACCAGTGGCTTCTTACTGGAGGACCTGGGCTAAGCTATTTCTCCTCACAGAACCTCAGCTTCCTTGTATGTAAAATGGGGACAATAATAAAAGCCTGGCCGGGCGCGGTGGCTCACGCCCGTAATTGAGACCAAGGCAGGCAGGTCACGTGGTCAGGAGTTCGAGACCATCCTGGCCAACATGGTGAAACCCTGTCTCTACTAAAAATACAAAAATTAGCGGAGTGTGGTGGCACATGCTTGTAGTCCCACGTACTCGGGAGGCTGAGGCAGGAGAATCGCTTGAACCCGGAGGCAGAGGTTGCAGTGAGCTGAGATCGTGCCACTGCACTCCAGCCTGGGTGATGGAGCAAGACTTGTTCTCAAAATAATAATAATAAAAGCCAGTAGTTATGGAGCATCCACTAAGTATGTATTTATGTTATGAACTCAAATGGATACTCTGTATCATGTCAGGAGTAGTAATTATAATAACCCTCCCCACTATTTTTTTTGAGACAGGGTCTCACTCTGTTGCCCAGGTGGAGTGCAATGATGCCGTCACGGCTCACTGCAGCCTCAACCTCCTAGACTCAGGCAATCCTCCCACCTCAGCCTCCTGAGTAACTGGGACTAGAGGCACAAGCCACCTATGCCCAGTTAATCCATTTTAAGATTATTTTGAGAGAGGGTCTTGCTCTGTTGCCCAGGTTGGAGTGCAGTGCCATAATCATGGCTCACTGTAGCCCCTACTTCCTGGGCTCAAGCAGTCCTCCTACCTCAGCCTCCTGAGTAGCTAGGACCACAGATACACAGCATGATGGCCAGCTAATTTTTTGTGTTTTTTGATAGAGACAAGGTTTCGTCATGGTGCCAAGGCTCATCTCAAACTCTTGGGCTCAAGCAATCTGCCCACTGTGGCCTTCCAAAGTGCTGGGATTACAGGCATGAGCCACCAAGTCCTGCCTAATTTACTTTTTTGAGGCAGGACCTTGCCATTGCTCAGGCTGAAGTATAGTGATGTGATCATAGCTCACTGCATCCTCAAACCCGTGGGCTCGAGAAATCCTCCCCTCTCAGCCTCCCGAGTAGCTGGGACCACAGGTGGGCCACCATGCTTGGATGATTTTATTTTTTCATTTTTGTAAAGCCGATGTCTTACTACGTTGCCTGGACTCTTCTGGAACTCATGTTCCTGAGCAATCCTCCTGCCTTGGCCTCCCGAAGCACTGGGATGAGCCACTAATGCCTGGCCTATAACCCTTGTTACATGGAAATGGAAGTATTAAGGAACTTGTCTAAGGCTTATACAGCCAGAATTGGAGAAGTGGAGAAGCTAACCCTTGTATCCAGGCCCACAGCCATTGCTATAGTATCTTTAGTATCTCCATAGATATCTACAATATCTTTAGTTTTTTGTTTTTTGTTTTTTTTTGAGTTGGGAGTCTCATTATAGTGCAGTGGTACATTCTTGGCTCACTGCAACCTCCACCTCCCAGGTTCAAGAGGTTCTCCTGCCTCAGCCTCCCGAGTAGCTGGGATTATAGGCGGCCACCACTTTACCGGACTATTTTTTTTTTTTTTTTTGAGACTGAGTTTCACTCTTATTGCCCAGGCTGGAGTGCAATGGTGTGATCTTGGCTCACCAAATCCTCTGCCTCCCAGGTTAAAGTGATTCTTCTACCTCAGCCTCCCAAGTGGCTAGGATTACAGGCATGTACCATCATGCCTGCCTATTTTTTTTATTTTTAGTAGAGATGGGGTTTCTTCATGTTGGTCAAGCTGGTCTTGAACTCCTAACCTCAGGATTCGCCCCCCTCAGCCTCCCAAAGTGCTGGGATTACAGGCGTGAGCCATCACGCATGGCCTAGTTTTTGTATTTTTAATAGATTTGGGGTTTCACCATATTGGCCAGGCTGGTCCCTAACTCCTGACCTCAAGCGATCTGTCTGCCTCAGCCTCCCAAAGAGCTGGGATTACAGGTGTGAGCCACGGTGGCTGGCCTACTATGCCCTCTTACTAACAGAGCCATGTTAGGGGTTAAACACATCCATTCAATGGATTTGCAGGGCACACAGAGGGCAAAGGAACATGTTAAGGACCTCACAACAATGCAGCCAACAAATCCAGACCACGAGTGTGTCAATAAGACAAATAAACTGCCTGAGAAGGGGGAAAAATGGGCCTGAGGGGTGGCCTAGATTGCAAAAGACGTAAGAACCATAGCAGCAGTCACAACGTGTAGACCTTACTTGGATTCGGATTTAAAGTGTTTACAGACTTATGTATAAAAATATTGAAAATCGGAACACTAGTCACATATGTAGTGATGGTAAAAAAAACCTTCCTGTTTTGGGTGTAGTCACGGCATTGTGGTTATTTTTCAGATACACAGATGCTCCTCAATGTACGATAGGGTTAAATCCTGATAAACCCATTGCTAAGCTGAAAACATTTTAAGTGGAATTTCTTTTCTTTTCACTCTCTCATCGAGGAATGACTCAGGCTCACTATAACCTCCACCTCCCTGGGTTCAAGCAATTCTCCCACCTCAGCTTCCTGAGTAGCTGGGACCACAGGGGCATGCCACCACACCCAGCTAATTTTTCTTATATTTTTTGGTAGAGACAGGGTTTCACTATATTGGCCAGGTTGGTCTCAAACTCCTGACCTCATGACCCACCTGCCTGAGCCTCCTAAAGTGCTGGGATTATAGGCATGAACCATTGTGCCAGGCCTGAATTTTTTTTTTTTAACAGACAGGGTGTCACTCTGTCCCCCAGGCTGGAGTGCAGTGCTGCAGTCACAGCTCACTCAGCCTTGACCGACTGGTCTCAGCCTATCCTCCCACCACAGCCTTCAAAGTAGCTGCAACTTAAAGTGTGAGCCACTGCACCTGGCTTCAAAATGCAATTTTTTTTTTTGAGACGTTGTTTCACTCTTGTTGCCCTGGTTGGAGGGCAATGATGCGATCTTTGCTCACTGCAACCTCTGCCTCCTGAGTTCAAGTGATTCTCCTGCCTCAGCCTCCCAAGTTGCTGGCATTACAGGTGTGCACCAGCTAACTTTGTATTTTTAGTAGAGATGGGGTTTCACCATGTTGGTCAGGCTGGTCTCGAACTCCTGACCTCAAGTGACCCACCCACCTCGGCTTCCCAAAGTGCTGGGCAGGCATGAGCCACTGAGCACAGCCCTGAAATGCATTTAATACCTGGATAAGCCCACTGCAAAGTCAAAAAACTGTAAACTGAACCACAGTGAGTTGAAGACTATCTGTACTTAAATTCTGATTAAGAGTGAGCTAACAGGATGTCTTCTCAAAATAATTTGAAAAGGAGAGAGGAGGCCTGCTTGAAATTCAGATGGCCACAAGTTGGTCCGTGAAGCTGGTGGAAGGGAATATGAAAGTTCAGAAAACTATTGTATTTTTTAAAAAAATTATTATTATGTATGTTTGAACTTTTCCACTTTAAAACATTCTTTAAAAAAATTATTCCTTTGGCCAGAGCTGTGGCTCACGCCTGTAATCCTAGCACTTTGGGAGACAGAGGCGGGCGGATCATGAAGTTAGGAGTTTGAGACCAGCCTGGCCAAAATAGCGAAACCCCATCTCTACTAAAAATACAAAAAATTAGCTGGGCATGGTAGTGGGCGCCTGTAATCCCAGCTACTTGGGAGGCTGAGGCAGGAGAATCACTTGAACTAGGGAGGCAGAGGTTACAGTGACCTGAGATCATACCACTGCACTCCAACCTGGACAAGAGTGAAACTCCATCTCAAAAAAAAAAAAAAAGAATCAGCTGTGGGGACAGTGTCCCTTGCCCCCTACTACTGATGAACCCACAAAGTAGTAGCAGTGACTTCAATTCCCAAAGCCAAATGCATGTATCTACTGCCGCATTATTACCCTAAGACCAACACTGGCTGAGTGCAGTGGCTCATGCCTGTAATCCCAGCTCTTTGGGAGGCCGAGATAGGACTGCTAGAGCCTAAGAGTTCAAGACCAGCCTAGGTAACAACCCTTTATCTACAAAAAGTAAAAAACGAGAAAAGAAAAACTAGCTGGGTGTGGTAGTATGCACCTAGAGTCCCAGCCACTCAGGAGGCTGAGGTTGGAGGATCACCTGAACCCAGAAGGTAGAGGCTGCAGTGAGCTGTGATCCTGCCACTGCACTCTAGAGCACGACCCTGTCTAGAAAAAAAAAAAAAAGACCAAAATTATCACCTTTTCTGTGGGTTGGATGCCCCAGGCTCAAGGTCTGCTTTTTTTTTTTTGAGACAGTTTCACTCTTGTTACCCAGGCTGGAGTGCAATGGTACAATCTTGGCTCACCGCAACCTCTGCCTCCTGGGTTCAGGCAATTCTCCTGCCTCAGCCTCCTGAGGAGCTGGGATTACAGGCACATGCCACCATCCCCAGCTAATTTTTTGTATTTTTAGTAGAGATAGGGTTTCACCACGTTGACCAGGATGGTCTCGATCTCTTGACCTCGTGATCCACCCACCTCGGCCTCCCAAAGTGCTGGGATTACAGGCTTGAGCTACTGCGCTTGGCCAAGGTCTGCTTTAAGGCTACAGTCAGCCTGTCAGCCAGCACTGCAGTTTCATCTGAAGGCTGGACTGTGGGAGGACTGCTTCCAAGCTCATTCAGGCAGCTCTTGGGGAGATTCAGTTCCTTGTGGAAACTGAAGGTCTCTGTCCTCATTTTTCTTTACATGTGGACCTCTCCAGATGGCTCACAACATGGCAGCTGGCTTTCCCAAGACAGGAGCCAGTCTTTGTATCCACCCTTTGTACTCTCCCTCTGTGTTGCAGCCACATTGACAGGGCCACTAAGAAGTACAATTCTTTTTGTCTTTGAGATGGAGTCTCACTGTCACCTGGGATGGAAGGCTAGAGTACAGTGGCACAAGCTCACTGCAACCTCTACTTCACAAGTTCAAGTAACTTTCCTACCTTAGCCTCCGGAGTAGCTGGGACAACAGGCATGCGCCACCACACCTGAATACCTTTTGTATTCTTAGTGGCGACAGTTTCACCATGTTGGCCAAGCTAGTCTCAAACTCCTGACCTCAAGTGATCCACCCACCTCAGCCTCCCAAAGCTTTGGGATTACAGGTGTGAGCCGCCATGTTTTATTGAACACAATGCAAAACTCCAGGCAACCCCTGGAGTTTTCCCTACTTCCTAATGCTCAAATACTGAGCGCACTCTCACCCCAGGACCTCTGCACTTCCTCCAGATCTTCACAAGCCAGGCTCCTCCAGATCACTTGGGACTCCCATGGATTTCAGCTCTGGACTTTGCTGACCACCTTATACAATGTTGCCCCCTCAGCTTCCAACGTCCACGTTGCCAAAGAGAAAAGTAAGTCTCAGAGGAGTTTGGTCACTTGCCCAAGGTCAGAATGAAGAACCCACAGAGAATCTGAACTCATTTTTCACCTCCAAACTGCTTCAGAGATCCACAGGCTGAGCATCCTTCTCCAGAGGGTCCACCTTGCTCCCAGAGACCTTCACTTCTGGACTGGAAAGTCCAAGTTTTTTATTTTTCTTGAAATGGAGTCTCTCTTGTTGCCCAGGCTGCAGTGCAGTGGCGCAATCTCGGCTCACTGCAACCTCCGCCTCCTAGGTTCAAGTGATTCTCCTGCCTCAGCCTCCCGAGTAGCTGGGACTACAGGCATGTACCACCAGGCCTCGCTAAGTTTTTGTATTTTTGGTAGAGACAGAGTTTCACCGTGTCAGCCAGAAATTTTTTTTTTTTTTTGGAGGCGGAGTTTCACTCTTGTTGCCCAGGCTGAAGTGCAATGGCACAATCTCGGCTCACCACAACCTCTGCCTCCCAGGTTCAAGCGATTTTCCTGCCTCAGCCCACCTCCCCCCTGCCAACGAGTAGCTGGGATTATTTTGTTTTTTTTTTTTTGTTTTGTTTTGTTTTTTTCAGTAGAGACATGGTTTCTCTATGTTGGTCAGGCTGGTCTTGAACTCCCAACCTCATGTGATCTGCCTGCCTCAGCCTCCCTAAGTTCTGGAATTACAGGCGTGAGCCACCATACCCGGTGCCAGGATAGTCTTGATCTCCTGACCTTGTGATCCGCCCGCCTCGGTTTCCCAAAGTGCTGGGATTACAGGTGTGAGCCACTGTGCCCAGCCCAGACTGCACGGTTGTTGAGTAGAAAAAGGTGAAGGGCCGGGCGCGGTGGCTCAAGCCTGTAATCCCAGCACTTTGGGAGGCCGAGGCAGGTGGATCACGAGGTCAAGAGATCGAGACCATCCTGGTCAACATGGTGAAACCCCGTCTCTACTAAAGATACAAAAAATTAGCTGGGCATGGTGGTGCGTGCCTGTAATCCCAGCTACTCAGGAGGCTGAGGCAGGAGAATTGC
>CM052668.1:28710813-28810018 GCA_028533165.1 Leontopithecus rosalia | reverse complement strand
AAAAGTACAAAAATTAGTCAAGTGTGGTGGCACGTGCCTGTAGTCCCAGCTACTTGGGAGCCTGAGGCAGGAGAACTGCTTAAACCTGAGGTGGAGGTTGCAGTGAGCCGAGATCACGCCACTGCACTACAGCCTGGGCAAGAGTGAGACTCCATCTCAACAACAACAAAAAGACACAGGCAACAAAATCAAGGCCAAGGAGACAGCGATACCAAGCCATAGTCATGAAGAAAGAAAGACAGTGAGAAACAGTCACACGGGAACAGGCGTTTTGAGTGGAGATAGTATCACCTAGGTGCTCAACGCCCCCCAGAGACGGACACATAATCTCTATAAGGAAATGGAAAGGAGGGGTCTGAAGCCCCAAGGGGAGAACTCTCCCCACCCTGTCCCAAAGCCAGTCCATGTGGCTAAGGAAAGCCTGTCAGTGGGAGGGTCAGTCTGCTGGCCCTGGCTTACCGGGACAGGCCCCTGCACGGCTCCCACCACGGGGGCAGCTGCCCCGCCCTGCACAGCCTTCTTGGTGGCTGGGGTCTCCTGGCTCTTGGGCTTTCTCTTCTCCCGCTTGCGATCCCGCTCCACAAAGGTGCCTTTCATCTTGGCAATGATATCTGAGTCGGTCTTGGCATACTGGATACGCTACCAAATAGAGAGCAGAATGGGTTAAGGGCATGGATTCAGAGCCCAATTGCCAAGATTCAAAATCGGACCTTATCAGGGGCCAGGAGGTTGAGACCAGTTTGACCAGCATGGCAAAATCCCATTTCCATCCAAAATACAAAAATTAGCTGGGCATGGTGGTGTACACCTGTATTCCCAGCTACTCAGGAGACTGAGGTAGGAGAATAACTTGAACCCAGGAGGTTGCAGTGAGCCGAGATCACACCACTGCACTCCAGCCTGGGCAACAGAGCAAGACTCTGTCTCAAAAAAAAAAAAAAGCCAGGCATGGTGGCTCACAACTGTAACACTTTGGGAGGCTGAGGTGCAGGCGGATCACCTGAGGTCGGGAGTTCAAGACCAGCCTGACTAACATGGAGAAACCCTGTCTCTACTAAAAATAAAAAAAAATTAGCCGGGTATGGTGGCACATACATGTAATCAAGACCAAACTGACCAACATGGAGAAACCCTCTCCGAACTAAAAATTTTAAAAATTTAGCCAGGTGTGATGGCACACACCTATAATCCCAGCTACTTGGAAGGCTGAGGTAGGAGAATCGCTTGAACTTGGGAAGTGAAAGTTGCAGTGAGCCAAGATCATGCCATTGCACTCCAGCCTGGGCAACAATAGCAAAACAACATCCCCCCCCAAAAAAGAGTGCTGGAATTACAGGCATGAGCCACGGTGCCCAGCCAAACAAAAAATTGTTTTTGAAATGAGGCAAGGTGCAGTGGAGCTTGGTCCAGCCTCACCTTGGTCAATTAACCCTCATATCCCCTCCTCTACTCCAGGCCCACCCAGTCTCCTATAACATTTCACACACCCACACCCACACCCAGCCTCCATACCCACAATACTCACCATGGGCTTATCATAGAAAGGGAAACCCTGCATGGAGCGCAGGGCGTTGGTGGCGCTGCTGACCTCCTTGAAGATGACAAAGGCCTGGCCTCTCATCTTGAGGCTCCGTGACACCAGAATATCCAGGATCTGGCCAAACTGGGAGAATATGGCGTACAGGGACTTCTTTAGCTCTGCAGTGGTGAAAGAGAAGACCTTTGAGCTCCCCCTTTCAGAATAAGTGCAGCCAAGATGGAAGACCATCAGCCAATTCACGGGGTACCCAGAATGCCCTGAGTCCACAATCTCTGAAGACCTAATAATCACAGAAGCAGCCAGGAACCACTCAACTGGCCAAGTATACGCTTCTGTAAGATTTGGACAGTAATAGTACCTACCCCAGAGAGCTGCTATGTAACGAACATGTGGACATACATGCAAAGTGCTCAGAACTGCATCTGGCACATAGTAAACGCTCAACAGATAGGAGTGATTCTTTTCATTGCCACCAGCACCCTGACACAGGACTGCATGACATGACCCTGGCAAATTTCCCCCACCTCATCATCCCTGCCCACATTCCACCTCTCTCCCCAACCACACTGGCCCCCAGGCCTGAGATACCAATTCTGCCCCAGGGCCTTTGCACTGGTTGCTCCCTTTACCTGAACATCCCTCCCCAAAGGTTTACATGGCAGCCTCCTTCTAGTCACCCAGGTCTCAGAGGAAATGTTGCCACTTCTGACCACATTTCTAAATGTCTTGTCACGTCACTCTACTTCCTGTTCTTTCACGGCTATTTTCCGCCTCCTGTCGGGAGACATTAACTTGGGTGGCTACAAACATTTGACTTAAGATACCATCAGCCGGGCACGGTGGCTCAATCCTGTAATCCCAGCACTTTGGGAGGCCAAGGCGGGTGGATTACAAGGTCAAGAGATCAAGACCATCCTGGTCAACATGATGAAACCCTGTCTCTACTGAAAATACAAAAAATTAGCTGGGCATGGTGGCGTGTGCGTGTAATCCCAGCTACTCAGGAGGCTGAGGCAGGAGAATTGCCTGAACCCAGGAGGCGGAGGTTGCAGTGAGCCAAGATCGCGCCATTGCACTCCAGCCTGGGTAACAAGAGCGAAACTCCATCTCAAAGAGAAAAAAAAAAAAGATACCATCAAGTGCTTTTTTTTTTTTTTAAAAGACAGGGTATCATTCTGTTGCCCAGGCTGGAGTTCAGTGGCATAATGATAGCTTACTGCAGGCTTGAGCAATCTTCCCACCTCAGCCTCCAGAGGAGCTGGGACTACAGGTATGCAACACCGAGCGTTGCTAATTTCTTATTTTTTGTAGACATGGTCTCCTATGTGGCCCAGGTTGATCTCGAACTCCTGGGCTCCAGCGATCCTCCTGCCTTGGCTTCCCAAACTGCTAGGATTATAGGTGTGAGTCACCACATTTCCATCAAATGCTTTACAGACTACTTCAGTTCCTCACAACAACCGCATGAGGTGGCAACTATGACTGTCCCAACCTTACTCAGATGTAAACAGGTTCTCAGAAAATGCCTCACCGGCGCAGGGCGAGTGTCTAGAGGGCACAAGGAAGGGCATGGCAAACCCAGTCCACATACTCCATCTGAACTCAGTGCTGCCCATCTCTCACCAGCAAAGGGTTTCACTTAACACCAAGTGGGTTTCAGCTCAACAAGGATGGTCCCCCTCTCACCACCCAGGTCTGCAAAGGGTAACAACGTCTTATGCAAAGAAGATGGCTGAGATGGCCAAGCACGGTGACTCACACCTATAATCCCAGCACTTTGGGAGGCTGAGACAAGCAGATACTTTGCACTCAGGAGTTCAAGACCAGCCTGGGCAATATGGCAAAACCCCATCTTTACAAAAGATACAAAAATTAGCCAGGCATGGTGGTGTATGTCTTGTGGTCACAGCTACTTGGGAGGCTGAAGTGGAAGGATCACTCTAGCCTGGGAGGCAGCGGTTGCAGTGAGCCATGATCGCACCCCTACACTCCAGCCTTAACAATAGTGAGACCCTGTCTTTGACCGCCCCCTCCCCCAAAAAAATCCTGGCCAGGTGTGGTGACTCACACCTGTAATTCTACCACTTTGGGAGGCCGATCACTTGAGGTCAGGAGTTCAAGACCAGCCTGGCCAACATGGTAAAACCCTGTCTCAACTAAAAATACAAAACAAAAAAAAATTAGCCAGGTATAGTGGAGGGCACCTGCAATCCCAGCTACTCAGGAGGCTGAGGCAGGAGAATTGCTTGAACCAGGGAGGCAAAAGTTGCAGTGAGCAGAGATCATGCCACTGCACTCCAGCCTGAGTGACAGAGACTCTGTCTCAAAAAAAAAAAAAAAAGCTGAGCCGAAGCAGAAGTCACTGGGTAAATTAGATACCAGGCTAGGAAAGAAGCAAGAAAATGTGTGTACGTTGGGTGGCGGCAAGGACAGTGAGTGGTCAAGGCTGATTTTTAAGTAATTAGCCAAAAATTCTCCTGGGGTGACATTTCCGGTGGTTTTCCTCTTCATACTCCATCCCACCACTCTCGCTCAGACTTCACTTATTTCACTGGGCTCTGGGCCTCTCTACTCTCCAGCACCCCCTCATCCATTCGCATTTCCCTCCCCAGCTGGGAGGGTATTCCACGAGGGAGGCAGCCAAGACAGGGAAGCACTCTGGATCCCCAACACCCTCAAGACCAAGCCCAGTGCCTCACAGCCATGAGCCAACAGTGCACAGCTCATTGGAAGCTTCTCCATGATTTACAGGCCTCTAGGCCTCAGGCCCACAAAACTACCTCTAATACCAAGAATGCGCTGGGCTCGTTTGCCCCTAAACATCTGCACAGGCTGGCCCAAGTTAGAACACTCTTCTCCCTCACTGTAACATAAATACTGCTTCCTCTACCTGGTAGGCTGTCCAAAATGTCTCCTTTTCTAGGAAGCTGAATGGATCCCTCTGTCTTTTTTTTTTGAGACAGAGTCTCACACTGCTTCCTGGGCTGGAGTGCAGTGGTGCAATCTCGGCCCACTGCAACCTCCACCTCCCGGGTTCAAGCAATTCTCCTGCCTCAACCTCCTGAGTAGCTGGAATTACAGGTGCCCAATATCACACCTGGCTAATTTTTTGTATTTTTGGTAGAGACGGGTTTTTACCATGTTAGCCAAGCTGGTCTCGAATTCCTCATCTCGTGATCTGCCTGCCTCAGACTCCCAAAGTGCTGGGATTACAATCCCAGCCCTCAATACTCTGCCTAAGCTTCCTGCATGATGGCCCTGACTACTATGGGCTGTCACTGTCCTAAAGAGTCAGGGTTTGGGCCGGGCACGATGGCTCAAGCCTGTAAACTTTGGGAGGCCAAGGCGGGCGGATCACCTGAGGTCAGGAGTTCAACACCAGCCTGACCAACAATGGAGGAACCCCATCTCTACAATAAATACAAAATCAGCTGGGTGTGGTGGCACATGCCTATAATCCCAGCTACTCAGGAGGCTGAGGCAGGAAAAACACTTGAACCCAGCAGGTGGAGGTTGGGGTGAGCTGAGATCGCCCCATTGCACTCTAGCCTGGGCAATAAGAGCGAAACTCCATCTCAAAATAAATAAATAAAACCAGGATTCTATGTCACCAGTGTGCCCCCAGCACTGCCTGATACTGGTTGGGTAGCACACTCTAAAAGCATATGCAATATTTACAATCCTGGTTTTGTCTTCTTTTTTTTTTGAGACAGTCTCACACTATCGTCCTGGCTGGAGCACAGTGGCGTGAACTCTGCTCACTAAGACCTCTGCTTCCTTCCCATCTTCTGGGAGGGAAAAAGTAAAAAATTGCAAACAAAAACCAAAAAACAAAAAACCCACCTCCACTACCTGGGATTCAAGTGATTCTTCTGCCTTGTAGCTGGGGCTACAGACATGCACCGCCACACCTAGCTAATTTTTGTATTTTGAGTAAAGACAGGGTTTCACCATGTTAGCCAGGCTGGTCTCGAACTCCTGGCTTTAAGTGACCTACCCGCCTCTGCTTCCCAGTGTGTTGGGATTACAGGCGTGAGCCACTGCGCCTGGCTGCAGGCTTTGCTTTCCTCAAGAGCAACTTCACTGGTAACCTCAAACTGAATCCCAGCAAGCTCCTTCACTTCTCCCGATAATTTTCTTGAGGTGACAAGAGCTAACATTTATCCAGCCCTTCCTAGCTGCCAGGTACCATATAACAGACACACTTCGAGATTTAGCTAATTTAATTTTCTCCAACATCCATGCAAAGAAGGTATTATGAATTTGTTCAGTTTTCAGACACAGAAAATGAGGTTCAATAAAGGTGATAATTTACTTGAGAAAGCAGTAGAGTCTTGCCGATTTCAATAATCGAGTTCTTTTTTTACATAGGTTCTTGCTCTGCCCAGGCTGCAGTGCAATCATAGCTCACTGCAGCCTCAACCTCCGTAGCTCAAGCGATCCTCCCACCTCAGCCTCCTGAGTAGCTGGGACCACAGATGTGACCCACCCATGCCCAGGCTTTTTTTTTTTTTTTTTTTTTTGTAGAGACAAGATCTCGCTTTGTTGCCCAGGCTGATCTTGAACTCCTGTGTTTAAGTGATCCTTTCGCCTAGGCCTCCCAAAGGCTCTTACAGGTCTGAGCCACCACGCCCTGCCAAAAACTGAGTTATATACCGGTGGCTGCAACCACTTTACTTGCTATGTGACCCAGGGCAAGTCACATCACCCCAGTCTCAGCTTATTTGAGGATTAAATGTAACCAAGATTGGGCGCAGTGGCTCACGCCTGTAATAATCCCAGCACTTTGGGAGGCCGAGGTGGGCGGATCACAAGGTCAAGAGATCGAGACCATCCTGGCCAACATGGTGAAATACCGTCTCTACTAAAAATACAAAAAATAGCCGGGCATGGTGGCACGTGCCTGTGGTCCCAGCTACTCAGGAGGCTGAGGTGGAAGAATCTCTTGAACCCAGGAGGCGGAGGTTGCAGAGAGCCGAGATTGCGCCACTGCACTCCAGCCTGGCGATAGAGCAAGACTCCGTCTCAAAAAAAAAAAAGCTCATAGACCAGCCCATGATACAGAGCGTTAGCCCCAGTACGGTACATTTTCACTGTGCGCTGATCGCTGAAAACGCCGGTGACCAAGAAGCCCCAGACGTTGCCCTCACGGAGCTCAAAGGCCACTGGGAGGAGAAAGAGCCCCACGACAGCCCAGAGGAATCCGGGCTTGATGGAAGGAAGTCAGGGGCAGCCACGTGAAGGGACGCAGGATACGGAAGGCTTCCTGGAGGAGGGGTCCTGTGTCCTGAAACCTTGTAAGATGAGCAACAGGTTAAAGGGCAGGTTAAGATGACCAGGTTAAAGGGCAGACTGTAAGATGAACTAACGAGTGTTGAAGACAGAGGAAGTCGTTTGTGTAAAGGCCAAAGGGTTCACTGGAACAGTTTGCTTGGACGAACACTGAGAAAGAGAAGCAGGTGCAGGGGGTGGAAGGGAGACCAGCCCGTGCGGGACAGCCTGGAGTGCGGACTGTCCCGAGAACTCACCATCCTTCTTGATCTTCTCATTGAGGTTGTTGATATAAATAGTGTGGTTAGGGCGGGTCTCGGGAACTGCCATGGAGTGAAGTGTCGAGGTAAGGCTTAAAGGAGGAAAAACGTGACTTTAGCCCTGGTTTTCTCCAAATCCTTTGTCCCAACGTTGGCTTAACGGGGGGGCTCAAGGATCTTCCTTCCGAGAGGAAGTCAGGTAACGCGGGAGTGGGAAGCACGGAGGCACAGCGTGGGCAACAAAGCGTGCGTAGGACCCGCTTCTTGAGCCCGCGTGTAGAGCGAACTCTCGAGAGATTTACTACGAGTTCCAGGATGCTCTACGTGACTCAGTGGGCGGAGCTCCCTAAATGGCGATTCCCATTGGCCGACGCGTCCGAAGGGCAGTCCGGGAGAAAAAACCCGGATGTATGAGCCAGTAAAGGAAGGACGGGTCTTGGGCAGCCTGGCCTCGAGCGGCAGAAAAGTTTCCTCAGACAGGCCCAGGAAGGTCCGGACGCCAAGCGCACCGCCCGTCCCCCGCCGATGTTCGTCTGCGCCCGAGGTTACCTTCCGACGGGCCGCAGTTTTCTCAAACGGCGCCTGCTACTTTTCTGAGACCAAACCACAAAGCTTTCTCTCCTGGCCCCGCCTCTACCTTTCTGCCAGCCAATTCCCATGCGGAAACTCAGTAGCTTGACCAATCAGAGCAAGATTCGTTTCTAGGCTCAGTTCTTGCCAATCAAGACGATATTTGGGTTCCCGCCTAGGTAGAAAAACCCCGCCCCACTTTCGACAAGCCCACCTCCTTCCGTAGTTCCCGGGTCTACGGACCAATCAGTGAAGGTCACGATTGTTTTGCCAATCGGGACGCGTTTCGAGCTGCGGTGTCTTCCGGAGGCAAACCTGTTTGAAGCCCCGCCTCTTCCCCGCGTGAGATGCGTTTTCTGTCACGTGATCGCCAAATGGGCGGGCACTATTGAGGGTGATACCACTTAATATGGGAAAGGCTGTGTGCGGGGCTCGCCATTTTGCGGGAGTGGGCGGCTCATTTTACTTCCTGACTCGTTTCCCTGTTCCACCGGTTATCGCGGCGCCCTCCAGCCTGTGAGCTGAGTCTTCTCCAACCCACGGAGGTTTTTTATTGCTCTGACTCCAGGACTTTCTCCACAACTAGGCCACTTTGCCTGCCAGGTGTCCTTTTTGACCTCTTGCCTCTGACTCAAAAGGTCAGCTCAAAGGTTCCGAACTCGGGCCTGGGATGTGAGAGGGGACTGAGCTAAGTTCTCCGAATCTTTAGCCCCGGGCGCCTAAGTCGCACCCTTCAGGCAGCACCTCACTCTAGGTCTGAGCCTTCATATCCCAGACTTAGCCATGAGTTTCCACATTCAGCCCCAAAGAATGAGTTAACTCCTGCTAACTCTCCACCTAAGCGTCCCGAGTAACATCCCGTCCCCGCCGGTACCACAGATCCGGTGCCGGCCCCACCCTGTTAGCCGTCAGGTGCCTTGAGACTGGAGTCGGCCTCGCAATTCCTGCTCCCACTGTTTCAAATGTTAGCCCTGGTGCTTTCACACCCAGATTCTGGAATTCAGCTCTTAAACTTAAAATTTCCGTCCCTGAGGCCGTCCTCTTGGACGATCCCTCCCTCCCCACCTTCTGAACCCCTCAGCACCTCCTGGAGATCCCAAAATGACTTCACCAAGATCTCCTCCCCTAAAATCACCAATCCCTCCTCCAAGAACCCCTGCACCCCAAGCCAGCAGCATTCCACCTCCTCCTCTACCCCCAAGTCCCCTGGACTTTTTAGCTTTTTCATCCCGTCCCTGGAGTCAGCAAACTCCTGTTCCCCCACCGCCCCCACTGCCTCCTCCACCCGCTGCCTCGGGGCCTGCTCGCCCTCACGTCTTCGGCCTGGAGAAGAGCCAGCTCCTGAAGGAGGCCTTGGAGAAGGCTGGCCCGGTCCCCAAGGGCAGAGAAGACGTGAAGAGGCTCCTGAAGCTGCACAAGGACCGGTAGGGTCTCCATACCCCACCCACCACCCAGGCTCTGCCCCAGTCACTTCTCCGCAGATCACTTCAGCTGTCTCCTCTTGGGGGGTCCCGTGTCCTCAAGATCAAACAGCCTGACTGTTTAGGTCCCCCACGTAGACCCCTTGCGTGGTGGTGTGCCTCCAGCAGTGAAGAAGCTGTCCTCACAAGTGCCCCGTCCAGAACCGGACGTGGTGGCTCATGCCTGTAATCCCAGCTACTTTGGGAGGCCGAGGCCGGCAGATCACCTGAGGTCAGGAGTTGGAGATCAGCCTAACCAGTATGGTGAAACCCCATCTCTACTAAAAAATACAAAAATTAGCCGGGTGTGGTGGAGTGCAGCTGTAGTCCCAGCTACTAGGGAGGCTGAGGCAGGAGAATTGCTTGAACACTGGAGGCGGAGGTTGCAGTGAGCCAAGATCGAACTGCACTCCAGCCTGGATGACAGCGAGACTCGTGTCTCAAAAAAAAAAGTGCCCCATCTAGTGGGGGAGACAGACCCCTCCACCCCTCCAGACAGTGACAACCCAGAGTGGTCAGGTCTGTCATGACAAAGTCCAGAGGGGTGCCTGACCCAGGCTGGGGAGCCAGGGGGAGCTTCTTGGGCAAGAGGAACCCTGAGAGCTGTTGAGCAAGTCGTGCAAAGACTGTGCGATGAGAGTAAACAGCTTGTGCAGGGCCTGGAGTGAAGTGAGGACATGTTCTATTCAAGGAACTGCAAATATGTCCTTAACTTGCCGGGGGGAGTGGCAAACATGGGGCTGTGAAAGCAGGCAGAGCCAGCCATGCAGAACAGAGCAGAACAGAGCAGAACAGAGCAGTGGCTGTTTGGATGTGTAAAGGGACTGGGACTGTCCTGTGGGCATGGGGAGCTCTGGAGAGGCTCTGTGCAGGGAGGGAGGCTGCCTGTGGAAGTGATCCTTGGAGACTCCAGGAAACTGGGGCATCCAGGGACCCAGGTGGGAGGGCAAAGGAGAGCACCAGACCTACTCTGGGGTCATGGGACTGAGGTTTAATGATTGCCTGGCTGAAGAAATAAGGGAGAAATGAGTTGCCTGGACTCACACTGAAATTCCCAAGTTCTCCAGACACATTTTTTTTTTTTAAACAGAGTTTCCCCTTTTCATCCAGGCTGGAGTGAACTGGCACAATCTCAGCTCACTGCAACCTCTGCCCCTGCCATTCCCCCCACCCCCACCCCCACCCCCACCCCGGGTTCAAGCGATTCTCCTGCTTCTGCCTCTGCCTGCAACCATGCCCAGCTAATTTTTGTATTTTTAGTAGAAATGGGGTTTTCCTATGTTGGCCAAGCTGGTCTTGAACTCCTGACCTCAGGTAGTCTACCTGTCTCGGCCTCCCAAAGTCCTAGGATTACAGGCGTGAGCCATTGTGCCCAGCCTCCAGACACATTTACAATCTTCCCTAAATGCCCCCACTGAGATGAGGCAAATTTGATGCAAATTACAGCCGCCCTTTACTGCATGCCTAGCCTATGTCCAGCGCTGTTTTAAGTGTTTAAGTATTAATTTATTGAATCCTCTCAACAACCTCATAAGGTAGAAACTTTTATTGTCACCGGGCGTGGTGGCTCATGCCTGTAATCCCAGCACTTTGGGAGGCCAAGGTGGGTGGATCACTTGAGGTTGGGAGTTCGAGACTAGTCTGACCAACATGGAGAAACCCCGTCAATACTAAAAATACGAAATTAGCCAGGCATGGTGGTACATGCCTGTAATCCCAGCTACTCGGGAGGCTGAGGCAGTAGAATTGCTTGAACCTGGGAGGAGGAGGTTGTGGTGAGCTGAGATCGTGCCATTGCACTCCAGCCTGGGTGACAAGAGCGAAACTCCGTCTCAAAAAAAATAAAAAAGAAACTATTATTGTCTCATTTTCCTGATGAGAAAACGGAGGCTCATAGAAGTAAAGCCTCTTAGCCAGTGTGGAAAAGAGGAAGAGTCCAGTTTGAACTCTGGCAGCAGGGCTCCGGGCTGTCTGTTTGTTTTTTTCTTTGGGGACAGGATCTCACTCTCTTGTCCAGGCTGGAATGCAGTAGCTGGATCACAGCTCACTGAAGCCCAGACTCCGTCTCAAAAAAAAGGGAGTAATAAGCACATTGCTCTGAACCGTGGGGGGCTGTAGTAACCAAACTGTCCAAGTGTCCTTCCCCAGGGTACAAAGATTCACT
This sequence comes from Leontopithecus rosalia, assembly GCA_028533165.1. Lineage (NCBI taxonomy): Eukaryota > Metazoa > Chordata > Mammalia > Primates > Cebidae > Leontopithecus > Leontopithecus rosalia. The sequence continues at coordinate 28,798,753 of CM052668.1, read as the reverse complement.
ATCAAGGTGATATCTTAGACCTTAAGCATGTTGTTACCTGTTTTTTTTTTCAAAGTTAAAGGATTTTCACTGTTGAACAGCTGAAGAAACAGATGAAGGGGAAAACAAATCACAGGATTTGGAATCTGGGCAATATAACATGACCTCATCTCTACTAAAAATAAAGAGTCTGTCGTGGTGGCTCACACCTGTAATCCCAGCACTTTGGGAGGCTGAGGTGGGTGGATCACCTGAGGTCAGGAGTTCAAGACCAGCCTGGCCAACATGGTGAAACGCAGTTTCTACTAAAAATACAAAATTAGCTGAGTGTGGTGGCATGCACCTGTTAATCCCAGCTACTCGGGAGGATGAGGCAGGAGAATCACTTGAACCCAGGAGGCAGAGGTTGCAGTGAGCTGAGATTGTGCTCTTACACTCCAGCCTGGGCAAAACGAGCGAAACTCTATCTCAAAAATTAAATAAAAAGAATTAGCTTGACATGGTGGTACATGCCTATACTCCTAGTTACTCAGGAGGCTGAGGCAGGAGGATCACTTGACCCTGGGAGGTCGAGGCTGAAGTGAGCTTTGATTACATCATTGCCCTTCGGTCTGGGCAACACAGCAAGACCCTGTCTCAAAAAAAAGAGAGGTGGGTATACAGATACCCCTCTGAGAAATTTCCTCAGATAAACCTCTCTGGCTCCTGGTTATATAGTGCCACCCTTTGCTCCTCACCCTTCATTAACTGAGAGAGAACAGGGAGCAGGCAGGCAGGAGGACTATTCCCACGAACCAGATGAGGAAACTGAGGCTTGGGGAGGGGAAGTCAGTGGCTGAACCAGGAACCACCTTCAGCCTCGGGACAGCCAGGCTGGTGTTTCCATCATCGTCCCTGGTTGCCCTGCTCCCAGCCAAACCTCAAGGTGGGAAGTGCTTCAGAGCTATCTCCCTAGTGACTGAGCATGGCTTTGCTTCAGGTTCCGAGGTGACCTGCAGTGGATCCTCTTCTGTGCAGACCTGCCGTCCCTCATCCAAGAAGGCCCTCAGTATGTGCCCCAATGCGGGACCCACAGCCCCTTTGCCGCCCTTATTCTCCCTTTGCTGGGCTTCTTAGGGACTGATCAGGAGAAGGGGAGTGGATTTTCCCTGGTGGGAGGAGGAGGGAAGGAATGGGGGAACTTTCCACCCAGGCTCCTGGGTGCCTGCATAGTAAACGTAGTTGGAACATCCAATGAGTGAATGAATACGCCCGGTCCATCTCTGTAACTCCACCTTGGCACCTCCTCCCAGGAAGCTGAGGTGACCTCTCCCCACTCTTCCACCCCCAGCCCTCTAGCCCTGGGCTCTGGCCTTGGCTGTCCTCTCCCCTGAAGGGGAGTCAGGTCTCCCTCGCTGGCCAGGGCAGCAAACCTGTTTCCCCACTCCAGCTTCCTGGTAAAGGGGCTGTGACATAGGCCTGTCTGTCCCCAGATGCGGGCTGGTGGCCTTGTGGATGGCAGGTACTCTCTTGTCACCTCCAAGTGGTGTCCCCCTGGAGAGACTCCTGCAGGTAGCCATGGAAAGAGGCTACACGGCCCAGGGAGAGATGTTCTCCGGTGAGTTGGGTGACCATGGGCTCCGTCGCCTCTTCATGAGGCTGGGTGGGGTGCTGACAGCCGAATCAGGGGATCTCATTCCATTCTTCGGGCCCTTCCCACTGCCTGGTAGAGCAGAGAGGTTACAAGATGGACTCGAGCTGGCTGCCGAGGTTGCAAACCCAGCTCTGCCACCTCTTTGCTGTGGCCATGGACAAGCCACTGACACTTTGTGCCTCTTTTTCTGCATGTGTACCAAGGGGTGGAAAGTCATGGTGAGGGTGGGAAGTGTCACCCCCGTGGGAACTCGGCATGGTACTGGCCACACACAGCGAGCCCCCTCTGTTGTGCTCTCACCCTGCAGTGGCTGACATGGGCAGGCTGGCCCAGGAGGTGTTGGGCTGCCAGGCTAAGCTGCTCTCTGGCGGCCTGGGCGGTCCCAACAGAGACCTCGTCCTGCAGCACCTGGTCACCGGACATCCCCTGCTCATCCCGTATCCCAGGGCCTGGGAGGGAGGAGGGCAAGGGTGGCGAAGGGTGGGTCCCAGGGCCACACCATCATTTTTACCTTAATGCCAGCACCAGCTACGATGAGGACTCCAACCATGAGCCATGTCAGAGGAAGGGCTACAAGGCTCACTGGGCGGTGAGCGCAGGTGGGTTCCCCTCCTTCATCCCTGCACCCCTCATCTCGGGTCTCCCTGGCCTCCATTAACCCTCCTGACATTCTCATCCCTTGTGCTGGTGCCTCCCCAGCCAGGCTGTGCACTCTCAAGATAGGGACCAGAGCTGGGCATCCCGGTCCCCACAGGACACTTAGCATAGCACCGGGCAGGCTGGGGCCAAAGTGTCCGCCAGTTGGAGCTTCTACAAACAGAAGCTCAGGGCATAGATTTCAGGATCAAGACAGTCTGGGCTCCAGGTCTGGCCTGGCCACTTCTAGGCTCTATGACTCTGGGCAGGTATCGTCAACTCTCTGGGGTGCTCTTTTCCCGATCTGAAAATTGGGGGTAACAGCAGTACCCACCTCATAAGGCTGCCTTATAGGCAGAGCACAGAGCACTCTTGGAACAAGGCTTGGCCAGGTGCAGTGGCTCATGCCTGTAATCCCAGCACTTTGGGAGGCCAAGGTGAGTGGATCGCTTGAGGTCAGGAGTTTGAGACCAGCCTAGCCAACATGGTGATACCCTGTCTATGAAAAATACAAAAACTAGCCAGGTATGGTGGTGTATGTCTAAAATCCCAGCTACTTGGGAGGCTGAGGCAGGAGAACTACTTGGACTCAGGAGGTGGAGGTTGCAGTGAGCTGAGATCACGCCACTGCACTCCAGCCTGGGCAACAGAGCAAGATTCCATCGCAAAAAAAACCAAAAAAAATGGCTTGGCATGTGACACGTCTCTGTAAGCATTACCTGTACCATCTTCCTCATTCCACCTGCCTGAAAGAAGACCCGGTTGGTCCATGTCCAGAGGTCTGGGGTCCTGGGAGGCTCTGCTCAGTCTCTTTATGGCTGTGTGGCCTTGACAGCCCCTCCTGGAGCCTCTCTTCCCTGGACAGCTGGGGATGACCGGGTGACCACATGTACTCCATCTAATGCTGCCTCCCCACTTCCCTGTGCTGTCAGGCCAGGCGAGGCAAGACTTAAAACGCCTACAGCTTTGAGCCGCCAGAGCCACATGCCGTGGTGGGTCCAAATCCCAGCCCCACTGGCTGCCAGTTACTGTAACCTAGGAATGGAGGCCACACCACCCTGGAGGGCTGGGAGAGGGTGGAACTTAGCGTGCACCTGCTCCTGGCTCAGTCACTGCCACTCACCACCTCCTCCTCTCCCCCAGGGATCCTGCTTGGTGTTCCTGCTGTTCCAAGTCTCGGCTACACTGAGGACCCCGAGCTGCCGGGCCTATTTCACCCAGTGCTGGGCACGCCCTGCCAGCCACCATGCCTGCCAGAAGAGGGCTCCCCGGGAGCTGTCTACCTGCTGTCTAAGCAGGGCAAGAGTTGGCACTATCAGCTGTGGGACTACGACCAAGTCCGGGAGAGCAACCTGCAGCTGACGGACTTCTCGCCCTCGCGGGCCACTGATGGCCGGATGTACATAGTGCCGGCGGGTGGGGTGCGGGCTGGCCTCTGTGGCCAGGCTCTGCTCCTCACACCGCAGGGCTGCAGCCTAGCTCAGTCACCATTTGAAGTGTGCCGCCACTTCTCTACGTGTGATGACCCCAAGGTCTGAGCTGGGTCTCGGGCCTCCAGCCAAGGGATCCTTCATTAGGGCCACCCCGACTCCATCTCTTCCAAGCCTGGGCATTGTCCCAACCCCAGGGCCACCCCCTGCAGGACCCTGTGCCTGCATATCCCATCTGAATGTCACATCGGTCCGTTTCTCACTGGAGACCGCCTCTGTCACCTCACTAGATATCTAAGGAGCCTCCTGCCTGGGCCCTCTGCTGCTCATGGGACAGGGACACTACACTGTGCCAGCCTCAGCTCACCTCTCCTTAGCCCAGGCTCTTCCTCACGCTTGACCCCGCCAGTCATACTGGCCTTTCAGGTGCCCGGAGCATTCAGTCCATCCTGCAGCCCTCTGCTGGGGATCACTGCCTAACTTCTCCATTGGGGCTCAGGTATCACTACCTCAGGGACGAGTCCACAGCCCCAGTCTAGGCATCCCTCCCCACCTCACATCCTCACTGTTTTAAAGCCCATCTGAGAGCAGTTAACTGCGTCTGTCCCTCTGTGTTAACTCTGCAGATCTGTCAGCCCTGTAAGGGGGGGTGCTAGATGCCCCCCATTTGACAGATGGCAGGACTGAGGCCTCAAGAGGTGGAATCACTGGCCTAAGGTCACATGACTAGCAAGTGGCAGGGTCAGGATTCAAGCTAGGTAGTCAGTGTCTCAGCCAGGTTGTGTCCTGGCTCCCTGATCATTATGGTGCTGACCACAAACTTCCCTGTCCACCCATACAAATATCTAGTGAGTGTGTGTGATTACTAGTTTTGCGAATACCTGCTCCCTCCACTCTGAAATAGGAGGAACAGGCCTGTCTTGATCACTGCTGTGTCCCTAATTGAGCCAGTCTCATTTAGGGAAACTGTACAGTGCTGTGTTTCCTTTTTTTTGTTTTTTGAGACAGAGTCTCATTCTGTCACCCAGGGTGGAATGCAGTGGTGCGATGTCAGCTCATTGCAGCCTCCACCTCCCAGGTTCAAGCTATTCTCCTACCTCCGCCCCCCAAGTAGCTGGGACTATAGGCATGCGCACACCATGCCTGACTAATCCTTTGTATTTTTTGTAGCAATGGAGCTTTGCCATGTTGGCCAGGCTGGTCTGAAGCTCCTGACCTCAGGTGATCCACCTGCCTCAGCCTCCCAAAGTGCTGAGATGACAGGTGTGAGCCCCCTCACACAGCTACAGTGCATTGTTTCTAACCAGTGACAGGGTAAAGAGGATGTGTGTCACCATCCCAGCCCTGGTCAGCCTGCCTTTGCATCCCCCATCCCAGCCAGGGCTTGGAGCAGCCTTGGTCACCACTGTGTCCCCTGCATTGTCCAACACATCCAGGCACAAGAATAGCTGCTCAGGTATAGATCTGCCGAGTGAGTGAAGCAGCCTGCTCGGAGCCTGCCTCTTTCCCAAACTGCTTGTTATCTTGTTCCACCCAGCACTTTTGCCCAGATACACTCCAGACGCAAAAGTAAAAGCTTCATGACATTGACTCTGAATGTCCTGTTTATTGGGGTGTCGTCATGGGCGGGAGGCTCAGCAGAGCCATTCTGCCTCCCACTTCCAGTACTACCCCGTCCAGCAACTGTCTCATAAATAAGTATCAGGATGGTCAGTAGAAAAGGAGAGTGTCCCCTCGGCCCTGGAAGACACTGGGAGCTTCAGCTTAGGGAAGAGGTAGGTACCTGTCTGCCGGCCCAGCCTCATGGGCCAGGAAGACCCAGCTGTGGGTGCTGGAGGAGGGGGAGGAAGGGGCTGTTAGCTACACCCCAGGGTTCTACAGTCTTTGGTGTGGACCAGGCTGCAGGCCAGGTTGTGGTCAGCAGCCCCACCCACCCTGGCCTCTGACACATACCCTGTGCTTTTCCCTGCAGGGGCCTGGGATTGGATGGGGTCCTGAGCGCAGCAGCTCTGAGAGGCAGGGGGCTTGCTTTCCCTGCCTCTGAACCTCCTTTCTGCCACTGCTGTTGGCTGAGAAAGGAGAGAGAAGCCTGAGGGTCAGGCAGGAGGAGGAAGTCCTGAGGCCGGATCCCATGTGCAGAGGAGCGAGGTTCTGCTGTCACAGTGCTGGCACAGAAGCTGGTATGTGGCTGTGGTTTGGGTCTGCATGAGGTCAGCAGAGTCCTCTGAGGAACACGGAGAATCCCACAGGGCCACAGCAGGGCAGGACCTCAGTGAACTGTGCCCGCCCAGCGGTGTCAGCCCTCGGGCCTTGTCCAGTCCCATAAGGTAATGCCCTCTGGGCCTTTTGTCGCTCAGCACTCAGATGGCTCCCCAGTGAAGACACAGTACTGTCACTCTCCCCAAATGGTCCAGTGGTGCCTACATCCGTTCACGAATGATGCTTGACCCAGTCCCCAGCCTCAGCTAACTGGCAGCCTGGAGGCTGATGGTGAGGCAGATCATAAGTGATTTGTGTAGGCTTAGGCACCCTGTCACACTGTTCCTCTGACATCTGAACTGAGGGCTCTCAGGGCAGCATGCTTTTGCTGTAGCCTCTGGCAGCCCCTCAGAAACCTTCCCAGCAGATCAGGGGACCCCATTCTGGTTTTTCTGACTTACTGCCTCATCATGTTCCTTCCAGGTCCCCACAGTCCCTGCATCATGATGGGCCAGGTGCTACCTGGTCTCCCAAGGCCCCTCAGACCTTTCCACGTTTGTCTCATGTGGCACATGACACAACCTCTCCTGTCCCTGGCCAACCTCAGGCCCCCCATGGCATCTCGGGACTTCTCCAGCCAGACTGGTGCCATCCAATTAGTAAACCTGGCAGTGGCGGAGCAGCTCAGCTCTGTGCCAGCCCCTGCAGGAGGTGGATCATGTTGTCCAGGCCCCAGAGGTAGCCATCCTCACGGTTGCCCTCAGCCCAGGGCAGCCTGTGGCTGAGTGTCTGGTGGTCAGGCAAGGCCACCGTCTTGCCGAAGTCAATCATCCAGACCTTGGCCAGGCCGGTGTGGTCATGCACGAAGAGGAGGGAGCTGCCCACCACCTGCGGGGGGAAGAGACGGGAGGTTAGGGGAGGAGCAGGCACTGGCCACGGTCCCCTGCTGACAGCAGAGCAGGGTGGCTGACAACCTGAACCCTGGAGCCTTGGCTGCCTGAGTTCAGATCCTGGCTATGCCACCTCCTGGCTATGCAGCCTTGGACAGGTGTCTTAACCTCTCTGTGGTTCTGCGTCCTCACAGTCAAAGTGAGAGGAATAGAGTTAGTCCCCCCCAGGCCATGGTTTCATTTTCTTTGGTTTTAGTTTTACTCAGTCAACTGCAGTTCAAAAATATTAAATTTACTCCAGAAATAAACAATTGGTAAGTCTTTACTTGCACACTGTTGTAAGTACTGTGCTGAAATCTGGTTCCATCCTGCTCTGTCCTACCTGGGATGGGAAGCATCCCTTTGTCCAAGCGATCCTCCTGCCTTGACTTCCCAAAGTACTGGAATTATAGGCATAAGCCACCTGTGCCTGGCCTTTGCTAAGCCAGAACACAAACTCAAATGCTTTCAGGATCCAGAATGAGTAAAGAGAGCCTGGTAGAGACCAAAGAATTGGAATGGTGGTCATGATAATGCACACTTGTAGTTCCAGCGACAGGAGGCCAAGACAGGAGGATCACTTGAACCCAGGAGATTGACGCTATAGTGAGCTATGATCACGCCACTGCACTCCAGCCTGGGCAATAGAATGAGATCCTGACTCTGACAAAAAAAAAAAAAAAAAAATTTTTAACTAGAAATTGGGCCGGGCACGGTGGCTCACAGCTGTAATCCCAGCACTTTGGGAGGCCGAGGCAGGTGGATCACGAGGTCAAGAGATCGAGACCATCCAGGTCAACATGGTGAAACCCCATCTCTACTAAAATACAAAAAATTAGCTGGGCATGGTGGCGCATGCCTGTAATCCCAGCTACTCAGGAGGCAGAGGCAGGAGAATTGCCTGAACCCAGGAGGCGGAGGTTGCAGTGAGCCGAGATCGCGTCATTGCACTCCAGCCTGGGTAACAAGAGCGGAACTCCGTCTCAAAAAAAAACAAAAACAAAAACTAGAAATTGGATAATGCTTTCACCTAGAAAGAGACAGCAACTTCCCAGGTCCCGTGGACTGCTACTGATAATTGGTTTCCTTCTCTGTGGAATGGGGATGATGGTGCCAGCCCCTACTCTTCGGGTGCTTGGCAGTCAGCTCTCAGTAGAGGCTGTTTTAATTTAATTAAGTTAATTGAGTTTTTGAGACTGTGGGTAACCCCCCATATAGGCACTGAGGAATGAGAGCTAAGCAGAACCCTGACACAGTTAGGGCTTGAGGAATATCTCACTTTATAGTGTTACCACTCAGCTATTTCCTTTTATATAATCCTTTACATAATCATATATTAGTTTATAGAAATAGGGCTTGAAGAATCCCTTTACATAATCCTCTCTATATAATCATATAATAGTTGATAGTATGAGTGCTAAAGAATATTTCCCTACATATATACCTATAATTATATCTTAGTTCATAATCGGAGGAATGCCTAGAGTGGACACAGTACAGAGCATGAATTAAGGAATAAGCAGCTTATAATCGGAGGAATGCCTAAGAGCAGACACCATGCAGAGCATGATTTAAGGGAAAAACAGTTATGCCAGGACAAGAATCCATGGCCCAGGTGGCAGAGTTCAGTATCATAAAGATACCCGCTGTATGGCAGGCTGGGGGTGAGAACCACTCCTCCTGATAAAGGAGTTGTAGAACCTTGCTCCAGTTCTTGTGGAAGGCTGCCCTCAGAACAGCAGTCCACCTTGGTGACTGTGAACTTTATCAGCTATTGCTACTGTGCTGCTTGAAAAGCATCTTCCCATAGAACCCATTGGAAGCTGCCAGAAGGTGGCAGTAACCCTGACAGCTGTGTCACTGCTATGCGACTTAAAACATCCTCCTATAAATGTTCTTAGAAGTAGTTTGACCATAGATAGAAGTATTGCACACTGAGCACGGCCCACCTTCATACCTCGGTGACCTAATGGGGGTGGACCCCTTACTGCACAAGGCCCTTGCCTTCGTGGGAATGGGCCCCTTGCTGTGCACTGTCCACTTCTTGCCCTAGGTGACCTAATGGGGGTGGACCCCATGTTTTATTGCTCATGACCCTATCACTATCCTTAAAGATGATTTCACTCACTGCCCTGCCCCTAACCTATACACAATAAATACTCATGCTTCTAGACATTTGGGGCCTCACCTGACTCTGCTTATAGATGGCGTGGCCCCCCGAGCCCAGCTGCGTTTTTCTTGTACTTCTACGTCCTGTCTCTTTATTTCTCAGATCCTGCGCCGCAGCACAACATAAGGCTCACCCCACGACCCTGTGGGGCCATCAGCCCTACAGAGAGTTTCACTCGTCGTCCAGGCTGGAGTGCAATGGCAAGATCTGGACTCACTGCAACCTCCATCTTCATCTTCCCAGGTTCAAGCGATTCTCCTGCCTCAGTCTCCTGAGTAGCTGGGATTATTGGTATATGCCACATACCTGGCTAATTTTATATTTTTAGTAGAGACAGGGTTTATCCATGTTGGTCAGTCTGGTCTTGAACTCCTGACCTCAGGAGATCCACCCGCCTCAGCCTCCCAGAATGCTGGGATTACAGGCATGAGCCACCGCCCCTGGCCTTATTTTTTATTTTTTTGTAGAGACAGGGTCTCATTATGTTGCCCAGGCTGCTCTCGAACTCCTGGGTTCAAGTGATCCTCCCACCTCAGCCTCCCAGAGTATTGGGACTATAGGCATGGGCCACCACACCTGGTCTATCTTATTTTAGAGACAGTGTTTCACTCTTGTTGCCCAGGCTGGAGTGCAGTGACTCACTGCAACTTCCACTTCCCACGTTCAAGTGAGTCTCCTACCTCAGCCTCCCGAGTAGCTGAGATTACAGTGCATACCATCATGCCCGAATAATTAATTTTTGTATTTGTAGTAGTGACAGGTTTGTATTTGTAGTAGAGATGGGGTTTTACCATGTTGGTCAGGCTGGTCTTGAAGTCTTGAACTCCTGACCTCAGGTGATTTACCTGCCTTGGCCTCCCAAAGTGGTGGGATTACAGGTATGAGCCATGCCTGTTTTATTTTTTGAGATAGGGTCTTGCTCTGTCACCCAGACAAAAGTACAGTGGCACGATCACAGCTCACTGAACCCTCAACTTCCTGGGCTCAAGCAGTTCTCCAGCCTTAGCCTCTCAAGTATCTGGGACCACAGGTGCACACTACCTCACCAGGCATTTTTTTCTTTTTTAATAGAGATGGGGTCTTGCTATGTTGCCCAGGCTGGTCTTGGCACTCCTGGGCTCCAGTAAGCCTCTTACCTTGGCCTCCCAAAGTGCTGGTATTACAGGTGTGGGCCACCACGCCCAGCCCCTTTTTATATCTTTGACCTGTCATTCATCAATGGTTTCCCCTCCATGCACCTGGACCCCAACACCCCCACATCCACCCATGGCGGCCAGGGCTCGTACCTCGTGGGTTTTGAAGAAGGGGGAGATCTCCAGAGCTTCACGAAGTTCTTCTAGGCGTGCCACGTACTTTTGCTGTGTGATAGGGAGGGTTCTTTGGTTAGCATGGGGAACTTACGGGGGCTTGCCCACCTTGAGCTCTCACCTCACCCCATGCCCTCAAAGAAGTAGGCAGCCTCTAGCCAGCAAAGAAGAGGGGAGCCACGGGGAAGACAGGGTGGAGGAGTGAGGGCTTGGATTCATCAAGGTGGCACGGACAATGGTGGTGGATTCCATGAATTTCAGGGGCGGAGTCTGTCTCCTGGACCCTTCAATTCAGGCTGGGTCACGTGACTTGCTGAATAGCAGAGATGACGGTGGCCATTCTGAGCCCAGGCATCAAAAGGCCTTGCATTTTCACTTGTTCTCTTGGCAAGTGAAACAAATGAGAACAAGCCCAGGCCATCCTGCTGTCGAGAGACATGTGGCCAAGTCATGAGCCAACCAGCAGAGCTGGGAGCAGGGCCACCCTGGACCAGCCAGCCTTGCCAAGCCACCAGCTGACCTCAGACTGAGCAAAGCCAGCCAGTACCAGTCCAGCCCCACCCAAAGCAGAAGCCCACAGACTTTGGAGCGAGAATAAATGGCTGTCTTAAGCTGCTACGTTCTGGGACATGGGTGTCCTGCTCACCAGGATTACGTGGTCTCCATCCACGAAGTCCTCCAGCACCTTCGTCACCTGCTCCAGTGCCTGCGTCTTCTTGAAGTTGGTGTTGCAGGTCCCATCGGCTTTCTGCAGGGCAGGGTGTGGAGGGACAAGGTCATGGCATTTTCCTTCCCACACCCAATACCCAGCAACCTCAAATACCTCCCAGGAGGCCAGGCGCGGTGGCTCATGCCTGTAATCTCAGTGCTTTGGGAGACTGAGGACAGATCACTTGAGGTCAGGAGCCTGGGCAACATGACAAAGCCCTGTCTCTACTAAAATTGCAAAAAATTAGCCAGGTGTGGTGGGCGCCTGTAATACCAGCTACTCGGGAGGCTAAGGCAGGAAAATCGCTTGAACCTGGGAGGCAGAGGTTGCAGTGAGCAGAGATTGTGACACTGCATTCCAGCCTGGGCAACAGAACAAGACTCTGTCACACACACAAAAAAAAACTTCCCAGGGCCATCCACCTGCCTGCACGCTTGCTGCCCAAGGAAGAGGCCAGCCTACCTGCTCAACCCAGCCCCAGGTACATGCCTACGCCTCAGTCCTTCCACACCCTTCCAATTTTGAGCCTCCTGGGAGAACCCATCTAGCAAAGTGGGCTTTGGAAGAGGGGTGGAGCTAGCTTTGAATCATAGCTCTGGTATTTTCTAGGTGGGCAGTCCTAAGTCACTTCACCTGCCTCAGTCTCAGTTCCTTCACCTGGAAAATGGGAATTGTGTTGGTGTCTACTTGCTAAGGCTGGTGTAAGGATTAGAGATCAGGTGTGTAGGATGCACAGCACAGTGCCTGGCACATAGTTGAGACTAATGAAACTGTTATTTGTTATGTTTGAGAGGGGCTCAGAGAAGCCACCTAAGTCATCTGCCATGCTGTGCCAGGTGCTACAGGGGAACTTGGCAAGAGGGGATAACAGGACAGACACAGTCATATGAGGGAGGCAGACAGTGATTAAGATCATCACAAAGGAAGATAAGAATAATGAAAGAAAATAAGGAGCTATGAGGAGGTGAAGAGGGGACCCTGATCTAGTAGAATGGAAATCAGGGAGGGCTTCCCTGAGGAAGCAAAATTTGAAAGGAGACAGAAAAATGACTGAGAATCAACCAGGGGACATAAAGGGAAGAGACCAGGGTGTGGTGGCATGCACCTGTGGTCCCAGCTACTCAGGAGGCCAAGGTAAGGGGATCGCTGGAGCTTCAGAGATTGAGGCTCCAATGAGCTGTGATCACACCACTGCACTCCAGCCTGGGCAACATCGCGAAACGACAGGGTGAAACCTCATCTCAATCAATCAGTCAATAAGAGCATTCCTGGCAGAGGGGTGCAAAGGCCTTGTGGCTGGAAAAAGCAGGCCCATTTCAAGGAAATGAAAGTGCTTCACTGTGCCTGAAGGTACACAAAGAGAATGAGAGGAATGAGAGGCCAGGCGCTGTGGCTCACGGCTGTAGTCCCAGCGCTTGGGAGGCTAAGGCAGGCAGATCACTTGAGGCCAGGAATTCAAGATCAGCTTGGCCAACACAGTGAAACCCCATCTCTGTTAAAAATACAAACAATTAGCCAGGCGTGATAGTGCATGCCAGTAATCGCACTGAGTTGGGAAGCGGAGGTGGGAGAATTGCTTAAACCTGGGAGGTGGAGGTTGCAGTGAGTTGAGATTGTGCCATGGCACTCTAGCCTGGGTGACAGTGAGACTCCAACTCAAAAAGAAAAGAGAAGAATGAGGGGAAGACCAAGCTATATCCCAGAGGGCCTGCAGGCCGTGGAACTCTGCTGGTTTTGAACAGGAGAATGGCAGGGTCAGATCTGCAAAGGGCATTCTCACACATGGCTGGTGGGATGCGCGGCGGCCTAACCCTGATAGTGGAAGTGTGGTCATCTCTAGCAGACTGCCATGCCTTTGGTCTTTGGCCAGTAGTGCTGCTTCTGGAAATCTGGTCTACAGCTAAATCTGCATACTTGCAAAATGGCTTATGTACAATGTGATTCTTTGAGGCCTGGTAATGGCAAAAACAGAAATAACCCAGGTGTCTGTCTATAGGGTGTACCATGGCACATTTGCAAAGAGAGTGTGACATAGCTGGGGGGCAAAAAACCAGTAAGAAAGAGGAGGCTCTCTATGGAATGATGTGGAAAACTCTCCAGGATGTTACAATTTCTTGTTTTTTGAGATGAAGTCTCGCTCTGTTGGTGCAGTGGTGCAATTTCAGCTCACTGCAACCTCTGCCCCCGAGGTTCAAGCGATTCTCCTGCCTCAGCCTCCTGAGTAGCTGGGACTACAGGTGTGCACCACCACACCCAGCTAATTTTTATATTTTTAGTAGAGACGAGGTTTCTCCATCTTTTAACCTTGTGATCTGCCCACCTCGGCCTCCCAAAGTGCTGGAATTCAGGCGTGAGCCACCGCGCCCAGTCCAGATGTTACTATGAAGTGAAAAGAACAAAGTAGCAATCAGTATGCATACTGAGGAACATCAGGATATACAACTGCATTTACTTGATTTACTTGCAGTGTTAGGAAGAAATACAAGAAACTCGTAAAGTGGTTCCCCACGAGCAGGCAGAGGAGGGACACAATGGGGAGGACAGCAGCAGGGCTGGGAGAGAAATTTCTACACATTTACCCTTTTTAATTTTTTTTTTTGCTTTTTTTTTAATGTCACTTTCTGGTTTTTTTATTGCATTTTAGGTTTTGGGGTACATGTGAAGAACATGCACGATAACTGCATAGGTGCACACGTGGCAGTGTGATTTGCTGCCTTCCTCCCCTTCACCTACATCTGGCATTTTTCCCCATGCTATCTCTCCCCAACTCCCCACCCTCCCACATTTACCCTTTTATAATATTATTTTGACTTTTGAACTATGTGACTAGTTATTCAAACAATGTTTTTTCTTCTAGAAGCAGAGGTTCCCTATGTTACCCAGCTTAGTCCTGAACACCTCCTGGCCTCAAGCAATCCTCCTGCCTTGGCCTCCAAGACTGCTGAGATTACAGGCATGAGCCGCCATACGTGACCTATTCAAACAATTATATTTAATTTTCCAAAGAAAAAGGAATACAATAGCTGGGTATGGTGGTGCATGCCTGTAATCCCAGATACTTGGGGGGCTGAGGCAGGAGAATCGCTTAAACCTGGGAGGCAGAGGTTATGGCAAAAAAAAAAAAAAAAAAAAAAAAAAAACAAAGAAAAAGAAATGCAGAAGGAAAAAGAGAAACCTCCATAGCTGGGAGAAAGGGATCCCTCCAGCTCTCGTGCTGTAGGGAGATCAGGGCCGGCACACACAGGGGGATGGAGGCAGGAGAAGATGGGCTGGACTAGGATATGACCATGAAGAAGGAGAGAAGAAAAAGACGGACTCAGGAGATGCTCAGGCAGACAGAGAAACAGAACATGGGTTCTGATGGGTGTGGGGGTAAGAGAGAGGCTGGGCCTCCCCAGCCCCAGCCTTTCATCCCCTGCTGTCTCCCGAACTCTCTCCCAGCTTTTCCCCAAGAAGCCCTGCCTGGGATCTGGCTTTAGGCCTTCCTGGGACAGGACAGGCCGCTCCTGGCCCTCACCTTGATGCCCTCGATCCGGAAGCCCAGGGTGGAGGTGGAGCTCACGGTCTCCCTCCACTGCATGTAGCGGGGCTTGGTGACTGCACCCTGGGCATGCTCCTCAGGGGTAGGGGCCCCAGGGTCCACAGCCACCATCTTCTCATACATGTCCTTCCGGGGACGGGGACGTTCCCGTGCCTTCACCAGCTCCTCTTCCAGGTAGGTCCTGAGCACACAGAGGATGCGACAAAGGAAATGGTGAAGAACAAAGCTGGAGGGCTTATCCTTCCTGATATTGAGACATAAAGCCACAGTGTGGCACAAGCATGGGCAGATCGATGCGTGGAATACAACAGAGTCCACAGGGACACACACGGAGAGTCGTGCAGTTTATGAAAACACACTGCAATTCGTGGGGAAAGGGAAGTCTTGTCTTTTCTTTTTTCTTTCTTTTTTTTTGAGTCGGAGTTTTGCTCTTGTTGCCCAGGCTGGAGTGCAATGGCACAATCTTGGCTCACTGCAACCTCCACCTCCCAGGTTCAAGCAATTCTCCTGCCTCAGCCTCCCGAGTAGCTGGGATTACAGGCCCCCCCCCACCACGCCTAGCTAATTTTGTATTTAGTAGAGACAGGATTTCTCCATGTTGGCCAGACTGGTCTCCCGACCTCAGGTGATCCACCCACCTTGGCCTCCCAGAGTGCTGAGATTATAGACGTAACCCATCTCGCCCGGCCGGGAAGTCTTTTCAATAAACAGTACTGGGTCAACAGGATATCCATTGATTGCTACCTCCCCCACACATAAACATTAATTCTAGCCAGATTATAGGTCTAAATGTAAAAGCTAAAACAATAAAGCTTATAGAAGAAAATATTTGCATGAGCTTGGAGTAGGAAAATATTTCTTAAAGAAAAAAACTGACAGACTGGACTGAATTAAAGGTAAGGCCAGGTGCTCACATCTATAATCCTAGCACTTTGGGAGGCCAAGACAGGAGGTTCGTTTGATACCAGGAGGTCAAGATCAGCCTGGGCAACATAGCGAGACCCTGTGTGGTGTTAGTTATGATGTATTTTGGTTTTCGTCCATAGTTCCTGGCTCATAACTCCCATAGCCCTTGCTATAATCTTGCTGGGATTACAGGTGTGATTACCGCGTTAGGCTTTTTTTTTTTTTGGGGGGGGGGCGGAGCATTGCTCTGTGGCTCAGGCTGGAGTGCAGTGGCGTGATCTTGGCTCACTGCAACCTTTGCCTCCCTGGTTCAAGCGCTCCTCCCACCTCAGCCTCCTGAGTAGCTGAAATTACAAGAGTGTACCACCACCACGCCTGGCAAATTTTTGGTGTTTTTTTTTTTTTTTGAGATGGAGTTTCACTCTTGTTACCCAGGTTGATGTGCAATGGCGCGATCTCGGCTCACTGCAACCTCCGCCTCCTGGGATCAGGCAATTCTCCTGCCTCAGCCCCCTGAGTAGCTGGGATTACAGGCACACGCCACCATGCCCAGCTAAGTTTTTGTATTTTTAGTAGAGACGGGGTTTCACCATGTTGACCAGGATGGTCTCAATCTCTTGACCTCGTGATCCACCCGCCTCCCGGCCTCCCAAAGTACTGGGATTACAGGTGTGAGCCACCACGCCCGGCCAAATTTTTGTATTTTTTTAGTACAGTCAGGGTTTCATCTTGTTGCCCAGGCTTGTCTTGAACTTCCAGCCTCAAGTGATCCACCCGCCTCAGTCTCCCAAAGTGCTGGGATTATAGGCATGAGCCACCATGCCCGGCCACAATCTTTTGTTATTATAATGTGGGGTGTGTTAGACCGCAAGAAACCACAATTTCTCTGACCTTCTTCTGCCCTCCTTTCACCTGCCCCAAGGCAGGACTCTAATCTTTCCCCACCTTCCTGCCTGGGGTCTTAGGACCCTCCCCAGACAGTGTCCCACCTTATACCCTGGGGGAAGGAGTGCTGGTGTCCTAAAACCTCCACTAAAACCCAAGGACTGGTTCCTTGAGGGTGGTGTGCCCAGGGAGGGCGTGGAAGCTCTGCGGCCCTTCCCCCATCCTTACACATCTCTTCATCTTTTCCAGTATCCTTTGTTGCAGCACCTGACCTTTTTGGCACCAGGGACTGGTTTCATGGAAGACAGTTTTTCCCACGGACTGTGAGGGGGATGGTTTCTGGATGAAACTGTTCTACCTCAGGTCCTCAAGCATCAGATTCTCATAGGAGCGTGCAATCTAGATCCCTGGCAGGCACAGTTCACAGTAGGGTTCGCCCTCCCGAAATCTCCTGCCGCAACTGGTCTGACGAGGCAGAGTTCAGGTGGTAATGCTGGCTGGCCTCCTACTGTGGGGCCCCTGCCGGTACTGGTCCACGGTCTGGGGGTGGGGACCTCTGCTTGACAGTAAACCAGTAAAGGTGAGAAAATGTTTCCCTGAGTTCTTTGAGCCACTCCAGCAAATTAACTGAACCCAAAGAGGATCGATCATAGGAACTCCAACTCGGAGCCAGGAAGCCTGGACTTGTGACTGGTGTCTGTGGCTGGGGGCAGTCTTGGGGACTGAGCCCCCAACCTGTGGGATCTGACATTATTTCCAGGTAGACTGAATTGTAGGTCATCCAGCTAGCATCCATTGCTTGGTGTGTGGGTTAAAAAATCTATACATGGCCAGGCACAGTGACTCATGCCTGTAATCTAAGCACTTTGAGAGGTTGAGGTGGGTGGATCACCTAAGGTCAGGAGTTCAAAACCAGCCTGGCCAACATGGTGAAATCCTGTCTCTACCAAAAACACAAAAATTAGCTGGGTGTGATGACAGGCGCCTGTAATCCCAGCTACTTGGAAGGCTGAGGCAGGAGAATTGCTTGAATCTGGGAGGCGGAGGTTGCAGTGAGCTGAGATGGAGCCACTGGACTCCAGCCTGGGTGACAAGAATGAAACTTTGTCACACACACACACACACATACACACACACACACACACTCTACATATTTGGCCACAGAAGTCTGTGCTGTCATTGTTGTGGCAGTGGTATGAGAGTAGAGGAAAAACATGGTTTCAGAGTTTTTCCTAATCAGCCTCTCTCTACAAAAAAACTGAAAATTAGCTAGGCGTGACAGTATGTGCCTATGGTCCCAGCGACTCGGGCAGAAGTAGGAGGATCACTTGTGCTCAGGAGTTCAAGACCAACTGGGTAGTACAGGGAGATGTCTCTACAAAAAATGAAAAAATAGCCAGGCCTGGTGGCACAGACCCATAGTTCCAGTTACCCTGGAGACTAAGGTGAGAGGACCACCTGAGCCCAGGAGTTGACGGCTACGGTGAGCTATGATCACACCACTGCACTTCAGCCAGGGCAACAGAGTGAGACTCTGTCTCAGAAAATAATAATAATAAAAATGCTATTTTTGTTTATCAAAAGATGTTTATCAAAAGACTATTAAAAGACTGAAATGGGAGAGCTGGAGAGTGAGAGAATGTGTGTGTGTGTGTGTGTGTGTGTGTGTAGGGGGGATTATAGGTGTGAGCCACTGCACCCAGCTTGAGAGAGCAATTAGAGTCCACTTCTTGCAGACTGGGCATGGTGGCTCACGCCTGTAATTCCAGCACTCTGGGAGGTCAAGGTGGGCAGATCATGAGATCGGGAGTTTGAGACCAGCCTGGCCAACATGGTAAAGCCCCATTTCTACGATAATACAAAAATTAGCCAGGTGTAACAGCGGGGGTCTGTAATCCCAGCTATTTGGTAGGCTCATGTAGGAGAATCGCTTGAACCCGGGAGGTGGAGGTTGCAGTGAGCCAAGATTGCACCACTGCACTCCAGCCTGGGTGAGAGAGTAAGACTCTGTCTCAAAGAAAAAAAAAGAGAGATACTATTCCAAACCCACTGGAATGGCTTAAGTTAATAAAACAGTACACCAAGTACTGGTGAGAATCTGGGATGACTGGGATAACTGGAACACTCATACATGGTGGTGGGAAGATACACTGGTATAACCACTTTAAAAATGGACTTGGTGCTATTTTCAATAATGGCCACCCCCTGCCCCAGCCCCACCTGCTGCCCATCTTGCAGTCCATAATGGAGGGGCCCTCGAAGTCAGCCAGGAGGTCTTCCATCTGGTTGAAGGTCTGGCCATCCTGCAGCACCACGCCATAGTAGGCAGGCACAAAAGGCCGCAGCGGGTCTTTCATCAGCTGTTCCAGGCTGCGCTGCTCACACTGACAGAAACGTTTCAGAATCCGACCATCTTCTCCTGCCTGGAAGTTCCCTAAGGACGGTAGAATCAATGTGAGGACGAGAAACTGGATCTGAAAGAGAACTTCCCCCGAGCTCCCTGTTGGCATCAGATCCTGGCCACCATTATCTTCCCTGGCCCTCCTGCAATGCTCTCTCTCCCTGCAGTTCTTAGAGCCTTGGCCAGGGGTTGGTAAGGAAAGGGCCAATTTCTGTTCTCTATTGCTTAAACAAAGTCCTGTTCCCAGCACGTGGTGTCTTCATTTGTTTTATAATTTTTGATTGTACAAGTGTGATCATCTGTGCGAATTCTGTGAGATCTAGGTCCAGAGCATCACTCTCCAGAGTGGATTTGCATTTGCTGCTGCCTGGAGTCCCCAGGTGCTAACAAACAGGGCCTATTTAAGTTAATTTATAGATCATGCATTTCCTGGACCATACAGATAGTGTAGATTAAAATTGCTAATTTCTTCTTGTGCCCAGCCTGGATTACATTTTCCAAAGTTGGCTACAACAGTGTCTCCTGACCCACTCTCTCCTGAGCACACTCACCAGAGTGATCCTGCTCTTCTAGAATTTTCCCGTTAAGAAGTGTACTCTAATTACTCTCCCAAGTTGGGTGCAGTGGCTCATGCCTATAATCTCAACACTCTGAGAGGTTGAAGCGGGAGGATCCTTTGAGGCCAGGAGTTCAAGGCTGCAATGAGCTATGGTTGCACCACTGCATTCCAGCCTGGGCAACAGAGTGAGACCCTGTCTCAAAATTAAATGAATAAATAAAAAATAGATTGCTCTCCCATTAAATTTGGGAGGGTTTATGGCAGAAGGGCCACTGCATGACTTCTGTAGACAGAGACACTTACCTTCAAGGCTGTCCTGAGCTGTCTTGTTAGAAATCTAAGTACTCTGAGGCCACCATACTATGAGGAAGCTCAAGTAGCTACATGGCAAAGCCACGCTGTAGGCTTTCCAGGTGGCAGCCCCATCTGAGAACCCAGCCAATAGCCAGCATCAACCACCAGGCATGTAAGGGAATGAGTCTCTAAAAGTTTTCAGCTTGCAGCCTGCAAGTGTCCCTAGCTGAGTTCCTAGATATTTTGGAGCAGTGACAAGCCATCCCTGCCATCCTGTCTGAATTACTGACCCCAAACTTGTGAGGTTAATAAAATGGTTGTGTTATTCTACTAAGTTTTTTTTTTTAACCATCACGAAGTTTGGGGGTTTGGAGTTTTTGTTTTTTATTTTATTTTTGAGACAGGGTCTCACTCAGTCATTTAGACTGGAGTGCTGTGGTACGATCAAAGCTCACTGCAGCCCAGACCTCCTGGACTCAAGCAATCCTCCCACCTCAGCCTCCCAAGTACCTGGGACCACTGGTGCATACCACCACACCTGGTTAATTTTTTAATCTTTCATAGAGACAGGGTCTTGCTATGACGCCCAGGCTGGTCTTGAACTCCCTGGCTGAAGCGATCCTCCCACCTCAGCCTCCCAATATGCTAGAATTACAGCCATGAGCCACTGTGACCTGCTGAGTTTTTTGTTTTTTTTAAATAAACTCAGCAATAGTAACTAGAACACATAGATGAAAGACTTGTGTTGCCACAGTCTTAGGGGACCTTGCCTTATTTCCAGGTCAGATCCAATGAAAAAAAGGCAGACAAGTTCTCTTATTGTCTCTGTTTGCTGAGGGGCAGGCACAGTTTTCTAGTCCAGCCTGCTGCTGTTTTTTGTAAATAAAGTTTTATTGGAATACAGACACACTCATATGTTTACATAGTGTCTATGCAGCTTTCCTGCTGTAATAGCAGAGCTGAGTAGCTGCAACAGAGACCACATGGCCCACAGAACCTAAGATATTTATGGTCCAGCCCTTCAAAAGAGTGCTATATACTATGCATTTGCTACTATGTGCTGGAGGATTTTGCGAGGTCCTGGGGGCAAACTGTTATAGCTGCTATTTACTGAAGGCCTACCAAGCTCTAAACATGGGGAGAGGGCAAGGAGTGATCATTTCCACTCATGAGGGTCCTGTGCCTCAATCTTTTTTTTTTTTGAGACAGAGTTTCACTCTGCAGCCCAGGATGGAGTGCAGTCAATCTCAGCTCACCACAACCTCCTCCTCCTAGGTTCAAGTTATTCTCCTGCCTCAGCCTCCTGAGGAACTAGGATTACAGGTGCCCACCACCACGTCTGGTTAATTTTTGTATTTTTAGTAGAGATGGGGTTTCACAATGTTGACCAGGTTGGTCTTGAACTCCTGACCTCAGATGAAACACCCGCCTCAGCCTCCCAAAGGGCTGGGTGGGATTACAGACGTGAGCCACCACGCCCGGCCAATCCTTTTTTTTAAAATTGAGACAGGGTCTCACTATGTTGCCCAGATTGGTCTTGACCTCCTGGGCTCAATCGATCCTCAGGTCTTGGCCTGCTGAAGTGCTGGGGTTAAAGATGTAAGCCACCATGCCCGGCCTCAATCTTTATATCCATTTTGATTTTAACTTTTCAGTTAATCCTGCAAGGGAGGTAAGATTATCTCCACATTAACAGATGGTGCAGCTGAGGCCCAGTAAAGGAAAGTAACTGGCCCAGGGTCACCCATGAATACAGAGCAGAACTAGGGTTTCAACCCAGGCCCATCTGTCCCCACAGCTGAAGCTCCCTCTCTCCACCAGAATAACAGGGAATACTCTTTGTTCTGACATAAGAGCCAGGCCCAGGCCTAAGCACTGCCCATAACAGCCCCATAAGGTAGGGACTGTCACCAAGCCCATCACTAATTTGGGGAACTGCAGAGAACATCCCTTTCCCTGGCCCAGGAGACTCTGCCCAGCCCTGTCCACCACTGCCCCACTCTCACCAGCGTGTCCGGAAAGTTGGACCCAAGGGTAGTGTTTTCGGAAGGAGACCATGAAGGGTGAATACTTCAGAACTGTCTTCAGCTTCTTCCAGGGTTTGCTCTGTTGGGGGCAGAGCAGAGTGGGGTCAGGGCCAAGGTCAGGGAAGGCAGGGGCTAGAGGTGCCGCAATGAGAGGGAAGGAAGGGGAACCTGCAGTTTTTCCAGGGCCGGGGGCTTCCTGGGATCACTGTTCCCAGGCTTGTTGGGGTGAGTGAGCCCCACTCAGTTCAATCACTAGATCGCCCAAATGCCTCAGCAAGATAGGGGAAGTTCTTTGTCAATTTCTCCCTTTCTGTCTTCAGTTTCTTTGCATCTGAGTCTCTCGGCCCTTCTCTTATGAGGAAGGATAGGCTAGGTTTTGCGGTGGTAACAACCAACCCCTACATCTTCCATAGCACATGCACTGTCCCAAATCTCTTTGTTTATTATTATTTTTGATATGGCATCTTGCTCTGTCGCCCAAGCTGGAGTGCAGTGGCGCGATCTTGGCTCACTGCAACCTCCACCTTGCGGGTTCAAGCAATTCCTCTGCCTCAGCCTCCCAAGTAGCTGGGATTACAGGCACCCGCCACCACGCCCAGCCTGCCTCAGTCTTCCGAGGTGTTGGGGTTATAGGTGTGAGCAATTATGTTGGGCCCAGTCACAAATCTTGGAAGCCCCATCTCTGTCCCTAAACCAGGTCGGACCTCCTGGGGAAAATGATAGAGACAGGAGTTGATGGATGGAGATGGACCATAGAGAGAGACAGAAACAGAGCCAGATGATGTAGTGATGACAGACAGAGAGACAGGGACAGCGGTAGAGAACACACAGCTCCAGCTACTAGTCCAGAGACATCCCTCCTGCCTTCTTGAACCGAGATTTTTGTTTTTGTTTTTTCATTTTTAGAGAGACAGGATCTCTGTCACCCAGACTGCAGAATAATGGCACCATCATATCTCACTGCAACCTCAACCTCTAACTCCTGGACTCAAGTGATCCTCCCATCCCAGAGTAGCCAGGACTACAGGTGTGTGCCACCATGCCAAGCTATTTCATGGCATCTTGGTATGTTGCCCAGGCTGGTCGTGAACTCCTGGCCTCATGCAGTCCTCCCATCTTGGTCTCCAAAATGCTGGGATTACAGGTGTGAGCCACCACACCTGGCCTTGCTTTGGCCAATTAACTGTGAGCAGAAGTGTCACTTTTGCGGAGGAGCCTTAAAAGCCAATTCATGACTCTCCATGTTCCTTCCCCTGTGGGTGAGAGAGTAAGAAGAGAAATGAAAGCTCCCTCAGCCTGGGCCCCTGAGTGAAGACAGCATGAAGCAGAGCCCCTGACCCACTACTGACCCATGGCCAATGTGTAGTATAAACCAAAATAATCCCTTGTTGTTCTAAGTCACGAAGATTTGGGGGCTACTTGTTACTGCAGCAAATCCTGACCTACCCTGACAAATACAGAGACCGGTATAGAATTGCTAAAATAGAAACAGGCCGGGTGTGGTGGTTCTCACCTGTAATCCCAGCACTTCAGGAGGGTGAGGGCAGGTGGATCACCTGAGGTCAGGAGTTTGAGACCAGCCTTGCCAACATGGTGAAACCCCATCTCTACTAAAAATACAAAAATTAGCCAGGTGTCGGCACACACCTGTAGTCCCAGCTACTCAGGAGGATGAGGAATGAGAGTCGTTTGAACCCAGGAGGTGGAGGTTGCAGTGAGCCAAGAACACGCCACTGCACTCCAGCCTGGATGATAGAGTGATACTCCATCTCAAAAAAAACCCAAAAGAAATATAGGAAGACTGAAAGAGAGAGAGATACAAAGTAATGATGAAAAGAAAAAGCTGAATAGACATAGAAAAAGAGAGAGACCGAGAATGATAAGAAATCACAGAAGCAGCTGGGTGCGGTAGCTTATAGCTGTAATCTCAACACTGGGAAACCAAGGTGGGAGGATTACTGAGCCCAGGAGATCGAGGCCAGCCTGAGCAACATAGCAAGACCCCCGTCTCTACAAAAAAATTATTTATTTATTTATTTTTCGAGATGGAGTTTCACCCTTGTTGCCCAGGCTGGAGTACAACGGTGCGATCTCGGCTCACTGCAACCTCTTCCTCCAGGGTTCAGGATATTCACCTGCCTCAGCCTCCTGGCTAGCTGGGATTATAGGCATGATCCACCACACCTGGCTAATTTTTGCATTTTTAGTAGAGACAGAGTTTCATTTCACTATGTTAGTCAGGCTGGTTTCAAACTCCTGACCTCAGGTAATCCACCCGCCACGGCCTCCCAACTGTGCCACTGCACTCCAGCCTGGGCAACAGGGAGAGACCCTGACTCAAAAAAAAAAAAGAAAACCAGAGAAGCAAACAGTAAACAGAGATTTTGTTGTATCATGCTGACTAAACTGTGAGCTTTTTGACAGGGTTAGTGTCTGACTCATGAACACATACACACACAGGAATACATTCCGCGCCCCATAAGCATGTAGAGTCCCTTAGCAAGTACTGGGAGAGTAGGTCACCTCCAGAGAAGGAAGCTGTGTGGCTCATCCCCGTCCTACTCCAGGATCAAGAGTGTGTCCATCTCTCCAGCCCCCTCAGAGCCCAGCTACCTTGCAGACATCTCATTGACAGTGGGAAGGTTAACAGGGAGTCACACTGTTGGGCTTCAGCATTCAGGATGGGCTAGTCCCGCCCCAATCTAGCTGCCAGCCCTGGGGAAGAGATGATTAATAAAGGTTCCTGTTTACTAAGTACCTGGAACATTCCAGGCACAATAACAAAGACTCGGTGTGCCACAACCTACTTAATTCCTAAAAAACACAACCACAGGGAGATTACTGTCTTGGTGTTACAGAGGAGAAAACAGAGGGTCTGAGAGGTGAAGCCACTTACCCAGCATTCCCCACACAGCGCAGGGGTTCTAGCTCTGTTTGGATCCAGGTACCTTGGGGCTTACCCCACTACACTCTTGCTGGACTACAAGCTCATGAAGGCAGAGACTGGGGCTGTTGTGGTTATGATTATGTCCCCGGCACATGGCCTGGCACACAACAGATGCTCCAGAAACCTTCTTTGATACTTGGATTGAAGGATGTTCGTTGAGACATTTTTAATCATAATTTTTTTTTCTTTGAGACAGGATCTTACTCTGTTGCCCAGGCTGAAGTGCAGAGGTATGATCTTGGCTGATTGCAACCTCTGCCTCCCAGACTCAAGCGATCCTCCTGCTTTAGCCTCCCAAGTACTTGGGATACATGCGTACACCACCATACCTGGCTAATTCTTTTTTACTTTTAGTAGAGACAAGGTCTCACTATGTTGCCCAGGGAGGTCTCAAATTTCTGGGCTCAAGCAAACCTCCTGCCTCATCCTCCCAAAGTGCTGGGATTATAGGTGTGAGCCACCACACCTTGCCCCTTAATCATAAATTTAATATCTTCTCTCTCTGTTTTATGTTAGATCTGGGCCAGGCACAGTGACTCACGCTTGTAATCCCAGCACTTTGGGAGGCTGAGGTGGGTGGATCACCTAAGGTCAGGAGTTCAGGACCAGCCTGGCCAACATAGTGAAACCCCACCTCTACTAAAAATTAAAAAATTAGCTGGGTGTGGTGGTGTGCACTTGTAATCCTAGTTACTTGGGAGGCTGAGGCAGGAGAATCACTTGAATCTGGGAGGCTGAGGTTGCAGTGAGCTGAGATCTCACCACTGGACTACAGCCTGGGCAGCAGAGTGAAACTATGCCTCAAAAAAAAAAAAATGTTGGATCTGATGGTTTAACTCGGCTTTCTCAGAAATTTTTCATGATGGCCTCAGCTTATATGCCCCTTCCTCCAGGAAGCCCTCTCTGACACCCCATGTCTGGCCAGTGACCTCTGCTGGGCTCACACAACCTCCTGACCACTCTGAACTGTGACTGCTGATGGGTCTGTCTCTCTCATGGGTCTGGGAGCCCTATTAGTGTCTTGATCACTGCTTTTTCCCCAACAAAGCTAACATAGAGCCAAACACATAGCAGAGTCTTAGGGCGTGATTTTTGTCTGATGAGAAGAAAGGGATAGCAGTGGCTCACACCTATAATCCCAGCACTTTGGGAGGATGAGGCAGGAGGATCACTTGAGCCCAGGAGTTCAAGACCAGCCTAAGCCTGGGCAACACAGTGAGACACTGTCCCTACAAGAAAGCAAGAGAGAAAGAGAGAGAGAGAAAAGGAACACAATTTTTAAAAAAGGAGGGGATGATGAGAAGGAAGGAAGGAGGAAAGGGAGAAAGGAAGCTGAGTCTTTACGGTCAGACAGGATTTCAAAATAAGGGACAAGGAAGCAAGGGGATGCCGGCAGTGGGAACGGCTTGAGCAATGTGTGGAGGCAGGAGAGCAGCAGGGTGTTCAGGGAACAGCGTGTACTCACGCCTCGTTACAGCAGAGGGGGTCAGGAGGAGGGAAGGAAGCCGGGTCTGGGAAGGCACCTGGAGACTGGAGGCTCTGAACGCAGCACGGAGCCAGCCCCTGACTGCTTTCAGAGAGGGCACCTGAGCAGTGTCTGCCCAGGGTGGTGTCCGCCCAGAGCTGGGCCATGGAGGCAGATCCTGGAAGGATGACCAAAAACTGGAGACAGAGAGGCCTGGGAGGGAGACAAGTTAGGAACAGAGCCACATGCTGCAAGGTTTAAAACGATGGGTCTGAAACTCAGCCAGAATGAGTTAGAATCCCGGCTCTGACTTGACCTGGCCAACCCTAAGCAAATGAACTCACCTCTCTATGCCTCAGCTCCCCATCTGTGGAATGGAGACAACCTCAGTGCTGTCTCCATGTAGGATTCATAGTTAACACATATAAAGCCCTTAATTAAGATAGATGTTATTTTAAGATTAAAAAAAATGACAGGAGAAAAAGGCCAAGTGCAGTGGCTCATGCCTGTAATCCCAGTACTTTGGGAGGCCAAGGTGGGTGGATTCAAGACCACCCTGGCCAACACGGTGAAACCCCATCTCTAAAACAAACAAAAAAAGAAAAGAAAAATTTAACAACTAAAAAGACCAAAAAAAAAAAAAAAGAAGATAAAACTTAAAATAGTGCCTGGTGTACAGGAAGGATTTGAATCTGATCTGCATCTTCCAATGTGTGTATCCTTGGACAAGTGACTTGGCCTCTCTGCCTCAGGTTCCTCATCTGTAAAAAGAGATAATAGTATCTACCTTGGCCAGGCACCATGGCTCATGCCTGTAATTCCAGCACTTTGGGAGGCTGAGATGGGTGGGTGACTTGAGGTCAGAAGTTTTGAGACTAGCCTGGCCAACATGGTGAAACCCCATCTCTACTAAAAATACAGAAATTAGCCAGGTGTGGTAGCCTATAGTCCCAGCTACTAGGGAGGCTGAAGCAGGAGAATTGACGAGGCAAAGGCTGCAGTGAGCCGAGATTGCACCACTGCACTCCAGCCTGGGTGAATGAGAGAGACTCTGTCTCAAAAAAAAAAAAAGTCCACATGCAGTGCCTCATGACTGCAATCCCAGCACTTTGGGAGGCTGAGGTGGGCAGATCACCTGAGGTCGGGAGTTTGAGACCAGCCTGACCAACATGGAGAAACCCCATCGCTACTAAAAACAAAAAAATACAAAATTAGCCCGGGCATGGTGGTGCATGCCTGTAATCCCAGCTACTCAGGAGCCTGGGGCAGAAGAGGCAGGAGAATTGCTTGAACCTGGGGAGGCAGAGGTTGTGGTGAGCCCAGATGGCGCCATTGCACTCCAGCCTGGGCAACAAGAGTGAAACAACTCTGTCTCAGAAAAAAATATATATACCTGATTAGGGCTGCTGTGAGGAGTGAGTGAGTTAATAAGAGCACAGCACTTAGCACAGGGCTAAACATGACTGATTTCTAGCTGTTGTTGTTACTTTTATTATTATTATTATTATTATTCACCCACTTCCAGCCCAGCGGTTCTGACATGCCAAGGAGGTGAGACGGCAGGCTGAGGGGAAAAAGTGATGGCAGAAGGCCAGGGAGGGTCAGCCCCTGCACACGGGCACAGGCACGTCAAGACAGGTCTGTCTCTCACAGTTAGGGCCACATGTGTGAACACGTCCCTAAGGAAGACATGTGGGGTGAGGGGGCCTCAGAGCAATGAGAGGCCTCAGCAGGCAAGCTGACAAGCTGATGGACTCCGGACTCCGCTCCCAGCCCCACGTGAATCTCTCCAGTTTCTCATCAGCCTCTGCTCTGTCCCGCCCTCCCTGAACCTGCCTGGCCAGCCCTCCTGATTCACCAGGGAAGAGCCACACCCAAGCTGGGGGCGAGGGTGGACAAAGTAAACAAGAGCATGCAGGGGGCTTCTTGGGGAACTGCTGGTCACAGGGGAGACCAGGTGGGCTCCCGGCTAGGTCAAGAATCCTGCGGCATTTGGGGTTCACACAGCCCTTTGAAAATCTGATGAAAAAAAGCTGGGGGAATTTGCTTCACTCCCTAGAAAAATGTACATATAGGCTGGGCGCAGTGGCTCATGCCTGTAATCCCCGCATTTTGGGAGGCTGAGGTGGCAGATCACCTGAGATCAGTCTCTACTAAAAATACAAAATTAGCCAGGTGTGGTGGCACATGCCTGTAATCCTAGCTACTTAGGAGGCTGAGGCAGGAGAATCACTTGAACATGGGAGGCGGAGGTTGCGGTAAGCCAAGATCGTGCCATTACACTCCAGCCTGGGCAACAAGAGCGAAACTCCATCTCAAAAAATAAAAAAATGTGCAAAAAATGGGCTAAGGGGTGGTGAAGATTTGTGAACCTTTAAGGCAGCCACAGGCCCCAGAAAAAGAAATGTGGGGTAGAAAGTGCATCCTGCCTGTCTCCCTATTCCAGTATTCTTCAGATTCCAGAGGATTTGACAGAGGTCAGACCCTCACTACAACAATATATGTGAACACACACAGACTCACTTAGTTCTACAATTTCAGGGGTTCCTGGGCCCCATAGAGTCGGTCAGTGGCTGTCCATTGCAGACCCCCAGGACTGGAGACAGTGCAGGAAGGGGAAAGGAGACAATTAAGAGGAGGTACCTGGAGTGGGTTAGTAACCTGGCTGTCAGAGGGAGGAGGTTAGTGGATGGAAGAGTTTCCTGGAGATGAAATTGCTGGTGGGCAACTAAGAGTCAATGGGTAGAGAACTTCTCAAGCAAGGCAGGGAAATAAGGAGTTTGGGGGGATGTGGCTCAAGGGCAGGATAGGTCCCACTCACCCCAGACCTGTCCTCAGGATCGCTGGCACCTCCGCCCCCGGCCACCACGTCATCCTCAGACTCGTCGAAAGAGGAGGCAGAGGAGAAGCCGCCACTGCCCCCAACAACCCGGGAGGGGGGTCCCACTGGCTGGGCCTCAGGCTCAGGGGTCTCAGGGGTGATGATGAGGCGGGGCACAGGGCACAGGGGGCTACACTTCAGGTGAGAGTACAAGTGAGTCATCAATTCCCCAGGTTCTGGTTCCTCTAATGGGCCATCCTCAGGCTCTCCCAAGAGGCAGTCTATCCCAGATGCTGTCTGGGAACCATCAGTGCCAGGTTGTGTCCAGGAGCCATCAGTATCCTGTTGTGTTTGAAAACCACCAATGCCAGGCTGTTTCCTGGCTGTTTCAGTATCCTGTTTTTTCTGGGAACCATCAGTATATGGCTCTGTCCAGGGACCTTCAATATTCTGTTGTGTCCAGGAGCCATCATTGTACAGTTCTTTCCAGGAGCCATCAGCACTTGGCTCTGTTGAGGGACAGGCTCCTTCTGGGTAAGCCTGTAGGTTGGAACTGGTCTGGTGGGTCCAGAGGTTATCAGCCCAGGACTTGACCCTCTCTGGCTGAGTCTGTGACCCATGTGTTTCCAGCTCTGTCCAGGGCCCATCAACTCCTGGCTGTGTCCAGGGGCTGGCCTTCTCGGGCTGAGACTGGAGGTCGGACCTGTGCGGATCAGTCCAAAGGCCATCTGTCCCGGTCTCCGTCCAAGGACAGGTCGTCTCCAGCTCTGACCAGCTCCTTTCTGGATGCTTCTGGAGGCTGGACCTGTCTGGCTCCGTCTTTTGGTTGGGCCTGACGGTCTCTACTCCAAGGCCAGCTGCCGCGGGCTCAGTCTGTCCGTCTGTCCAGAATTCTGTCTGTGAACTATCGGTCCCCGGAGTAGGACCGAGGCTGGACCCCTCCGTCCCGGTCCAGGGCCCGCCCCCCTCCGGCCGCCCCGCTGGGGCCCCTGAGCCGGGCCCAGGTCGCTGCTGTCCCGGCTGCCGCCGCCGCCCTCCTCGCGGTGCCTCCAGTCCCATGCGGGCCGCTGCGGGCAGCGCCCCGGCCTCCGCCTCGCTCAGGCTCCCGCGGCACGGGCAGCGCCTCATGCCCGTTCCTTTGGTTCGGGCTTAGGCCGATCCGGCCCCTTCTATCCCTTTAAATCCCGTGAGGGGTGTGGCTGGGTAGCCCCGACTCTCAGGTTCCGGCCCGCGGAGCTCCAGCCTGCCCCGCCGCGTAAGGGTTAACCGATACTCCCCTTCCAAGGGAAAGCCCCTAAGCCCCGCCCCACCGGACGTGACGTAATGGAACGAGACGGAGCCTCGTCCGACTCCGCCTCTCATGGGGGTGTTGCCTTTGAGCAGCCGAAGCGCAACCAGGTAAGCATCTAGGGCACTGGGGTCCCGGTGGCGCGCCAGTTGGCCTTATTCCTCCACCCTTGTGAATAATCCACCCTCCCTACACCGTCGAATGACAAGTTCAACCTTCACTAAACCCCCCAGGGAGGAGTCTAGCCGCGCGCCCATTCTTCACGCAGGAGCAGAACGGACTTTAAAAGATTTGGAGATCCCACGGGTGAGGGTTTGAGACCTTCCTCTGCCCGTTCCCAGCTCCGCCCTCCTGAGCAAATGACTTACGCTCCATTGAAGTTTCCGTAAGAAATCTCTCTCATGTATAGAACACTTGTTCAGTATCAGACCCCGACACGATTTCAGTTCATTCTCTACAGCTGAATAATAGGGATGACAGGGCTCCATTTTACACGTGAGGACAGAGGCTCAGAGATCAGCCGGCCTCTACCATTTGCTTGCAGCTACGGGGCTGTCTGATATGACCTCATGTATGTGAAGCATGTGGCCCCGGGCCTGGCACTGTCAGCTGTAGCCTAGTAGGATTAGTTATTGTTATAGATGCTTTTTCTATATTTTGCCCCCAAGGCTGAGCTGCCACCCAGCCGCTGTCAGCCCTTCACGTCTGAAGGGGGACAGGAGGTGGATTGTCTTGAAATTGAGTCACCTTGGCCGGGCGCCGTAGCTCACGCCTGTAATCCCAGCACTTTGGGAGGCTGAGGCGGGCGGATCACCTGATGTTAGGAGTTCGAGACCAGACTGACCAACATGGAGAAACTCCGTCTTTGCTAAAAATACAAAAATAGCCAGGTGTGGTGGCGCATGCTTGTAATCCTAGCTACTCGGGAGGCTGAGGCAGGAGAATCGCTTGAACCCAGGAGGTTACTGTGAACTGAGATCGGGCCATTGCACTCCAGCCTGGGCAACAAGAGCAAAACTCCGTCTCAAAAAAAAAATAAAGAAATTTAGTCACCTGGGAGACATTGGGTACAGGTCCAAGGATGTAAAATGAATCACCTCTTCACAGACCAATGAGAAATCAAAGCCAGGAGCCCACCCAGTACATCATACAAGTTGGGAAGCAGAAGTCCAGAGAGAGATGAGGGCTTCTCTGAGTCACACAGTACAGGAATAGAGACAAAGAGGCCTGATTCCCGACAAGAGGGGTTGGGGCAGCGGGGTTCTGTGGGAGAAGCATCGGCAGCCCTCCCTCTCCCAGTGGTGGGAAGGATGCCCCAACCAGCTGCTTCTATTCCAGACTGTGAGAAGTGGGTGAGTCAGCCTGTTGTGGGTAGAGCAGGATTTCCAACACCCGCGTGCACACACACACACACACACACACACACACAGAGAGAGAGATAGGCTGGGAGCTGGTTTTCTGGGATGCCAAGGTTCCTGACTCAGCACTGGGAATCTTGGCTGAGTGTGTTCTGGGAAATGTCAGGCCTACAGGAAGCAGAGGGCTCCCAGTCGCACCATCCTGCAGGTGGGCGGGGAGCGGGGAGAGCAGGGTGTGTGAGGGAACAGAGACTCAGTTGAAGGCGTGAGTGGGAGACACTTGGCAAGCAAGGCAAGGGGTTTATATGCACAAGGAAGGAGGTTGGGTGCCAGAATGTGGGTGTTTGTGCAAAGTGGAGGGGCTCCATGTGCAAGGGAAATGTTTGCTGGGACGAATGTGTATTCAAAGGAGATGTGTTGAGCCTGCCGGGGGTAAAAATAAGAAGGGGAGTTGGCAAGATATTCGTACAAAAGAGAGGTGTGAGGTTTGTAAGGGAGAGTTTGCAAGAAGGATAGTGTAGGGAACAGAAGGGTCTGTCGAGTACAAGGCGCTTTGAGGTGAGTGGAAAGGCAGACAGGGCACGCGTGCGCTCCCGCGATGCCCCAGCAATCCCCCCAGGCGGGTCCCGGACACCCACCCTGAAGCCCGGCTCCAGCGCCGGGCCTCCCTTCTGGCCCCGCCCCCCGCGCACAGATGGACAAACTCCATGCCATTCAGCGAGTTGCTCCGCGCCATTGGTTGGCTGGTCGAAGGGGCAGGCATGCTGAGGCTCCCGGAAGCACAGAAAGCTCCCAGCACGTTGCGGACTCGGAGCCTGAGAGCAGTGGGTGCTTAGCAACGGGGGAGGTGCCCAGTAACGGGGTGGGGATTAAGGGGGACACCGGAGGAATTGAGGGTGCCTACAGTGCACTCTCAAGAGGGGAAGGCGGTGCCAAGCAACGAGCAGGATTTCAGAGGAGCGGAGAGATAGCCCAGGAGGAACTGTGGGTGTCTAGTAACGGGGGAGGACCCTAGCAACGGTGGGGGTTGGAGGGGGGGAAGTGTGTTTTGGAGGCGCGCAGGAGGAGCTGAGGGTTCCTAGCAACCAGGAGAGAACCAGCAGAAACTGTGGGAATCTATTAATAGTGGAGGAAGTATTTGGTAGGTGGGAATCGGAGAGGGTGGACACAGAGGAACCTGGGGGCCTGGCCAAGAAGCCAGGCAACTCCTACCTGAACAACCCCTCCTCTCCTCCCCCAGGCAATGTGGCTGAAGGTTGGGGGCCTACTTCGGGGGACCGGTGGACAGCTGGGCCAGACCGTTAGTCGGCCTTGTGGGGCCCTGGGGCCTAGGCCCCACTGCTGGGTAAGACGCTGGGAAGGGAGTCCCCAAGGGGAAGAGGCTGAGGGAGACCAAAGAGAGTAAAAGGACCGGAGGAGTCCAGAAGGGCCAAATGACCCCATGTCTTCCCCTCCTTACCAAAGTGTATCTCTTGCAGTGTCCGTGTGGCGGTTCTTGGGCCCAAAAGTTTTACCAGGATGGGCCTGGGAGAGGACTGGGTGAGGAAGACATTCGTAGGGCACGAGAGGCGCGTCCCAGGAAGACACCCCGGCCCCAGGTATCGTTACCTGCCAACCCCTCCAACTCAATAACACCCCCGAAGGCTGCTGGCTCCCTGAGCTTGGGGAAGGATGTGGTGGCAGGGTGGCTGCACTCTCTGGGCACGATGCTCGATTTCCCACCCTCAGACCTTGTCCCCATTTCCCAGCTGAGTGACCGCTCTCGAGAACGCAAGGTGCCTGCCTCCCGCATCAGCCGCTTGGCCAACTTTGGTGGTAGGTGTGACTTTGGGGGATCTTGGTGTGACCTTGAAGGGGCAACAATTACAGAGTGAAGCAAGGGAGAAGATGCCTCAGAGACAGGAGAGAGAGACAGAGAAAGAGGGACAAAGGGCCTGCAAAGCCAAAAGAAATGGAGAGGAACGTAAATGATGATTTCCTTTTTTTTTTTTTGAGACAGGGTCTCACTTTGTTACCCAATCTGGAGTGCAGTGGCACGATCACCACAGCCTCGAACTCCTGGCCTCAAGGAATTCTCTCACCTAGCTTCCTGAGTAGCTGGGACGACTGTGCACCATCATGCCTGGTAATTTTTTTTTTTTTTTTGAGGTGGAGTCTTGCTCTGTCACGGAGGCTGGAGTGCAGGGGCGTGATCTTGGCTCACTGCAACCTCCACCTCCCAGGTTCAATGATTCTCCTGCCTCAGCCTTTCAGGTAGCTGGGATTACAGGCACCCACCACCATGCCTGGCTAATTTTTGTACTTTTAGTAGAGATACGGTTTCACCATGTTGGCTAGGCTGGTCTCCAACTCCTGACCTCCAGTGATGCGCCTGCGTCAGCCTCCCACAGTGTTGGGATTACAGGCGTGAGCCACAGCGCCCGGCAAGCCTCTGAAACTGGCCCAGATAATTAAAAAAAATTTTTTTTGTGGAGGTAAGGTCTGCCTATGTTGTCCAAGTTGGTCTTGAACTCCTTGTCTCAAGCAATCCTCCTGCCTCGGCCTCCTGAAGTCCTGGGGTTCTATGCATGAGCCACTGCTCCTGGCTATGATAACATTTACTGAGAACCTGTAATATGCAATGCCCGTATACACACATGCTGCACTGAATCAATGCATTCTGTAGATGAGGACACTGAGGCTAAGAGAGGGAGCTAAGTTGACTCTGGGTTACATAGCTGGATTTCATGCAGGTCACAACCTGCATGAAAAATATGCGTGTACCTGTGGAGCAAGGGAAAATCTTGTTTCATGAAACATATACTTTGGTCTGCACTGTTTATAATGTGAATATCTTTACTGCAGATTATGGTTCAAGTTCCCCCCACCCCAAGATGGAGTCTTGCTCTGTCCCCTGGCTGGAGTGCAGTGGCATGATCTTAGCTCACTGCAACCTCCACCTTCCAGGTTCAAGTAATTCTCCTACCTCAGCCTCCTGAGTAGCTGGTATTACAGGTGCACACCACCACGCCTGGCTAATTTTTGAATTTTTAGTACAGACGGGCTTTCACCATGTAGGCCAGGCTAGTCTCGAACTCTTGACCTTGTGATGTGCCCGTCTCAACCTCCCAGAGTGTTGGGATTATAGACATGAGCCACTGTGTCTGGCCCAGTTCAAGTTTTAAAAATATAGATTCAGCTGGGCACAGTGGCTCATGCCTGTAACCCCAACACGTTGGGAGATCAAGGCGGATGGATCACCTGAGGTTGGAAGTTTGAGACCAGCCTGACCAACATGGAGAAACCCCGGCTGTACTAAAAATACAAAATTAGCTAGGTGTGGTGGTGGCACAGGCCTGTAATCCCAGCTACATGGGAGGCTGAGGCAGGAGAATCGTTTGAACCTGGGAGGCGGAGGTTGCGGTGACCCAAGATCGTGCCATTACACTCCAGCCTGGGCAACAAGAGCAAAACTCCATCTCTTTAAAAAAAATTGATATATATAGATACAGTTAGATAAATTGATTCACAGTCTGCAGAGGCAGTCGAAGGCACTGGTTAGAGCTTTGGCACCAGGCTGCCCAGGGATCAAGGGACAACTCTGCTTGTCCTTGCTTTGTGACTGTGAGAAAATTACTTCACTTCTCTGAACCCCGGTTTCCTTTTCTGTAAAGTAGAAGTTTTTCTGTAAAATATATTTCATGAAAGTGAGGACTTCATGTAAGGACAAAAATGAGTAAGTGCACAGAAGGCACTGGGAATAGCCCCTGACATGTAGAAAGGACACAGAAAACGCCAGGTATGGTAATTGACAGAGATGGTGACGATGACAGAAGGAGCAGGACCCGAGAGGTCTTTAGGGACAAGAGGAGAGGTATCAGAGGAAATCAGAGATGGAGAGATAACATCACAGGGAGAAAAAGAGAGAAAGAGGCCTAGATAGATCCAACAAATGGGGAGAAGGGAAGAGATGCAGAAATAACTGGCTTAGAAAAGGAGCAGCCAAGCCTGGTAGCCCACACCTGTAATCCCAGCACTTTGGGAGGCCAAGGCAGGAGGATCACTTGAGTTCAGGAGTTCCAGACCAGCCCGGGCAACATAGTGAGACTCTGTCTCAATACAGAATTAGGTGAGCGTCATGCGCCTGTGATCTCAGCTACTTGGGAGGCTGAGGCAAGAGGATCACTTGGGCCCAGGAATTTGAGGCTGCAGTGAGCTATGATGGTGCCATTGCACTCCAGCCTGGGCGACAGAGCGAGACCCTGTCTCTAAAAAGAGAAAGATGATCACATTGCAGATTTGGAAATAAAAAAGGAGAGAGGGAAAGATGAGCATAAAGAAGAGAAAGTGTGGACAGAGAGAGGAGTCACCAGAAGACAGAGGGACCTGGGATGACTGTTCTGGGGTCTTCTTAACCTTGGCCACACATTAGAATTATCTGAGATGCTTTTTAACAAAGCACAAATTCCCGTGTCTCAGTGCAATTTCATCAGAATCTTGGGAGTCGAGTCTGGACATCATGTTTACCGGAGCTCCTCTGGTGACTCGAATGTGCAGCCAGGACTGAGAACTGCTGGGAGGAGACAGAGACGTGGAGGGAGGGTTAAAGAAAGAGGAAGCCACATCTTGAAGGGAGCTCTGTGTGGGAAGAGAGTCAGAGACTGATTTGGAGACAGACATACAAAGATTTGTCAAGAAAGAGTTGGTAGAGACAAGACTAGGTGGGATGGCTCACACCTGTAATCCTAGCACTTTGGGAGGCTGAGGAATGAGGATCACCAGAGGTCAGGAGTTCGAGACCAGCCTAGCCAACATGGTGAAACCTCGTCTCTACTAAAAATACAGAAAAAAAATTAGCCGGGCGTGTGGATGCATGCCTGTAGTCCCAGTTACTTGGGAGTCTGAGGCAAGAGAATCACTTGAATCCAGGAGATGGAGGTTGCAGTGAGCCAAGACTGTGCCACTGCACTCCAGCCTGGGCAACAGAGTGAGACTCCATCTCAAACAAAAGGAAGAAAAAGAGTTGGGAGACGAGCATTCTTGGAGAGAAACTGAGAAAGGAGCGTGGGTTGGGGGAGCACCCCAGGCTAACGGGTACTCATATTCTTCTCTTGCACCCCAGGACTGGCTGTGGGCTTGGGGCTGGGAGCCCTGGTCGAGATGGCTAAGAAGTCCCTGCCAGGAGGTCATCTAAAGTCAGGTGAGTGAGCCCTACTGCCTGGGTTCATATCCTGGCTTTGCCTGTGACCTGGGCAAGTGACTTCACCCCTCTGAGCTCCGGTTTCCTCATCTGGAAGTTGAAGGTGATGATAATTTACCACCTCTTAGAGTCACTGTGAAGTGCTCTGAACAAACCTACACCACTATCAGGGTCATGATTAAGAGAAGCATATTAGGTTTTTTTTTTAGACGGAGTCTTCCTCTGTCGCCCAGGCTGGAGTGCAAATGGCACAATCTTGGTTTACTACAATTACCGCCTCCTGGTTCAAGCGATTCTGCCTCAGCCTCCCGAGAAGCTGAGATTACGGGCACGCGTCACCACATCTGGCTAATTTTTGTGTTTTTAGTAGAGATGGGGTTTCACCATGTTGGCCAGGCTGGCCTCGAACGCCTGACCTCAAGTGATCTGCTGCCTTCCTCAGCCTCCCAAAGTGCTCAGATTACAGGCATGAGCCACTGTGCCCGGCCATATGTTAGATTATCTGAGAAAACTTTAAGCCATTGGGAGTTCCTAATTCGGAGCAGGAGCGGAAAGTTGAAAACATAAGTGCCAGCGGGGGTCTGTGTACATCAGAGATGGAATTAGATGTGTAGCATTTGCGGATAAGATTCCTCAACAAGTCAACGTCTTGAAACAAGTGGGGGTGGATATTCTAGATTAAAAAGAGATGAAA
The DNA here is from genome assembly GCA_028533165.1 of Leontopithecus rosalia. NCBI lineage: Eukaryota > Metazoa > Chordata > Mammalia > Primates > Cebidae > Leontopithecus > Leontopithecus rosalia. Next base: position 28,761,396 of record CM052668.1, on the reverse strand, counting down.
GAGACATAATTTGACAGATGGAGTATATGAACCATGATTGGATTATAGTTTGAAAAAAACTCGAAAGACTTTTTGGGGACAATTGGAAAATCCGAATATGGACTGGATGGCAGATTTTAGGGAATCAGTGTTAATTTTCTTACATGTGATTACGGTACTGTGATTGTGTAGGGGAATATCCTTATTCTTAGCAAAGCTTAAGTGCAACTACATGTAAGTGGGTCAGTAAAAAATAATAATAGCAAGTGTGTGGGCACACGCACAGATAAAGCAGACGAAGCTGAATGGTACCATGTTGAATCGGGGAGGAGGGTGTGCAGGTGTTCAGGATATTATGCATGCAGTTTTTCTGTTTGGATTTTTTTCTTTCTTTCTTTCTTTCTTTCTTTTTTTTTTTTGAGACAGGGTCTTGCTGGGTCACCCAGGCTGGAGTGCAGTGGTACAGTCACGGCTCACTGCAGCCTTGACTTCCTCAGGCTCAGGTGATCCTCCCACCTAAGCCTCCTGAGTAGCTGGGATTATAGACACATGCCACCACACCTGGCTAATATTTTGTATTTTTTTGTAGAGCTAGGTTTTCACCATGTTGCCCAGGCTGGTGTGGAACATCTAGCCTCAAGTGATCCTTCCCGCTTGGCCTCCCAAAGTGCTGGGATGAGCCACCACACCCAGCCTGAATTTTTTTTCAAAATAAAAAGTTGAGGGTAGGTAGAGGATTAGGGTTTGGTTGGGCCAGTCTGAGTCTATACCCCACTTTCTTACTTCCTGGAGTGATTGTGGGCATTCAGCCAGAGAATCCACAAAGACACTGAGGATTCTGCCTGGAACAGGGTGAGCACTCAATAATGAGCTCAATAAAATGTTATTTTATTTTAAATTTTATATTAAGGTATAGAGTCTTGCTCTGTCACTCCGGCTGGAGTGCAGTGGTGCAGTCATGGCTCCCTACAGCTTTGAACTTCTGGGCTCAAGAGATCCTCTTACCTTGGCTTCCTGAAGTGCTGGGATTACAGGTGTGAGCCGCCACAACTAGCCTTCAAAGCTAATGAAAGCTTAAATTTTGCTTTGTTGTGCTGTGCTTGCATCTGCATCACATAGAAGTAAAAACTGGAATGAGACAGAAATTAGCGCAGCCCCTGTGCAGAGATGACATACAAATTCATAAAGTGTTCATATTAAAAAAAGGAAATGCGGCCGGGCACGGTGGCTCACGCCTATAATCCCAGCACTTTGGGCGGCCAAGGCGGGTGGATCACGGGGTCAACAGATCGAGACCATCCTGGTCAACCTGGTGAAACCCCGTCTCTACTAAAAATACAAAAAATTAGCTGGGCATGGTGGCACGTGCCTGTAACCCCAGCTACTCAGGAGGCTGAGGCAGGAGAATTGCCTGAACCCAGGAGGCAGAGGTTGTGGTGAGCAGAGATCGCGCCATTGCACTCCAGCCTGGGTAACAAGAGCGAAACTCCGTCTCAGAAAAATAAATAAATAAATAAATAAAATGCTTTGCCAAAGCTGAAATGTAATTTGCATATAAAACCAGATATACATACCTGTAAGTGTATGGCTTGGTGGGTTTTCTCAAAATAGATTTGTCTGTACCCAGTGCAAGAAACCCTAGAATAGCAGCTGTGAAACTTCTTGGCCTCAGGATCCCTGTGCACCCTTAAAACTGATGAATGGTTGCCAGGTGTGGTGGCTTATGCCTGTCATCCCAGCACTTTGGGAGGCCAAGGTGGGTGGATCATGAGGTCAGGAGCTGAGACCAGCCTGACCAACATGGTGAAACCCCGTTTCTACTAAAAATACAAAAATTAGCTGGGCATGTTGGCACCCACCTATAATCCCAGCTACTCAGGAGGCTGAGGCAGGAGAATTGCTTGAATGTGGGAGGCGGAGGTTGCAGTAAGCCAAGATTGCACCACTGCACTCCAGCCTGGGCGACAGAGCAAGATTATGTCTCAAAACAAAAACAAAGAAAAAAAACAAAAAACTGATGAATGGATAAATACAATGTGATAGGCATATAATGGAATATTATCCAGCCATAAAAAGGAATGAAGGACTGACACATGCTGTAATGTAGATGAATCTTGAAAACACTAAGTGAGGCCAGGTACGGTGGCTCATGCCTGTAATCTAAGCACTTTGGGAGGCCTAGGCAGGTGGATCACCTGAAATCAGGCGTTCAACACCAGCCTGGCCAACATGGCCAAACCCTGTCTCTACTAAAAATACAAAACATTAGCTGGGTGTGGTGGCAGGCGCCTGTAATCCCTGCAATTTGGGAGGGTGAGGCAGGAGAATTGCCTGAACCCAGGAGGCGGAGGTTGAGGTGAGCCGAGATCGCGCCATTGCACTCCAGCCTGGGTAACAAGCGAAACTCCGTCTCAAAAAAGAAAAAAAACGGAAAAAAGAAATAAAAGAAAACACTAAGTGAAAGCAGCCACTCGCAGAAAGACCACATATTGAATGATTCCATTAATATGAAATGTACAAAATAGGGAAATCTGTAGGGACACAAGTAGATTAGTGGTTGTCAAGGCCTGGGGAGATTGGGGAAAATGAGGAGTGACTGCTAATGGGTATAGGGTTTCTTTTCTTCTCTTTTTTTGAGGCAAAGTCTCCCTCTATCACCCAGGCTGGAGTACAGTGGCAGGATCATGGCTCGCTGTAACCTCCATATCCTGGGTTCATGTGATCCTGCTGCTTCAGTCTCCTGAGTAGCTGGGACTATAGGTGTGCACCACCACACGTGGCTATATTTTGTATCTTTTGTAGAGATGGGGTTTTACTACATTGCCCAGACTGGTCTCAAACTCATGAGCTCAAGTGATTTTCCCGCCCCGCCATCCCAGAGTGCTGGGATCACAGGCCTGAGCCACCATGCCCGGCCAGCTTTCTTTTTTGGGTGGTATAACTGTCCTAAAGTTGATTCTGGTGATGCTTGCACAACTCTGTGAATATACTAATAATCATTGAATTATATAATTTAAATGGCGAATTATACAGTATGTGAATTATTTCTCAATAAAACTGTTAAAAGATAGAATGAGCACCCGAAGAGGTTGTTTATGTGGGTTATATTTATCGATGTTTACTGCATTAGAGATTAAAACTGAGAAATTTTTAGGCCAGGTGCGGTGGCTTATGTCTGTCCCAACACTTTGGGAAGCTGGGGCAGGAGGATCCCTTGAGATAAGGAATTTGAGACCAGTCTGGGTGACATAGCGAGGCCCCACTTTTACAAAAGGTAAAAAAATTAGCAAAGCCTGGTGGTGCATACCTGTAGTTGCAGTTACTCAGGAGGTTGAGGCAGGAGGATCACTTGGGCTCAGGAGGTTGTAGTGAGCTGTGATTGTGCCGCTGCACTCCAGCCTGGGTGACAGAGAGACATCGTCTCAAAAACACACCAAAAAATGGAGACATTTGTAACACACAAGAGTACACACGTACACATTCCATCAGCTGTCAGCCTGACGATGTCCTCACATGTCCTGGTGCCTCTGGAGAACTCCACTGAATGTTCTCAGAGGTGTGAGAGCAGAAGAGGAAAAGTAACATCTTAATGTCACGAGGAAAATAGTTTGATCTCTCAGACCCCTCTGCATGGTCCCAGGGACCCTCAGCGGTCCCTGGCCCACATTTCAAGAATTGTTGCCCTTCTCATGTCCCCTCACCAAGGGTGACCTCTGTCTTGGCTCCTGGACTCTGGATTTGTTTTGCCTCGTTTTGCTGTTTGTATCAGTGTAACTGGGCGGTATTCTCTCACGCACCTGGCTGCTTTCACTGCGCACGTTTGTGAGACGCGCCTGGGCTGTAGTGTGTAATGGTAGCTCGTCTCTTCGATACTGTAGTAGGCACTCTGTGACTCTCCTGCAATTTGTTTTAATTTATGTTTATTTCTTTTTGTTCCGAGACAGGGTCTAGCTCTGTTGCCCAGGCTGGAGGGCAATGGTGCGATCATGTCTCACTGTAGCCTCAACCTCCTGGGCTCAAGCAATCCTCCCGCCTGAGCCTCCTGAGTAGCTGGGACTATGGGCACATGCTACCATACACCCAACTAATTAGAGACAGGGTCTTGCTTCGTTGTCCAGGCTGGTCTGGAACTCCTGGGCTCAAGCCTTCCTCCTTTGTTGGCCTCTCAAAGTATTGGGATTATAGGTGTGAGCCAACAGGCCTGGCTTCCATATTTCATTTTAGTCATTCCCGTTGGCGTGCAGTTGATATGTTTTATTTTAATAGAGAAAGGATGTCACTATTGCCCAGGTTAGTCTCAGACTCCTGCATTCATTCCACCTCGGTCTCCCAAAGTGCTGGTATTACAGGAGTGAGCCACCAGGCCCAGCTGCAGTGATGATATTTGTGGTTGTTAATTCTAATGTTGTTCTTTCCCCAGAGGGTGGCTCTGGGCTGGACTCCAGCCCCTTCCTGTCGGAGGCCAATGCAGAGCGGATCGTGCAGACTTTATGTACAGTTCGAGGGGCCGCCCTCAAGGTTGGCCAGATGCTCAGCATCCAGGGTACAGCATGACCCTCCACCCCTGACCCCTGACCCTGATCTCATTTCCACCCCAGCCCTACCACCAACAAGCCCCAACTTCAGGTACTCACATCGGGGTCCTTCCTCACTTCCTTCCTTACTGTCCCCCGTCATTCCACTGTCTCCCAAGACAACAGCTGCATCAGTCCTCAGCTGCAGCGCATCTTCGAGCGGGTCCGCCAGAGTGCCGACTTCATGCCCCGCTGGCAGATGCTGGTGAGTGCCCGGGGCGGGAGGGTGATGAGGGAGGCAGGCTCCATCTTCCCCGACCTGCCTGACCCTCCTGGCTTCACTGCCCCACTCCGTACCTCTGAGCCTCCCTTTCCCCATCTGTAAAATGAGGGTCACCAAAATACACACCTCTTAGCATAGCTGTGATGATGAAAGGAGAGAGCAGCAGCTTGACCTCTGCGCTTCAGTTCCCTTGCCTGGGAAATGGCAAGCGTGACAGTCACAGCCGCATTGTAGGATCACATAAATTAGCTTACATAGAGCACTGAGGACAGCCCCTGCCTGATTCACCGGGAGTGACATGCAGGTGTTAGTGGTGATTATTACTGTTTTCTTAATTAAAGGAGATCATGTCTGTAAATAAGTTGGCATGGCCCCTGGCACTGAGCAAGCACCCAAGACATGAGTAATAATAACTGGGTAAAGCACTGAATCCAGGATTCCACCACCCACCTGCCCTCCAGTCCCTGTTCTGCTTACTCACCATGTGGCCCAGGCAGCTACCGCCTCTCTCTGGGCCACTCTGAATAGGACCTGGCCCACGGGAAGCCCTCTGCGAATTTTAGCTCTTCTTGATCACATTGACTGTGAGTTAATAATACCACATAAGAGCATAATAAGGATGGTTGGCGAGGTGCGATGGCTCATGCCTGTAATCCCTTAGGAGGCTGAGGCAGGAGTACTGCTTGAGCCCAGGAGTTCCAGACCACCCTGGGCAACATAGTGAGACCTTGTCGCTGCTAAATATAATAACAGTAATAATTAACCAGCCACAGTGGCATGTACCTGTAGTCCCAGCTCTTCAGGAGGCAGGAGGATGGCTTGAGCTGGGGAGGTTGATGTTACAGTGATCCATGAGGGTGCCATTGTACCCCAGCCTGGGCTACAGAGCGAGACCTTGTCTCAAAAAAAAAAAGGGATCGTTGTGACTCTTAGATATAAATAATAGCAATCCCCATAACAGCCCACCAGCCCAAGGAGTCCAGGCTTGGGGGACACAAGCTGGGCTGAGCCTCACAGTCTGCCAGTGCCTGGCGAGTCACTTGGGCAAGAGAGTTCTCTGAGCGTCAGTTTCCTCATCTGTAAAGAGGATGGCAGCCAAGAGCTTAGCCCAGGGCCCTGCATGTGGTGAGTGTTGGGGCTATCAACACGTAAAGCACTCAGCCTGGGGAATGAACTCAGCTGTGATGGTGATGGCTGTGACCACTCCCCACAGAGAGTTCTTGAAGAGGAGCTTGGCAAGGACTGGCAGGCCAAGGTGGCCTCCCTGGAGGAGGTGCCCTTTGCCGCTGCCTCGATCGGGCAGGTGCACCAGGGCCTGCTGAGGGACGGGACTGAGGTGGCTGTGAAGATCCAGGTGAGAGGGGAGGCGGGGCAGGGTAGGGGCAGGCACCCTGCTGGCCCAGAGGAGTGACTTCCACCCTCCCCCCTCTTCCCTGACAGTACCCTGGTGTGGCCCAGAGCATTCAGAGCGACGTGCAGAACCTGCTGGCGGTGCTCCAGATGAGCGCAGCTCTGCCCGCGGGTGAGACGCCCACCCACTCCTCTGCTGATCTCCAAAGGGGCTATGCCAGAGAGAGAAAGCAGGAGGAGGAGTCCAGAGGGGAGCACGGGCAGGGCGTGCTGGCATTGTGAGCCGGAACGTGAGAGACTGAAAGCACACTGAGGTGGGGAGAGCCCAGGGAGCATGAGCAAGCGTGGGAAAAGCCTTACGGATTTTAACAGAGCCTCAGAGAGACAGGAACCCAGGGCTGAAATCCAGCAGCAGACTCGTAAAGGGCGTGCATGCAGGGCATGGGATTGTAGGTGCAGCAGAGCCGAAAAGGACAATCCTGTGGATGGCACATGAGGAGGCGCCTGGAGAAGGGAGGGCGGGTTTTGTTTGTGTAAGAGAGGGAGAGGGAGAGGGAGAGCCAGGGCCAGAACTGAGACTCAGAGGCACTGAACGACGTGAGAGTCTGTCCGAAAAGGAGACAGTCGGAGTGAGCGTGACTCTGAAGAGCTGCCAGGGACTGGGGTGCAGGCACGCCCAAGAGACAGATCCCAGGAAAGGCTTCAGAAGACCCCAGGGAACCCCACAGTCATGTGAAGGACGAGGGAAATGTGCAGACAGATGATGCAATGCAGGTCAGAGGTCTGGAGCAGGAGCTGCGGGAGAGGGAGGGTTGGCAGGAGAAGGCATCCACCAGTGGGTGCCCCAGGCCCTTCCCCAGCTGACACGCCTCCCCCACAGGCCTGTTTGCTGAGCAGAGCCTGCAGACCTTGCAGCAGGAACTGGCTTGGGAGTGTGACTACCGTCGTGAGGCGGCCTGTGCCCAGAACTTCAGGTGAGCTGAGCCCCCTTCTTCCTCCTTTCCTACTTCCCACCCAGCCTGGGAGGGAAGTAGATTCCCCCTCAGCTCCTGGCAGCTGGAGCTGTGGGGTGGGGCAAACTCTTTCTCTTTCCTTTTTTTTTTTTGAGACAGTCTCGCTCTTGTTGCCTAGGCTGGGGTGCAATGGTGCAATCTTGGCTCACTGCAACCTCCACCTTCCGGGTTCAAGCGACTCTCCTCCTCACCCTCCTGAGTAGCCGGGACTACAGGCATGTGCTATCACACCCCGCTAATTTTTGTAGTTTTATTAGAGATGGGATTTCTCTGTATTGGTCAGGCTGGTCTCGAACTCAGGACCTCAGGTGATCTGCCTGCCTCAGCCTCCCAAAGTGCTGGAATTATAGGCCTGAGCTACCATGCCTGGCTCTTTCTTTCAATCATTGTTCATCTGTCCATTCACTCACTCATCACTTTGCGTACCCCCGTGTCCTCTCTGAGCTTGGGCAGGTCACTTCCCAAGCGGCAGTCTTCTCTGTCAGATGGGACGCCTATCCACTGTGATCCGACCCACACACTTAATAATGCAGGTAAAAGTCCACACTCTTACCTCTGTTGGACTGACAGAGACCAAGCAGCCTGCAGCACTGGGAGGTGGAGAGAGCGGGCTGCACAGCACCCCTTCTGCACCGCAGGTTGGGGGAGAAGGTAGCAGAAGCATTTTGAGAACAGGTTGGCATCATCACATAAGCCCTTCTATTCACAAACTCTGCAACCCAACGATTGATTGCCCTCCCTGCTGAACACTCTAGGGACCCTTGTGCCACTATACAGCATTGGACTATTCTAGAATGCTCACAGCAGCTCTGTCTGCAACAGGCTAAAACTGGTAACAACCCAGATCCATCAAGTTTATCCAGCAGGGTGGACCAATAAGCAATGCCATATTCATGTGGAATATTACGAAGCAGTGAAAACGGATGAACCGTGGCTATGTGGAACAATGTGGTTCTATCTTGGAAGGATCCTGATGTGTAGCAATTAATGGCACCTCTGTGGGGTCCTCCACAGTGTGGCTCACACATTTATTGACAGCCTGAAATGTGTCAAGCTCCATAGACAGAGAGAAAGATCAGTAGAAGGCAGTGGTTAGAGGCACACACCCTGGACTCGGATGCGGGGTGAAGTTCCAGGTCAGCCCTAAATAGGTTGCGTGGCCTGCAGCCGTACAGTGGTCTCCAGAGTGCATCCCCGCACCACAGAGTGCGGATGAAAGGATAGGGAGTGTGCCGATGAAATGCCCAGCATGGCTCGAGTTCATGAGGAGCGATTCAAACATCAGAGATTTTTATCAATCAGGACAAAAATACCCCAAAGTAGGAGCTTGAGGAGAAGAGTGCGAAGTGGGGTGATGGGCCAGAGACCCTCTCCCCCACAGGATTTCCCAGCGCCCTTAGGATGAGACCCCACTCTCCTCCAGCCATCCCATGGGTCCTCAACCAGGAGCCTTGCTCATATTCTCTGCCTCCCAAATCTTACATGAACACAATGATTTTCTTTTCTTTTTTCGAGACAGGATCTTGCTCTGTCTTCCAAGCTGGAATACAGTGGTGATATCACAGCTCACTGCAGCCTCAACCTCCCAGGCTCAAGTGATTCTCCCGCCTCAGACTCCTGAGTACCTGGTGCAGGCCACCACACCCAGCTCATTTTTGTAGTCTTTCGTAGAGATGTGGTTTCACCATGTTGCCCAAGCTGGTCTTGAACTCCTGGCTCAAGCGATTTTCCCACCTCGCTGTCTCAGAGAGCTGGGATTGCAGGTGTAAGCCACTACACCTGGCCAGCACACTTACCGCAGTCTGTAAACCGTCTGTTTGTGAGAGTGTGGTCTCGGGACTGGGGGGCAGGTCCAGGGACTGGTTCATTCTCTGCCCTGTCCCCAGCACCACTTAGTACAGGGACGGACACAGAGGATTCTTTCCCATTATTTACCTGTGTTCGCAGTAGTGACTGCAGGGAGTGACCTGTGGACATCACTGTAGACTTCACAGATTTTGATGTCAGTGACTACTTTTGGGATGAGTGAATTAGTAAATTCATGAAAAAAGTAATGCAAAGGCTGAAATATACTAAGCTTATCCTTCTGGGGCAACCAGAAGTCATAGAAGCGTTTCGGGTAGGGAAGTGGTACCTGTGTTTCCAGCAGCACCCAGTTTAGGGGCAGGTGCAGAGTAGGCACCTTGGAGATACTTGTTAAATGTGAGTCCAGCCAGATTGGTCATCACCCAGGGCAGACTGGCAAGATAGGCAGGAGGGAGGGCATGATGCAGATTGTTCATGGAGGACTTCTGAGAGCACAAGGAGGAGGCCTCAAGCTGGCTCATAGGCCTGAAACATGAAGTCCCTTTCCCCGCTTCCCTCCTACCCCAGGCAGCTGCTGGCAAATGACCCCTTCTTCCGAGTGCCAGCCGTGGTTAAGGAGCTGAGCACGACGCGGGTGCTGGGCATGGAGCTAGCCGGAGGGGTGCCCCTGGACCAGTGCCAGGGCCTGAGCCAGGACCTGCGGAATGAGGTATGCAGTCTGGTGGCACCCTGGGAAGGGCATGGCCCCAGGGCGGGTGGGCCAGGCTTCTGGTCCCTCTCCAGGCCAGTGAGGGTGCCACAGGGGAGATCACCCCGCGATGCCGGCTACTCCTCCTCCCCACCCCAGATTTGCTTCCAGCTCCTGAAGCTGTGTCTGCGGGAGCTGTTTGAGTTCCGATTCATGCAAACCGACCCCAACTGGGCCAACTTCCTGTATGACGCCTCCAGCCACCAGGTTGGTTCCTAGCGATGTGTGTCAGCGTGCCTTTGCTATTGTAACAGATATTCCTTGATATTCCAATAGGTCAACACAATAGCACTTTATTACCCCTACAGCAGGCAGGGGCAGCCCTTTTCCAAGTGGTGATTCAGGGACGAAGCTCCTTCCCTCTTGTGGTTGTCCCATCCCTGGGGCCTTAGAATGCTCTGCTTCCCAAGGAAAGGATAAGAGAGGTTGAGAGGGTAGCCCCCCACCTAACTGCTTTGACCAGAAGTGGAAAAAGTAATGCCCAGGCCTGGGGCAATGGACATACCACGTAGGTTGCCATTCCATCAGCGAGAGCTAGTCACATGGCCTGCCAAGGTGCAAGGCATGCTGGAAAATGGAGTTCCTGGCTAGGCAGCAGTTCCTGGTGGCAATGTGACAGCACAGAGGAGAAGTACAGCTTTTGGAAGGCAGTTGGCCATCACCGTCACACTCGCCATCCATGCAGAACACACCATCACCTGCCCCTGCCTCTTGTCAGCAACAAATAGACATCCCTGACCCTTGCCTTCTCAGAGTGCCCAGTTCTGTGGGGGAAGCTGGCACCACGCAGTGATGACCTAGAGTGGTTCGTACCAACCACGATGAGGAAGCACAGGCCAGATGGTTCACGACCTGGAGGGGGAGGCACAGGCAGAGGGGTGAGGGCCGGAGGTGGGGAGGCACAGGAAGCTCTGGGATCCCAGGAAAAGTTCCTGACTCAGTGTGGGGTGAGCAGGGATTAAGGGAGGCTTCTTAAAAGAAGTGCATTAAAGCTGAGACCAGTGGTCCCAGTGACTTGGGAAGCTGAGGCGGGAGGAACACTTGAGCCCAGGAGGTCGAGGCTGCAGTGAGCCAAGATCATGCCACTGCACTCCAACCTGGGTGACAGAACATGACTATGTCTCAAAAAAAAAAAAAAGCTGAGACCAGAGGCTGAATGGTGGCTCGTGCCTGTAAATTCCAGCACTTTGGGATGCTGAGTCAGGAGGCTCCATTGAGGCCAGGGATTTAAAACAAGCCTGGGCAACAAAGGGAGACCCCTGACTCTATTTACCAAAAAAAAAAAAAAAAAAAAGCTGAGACTGAGGCAAAAAGAGACAGCCACCCAGAGAGCAGAGTGTTCCTGGCAGAGGGCAGGGGGTGTGCAGAGACCTGGAGTGAAGGTTTGGACCTGCAGACTGGAGCGTCAGTGGACACATCTTTACCTTTGTCAGGGGTTGCCAAGTGACTTTCCAAAGAGGTCTTCCCCATTTTGTCTCCAGAGGGGTCTTTCTAAAGCACAAATCTGGTCAAGATATCCCTCCCACAGCTTCCCAGCCCCCTCAGAATCAAGTCTGAGCCCTTTGCTGAGCATCCGTGGCCCCGCCAAGTCTCCAGCCTCAGTCCCTTGCCCCTTCTTTCTCCACAATGTGCACACACCCTGTGTCCTTCCTAGGCTCACACCCTAGGGATATGTTTATCCAACGGCAAGTGGTAGGGTCCTGACATCAATTGATTGGTTTCTGACAGCACTTTTTTTTTTTAATGGAATAGAAGATGTCAGTATGTCACAGACGGGAGGGATCTGTATTATTATGGGACAATTTTGTTTGACATTTATGTGTGCATTTGCATGAATGCCTAGTAGAAACGATTTCTTTATATATAATTTGATTTATTTATTTTGAGATGGCGTTTCACTCTTGCTGCCCAGGCTGCAGTGCAGTGGCACAATCTCAACTCACTGCAACCTCCACCTCCCGGGTTCAAGCAATTCTCCTGCCTCAGCCTCCCGATTAGCTGGGACTACTGGCGCCCACCACCACATCTGACTACTGACAAGTTTCTTCTATTTTTAGTAGAGACGGGGTTTCACCATGTTGGCCAGGCTGATCTTGAACTCCTGACCTCAGGTGATCCACCAACCTCAGCCTCCCAAAGTGCTGGGATTACAGGTGTGAGCCACCACCTCCAGGCAACAGCAGAAACAGTTTTTTACTGTGGGTTGGTTGGTTGTTCAGACTCTACTGCCCTAGAAACACTGTTACAGATGTTCATTGAGCCCAAAAGTTAGAAACAGGCCAGGTGAGATGACTTGTTAATGCAATCTCTGTACTTTGGGGGCTCAGTCAAGAGGATCGCTGGAGCACAGTAGTTTGAGACCAGTCTGGGCAACGCAGTGAAACACCGTCTCTACAAAAAAATTTAAAAACTTAGCCAGGTGTGGTGGGGTACACCTGTGGTCCCTGCTACTCAGGAGGCTGAGGTGGGAGGATCACTTGAGCTTGGGAGTCCGAGGCTGCAGTAATCCATGGCTGTGCCACTGCTCTCCAGCCTGGACAATAGATCGAGACCGTGTCTCAAAAAAAAAAAAGTCAGAAACAGTTTGTAACTAATAGACATTTAAAAAGAAGGAAAAAAAATCAGCAACAACCACAGTGTTTCTCTGCCAGGTAAATGCACTGTGATGTATTCACACAACGAAGTCCTTACACAGCAATGCAAAATGAGTGACTGAGCTGGAGCGACACATGGCAACAGGGGCACATTGCAAAACCATGTTGGGCAAAAAGCACAGGTTGCAGGCTAAGAGTAGTAAATACCACTTCTGTGAAGTCTGAAAATACGGACACCATTACTCTACATTGTTTCCAGCTGTACACATACATAGAACATACAGAAATGGCCGGGTGAGGTGGCTCACGCCTGTAATCCCAGAACTTTAGGAGGCCAAGGCCGGCGGATCACCTGAGGTTGGGAGTTTGGAACCAGCCTGACCAAAGTGGAGAAACCCCATCTCTACTAAAAATACAAAATTAGCCAGGTGTGGTGGCACATGCCTGTGATCTCAGCTACTCGGGAGGCTGAGGCAGGAGAATCACTTGAACCCGGGAGGTGGAGGTTGTGGTGAGCTGAGATCGTGCCATTCATCGCACTCTAGCTTGGGCAACAAGAGCGAAACACTATCTCAAAAAAAAAAAAGACAGAAATGCATAAATGAGAATTTCAGGACATAATTTAATAATAATTTCAGGAAAGTGGTGACCATGGTGACCTGGGGGAGGTGTGATCAGGGTGGGATACACAGGAGGCTCCACGTGGATGGAGAGTATTGTACATTTTATGCTGGGTGGCAAGATTTGTGGGCATTTATTTTGCTTTTATATACCTTTTCTTCTCGGATATTTTTTTTCCTGGGCCTAAAATTTATTGCATAAACAATTAGAACTAAAAAAATAAAAGCCAGATGCCTTCAGCTACTGTCTGGGGGTCAGTTGGAAATGTGGAGACCAGGCCAGGAGCCCAGTGAGGCAGCCAGGCAGGGGCTCTGGCAGGAGTAGGCAGGGTTGTGGGAGGTTGATTGATCCTGGCTGCACTGCTAGACAGTGGGGATGTGGATGGGATCCCAGCATTCCTTTCACCATTCCTTGCTTCCAGGTGACCCTGCTGGACTTTGGCGCAAGCCGGGAGTTTGGGACGGAGTTCACAGACCATTACATTGAGGTGAGTCTCCCCCAGACCCTGGGGTCTCTGAAAGGCTGAGGCTCACACCATATACTGAGGCAGAGGAGTAAGAAGGAGAAGTGCAGTTTCTAGAATTCAGAAATAATAAATAATGGTAGTATCCTAGCAGCTAGCGCACACCAAGCACTTAATCTGTTAGGCTGCATCTTTAGTGCTTACTTATAGTAACCGATTTAAACCACACAGCAACACAGTGCGGTAAGGACTGTTTTTAGGCCTGTTCCACAGATGAAGTAACTGGGTCCTGGAGCAGTTAAGTTACTTGCCCAAGATCACAGCAGACTTGGGATTCAAATTCAGGTAGTCCAAATCGAGAGCCCAAGCTTCCAACCACTGCCCAGCTCCCTCCTAAGAGAAAGGCCCACAGTGGCCATCTTGTCACCTCTCCAGAGCCCGCACTGTCCAGGGCCCTGGTGTCCAGCCTAGGTGTGTGTCCCTGGGGGAAACTGTAGGAGGTGCTTCTCATGTATTTTGCCTGTCTTTCCACCCACTGGGGTCAATTTGTCTTAGAGGCTGCAGAGAACACCATTTCATTAATTGTTGAGATTGGACATTCGCCCTGGGTCCTCTAATCATGGAGCCATCAATCTAAACTTTTTTTAAGTTTTCTTTATTTTTTTAAATTGAGACAGTCTTGCTCTGTCACCTAGGCTGGAGTGCAGTGGCTGGATCTCAGCTTACCGCAACCTCTACCTCCTGGGTTCAAGCGATTCTCTCCTGCATCAGCTTCCCGAGTAGCTGGGATTACAGGTGCATGCCACCAGCCTGGCTAATTTTTGTGTTTTTAATAGAGACAGGGTTTCACCATGTTGGCCAGGCTGGTCTTGAACTCCTGACCTCAAGTGATCTGCCCACCTCAGCCTCCCAAAGTACTGGGATAACAGGCTTGAGCCACTGTGCCCAGCCACCTTTGCCAGTTTATAAAACCCCATCACACTGGCCTCTGAGGACCACAGGCCTGACAGATGGCCAGACAGGCTCATGCAGGGGGAGCAGAGAGGGATTGGAATTAATCCTGAATCCCTCTCCTCACAAAAAAGGGCAACCTGGTGGTGAGTGGTGATGGTGAGTGGTGGGACCCAGGTTCCACTCCCTACTCCGGGTCTGCTTCCCCTTCTGTGAAACAAGGATGCCCCCATGCCTGCCTCTTAATAGTGGTAGATCATAATATTTACAGTGCTTCCTGCATGAAACACAGTGCCAGGCACTCCACAGGCATCACCATCTTTTTGCTTCTAACAACCCCATGAGGAAGACACTTCCGTCACCCCACTTCACAGATGAGAAAGTGGAGGCCCAACAGGCAACACAGGCGGCAGAGCCAGGAGGGGGCCCTAGCCAGCTGGCCCCAGCTGGATGTCTGTCCATGCCCACAGCTCCTGCCCCACACGTATGAGCTCACAGCTGGAGAGCTGCTTTGCTCCACACGCTAATTTGCTGAAGTAAGGTTCACCCAGGGGCTCCTGAGTGCCAGACCCTGTGCCCTGTGCGACTACACACAGCTGGGATCCTTGCTTTCACGGGGCTCAGAGTCCAGTGCGGGAGACAAGAGAGGTGGCCCCTGGCAACTTTGGATGCAGTTCTGGGCCATGCTCACACCCATCCAGTTGAGTGTTGGGACCCAAGAGCAGTCCTGACCTTCTTCCTTGCACCGTTTCACTGTGACTGTTCCCGGGCAGGCCCCATATTGCCGGCTAGGTGGGCAGGATCCCTGACTACCTCCACTCCCAGTCTCTGGAACAGTCTTTGAGGGAGTCACAGACAGGCAGAGTGGGGAGCAGGAAGCTTCCAGGTAAGGGAGGGCCCAGGCAGATGAGAATGGAGGTGGATACGTGGGAGGCCTAAGCTTCCAGCTCCTCTTCTCCAGAGACCCCTTCAACCCGGCCTTTGTCCCTCTAATTCTCACCCTCTCCCCAGGTAGTAAAAGCTGCAGCTGACAGAGACCGAGACCGTGTCCTACAGAAGTCCAGGGACCTCAAATTCCTCACAGGCTTTGAAACCAAGGTTGGGAGACACAGGGAGAAAGGGGCTGGTGTCTATTGGTGGAGTGCAGTAGGGGGCTGCTTATCTCCACTGAGGGACTCGAGTGGGGGATGGGGCATGGGGGGACTTTAAGAGGGGCTTGTCTCCACTAGGGAGAGTGAAGGTTGTGTGTTGCTACTTGGGGAGTGGGAGACTCTAGGAGGGAGGCTTACCCATGCTGGGGCTCTGGGGAGGAGTAGGGGAAGGCGGCTGCCTGCCTCCTCAGGAATCCTGGGAACATGGGCACCATGGATCTGGTCTAGAGGGGCGGGGCTGCTTATCTGTTGCAGAGAGAGTAGAGGGCTACTTGTCTGTTGGAGGCTCTGCCAGGAAGTGAGGGGGGCTTACTTGGGGAATAGGGAGCTGCTTCTATTTTGAGGCTCTAGAAGGAGCCGAAGCTACTCATTCTTGGGGGAGTCGTGGCTTGTGTTGATGTTGGAGACTGGAGAGAGTGGAGGCTGCGCGTTGCTGCTTTCTGGATTAAGTGGAGGGCTCTGTGTCCACACTGGCTGCCTTTGCTGTCCCCCCCCCCCAGGCATTCTCCGACGCCCACGTGGAGGCAGTGATGATCCTGGGGGAGCCCTTCGCCACCCAGGGCCCCTATGACTTTGGGTCCGGGGAAACTGCCCGCCGCATACAGGACTTCATCCCGGTGCTGTTGCGGCACCGGCTGTGCCCCCCACCGGAGGAGACCTATGCCCTGCACCGCAAGCTAGCAGGGGCTTTCCTGGCCTGTGCCCGCCTCCGAGCCCACATCGCCTGCAGGGACCTCTTCCAGGACACCTACCACCGCTACTGGGCCAGTCGCCAGCCAGACATAGCCACTGCCGGCAGCCTCCCGATCAAAGGGGACTCCAGGGCAGATCCCTCATGACAGCCTCTGGGGGGATTGCGTCCCCATAGCAGGCCATACCCTGCTGTGGTGCCTCTTATCCCTTCCCGATCTGCCCTGGGTCGGGGGAGCCCCCTTGGGCTTTCCAGTCTTGCCTGGCTCCCCTCCTTGGCCCACGAGCTCAGGGTCCCTGGGGCTGGGGAACTCTCAACTTCGTGCCCTAGATCCTGCGCCTTCCCACTCCAGAGTGGGCATCCGGGAACTCTAAGCCAGGGAAGTGGTTAACTTTATCTTTGGCAACATTTGAGGGAGTGTTGGGTCCCCGCACGCCGTTAGGCAGATCCGGACTCATCAGGGGGAGCCCTCACCTCTGCCTCAGGTCTCCGGTAGAAGGCGAGATGGTGGTCCTGGAGGCAGTCATCACCTCTGCCTTCCTCGCTCCTCCACCAGCTGCCTTCTCTCGGGTTCCAGCCTCTCAGTGTGTTGGAGGGTAGGGGTAGAGGTGGGGGAGCTGAACCTTCAGTTGGAATAAAAGCAGCCTTCCCCTTCCCCCAGCTCTTTTCTCTGCGCTGGGGTTGGGTGGAGAGGGGGAGGAGCTCGCAGGCGGCCTCCAGGTGCAGATGGCCAGCCCCCCCACACCCTCTTGTCTGAAAGCCCCAGCCCTGCCTGGGCCATCTGTTGCCGGGAACCTCCTTCTCCCCTTCCGCACCCCCCCCACGTGCTGACCACCTGCTCTAAGGGCTGTGGCAGCTGAGGCCTCCCCCACACACAGCGCCTCTCGGCTGCAGGCTTGCTCCCGGCAACCTCGCCTTTACTAATGGGCCCTAATGCCCCGCCAGCTGCTTTGCCAAACCCACAGGACTGGCGTAGGGGGCGGCGGGGGCGCCGTAGCGGCCAGAACCGCGCCCTGGTCCCCGCCCGGCGCCCCCGTTCCCAAAACCGAACCGATGGCGCACCAGGATGCCTTAGTCTGTTCGTACCCCCTCCCCTTCCTTGCAAAAAGTGCCTCGTCACCGCTTCTGCCCGCCCCCGCCGGGCTGGGGAACCACGGGGTAAGCGGGAAGATTTGGGGATGTGGGGCTGCAAGGCTCTTCCAGAAACAACTCTTTCCGACGCGGAGCTGGAGGGGATCTGAGGTCAGGGGTCACGGAAGGGAAAGGAGCCCAGGCCAGGACGGTCCGGGGAAAGCACTCGGCGAGGCTCTCAGGCATGCTAAACCCGGGACCGGCCAATGGGCGTGGCGGGGCGGTGGCCGCGCCGGGGAAGGCGGGACGATGTTTGCGTGTGGGCGGGGTCTGCAGCCTAAGAGGCGGGGCCGGGCCGGCGAGGCGCCGGGGCGGGGCGGGGCCTTCTGCGTATACGGCAGGCGGCGGGCCAATGGGCGGGGCCGGGGCGGGGAGCCGAGGCCGAGGGACGCTCCCCCGCCCCCGGAACGGAATCCTCCAGGGAGCCGAGCAGGCTCGCGCGCGTGCATCCCGCACCATCCCCCGGCCCCGGGCCCTGGCCCGCGTCAGACCGAGCTGCCGCCGCCGCCACCGCAGCAGCAGCAGTCGGGGAGCCGGACCCAGTCAGGGCCGCGGGAGGCGGGGGCGCCCGGGCCCTGGATGTCCCGCAGCGCGGCGGCCAGCGTGAGAAGGGCGGGAGAGGGGGGCTCGGGTCGCGGGCGGCGCCGCTGCTGATGTGGCGGAGGGTGGGAGGCGGCCTTGACTCCCGGATGGAGAGAGGGTGCCAAGGCTGGAGAGGGTGGTCCTGGGTGGGGGTCCAGGAACAGGCCCAACAAGCCAAAGACCGGGAGACGGGGGTCTTGGGCACAGACCCCTGTGCCATCTCTTGCCAAGTCCCTGGAAATAGAAATCCTGGACGCAAAATGAAGGACAGGGGTGCAGAGATTCTAAGTACAACTAGAAATGAATAGGGATGGAGATGGGGTCCAGGACACAGCCCCCGTATCAAACCAAGGCCTCCAAGAGGCGATTCCAGACACAATCCCTACCCCTCCCTGCCTGAGGGGAGCTCGGCACAACTCCCTAGACACGGTCTTGAGGATGGGGTCACTGCATACAGCTTTCCTACCACGCCAAGGCCTGGGGGAACTCCAAGCACAGCCTGCCCCCAGGCCTCAGAGGCACCCTGGGCATAGCATCCCCCCAATCCTTGGGCGGTGTCCCAGGCACAGCCCCTTCTCAAACAAGGTCCCTGTGCCTAGAACTCCACCCCACCCCAGCCTGAATAAAATAAGGACAATTTCAGGCAACCCCCCACCCCTCCACCCCTTGGCTTGGTCAAGGGTCCCAGGGAACAGGAACCCCTAGGCCACCCCCTTTGTCCCCAGGGCTGCCCAGCTGTCTAAGAGCGGCCCCACACGCAGGCAAGGTACCGCTTCCCCTTCCCAGACCTGGCCCCCCAGGCTCCAGGATTCAGGCTGGGCTGGGGGCGGCTCCCCAGGGACCCGGAGCAGCCCTGTCTGTCTGCAGCGTCTGCGGTGACGGTGACGGCGGCTTTGTGTGTGGTACCTGGGGGGAAGGGGGGAAGCAAGCGATGGGGAGGTGGCTAGGAGTGTGCCCTGTGGTTGTGTGACTGTGGCTGTGTGTGTGTGTGTGTGTGTGCATGCGTACTCTGCGGCTGGTGACTGTGAGGAATCCTGCGTTGTGTGTGTGTGCTTGTGGTTGTATGTGGTGGTGTCTATGATTGTGCCTGTGTGTGTGACCCTAGTATTTGTGTGACTGTGTCTGTGTGTCTGACAGCTGCTCATGGTGCAGAATTGTGTACTTTTTAGTGTCTGTGTTTGGAGGTGTGCATGGTTGTGACTGGTTGTCTGTGAGTATGTCTTTTGTGACCCTGTGTTTGTATGCCTCAGTAACTATAACTGGGTATGTGACAGTATGTGTTGAGTCTGGGGGTGGGCATGTGTGTGACTGACAGGACGTGGGTGGAGTTGTGACTGTGTGTGAGTGGAGTTGTCTGTGGCTCTGTATGCCTGTGTGACCCTCCCAGTGACTGAGAATGTTTATAGTTGTGTTTCTACCTGATTTTATATACATGAGTGACACACACCTGTCTGTGCAACTCTGCCTGTGTGACTGCCATTGTATCTGAAGTCACACTGTGTCTTTGTGGCTGGGGTTGTGTGACAGTATTGTATATGACAGTGGTTGCGTATGCAGAACCATGTCTGAGTGTGCGGCTGGGACTGTATTAATATAAATGACTATCTAGGTGTGTGTAATAACGAGTGATTATGTGTATTTCTAACCTTTTATGTGTGATTTGGGTTATGTATTTGACTTGGTGTCTGAAACCCTAGCTATTTCAAGGGTTTATTTCTGTGTGACTAAAGCTATGGCTGAGTCTCTTGCTGGTGTCGGGAAACTGTAGGGCTGTGTGTGTGATGTGACTATATTCCTGTATGTGACCTGCATGTCTGTGAGCCTGGGTGACTATATCTGCTTGTGTCTATGTCATCATCTGTGAGAGTGTGGGGTCTGTAGCTATGTGCCTGTTTTTGTCTGTGTGTGTGTGTGTGTGTGTGTGTGCGCGCGCGCGTGCGCGCACTGGACGACCTGTGTTTGAATGTGTGACTTGGTGATGAAGAGATTGGCCCCTGACTACACGTGGCTCCATCAGGACCTGTATCTTCTTTGTAAACCCAGCTATAAATGCCACGTCCCGGTCACTGCTTTTCTGTGCATACACTGGACTGTGTACTTGTGGGAAACTGAAACTGTGTGTCTCTGTCTCTGTGTGTGAGATATGTGTGTAGGTGGGGCTTGTGACTTTGTGCACCTGTCCACATGGGGCTGTGGGTTCATGTGGCCACGTACTTGTCTCTGTGACTCGTGTGCCTGAATGAAGAAAGGCTGTATGTTTCACTGTGTTGGCACGACATGGTACAGCTGTGTATGGGACACTGGGTGATGGGATTATGACCATAATAGGTGGCTGGATCATGTGGACACTGATGCTGTGGCCACGCCAAAGGACCACTCTGGAATGTGTATGGCTGTGTCTGAGAGTGCCATCCTTGGGGACAGTTGTTGTCCCACTCACAGGGACAGTCCCCTATACACAACCACACACGCCATCAGAACCTCCATGTGTGGTTGTGTATAGGGGACTGTCCCTGTGAGTGTGATTGTCAACATAGACTGTGTGAAGGGTGCTGTGACCAGATGTGAGCACCTCTGACTGCTTACGTGAGGCCATGTGACAGTGTGTGGCCAAAAACAGTGTGTTGGTGTGACTGGTCTGGTTGAGGCTTCATGTCCATGTGCAGCTGTGCCTGTGTGTGGTCTCCGTGGGACCAACTGTGTGTCTGTCCATGTGCATCTGTGACCAGATGTCAGTGTGCAAGAGTGGAGAGACGTGTGACAAGTGCGTATAGCTGCGATTGTGTCCTTGTGGGACGGGGTCACCAAATGGGTGAACTCTGGGTGTGATTCTATCTGGGTGGGCCTATGACGTCAGTATCTTGGGTAGGTGCCTGAGGAAACATAGCTGTCACTGGGTGTGGCCGTGCATGTGCGGCTCTAGTGGGTGTGTCTAGGCCCCGTTCTTTGTATGTGGCTGAGAATGTGCAAGCAACCGCATCTCAGTGGGTGGTGTGGTCAGGTGTCTGTGGTGGGGACTAAGCAGGCCGGGACACGCTCCATGTATGTGGACAAATGTCTGTAGTAGAGACAGTATGTGTCTGAACATGAACTTGTGGCCAGATGTTTATTTACATTGGCAGCTTTCTGGGGCTGTGACTGTTCTCTTCTGTGTATCTGTGCGATCTGAGGTGTGTAGCTGTGATTGTGTCTGTGTGTAACCAAGTGTGAAGAGCTCAGCTGTGGCTGGATGCTAGGGACACCTGTAGACACAAGCTGGCTCCATACCCCTGTAGCCCTGGACATGCATCTAGAGGGCAAGACCACTATCACAGCATGCCCTTGGGCAGTGAGGTTCTCCTGAGGCCAGCACATCCCCAGCGTAGGCCCCGCGAACATACCTACTCTTTCCTGGGCCCTTGGAACCAGGCTGCTGGTTTCTCTGGTAACGGTTGCTAGGACAACTAGGACTCTCATCGGGGAGCCCAAGATGGAGGGGGCTGGCTGAAGTCCAAAGTGGGGGTGAGGTATTGGACCGAGCCCCACCCCAGACAAACTTCTCACCTTCTCCTCCCCCATTCGGGCAGGGCGGACCCCGGAGGCCTGAGCGGCATCTGCCTCCAGCCCCCTGTGGGGCCCCGGGGCCCCCAGAAACCTGCAGGACGGAGCCAGGTGAGTGACCAGCCTGGGATAGGGCAGGGCTGAATGGGTATGTGGTCTTGCCTAGCACAGCCAGAGGAGCTGTCCCTGAGGTCACACAGGTTTACTCCCATTCATGAGTGGACACCCTCAGGCACCTTCTTCAGCGACTGTCAGAGCCCCACTCATGTATCGACACACATGCTGAAGCCCTTACAGCCTCAGGGGCAGGGTCACACTCAGACACTCACATCTGTAGACATCTGTTTAGACACACACACAGGGAGATGATCTCTTTCAGATCACACATACTTGCTAATGCAGTGACACTCAACACGTGCTCAAGTAGATGTTCATCTGCTAGTACACACACACGTATATCCACATACTGTGAGTCTGGGACGACACCCAGACTCAAGGTTGGCCACAGAAGCTCGTTGGATACAGACTCTGAGATGCACACTCCAGACACACTCTTGCACAGTCTGGCCACACACACAGACCCACACTTCTACAGATGACAGCTGCACTTTCAAAGATGGCACCCACGGGCCCAGGCTCTCACAAGGAGCTACAGTTATGCACAAACACAGTCTCACCAAGAACAGCCAGCACTCTCAGGCAACAGTCGCACCCTTAGAAATAACACTCATGAACACACTCTCAGAGACAGCCTCATGTTCTCACACCCTCATGGATGCACTACTGCACACAGATACACCCTCTGTGCGACACCCATGCACCCACACTCTTGAGACAGCAGCCACGGCCCCCAACAGCTGTGCTCCTGGACACAGACAGTCTCGTGGGTCCCTCAGATACACTCTCAGAGGCAGTGTCATCACAGACAATAGCCACACCTTCACACCGAGACATAGCTACATGGATAACAGCCATGGGCACACCCTTTCAAAGGCCACAGCCTCCTGCTCAAACAGACACACCCTCACAGGCAGCAGGCACTGCGTCACAAGCTCTCATAGACAACAACAGCACCCTTGGATACAGACATCAGACATTCACACAGCCACTCTCGGGCATCAGTTCTGTTCAGGGACTCAGAGTCACAGACAACAACCACACTTGGATGCATCTCACAGACAGCATTCACAGATGCACACCATCATACGCCATCCTCAGACATGCGTTCTTTACACAGCCTTCAGAAATACACTCACAGAGGTTGTGTGCTCAGATATAGATCCACAGACGGTGTTCCAGAGCATCGCACTGCACACCAGCTCACAAACACACACACTCACACACACACACGAGTCCCCCTCTACTGTTGGTGTTCTTGGTCCTGGGACTGTCAGAATGGCTGATCAGTGAAGACTGTCCTGGTGGCTGGCCACCTCCACGTCCACTCCACACACCCACAGCCCTGCCTCTGAGAGTTGTGGGTGCGAGGCCCCAGAAGCCCGGCCTGGGGGTTAGACACAGTTTTCACACAGTGGCTGCGCCTCAGAGTTCCAGAGACAAGCCACCATCCCCCATGCCCACACCCCCTGCACCTGACTCCTGCATCCCCGACCCATGCAATTCCCAGCTCCTCTGCTGCCCTCTGATCACCCCACTGCCTGACTCTCACACCCCGAAAACCCCTGACCTGTGGCGCCTGACCCCTGTGCCCTCCAACCCCCATGCCCTCCTGTGTCTGACTTCCCATCCTTTGGATCCTCACGGTCCTGGGAATGAGGAAGTGAGGAAGTCTACCACATGGACAAGAAGCCCTCCAATGCCCTGAAACACGTGCCCCATACCCCTCGACCCCAGACCTCCGTGCGCCTTAGCCCCATGGTTCTGAATCCCCACTGCCCAGCTCTTGCACTCCCCTGCCTTCTGTTGGCTCCTTTCCCGGTGTCCCCTGACTTGAGCTGCTGATCCCAGGTGTGCCTTCGGAGTGACCCTGTAATCCTGCCTCCAGTGATCTTGTTATCTGACCCCATGTTCCCTGAGCACTGGTCCCTCCCCATGGAGCTCCACACCTTCTTCCCCCCGACGCCCTTGACCCACACCACGGTCCTGTGTTACCAGACGGGGCGGGCACCATGAACAAGTTACGGCAGAGCCTAAGGCGGAGGAAGCCAGCCTACGTGCCCGAGGCGTCGCGCCCGCACCAGTGGCAGGCGGATGAGGATGCGGTTCGCAAGGGCACATGCAGCTTCCCGGTCAGGGTGAGTGGGCTGAGGGGGGTGGGGCACGAGCTCAAGTCATTTGAAGTTGGTATTAAAAACCGTGAGGTGTCCAGGCTTGGTGGCTTATGCCTGTAATCCTAGCAGTTCGGGAGGCCGAGGCGGGTGGATCATGAGGTCAGGAGTTCGAGACCAGGCTGACCAACATGGTGAAACCCCATCTCCACTAAAAATACAAAAATTAGCTGGGCGTGGTGGTGTGTGCCTGTAATCCCAGCAACTCAGTAGGCTGAAGGCACAAGAATCACTTGATCCCAGGAGGCAGAAATTGCAGTGAGCCGAGATTGCGCCACTGCACTCCAGCCTGGGTGACAGAGCAGGCCTCTGTCTCAATAAATAAATAAATAAAATAAAATAAAATAAAAATAAAAACTGTGAGTCCGGCTAGGCGCGGAGGCTCATGCCTGTAATCCCAGCACTTTGGGAGGCCAAGGTGGGTAGATCGCCTAAGCTCAGGAGTTTGAGACCAGCTTGACCAATATGGCGAAATCCTGTCTCTACTAAAAATTCAAAAATTAGCCAGGCATGGTAGCAGGTACCTGTAGTCCCAGCTACTTGGTAGGCTGAGACAGGAGAATCACTTGAATCCTGGAGGCAGAGGTTGTAGTGAGCTGAGATCGTGCCACTGCACTACAGCCTGGGCAAAAGAGCAAGACTTTGTCTCAAAAAAAAAAAAAAGGGAACAAAACCTTGAAGCATGGTGGCTCATACCTGTGATCCCAGCACATTGGGAGGCTGCAGCGGGAGGATTGCTTGAACCAAGGAGTTCGAGGCCAGCCTGGGCAAACACTGGGAGACCCTGTCTCCACAAAAACTAGCCAGGCACAGTGGCACACACCTGTAGTCCCTGAGACCGGCGGCTCACTTGAGTCCAGGAAGGTCGAGGCTGCAGTGAGTCTTGATTATGCCATTGCACTCCAGCCTAGGCGATAGAGTGATGCTTGATCTCGAAAACAAGCAAAAAACCAGGACACATTTTCTGGTACCAGCAAAGTATGACCTGGAAGCCATCATGCCATGCATAGCATTTGCAATTCGCTCTGCTATTAAGAGCGTTCTGGCTTAGCCATACCCTACACTTGGACACTCTTAGGACAGGGAGAGCAGGATTCACGGCGAGGACTGTGGAGCTCAGCCCCTTCTGGCTGAGTGATGACTGACCATGGTCACAGCCCCTCCCCCACCTTGTGTTCCCTTGCCCTGGAAGCAGACTCTGAGTGTGACCGTTTCATTTGGGAGGTGCAGGAGATGGCGCTGGGAGTGAGGAAAGTAAGGCAGCTCTGTAAACAGTGTGTTATTAAAACTACAGCTGTGGGCGGGGTGCGGTGCTGAGGCTCACACCTGTAATCCCAGCACTTCGGGAGGCCAAGGCAGGTAGATCACCTAAGGTCAGGTGTTCAAGACCAGCTTGACCAATATGGTGAAACCCCATCTCTACTAAAAATACAAAAAGAGCTAGGTGTGGTGGTGCATGCCTGTAATCCCCACTCCTCAGGAGGCTGAGGCAGTGAAATCACTTGAACCTGAGAGGCAGAGGTTGCAGTGAGCCGAGATTGCACCACTGTGCTCCAGCCTGGTGACAGAGTGAGATGCCATCTCAAAATAAATAAACAACACTACAGCTGTGTGCAAACTGCTTTCCCCTGGGGAATTCGAGGCAATAGTCATCCCACCTGCAGGTGAGAGAGCTGGAGCTCAGGTACCCTAACTCCCGTCAGTCACTATGGGGACTGGCCCAGGCTCTTTCTAGCCGCTTTAGGGTGGGCAGAGCAGCTTTGCGTGGCCCGGGGCCAGTCCTCAGGCGCAGAGATGCAAATGCTGGCTCACAGGAGGACCACAGAGCCGGGTTAGGGCCCAGAGGTATAGCTAGACCGGAATCACTGCTGCGTGCTGAGCATGTTTCCTCATCTTTGTGTCTAGACTAGGAATGGGGTCTCCACCTTGTAGCACTGTGGTGCAGAATAAATGATTGCATACACGTCATGTGCTTAGAATATTGCCTGCTGCGTGGCAGATGCTCAGGGAACGCTGAGAAAGTGATTACTGTGCTGTTTCATGTCCTCCCATTCCCTCCAACCCAAGTACCTGGGCCATGTGGAGGTGGAGGAGTCCCGGGGGATGCACGTGTGTGAAGATGCAGTGAAGAAGCTGAAGGCGGTGAGTGAGGGGCTGGGGCGAGGGAGGGAGCAAGGTCAGACAGGGAGAGGGGCCCTGACCTGGCTCCTTTGTCCCCCTGCCTCCCGCAGATGGGCCGAAAGTCCGTGAAGTCTGTTCTGTGGGTGTCAGCTGATGGGCTCCGAGTGGTGGATGACAAGACCAAGGTAGGGGCTTGTGGGTGGACGCTGGGGGCCTGTCTGCCCACCTGCTAGAATGCGGGCTGAGGACATCTGCCTCCTCTGCACATCACTCCCTCAGGGACCTTCTAGACGATGCCGAATGCTCCCTCCCACGTCATAACTCAGGAATAAATGCTGTGATCATTTGGGAACTGGCATAGGTTGTGGGTGAGAGAGACTGGAGCAGCTGCCTCAGCTCCAGTCCCAGCTTAAGGACCCTGGGTGTGAGATTTAACCATTCTAGGTCTCAGTTGTGTCATCTAAAAAATGGGGATTATAGGTCAGGAGCAGTGGCTCACGCCTGTAATCCCAGCACTTTGAGAGGCTGAGGAGGGTGGATCACCTGAGGTCAGGAGTTTGAGACCAGCCTGGCCAACATGGTGAAACCTCATCTCTACTAAAAATAGAAAAAATTAACTGGATGTGGTGGCAGGTGCCTGTGATCCCAGCTCCTTGGGAGGCTGAGGCAGGAGAATTGCTTGAACCCGGGAGGAAGAGGTTGCAGTGAGCCGAGATTGTGCCATTGCACTCCAGCCTGGGCAACAAGAATGAAACTCTGTCTCAAAAAATAAAAATAGGGATTATAATAGACCCTACCATTAAATGAGAAAGTATATGCAGTTATTTGAAATGATGCCTGGCTGGGAGGACCCCTTGAAGCCAGGAGTTCACAATCAGCCTATGAAACATGGCAAGGCTCTGTCTATACAAAATAATTTTAAGAAATTTTAAAATATGGGCAGGGCACAGTGGCTCATGGCTATAATTTTTTTTTTTTTTTTTTTTAACTCATGAAACCAGTTTTTTTCCTCAGATGCTCTGTCTCGGGGATCATGGCTATAATTTTAGCACTTTGGGAGGCTGAGGCGGGCAGATCACCTGAGGTCAGGAGTTCAAGAGGCCAACATGGTGAAACCTCACCTCTGCTAAAAACAAAATATAGCCGGACGTGGTGGCATGTGCCTATAATCCCAGCTCCTTGGGAGGCTTAGGTAGGAGAATTGCTTGAACCTGGGAGGCGGAGGTTGCAGTGAGCCGAGATCATGCCACTGAACTCCAGCCTGGGTGACAGAGCAAGACTTCATCTGAAAAAAAAAAAAAAATTATTTTATTTAAATGGGGTCTGGTACATCGTAACTGCTCAGATCAATGAATGTTAGCCATTAAGTGTTTAGTGTCACCCTGCCCAGCCAGAAGGAAGCACTATGAGGCCACGATGTGGGTATCGGTTTGCTCACCTTGAATCCCCTGCCCCCACCCCAGAGCCTGCCCCAGGAGGTACCCAGGACATGCTGTGAGTTGGGTTGACAACAAGATCACCACCTTTGCACAGGCAGTCCCTCAGCCCAAAATACTGTTCCTTGACTTTTTTTCCTAGTTAGTGCCTGCTCCAGGAAGCCTTCTCTGACTGACCCCAAGCTGGCTTTTGCCATCTGGCCCTGGCCCTTGTGCCTGTGCCCCCCCAGTCCAGGCCCTGACACCTCTGCCTGGGCCTCCTTCATCACAGCCTGGCTGTGACTCTGGCTTGCCCATCTCATGATGGGTCTGATCTTCCCTCTGATCTGGGAGCCCTCTGCAGGCAGGACAGGGGGTGTCTCGGTGACTGCTGGGTCCCCACCCCATTCAGGACGAGATTTCAGCAGACACAGAGAACGTTGAGTGGACACTTCAAAGACAGTTCACACTCCTCTCCTGGCCTCCCTGGCCCCTCCTAGGATCTTCTGGTCGACCAGACCATTGAAAAGGTCTCCTTTTGTGCTCCTGACCGCAACCTGGACAAGGCTTTCTCCTACATCTGCCGTGACGGGACCACTCGCCGCTGGATCTGCCACTGTTTTCTGGCGCTCAAGGACTCTGTGAGTATTGCCACAGCTGGCTGACTCTTCCTCCCATGCCCTGGCATCCCAGCCCCACCCCGGCAAGCTTCCTGCATTCGGGCAAGTCACTCACCTCTGTGTGTCCAGTTTCCTCATCTGGAGAAGAGGGTATATTCACAGTTCCCAATTTAGAGTATTCATGTGACGGCTGGGTGAGGTGGCTCACACCTGTAATCCCAGTACTTTGGGATGCTGATGCGGGCAGATTGCCTGAACTCAGGAGTTCAAGACCACCCTGGGCAATATGGTGAAACCCCATCTCTAATAAAATACAGAAAAGCAGCCAGGTGTAGTGGCGCATGCCTGTAGTCCCAGCTACTCAGGAGGCTGAGGCAGGAAAATCACTTGAGCCTGGGAGGCGGAGGTCTCAGTGAGCAGAGATTGCGCCA
The DNA here is from genome assembly GCA_028533165.1 of Leontopithecus rosalia. NCBI lineage: Eukaryota > Metazoa > Chordata > Mammalia > Primates > Cebidae > Leontopithecus > Leontopithecus rosalia. The sequence goes on along the minus strand of CM052668.1, from coordinate 28,733,104 downwards.
CTGCAGTCCAGCTTGGGCAACAGAGTGAGACTCCATCTCAAAAAAAAAAAAATAGTATTGGCCAGGCACGATGGCTCATGCCTGTAATCCCAGCACTTTGGGAGGCTGGGGCGGGCAGATCACCTGAGGTCAGGAATTCTAGACCAGCCTGACCAACATGGTGAAAACCTGTCTCTACTAAAACTACGAAAAATTAGCTGGGTGTGGTGGCGGATATCTGTCATCTCAGCTACTCCAGAGGCTGAGAGGAGAACTTGAACCCTGGAGACAGAGGATGCAGTGAGCCAAGATTGCACCACTGCACTCCAGCCTGGGTGACAGAGCAAGACTCTGTCTCAAAAAAAAAAAAAAAAAAGCAAAAAAGCAAAAAAAACCCAAAAAACTATTTGGGGATGAGAATGAAGCCGGAAAAGAGCAGGCCCATCTCCTCTGGGTAAAGAGTGTGATTGGATGAATTCATTCCTACTTCTGAGGAAACAGGAAGTTCTAAGCATTAAGCAGTAGAATTCCCAGGATTCCCCAAGTTCACCTTTTTTTTTTTCTTGAGGTGAAATTCACATAAAATGAATCATTTAAAAGTGTACAATTCAATGGCATTTAATACATTTTCAGTGTTGTTTAACCATCGACTCTATGTGGTCCTGAAACATTGTCATTACCCCTAAAGGAGACCCCATCTTCATTAGGCAATTCACTCTCTGTCACCCCTACCCCAGCCCCCTGGCAACCACTAATCTGCTTTCTGTCCCTATGGATATACCTATTTTGAATATTTCATTTACTGGAATCATATAAGTCTGGCTTCTTTCACTTAGTGTAATTTTTTTTGACACAAAGTTTCACTCTTGTCACCCAGGCTAGAGTACAGTGGCGCAATTTCGGCTCACACCTCTGCCTCCTGGGTTCAAGCAGTTCTCCTACTTCAGCCTCCCCAGTAGCTGAGATTACAGGCATGTGCCACCACGCCCAGCTAATTTTGTATTTTTAGTAGAGACGGGGCTTTCTCCATGTAGGTCAGGCTGGTCTTGAACTCCTAACCTCAGTTGATCTGCCTGCCTTGGCCTCCCAAAGTGCTGGGATTATAGGCATGAGTCACCACTCCTGGCAATGTTTTTAATTAATTAATTAATTTAATGAGATAGGGTCTCTCTCTGTCACCCAGGCTGATGTGTACTGGTGTGATCTTGGCTCACTGCAACCTGGGTTCAAGCAATTCTCCCACTTCAGCTTCCTGAATAGCTGAGACTACAGGCACACACCACTATGCCCAGCTAATTTTGTATTTTTTGTAGAGATGGGGTTTTGCCATGTTGCCCAGGCTGCTTGAACTCCTGGACTCAAGCGATTCACCCGCCTTAGCCTTCCAAAGTGCTGGGATTACAGGCATGAGCCACTTGTATCAATAGTTCATTCCTTTTTTTTTTTTTTTTGAGATGGAATCTTGCTCTGTCACCCCAGGCTGGAGTGCAGTGGCACGATCTTGGCTCACTGCAACCTCCGCCTCCTGGGTTCAAGTGATTCTCTTGCCTCAGCCTCCCTGGTAGCTGGGATTACAGGTGCACACCACCATGCCAGGCTAATTTTTGTAGTTTTAGTAGATACAGGATTTCACCAGGTTGGTCTGGATGGTCTCGAACTCCTGGCCTCAAGTGATCCACCTGCCTTGGCCTCTCAAAGTGCTGGGATTACAGGTGTGAGCCACTGCGCCCAGACCATCTGATTCTTTTTGTATGTCAAATTCGTAGGCATCAGACTACTTCCCCCACCATACTTCAGCATGCACACCATTAAGTAGAATTTGTATTTGTTTCCAGATTCTTTATTTTTCTGCAAATTGAAATATATGATTGTCTTAGTTCAGGCTGCTGTAACCAAATAGACATTGTGGCTTAAATGACAAACACTGATTTCTCACAGTTCCAGAGGCTGCATGCCTGAGGTCAGGGTACCAAATGGTTCATTTCTTGGTGAGGGCTCTCTTTCTGATTTGCAGATGTATGCCTTCTTTCTGTATCCTCACCTGGCAGGGTGGAGGGGAGATCTCATGTCTCTTTCTCTTCTTTTTTTCATTTTTTTATTTTTTGAGACAGTCTTTCTCTGTCGCCCAGGCTTGAGCGCAGTGGCATGATCTGGGCTCACTGCAACCTCCACCTCCCGAGTTCAAGAGATTCTCCTGCCTCGGCTTCCTGAGCAGCTGGGATTACAGGTGCCCACCACCATGCCCAGCTAACTTTTCTATTTTTAATAGAGACTGGGTTTTACTGTGTTGGCCAGGCTGGTCTCTAACTCCTGACCTTGTGATCCGCCCACCTTGGCCTCCCAAAGTGCTGGGATTACAGGTGTGAGCCACTGCATCTGGCCTCTTTCTTTTTTTTATGAGGGCATTAATCCTGGCCGGGTGCAGTGGCTCACGCCTGTAATCCCAACACTTTGGGAGGCCGAGGTTGGTAGATCACTTGAAGTCAGCAGTTCAAGACCAACTTTGTCAACGTCGTAAAATCCCGTCTCTACTAAAAATACAAAAATTAGCCAGCCAGGTGTGATGGCGCACGCCTGTAATCCCAGCTACTTGGGAGGTTGAGGCAGGCAGGAGAATTGCTTGAAGTCAGGAGGTGGAGGTTGCAGTGAGCTGAGGTCGTGGCACTGCACTCCAGCCTGGGCGACAAAGTGAGACCATGTCCCAGAAAAAAATAAATAAATAAATAAGGGCATTGATTCCCTCATGAGGACCCCACCTGATGATCTGACATAACTCTCATCTCCCAAAGGCCCACCTCCAAATACCAGCACACTGTGGGTGAGGTGTTCAGCATTTGAACTGAGAGAGACACACACATTTAGTCCATGGCAATGCTGTGCACAAGCCTTCAGTGTGCAATCAATGAATTTGGACAACTGCATACACCCATGTACCCAAACCCCCATCAATATCTAGAACATCGCCACCACCCAGTCAGCCCCTCATACCCTTTGCAGTCATTCCCCACCCCATAGGAAACCGCCACTCTTTTGACTTTTTTTTTTTTTTTTGAGATGGAGTCTTGCTCCATCGCCCAGGCTGGAGTGCGGTGGCACGATCTCAGCTTACTGCAACCTCTGCCTGTTGGGTTCAAGCAATTCTCTGCCTCAGCCTCCTGAGAGCTGGGATTACAGGCACCTGTCACCATGCCCAGCTAAGTTTTGTATTTTTAGTAGAGATGGGGTTTCACCATCTTGGCCAGGCTGGTCTTGAACTCCTGACAGCCTGATCCACCCACCTCGGCCTCCCAAAGTGCTGGGATTACAGGTGTGAGCCACTGTGCCTGGCCTGACTTCTTTTTGAGACAGAGTCTCACTCTGTTGCCCAAGCTGGAGTACAGTGGTGCAATTATAGCTCCCTGCATCCTCGACCTCCTGGGCTCAAGCCAACCTCCCGCCTCAGCCTCCCAAAGTGCTAGGATTACAGATGAAAGCCACCACATCATCTGTTCTGATGTTTTTCACCACAGATTAGTTTTGCCTCTTCTAGAATTTCTGGTAAGTGGAGCCATGCAACAGCCACTTGTTGGTTTCTGGCTTCTTTCACTTGGAGCTGTCATTTCCAGGCTTTTCTCATGGTACAGATGAGCACTGAGGCCCAGAGAAGTGCAGGGACTCATCCAGGGCAACCCAGCACCTAGCGGCTGTAACCCAGCAACCCTGGCCCCCAGCTGCACTGCACAGCTCCTTGAACCCCCGCTCATCCTCTCCCCACAGGGTGAGAGGCTGAGCCACGCTGTGGGCTGTGCTTTTGCCGCCTGCCTAGAGCGAAAACAGCGACGGGAGAAGGAATGTGGGGTCACGGCCGCCTTCGATGCCAGCCGCACCAGCTTCGCCCGCGAGGGCTCCTTCCGTCTGTCTGGGGGTGGGCGGCCCGCGGAGCGAGAGGCCCCAGACAAGAAGAAAGGTGGGTGCTGCCCTGAGCATCGTCAGGTCACAGAGTGGGCACATGGGACCCAGTGTCGGAGTAGGGGCTGCAGAGCTACAGGGACACAACAGTTTACAAAGCAGGGCATGCTTTGGGCCAGAAGTTTGAGACCAGCCTGGGCAACATGATGAAACCTCATCTCTACTAAAAATACAAAAATTAAGCGGGCATGGTGGCCTTTGTCTAATCCCAGCTACTCGGGAGGCTAAGTCGGGAGGATCTCTGGAACCTGGGAGGTGGAGTGCAGTGAGCAGAGGTCTCACTATTATACTCCAGCCTGGGTAATGGAGTGAGACTCTGTCTCAAAAAAATAAATAAATAAACAAATAAAGCAACTTCCATGGAAGGAGTTCTTTGGGCAGTATTGTAAGGGCGCACCAAGTGGTTTACTGTCTGCCAATCAGGGCTTCTCGGGGCTTTTCTTTTTTTTTTAGTTTTTTTTGAGACAGAGTCTTGCTCTGTCGCCCAGGCTGGAGTGCAGTGGTGTGATCTTGGCTCACTGCAACCTCCGCCTCCTGGATTCAAGCGATTCTTGTGCCCCAGCCTCCCGAGTAGCTGGGATTACAGGTGCAGCTAATTTTTTGTAGTTTTAATAGAGATGGGGTTTCACCATGTTGGCCAGGCTGATCTCAAACTCAGGTGATCTGCCCTCCTTGGCCTCCCAAAGTGCTGGGATCACAGGCGTCAGCCACCACACCCGACCTTCTCAGGGCTTCAACCTGTGTATCAAGACCTGTGAAGCCAATTTGCTGCACTGTGGCTGGCATTTTTTGTTTTGTTTTGTTTTCTGAGTTGAGGTCTGATTCTGTCGCCCAGGCTGGAGTGCAGTGGCACCATCACAGCTCCCTGCAGCCTCAAACTCCTGGGCTCAAGTAATCCTCCTGCCCCAGCCTCCGGGTAGCTGGGAATATGGGCATGTGCCGCGGCATCTGGCTAATTTTTTTTATTTTTATTTTTTGTAGAAATGGAATCTTGCTGTGTTTCCCAGGCTGGTCTCAAAACTCCTGGCCTCAAACGATCCTCCCGCCTCAGCTTCCCAAAGTACTGGTATTATGGGTGTGGAGCACCAGGCCCAGCCCCCTTTGGCTGGCATTTAAAAAAAATGAAATCAACCTGGGCAACGTCGGGAAACCCTGTCTCTACTAATAATTAAAAATTAGCCAGGCGTGGTGGCGCAACCTATAGTCCTAGCTACTCAGGAGGCTGAGGCAGGAGATCACCTGGGCCCAGGAGGTAGAAGCTACAGTGAGCCGTGATCACGCCACCACACTCCAACCTGGGTGGCAGACAGAGACCCTGTCTCAAAAAAACCCAATCATTTAATTTTAAAACAATGAAATAGAGAATCAAAGTATCAGAGAGGCTAGGTGCGGTGGCTCACGCCTGTAATCCCAGCACTTTGGGAGGCTGAGGTGGGCAGATCACCTGAGGTCAGGAGTTTGGGACCAGCCTGGCCAACATAGTGAAATCCTATCTCTACTACAAATACAAAAATTAGCCGGGCGTGGTGGCACATGCCTGTAATTCCAGCTACTCAGGAGGCTGAATTGCTTGAACTCGGGAAGTGAAGGTTGCAGTGAGCTGAGATCACCCCACTTCACTGCAGCCTGGGTGAAAGAGCGAGACCTCACCTCAAAAAAAAAAAGAAAAGAAAATATCAGAGTGTATTGAATGGTATAAAGATTAAATATAACTTAATGATACTTTTGAGTGAGAGTGTGTGTGTGTGTGTGTGTGTGTAAGAGGTTATCATGTAGAGTCAGGCACGGTGGCTCACACCTGTAATCCCAGCACTTTGGGAGGCTGAGGCGGGCAGATCACTTGAGGTCAGGGGTTCAAGATCAGCCTGGCCAACACTGGGCCGTCTCAAAAAAAAAAAGTTACCATATAAAAAGTATCTCTTATTCTGGATTGCCATCAAGAAAATTTGAAACATACTTGGTAAAAGCAACTTTCTAGGTAAATGGTAAACACTTTGTAAGTTACAAAACTGTACATGTGTTTAAAATACAATTGTATATATGTCCCAAGTCACCATATTATTATTATTATTATTATTATTATTATTTTTTTTACTGTGAATTCTATTTTAAGTTTTTTGGGAGAACACTGCTTGGAATTTACAAAGAATTTACCAATGGGAACTGATCCTGATTAAAGGAGACTGATGAGATTTGACAGGTATTAATAGATACAAGATGCGATCCTGAATTGGATCCTGGATTGTAAGGGGAAGAAAAAGAACAGCTTTTTTTTTTTTTTTGAGTCAGTCTCTCTCTGTCACTCATGCTGGAGTACAGTGGTGTGATCTTGGCTCACTGCAACTTCTGCCTCTTGGTTTCAAGTGATTTGTGTGCCTCAGCCTCTTGAGTAGCTGAGATTACAGGTGCCCGCCACCATGCCCAGCAAGTTTTTTTTTTTTTAGACAGTCTCACTCTATCGCCCAGCCTGGAGTGCAGTGGTGTGATCTCAGCTCACTGCAGCCTCTGCCTTCCAGATTCAAGTGATTCTCCTGCCTCAGCCTCCTAAGTAGCGGGGAACCCAGGCATGTGCCACCATGCTCAGATAATTTTTTTTTTTTGGCATTTTTAGTAGAGACAGGATTTCACCATGTTGGCAAGGCTGGTCTTGAACTCCTGGCCTCAAGTGATCTGCCCACTTCACCCTCCCAAAGTGCTGGGATTATAGGCATGAGACACCGCACCCAGCCACACTTTTTGTTGGATTCCAAAGCATATAACATTCACTACCTAAAATGATCCTCTCGGAGGCTTGGGAGGTAGCATTGAGATGTATACCCAGGTTTCTAGTTGGCAGACTGGAGCCCAGAGAGGGGAGGGGACTTCCTGAGGTCACACATTGAGTAGGGGCACAGGTAGTTTCCTGGTTCCAACCTGTCCTGGGCCAGGCCGGCGTGGGTGCCCCATTGTGTCACCCTGGACAATGGGAGAAGCAGCACAGGGGGACATCCTTCTGGGAGGTCTTTCTGGGCCTGAGTTCAGTCTCCGTGGCTTTCAGGCCGCAGCTCAGGGAGGCCCTGGTAGGAAGATACGTGTGTGTTTGTGGTTTGGCAGGGGTGAGGGGAGCCCTGACCTTGAAGAGCCTGCCTCTCCTGCTGAGTGGGGAGGTCAGGTTTCCTCCCAGAGGACAGAGAACAGACTCTGAGTGGAGGGAGCCAGGCTGAGGGACTGGAATAATCTGGAAAGCTCTTCCTGTCTAGGATGACTGGAGGAAGGCAGGAGCTACTTGAGGTAGGAACAAGGCTGGGAAGTAGAGACAAGGGAACAGAGAATGTCAGAGAAAGATAACATGAGAGGGAGAGACAGGCCAGAGGAAGACAGGTCAGGGCCGTCATTTGGAGCATGGGCTCCAGAGTCAGCCTGTTCCTTCCTAGTAGTATGACTTGGGCAGATCACACTGGGCCTTTGCTGGGCCTCAGTTTCCACATCTGTTAAATGGGGATCATGTCAACTCCAAGGTGGTCGTGTGGATTGAATGAGTGAATACTTGCAAAGCATCTGGAACATGCCTCATAATGTTGTTCTGGCACAAATAAGTGTTTGTTACATGGTCAGAAAGAGAAAGAGAGGGTCTTAGAGGGAAGAATGATGAGAGCAGCAGAGCAAGATAGGTCATGGGCAGAACCTGGAGAGGCGCAGAGGGTGAGCCTGGGGGATGGTTTATCTAAGGGCATCCTGGGGAAGGAAATCTTGACTTGGGTGGGGGTGAGGGATGTATCAGGGCTCTGACCAGCTTAAAGGCAGGACTCACTGGGCAAGGAAGGCAGCCTTGGAGAATGATCAAGACGACCAGGTGGGAGAGGCCTCAGATGCCATGGTGAGATCTCTAACCATCCTTCTCCCCCATGTCTCCAGCAGAGGGAGCAGTAGCCCCCACTGTGGCTCCTGGCCCTGCCCAGCCTGGGCATGTGTCCCCAACACCAGCCACCACATCCCCCAGTGAGAAGGGTGAGGCAGGCACTCCTGTGGCTGCAGGTACCACTGCAGCTGCCATCCCCCGGCGCCATGCCCCACTGGAGCAGCTGGTTCGTCAGGGCTCCTTCCGTGGATTCCCAGCACTCAGCCAGAAGAACTCGCCTTTCAAACGGCAGCTGAGCCTACGGCTGAATGAGCTGCCATCCACGCTGCAGCGCCGCACTGACTTCCAGGTGAAGGGCACAGGTGAGCCCTGGGCCCAGTGGGAAAGGACGTTGGACTCAATTGGCACTATCTGTTGTGGGCAAGGGATGGAAGCGAAATGGTTCACACTGTAATTGATTAGCGCCGTCTGCCGTGGACAAAGGAGAAAGAGGTGGAACACATTGTGATCGATTAACAATGTCTGCCATGGGCAAGGAAGGGGAAAGAGATGGCACAATTCAGGATTGATAAGCCATGTCTGCCGTGAGTAAGGGATAGCAGAAAGGCATCATAAATTGTGATCAGTTAGCAGTGTCTGCTGTGGTTAAGGAAAAGGAGAAGGATCATGCACATCATAATTGGTTAGCAAAGCCTGCTATGGACAAAGAAGTTGGCATGGGTAAGGAAGTTTGCCATGGCCAGGGAAAGAAGAGAAGCAACACAGATGGCCTGTTTTTGCTCAGGAGTAGACTGAAGCACTGTAGGTTCATGCTCCCTCCCTCCAAGCATTTGCCCATGAGCTCTGGCTAGGTGAAGGATGCAGGTATTCCTCAGGCTCAGAGGAAAGGAGGATTGTGATGGATTAGCAATGTCTGCCTGGGGCAGGGAGCATCAAGGGATGGCAGAAAAGGCGTCACAAATCATGATCAATTAGCAACATCTGCTGTGGTTAAGGAACAGGAGAAGGATGGTGTACATTGTGACTGGTTAGCAATCATGATATCCTTACAGTGTCTGTCCTGGGCAAGGGAGAAGAGAGAGTAGCAGGAGTGTTATGTTTTTACCCACAGGGGAGACTCCCAGAATTTGGTCAGGCACAGTGGCTCAAGCCTGTAATCCCAGCACTTTGGGAGGCCGAGGCGGGTGGATCATGAGGTCAGGAGATCGAGACCATCCTGGTCAGCATGGTGAAACCCCGTCTCTACTAAAAATACAAAAAAAAATTAGCTGGGCATGGTGGTGGATGCCTGTAGTCCCAGCTACTCGGGAGGCTGAGGCAGAATTGCCTGAACCCAGGAGGTGGAGGTTGTGGTGAGCCGAGATCGCGCCATTGCACTCCAGCCTGGGTAACAAGAGCGAAACTCCGTCTCAAAAAAACAAAAAGAAAGAAACATGACGTGCAGGGCACCAGTAGCTCAGAGATCCCATGGGTAGGGGGCCATGATGTTGGATCAGGGACATTGGTTGTGGGCACAGAGTTAAGCAGAGCCAGTACCATCATGAAAAAAAGGAGTGGCACATCATAATTGATTGGTAGTGTCTGCCATGGGTGGTGGTAGGAGAGAGGAGATAGAAAGGTCCTGTTTTACTTGGGGGAAGATGGAGTTACAAGGATCTATTTCTTCTAGCACTTGGCCTGGGGAGCCATGAGGTTTGGCCAGGTGATGTTAGGTAAGGTGAGCAAAGAGCCCACAAATCAAACACAAGAAGCATTGTGTTTGATTACTAATGTCTGCCATGGGCCAGGGAAAGGAGACAGGTGGTGTAGATCATGATCTGAAAGTGATGTCTAGCCAGGTGCAGTGGTTCATGCCTGTGGTCCCAGCATTTTGGGAGGCCAAGGCAGGCAGATCACTTGAGCCCTGGAGGGGCTCAGGATCACTTGAGGCAGATCACTTGGCTAAACCCTGTCTCTACAAAAAAATGCAAAAACTAGCCAGGTGTGGTGGTGCATGCCTGTGGTCTCAGCTTCTCAGGAGGCTGAGGAAGGAGAATTGCTTGAGGCCAGGAGGTTGAGGCTGCAGTGAGTTAAGATTGCAGCACTTCACTCTAGCTTGGGCAATAGGGTGAGATCCTGCCTCAAAAAAATAAAAAAGTTAAGAGCAATGTCTGCCATGGGAAGTGGAGAAGATAGAGTTGGCATGCTACTGAGATTTTGCCTGAGGGAGGCAGGGAGAAGGGCTGTCTTCCTCGCCAGCAACCAGTGAAGCCACGTGGTCTGGCCCACTCTCTTGTTTCTGGATGCCAAATCTGTGTCGCCTACCCATTATGGCCTCGGGGACTGGTGTGGGAGCATGTTGAGCTGTATCCAGGAGGCTGGGCTGCTCTGAAAGGTAACCGTAGAGCAGATGCCAACCCTTATTGAGAGTGACGCACACTCACTTCACGGCTGCAGCACTCCTTGGCCGTCACACACCCTCACATTTGCTGTCCTCATGCAGCCTGACGTCAGGCACACTCCCCGGGCTGTGACACGCGCTCCTGAGAGGTGGCAGGAGCTCCAGGATTTATTTGGAAGCCTCACCCTCCTGTGGCCAGCTGCATGCTCACTTGGATGTGACTTGCCACAGAGAAATTTTGCTTACCCATATAGATGTCACACCCTCACACGTCACACATGCTCAGGAAGTCACAAACTCAGAGTCATGTACACTCTCAAGTTGCACACCCTCCGAAATTGCAGACTCAGAAGTCATACATGGCCAGATGTGGTGCTCACACCTGTAATCCCAGCACTTTGGGAGGCCAAGGCGGGAGGATCACTTGAACTCAGAAGTTTGAGACCAGCCTGGGCAACACAGCAAGATCTCATCTTTACAAAAAAATGCTTTAAATTAACCTTTATTGTTAACCAGGTGCGGTGGCATGCACCTATAGTCCCAGCTACTCAGGAGGATTACTTGAGCCTGGGAGGGGAGGTTGCAGTGAGCCAAGATAGTACCACTACACTTCAGCCTGGGCCCCAGAGTGAGACCCTGTCTCAAAAATAAATAAATAAATATTAAAAAAAAGAAATCACACACTCGGATTTACACACATTCACAGACCACACACCCAGATTTGTGCAAATGCCAAAGCCACATGTACAGATTCATGTACACCTGCAAACACACTCATACATCACATGGCGGATGCTCTCACACCTGGGAGTCACGCATCAGGATGCCACACACTCGGACTCCAGCCACACTCCGGCGCCACACCCTCAGAAGCCGCCTGCCTGTTTGGACGAACGTGCACAATCACCGTCGGCAGTGGCTGTCCCACCTGGGCCCCCGCAGCACACGTGCTGCCTCCTGCAGCCAGTTCTTATGTTCACTGGAGCATCTACATGGCCCCTTGGAGGCAGCCATTGGCTAAAAAGTCACAGACATTTGACCCGCATCACATATGGCAGTCCTTAATTGTTTATATGAATGGGTACCTCCCTCACCCCACACCCTTGCGGGGCCACCTTGCCTGCTTCGTGTCTCCTGCCTTGCTGGCAAAGGTACATCTCTGCTCTCATGATGTTTGCTGTAGGCCAGGCCAGGTGGGGTGCACAGGGCCCCATTTCTCTGCCCAGAGCTGAACAAACGATCCCCAGCCAGTGAGCGGCATGTGGCCAGCATCCATTCAGACTGGGCCCACGTCCTTGCTGTGTATGTGGTTGGGCATGTTTTTATACTAACGTATGTCACTAAATGTTCTCGACATCTCTTCTGGTTTGTGGCTGCACACAGATTTGAGGTCCCTGTTCACTATCAGCTGTCAAATATCACACACTACCTTGGTCATTCTGCCACTCAGATGTGACCCCCACATATGCACAGGTATTTGGCGGCCATGGCCACTTAGTTACTACAGCAGGAAAGGATCCGGGTCAGAAGAAAGGGCTACCGGGAGCGTGGGGTAGAGGGCAGGGCTGTGGCAGGGGCTGGGCCTGTTTGCTGACCTCTGTTCTGCCCTGTTCCTAGTGCCTGAGCTGGAGCCTCCTGGCGCCAGCGACAGTGACAGCATCAACGCTCTGTGCACACAGATCAGTTCGTCTTTTGCCAGTGCCGGAGTGCCAGCACCCGGGCCACCACCTGCCACAACAGGTAAAGCCAGGCTTTCTACTGGGCAGATGCCCTGCATGTCCCTCCTGCACCCCCTCCTCTACCCACAGCTACCCAGACACTCCAGGGGTCTTGGGATCCTACCGGCTTAGAACCAAGGATCACTTCAGAGGCAGGGGATCATCCTAGATCCAGGGATCATCTCAGAGCCATGGGATACCTGAGAATCACCTTAGAACCATAGATCATCTTAGAGCCACAGTATTTCCTAGATCCAGGGATCACCCTAGAGCCATGGGATTACCTGAGAATCATGAGATCACCTTAGAACCATGGATCATCTTAGAGCCAGGGGATCTCCTAGATCCAGGGATCATCTTAGAGCCATGGGATTACCTGAGAATCATGCGATCACCTTAGAACCATGGGTCATTTTAGAGCTGGGGATACCTGAGAATCACCGTAGAACCATAGATCATCTTAGAGCCAGGGAATCTCCTAGATCCAGGGATCATCTTAGAGCCATGGGATTACCTGAGAATCATGAGATCACCTTAGAACCATGGATCATCTTAGAGCCAGGGGATCTCCTAGATCCAGGGATCATCTTAGAGCCATGGGATTACCTGAGAATCATGCAGTCCCCTTAAAGCCATAGATCATCTTAGTGCCCTTGATCATTTTAGAGCCGTGGGATCACCTTAGCACCATGGGATCATCCTTGAACTATGGATCATCTTAGAGCCATAGGATCACCTAGAATCAAGTGATCACCTTACAATCATGAATTATCTTAGAGATATGGGATCATCTTAAAACCATGGGATCATCTCAGAGGTACAGGCTCATCCTAGAATCTTGGGATCACCTTAGAGCCAAGAGATTGTTTGAGAATCATGGACTCACTTGAGAACTCAAACGTATCATCTTAGAGCCGTGGGCTTATCCTGGAACCATGGGAGCACCTTAGAATCCCAAACACTGTAAATACAGAACTCGCGAATCTTAGAAAGCCCAACCTTAAACCATCAAGCCTTACTCACTACGTTAGGATAATATACATTTGGAGAAAGATCCATGCAATCTTAGAATCTTAACTCCTAAAACAATGCATTCTGAAAGTATGAGAGAATCAAGGGTGGTATTCAGAACAGTGAATCCTGGCCAGTGTGGTGGCTCACGCCTGTAATCCTGCCACTTTGGGAGGCATCGGCGGAAGGATCACTTGAGGTAGGCCTTTGAGACCAGCCTGGGCAACATAGTGGTGAAACCTCATCTTTACTAAAAATACAAAAAATATAACCTGTAATCCCAGCTACTCAGGAGACTGAGGCACGAGAATTGCTTGAACCTGGGAGGCAGAGGTTGCAGTGAGCTGAGATAGGGCCACTGCATCCCAGCCTGGGCAACAGGGTGAGACTTTGAAAAAACAAACACAATAAAATAGTGAATCCCAGGTTTGGCACTGACCAGTCAGAAGGGCAGTGGGGCAGGGAGGATGTCAGTCCTACTTAGACTTTCCCATCATAGGCTGTAGAGGCGCAGATGTATGTTCTCATCACTCCAGAACCATTATGTGGTCCAGACGGTGAAGTCACTTGCCTGAAGTCAGCAAGCTGGGGAGGTACAGAGCTGGGACTCAGAGGCAGGCAGTCTGGCTCCAGAGTCCGTGCTCTGCTCCCCACACCATGCAGTTCTCCTGCTGACACCCCTGTCCCTCACCTGCCCCTCTCCCGTCTCCAGGGACTTCTGCCTGGGGTGAGCCCTCTGTGCCCCCTGCAGCTGCCTTCCAGCCTGGGCACAAGCGGACACCTTCGGAGGCTGAGCGGTGGCTGGAGGAGGTGTCGCAGGTGGCCAAAGCCCAGCAGCAGCAGCAGCAGCAGCAGCAGCAGCAACAGCAGCAGCAGCAGCAGGCAGCCTCGGTGTCCCCGGTGCCCACCATGCCTCCCGCCCTCCAGCCTTTCCCTGCCCCGGTAGGGCCCTTCGACACGGCACCTACCCAGGTGGCCGTGTTCCTGCCACCCCCACACATGCAGCCCCCTTTTGTGCCCGCCTACCCAGGCTTGGGCTACCCACCGATGCCCCGGGTACCCGTGGTGGGCATCACGCCCTCACAGATGGTGGCCAATGCCTTCTGCTCAGCTGCCCAGCTCCAGCCTCAGCCTGCCACTCTGCTTGGGAAAGCTGGGGCCTTCCCGCCCCCTGCCATACCCAGTGCCCCTGGGAGCCAGGCCCGCCCTCGCCCCAATGGGCTCCCCTGGCCCCCAGAGCCAGCGCCTGCCCCAGCCCCGGAGTTGGACCCCTTTGAGGCCCAGTGGGCGGCATTAGAAGGCAAACCCGCTGTTGAGAAACCCTCCAATCCCTTTTCTGGTGACTTGCAGAAGACATTCGAGATTGAACTGTAGCCCAAGCCGCCCCTCCCACCCCACGTGCCCCACACCTGGGAGTGGAGGCACAACCTCTCCCCTAACCCTGCTCCCTGGGGCTGCGCCCCTCAACACCCCCACTTCTCTCAACCACCCCACAACCACTACAGAACCAACATTGTGACGCCCAGGTTGCAACAGGATGGAATTCAGGGACGGACCCAGCCTGGCTAAGGGAACCATTTCACTGCCGGACTTAGACTGGCAATGCCCCCTTCCCCCACCCCAGACACGGGGATTGCCACAATCCCACTGAATGCCCTCGGTTCACACTTCATTTCCCAGTTTCTGTTGACCTCCCACCTTCCAGTGTTGGACAGGATGGAGGGGGGACACCTGCTCAGGGGCTCTCCTGGGCCCCACACCAGTGCCCACCCCAAATCTGGTCATCTCCTCCCCCCATATACAGCACAAGCTAAGGGCTGCCCTCTGCCCACACTTGTTCACTGCCAATGCTGAACTCAACCCCATCGCCCTCCAACTCTGGGGCCCATGTCTTCCTTGGGCCAAGGTCTCATGGGGACTGGGGCCAAGTTGGGGGCCCAGGAGGCAGGGAGTGGGGAGGAGAGGAAGATGTGCAGTTACCTCATGATGGTGCCCGCTGGGGAGGGGTCCGGGAAGAAGGGGAAGGGGTGCCTGGCGGGTACTTTTCTATCTTTTGTTTCCAGATTTTTTTTGTATCTAAACTTGAAGATTTGTATTATACAAAGACAGCCAATAAAGGCAGAATATAATGCCCCTTGGGAAACAAGGGTATGTGTAGGGGGCTGGGGCAGCCCCAGAGCCTTTCCTCCTGAGTCATGGACTGAAACGGAGTAAGAAGGGTGTCCATTAGTGATAACCTGTGAGTCACTGAGTGGTAACAGGTACCACTGACTCAGCACCTGCCAGGCAGGTATTAAAGGAGCCAAAATTAATCACCCCATTTCTATTCCTTACAGAATTTGAACCAAGAAATTAAAAACAAATATTATAAACTGCTGGTCCGGCATAGTGGCTCATGCCTGTAATCCCGGTACTTTGGGAGGCCAAGGCAGGCAGATCACTTCAGGTCAGGAGTTCAAGACCAGCCTGGCCAACATGGAGAAACCCTGTCTCTACTAAAAATTGAAAAATTAGCCGGCTGTGGTGGCGCACACCTGTAGTCCCAGCTATTTTCATTTGTGTTTGTTTTGTTTTCTGTTGTTAACAAATGTTTGGTATTTTCTCAATTCCAGCTATTCTTGTGGCTGAGGTACAAGAATGACTTGAACCCGGGCGGTGGAGGTTGCAGTGAGCCAAGGTCACACCACTGCACTCCAGCCTGGGTGACAGAGTGAGACTGTTGAAAAAACAAACAGACAAACTTCCAATCAGTTCAATATTAATGTTTTAACAAGTCGGGTTGGTAGTATCTCTGCCCGTGCTGGCAAATTCCTGTTTTGTCAGCATTTTCCATAACTCTGGCCAAAGTGTCACCTGATGTGGCAACGTTTTGCAGTCTCTGTGTTGTTTCTTGGGTCCTTTGATCTAATGTATAAGATGTACTTTAAAATATATATAATATATAAATTTTGCTTTGTTATAGCTCTTTAAAATGAGGTGATTGATTCTGTGCAGTCCAATATTCCATTCCCAATGGATAGGTGGGGAAGGTGAGTCAGTTGCCTACAGTAATACATCTGATTAGTGCGGGGAGCTGTGATTCACACCCAGCTTCTGGCCAAAGCCAAAGCCAGTCGAAACACTCTGGGAGGCTGAGGCAGGTGGATTACCTGAGGTTGGGTGTTCGAGACCAGCCTGGCCAACATGGTGAAACTCTGTCTCTACTGAAAAAAAAAAAAAAAAAAAAAAAAAAGCTGGGCTTGGTAGTAGGTGCCTGTAATCCCAGCTACTTGGGAGGCCAACGCAGGAAAATCACTTGAACCTGGGAAGCCAAGATTGCAGTGAAACTAGATTGCGCCACTGCACTCCAGCCTGGGCAACAGAGCGAGACTCCATCTCAAAACAAACAGGTCAGGCCAGGCATGGTGGCTCACGCCTATAACCCCAGCACTTTGGGAGGCCGAGGCGGGTGGATCACGAGGTCAGGAGATGGAGACCATCCTGGTCAACAAGGTGAAACCCCGTCTCTACTAAAAATACAAATTAGCTGGGCATGGTGGTGCGTGCCTATAGTCCCAGCTGCTCGGGAGGCTGAGGCAGGAGAATTGCCTGAACCCAGAAGGCGGAGGTTGCGGTGAGCCGAGATCGCGCCATTGCACTCCAGTCTGGGTAACAACAGCGAAACTGTCTAAAAACAAAAACAAAAACAAAAAAACAGGCCAGGTGTGGTGGCTCAAGTCTGTGATCCCAGCACTTTGGGAAGCTGAGGTGGGTGGATCACTAGGTCAGGACTTGGAGACCAACCTAGCCAACCCACATGGTGAAACCCCATCTCTACTGAAAATAACAGAAATTAGCTGGACGTGGTGGCAGGCACCTCTAATTCCAGCTACTCGGGAGGCTGAGGCAGGAGAATAGTTTAAATCAAGTGAGCTGAGATCGCACCACTGCACTCCAGCCTGGGTAACAGGGCGAGACTCCATCTCAAAAAACAAAGGTCAGGCCATGAGGGGACAAGCCTAGGGCCTGCCCTCTCTAGCATTTCCATTACAGCCCATTCACCTGCTCATGGACTCCAGGTCTCGGAGACCTAAGATGGCTCTGTCAGGATGTGGGGGATTCCGCAGGGAGGGAGCAGAGAACCCTGTCAGAGATGAGCCACACTCTCACCTCCAAGTCTTTGCATTTGTCATACTCTGCCTAGGACACCCTTCCCTTCAGGGTGACACAGCACTTCCCAGAAGAACGCTACTCATGGACTCAGTTCAAATACCTCCTCTTAGAAGCTGACCCTCTTCCAAGGCCCTGAGCCCCATCCTATCCTTTTGTTAGTGTTTGTTTATTTATTTTTTGAGATGGAATCTTGCTCTATCGTCCAGGCTGGAGTGCAGTGGTTCTATCTTGGTTCACTGCAGCCTCCACCTCCTGGGCTCAAGCGATTCTCCTGCCTCAGCCTCCCAAGTAGCTGAAACTATAGGCGCCCAACACCGCACCCAGTTAATTTTTGTATTTTTAGTAGAGATGGGGTTTCACCATGTTGGCCAGGCTGGTCTGGAACTCCTAACCTCGAGCAATTTGCCTGCCTCGGCTTCCCAAAGTGTTGGGATTACAGGTGTGAGCCACCGTGCCCAGCCCAGTAGTTTTACTATTATTATTTTAGAGGCAGGGGTCTCTTTCTATCACCCAGGCTGGAGTGCAGTGTGGCAATCATAGCTCATTGCAGCCTTGAATTCCTGGGCTCAAGCAATCCTCCCACCTCAGCCCCCGCGTAGCTGGGACTACAGGTGTGCACCACTATGCCCAACTGATTTTTTAATTATTTTGTAGAGATGGGAGGGGGTCCTCGCTATGTTGTCCAATCTTGTCTGGAACTCCTGGCCTCAAGCGATCCTCCCATCTCTGTCTCCCAAAGTGCTGGGATTACAGGCAGGAGCCACGGTGCCTGGCCCCCATCCTGTCTTTGTGGTCTAAGTTTAGACAGCTCTTCAATCCCCCCAGACTGAGTAAGCAGCACCCACTCTCCTCTTGGATCCTACAGGCCCCTGTCCGCCCCTATCCCAGCCCTGACCCATCTGCCTGCGCCTCCCGCATCCTCTCAATGACGCATTGTGGGCTGTCACTATCTGGCAGCAGGTCTATCTGCCTCACTGGACTGAGAGGGAGAAAGGGGTCCGGGGGCGGGGGGGCGGGTCTCAGTCACTTCCCGGTGCCAGCACAGAGTCAGGCACAGAAGAGGCAGCCTCAGTGGTTCCCTTCTGCAAACCACTAGGGAGTGAGGGGGCAGAAACGACCTGAGAGCGGGACAGAGAGGATTCGAGCAACTGGACCGATGGGGAACGGAGGTAGAAGCACGCGGCGAATCTGGGACACAGTCAAGGTACCCCCACCCCGTCCCTGACTGATCTCTTCATACAATCAGCCTTCCCTGCGCCCAGAGCAGACTTCCTCAGAACCACCCCCACAGCAGTCCCCGCGGATGCAGATGGAAGGGGGCGGTCCCGGGGAGGACCTCCCACAGGCTTCTCTCGGCCCATTTCCCATCTTGCCTCCCACGCCCAGGATGGAGACTCTGGCTCTCCATGGAGTTTTTCGCTCCAAAAAGACCTGGAGCCGGGATCAACCTCCCACTCCCACTTCCCCAGGTTGCAGCCCGCTCAGAATACCCGGGACACTGCACTGAAAGCCCCGCCCTACCCGGGAACCCCATCCCACGCAGACTCCCATCGAGGACCTTTTTGGGGGAACAGGAGGACGTCCCCCAGCGGCCGGTTCTGCACCCCTCGCCCTTGCTTTGGGAAGCTCCGCCCTCTGCTGCAGCCCCGCCCCTCGCGGCCGCCCCCCTCTCCCGGAACCGCCCCCGGCCGTGCCGACTATTTTCATGCATTCCGTGAGTGACAGAGCCGGGCGCCCCCACCTTGCTTCCTGTTGGGAGTTTTTGTTTGTTTGTTTGTTTTTGTTTTTGTTTTTTTGGAGAGCTCCGCCTCCAGGGGGGCCGCAGTGGCTCCGGGAGCCGCCCGCGCGGTACCACGGACAGCCCTGGCCCCTCGTTGCCCCACGCTGGGACCGCCCCACGGAGCGCGGCGTCTCGTCCTCCCTGGGACTCGACGGGACTCGCCGCTTCCACCGTCCTGCGCAGGATCACGCAGGGAGCCGGGATCGCAGGACCCACTCGGGGGCCCCGGCTGTAACCGGCCCCCAGCCACCCTCGACGCGCGCTTGCCGGACCTCTGGCTCCTGCGGGGCCACGTGGTCGCCGGGGACGCTCCCCGAGGATGGTGGAGCAGCGCCCCCTCGTGGCCCTGCGCTCGCGGTGCCCGGGCTGCAGCCCCTCCAAAACTATGCTCAGGCAAGAAAAGTGTTAAGAAAACTAAAAATTGGGCCGCGTGGCCTGGCGAAAATCCTTCTCTACTAAAAATACGAAAACGATCCTGGCTCACGCCTGTAATCGCAGCACGTGGGGAGGCCGAGGCGGGTGGATCACCTGAGGTCAGGAGTTAAAGACCAGCCTGCCAACATGGCAAACCCCCATCTCTATTAAAAATACAAAAGTTGGCCGGGAGCGGTGGCTCACGCCTGTAATCCCAGCACTTTGGGAGGCCGAGGCGGGTGGATCACGAGGTCAAGAGATCGAGACCATCCTGGTCAACATGGTGAAACCCCGTCTCTACTAATAATACAAAAAATTAGCTGGGCATGGTGGCGCGTGCCTGTAATCCCAGCTACTCAGGAGGCTGAGGCAGGAGAATTGCCTGAACCCAGGAGGCGGAGGTTGCAGTGAGCCGAGATCGCGCCATTGCACTCCAGCCTGGGTAACAAGAGCGAAACTCCGTCTCAAAAAAAAAAAAAAAGAAAAAAGAAAAAGAAAAAAATTAGCTGGGTGTGGTGGTGTGTGCCTGTCAGCTACTTGGGAGGCTGAGGCAGGAGAATCGCTTGAACCCAGGAGGCAGAGGCTTCAGTGAGCCGAGATCAGACCACTGCACTCCAGAGACAGATGGAAACTCCGTCTCAAAAACAAAAAAATTGCTGTCGCATCTATGAACATTATACTTCAGGCCCTGGCTCAGCCGTTCGCCCAATGGAAAGTCCTCCCTCACTGGTCAGGCGCCTCCTTTGGGCTCCAATGGTCCCTTATGCTCCTCAACTCCTCCTGGCCCGGATCCGTCAGCCTGTGCCTCTCTCATCTGGACCCCCATCCCCTCTGCCCTCTGCCTGCACCTTCCCAGTCCTAGGCGGACCCCTCTGCCTGTGCCCAGCCCAACCTCTCTGCCCCAGCTTCCCCATCCCACTGTGACCCTCCTGCCCATGCTTCCCCCATCCAGGCACCCCCTCCCCTGACCCCCCACCACTATGCCAGTACCCTCCCACCATCCCGCCGTGAGGACGTTAGGTGGTCACTGTGTGTAATGGGTCGGTCTCCCCACTATGCAGAAAGCCTTATGAGGGCAGGGAAGAGAGCTGTCCTGATAACCACTGTGTCTGGCCAGGCAAGGTGGCTCACGCTTGTAATCCCAGCACGTTGGGAAGCCTAGCCGGGTGGATCACTTAAGGTCAGGCGTTCGAGACCAGCCTGACCAACATGGAGAAACCGTGTCTCTACTAAAAATAAAAAATTAGCCGGGCGTGGTGGTGCACACCTGTAACCCCAGCTACTCGGGAGGCTGAGGCAGGAGAATTGCCTGAACCCGGGAGGCGGAGGTTGGGGAGAGCCAAGATCACGCCACTGCACTCCAGCCTGGGCAACAAGAGTGAAATTCCGTCTCAAAAAATATATTAAAAAATAAAAAGATAACCACTCTGTCCCCATTATTACCAAGGTAGCATTTATTTCCTCCCTCAACACAGCTTTGGTTTCAGCAGCTTTACTGAGGTATAATCTACGTATCATAAAATTCACCGGTTTTAAGTGATTTACCGATTTTAGGTGATTTTACTGCTGTGCGGCCATCACAGCCAATTCTAGAACCTTTCCATCACTCTAAAAAGATCCCTTCTGCCCATTTGCAGTCGCTCCCTATTCCCTGTCCCAGCCCCAGGCAACCACTGATCTACTTTCTGTTCCATACATGTTCTCCTCTTCATTTCACAAGCATCTTCTGAATACTTATTTTTATCAGCTATTAAGTGCTGAGGGTACACAGTGATACTCACAGGCCCTGCCTTCGGGGAACTCTGAGTCTGGTTATTGTGAAAGCCGAAGGGAAAATAGGTCCACTTACCAATTTCTTCATTCATTTAAAAAATACTTAGTGGCCAGGCACTGTGGCTCATGCCTGTAATCCCAGCAGTTTGGAAGGCTAATTCTAGGGGGATCACTTGAGGCCAGGAGTTCGAGACCAGCCTGGACAACATAATGAGATCCACCCCCGCATCTCTATACAAAAGAATTTTTTTTTACTTACCGAGGTGTGGTGGTGCACACCTATAGTCTCGGTAACTCAGAAAGCTGAGGTGGGAGGATGGCTTGAGCTCAGGAGGTCCAGGCTGCAGTGAGCCATGATTGTGCCACTGAACTCCAGCCTGGGTGACAGAACAAGACCCTGTCTCTCCAAAAACAAAAATTAAAAAAAGAAAGGCCAGGCACGATGTCTCACAGCTGTAATCTCAGCACTTTGGGAGGCTGAGGTGGGTGGATCACGAGGTCAGTAGTTTGAGACCAACCTGGCCAATATGGTGAAACCCTGGCTCTACTAAAAATGCAAAAATTAGCCGGGCATGGTGGTAGTCCTACCTGTAGCTGTATTCCCAGCTATTTGGGAGGCTGAGACAGGACAATCGCTTGAATCTGGGAGGCAGAGGTTGCAGTGAGCTGCGATCTTGCCACTGCACTCCAGCCTGGGTGACAGAACAAGACTCCATCTCAAAAAAAAAAAAAAAAAAGAGAGAGAGAGAGAAAGAACTTCTTCCAAAAATTCATGAAAAATGTGTATTATGAAAAAAACTGTGCATGGAGTTCAATTTTTTTGCACAAAAATAAACTCGTACTAACCTGTTATAACTTGTCTGAACAGGATCTAGTTTGAGGCACTAAAATAAAACATCAGATTGAAAAGAGCCCTTATCAGAGCAATGTGAATTCTCAAATTGAAGCAAGAACAAGCACCAAATTGATGGTGAGGCTTGGGTGGAGGAATGACGAAATCACTGATGTTTTACAAAAAGTTGACAGTGCCCCAAAGAAATTAGCCATTTACAAATGGATAACTTGTTTTGAGAAGGGACGAGGCGGGGCATGGTGGTTCAGGCCTGTAATCCCAGCACTTTGGGAGGCTGAAGCAGACGGATCATTGGAGCTCAGGAATCTGAGACCAGCCTGGGCAACATGGTGAAACCCCATCTGTACAAAAAAATACGTAAATTAGCTGGGCATGGTGGTGTGCACTTGTAGTCCCAGCTACTCAGGAGGCTGAGGTGGGAGGATCCCTTGAGCCTGGAGGTGGA
>CM052668.1:28570757-28710313 GCA_028533165.1 Leontopithecus rosalia | reverse complement strand
AGGCCTGTAATCCCAGCACTTTGGGAGGCTGAAGCAGACGGATCATTGGAGCTCAGGAATCTGAGACCAGCCTGGGCAACATGGTGAAACCCCATCTGTACAAAAAAATACGTAAATTAGCTGGGCATGGTGGTGTGCACTTGTAGTCCCAGCTACTCAGGAGGCTGAGGTGGGAGGATCCCTTGAGCCTGGAGGTGGAAGCTGCAGTGAGCCATGATTGCGCCACGGCACTCCAGCCTAGGGGACAAAGTGAGACCTTATCTTGAAGAGATGAGACCACGTTGAAGATGAAGCCCCCTGTGCATACCATACACATCAATTTTTGCAGAAAAAAATTAAATCTGTTCATGCCTTAATTAAAGAGGACTTATAAGTAACAGCAGAAACAATAGCCAACCAATACTATAGACCTCTCAATGGGTTCGGCTGACACAACTCTTTTTTTTTTTAAGACATGGTTCTCGCTCTGTTGCCCAGGCTGAGTACAGTGGCGGGACCGGGGCTTACTGCGGCCTCCACCTCCTGTGCTCACACAATCCTCCCACCTCAGTCTCCAGAGTAGCTGGAACTACAGGTGTGCACCACCATGTCCAGCCAAGTTTTTTTTTTAATTTTTGGAGTGATAGGGTCTCACTATGTTACCACGTTGGTCTTGAACTCCTGGATGAAAGTTATCCTCCTGCCTCATTCTCCCAAAGTGCTAGGATCCCAGGCCTGAGTCACCTCGCCTGGCCTCAGCTTACACAATTCTTACTGAAAAATTAAAGCTGAACAAACTTTCCACCCGGTGGGTGCCAAGACGGTCGCATGCAGATCAGCTGCAGAGAAAAGCAGAGCTTTCCGTGGGAATGTTAATCAAGTGAGATCGAGATCCGAATGCATTTCCCTGAAGGATTGTAACAGGAGATGACACATGGCTTCCCCGGTGCAATCCTGAAGACAAATCCTAATGAAACAATGGCTGCCAAGACAGGGAAGTGGTCCAGTCCAGGCAGCAGCACGCTGGTCGAGAGCTAAGGTCATGACACTGGTTTCTAGGGATGCTCAGGCATTTTGCTTGTTGACGTTCCGGAGGGTCGAAGAACAATAGCATCTGTGTATCATGAGAGTGTTTTGAGAAAGTCAGTCGAAGCTTTAGCAAAAATATGCCTGAAGAAACTTCACTGGAGAGTTTCTCTCCAGCATGACTGCGCTCCTGCTCATTCTGCATTTACAAACAATTTTACGAACGTTTCACCGGGAAATGATCAGGCATCCACTTGGCAGTCCCGATTTGCCTCCTTCTCAGTTCTTTTTGTTTCCTGATATTCAAATCTTTAAAGGGCACCCATTTTTCTTCAGTTAAGAATGTAAAAAGACTGGGCTGGGCATGGTGGCTCACGCCTGTAATTCTAGCATTTTGGGAGGCCAAGGAGGGTGGATCACCTGAGGTCAGGAATATGGGACCAGTCTGGCCAACAGGGCAAAACCCCATCTCTACTAAAAAAAAAAAAAATACAAAGTTTGGCCAGGCATGGTGGCACATGCCTGTAATCTCAGCTAGTCAGGAGGCTGAGGCAGGAGAATCGCTTGAACCCAAGAGGCAGAGGTTGCAGTGAGCTAAGATCATGCCACTGCACTCCAGCCTGGGCAACAAAAATGAAACTGTCTCAGAAAAGAAAGAAGCTGGGTGCGGTGGCTCACACCTGTAATGCCAGCACTTTGAGAGGCCACGCAGGAGGATCGCCTGAGGTCAAGAGTATGAGACCAGCCTGGCCAACTTGGCGAAACCCCGTCTCTACTAAAAAAATTACAGAAATTAGCTGGGTATGTGGTGCACACCTGTAGTCCCAGCTACTCCGGAAGGCTGAGGCAAGAGAATGACTTGAACCCTGGAGGCAGAGAATGCAGTGAGCCAAGATCACGATGCTGCACTCCAGCCTGGGTGAGAGTGCGAGACTCTGTCTCAAAAAAAAAAAAAAGAAAGAAAGAAAAGAAAAGAAGAGCAGGCTGCTGCTGCAAAGGCTGTGACCAAGGAGGAATTTCAGGGCGAATGGACTGCTCCAGCTCCCGGGCTCCCTGCTACTCAGCCTGAGGTTGCCGACTGGTCTGTCGGCGTGCAGGTGCCCTCTGTGCCTATCCCGGAGCTCCCTGCTACTCAGCCTGAGGTTGCCAACTGGTCTGTCGGCGTGCAGGTGCCCTCTGTGCCTATCCCGCAGCTCCCTGCTGAAGACTGGAGCGCCCAGCCTGCCACGGAAGACTGGTCTGCAGCTCCCACTGCTCAGGCCACTGAATGGGTAGGAGCAGCCACTGAATGGTCTTAAGCTATACTTGCAGGAGCACTTAAGCAACATGGATATAAGGTTGATGGAAAATAAACACAGTTTCTTTTTTTTTTTCTTTATTTTTCTTTCATTTTATAAACATCAGTTTCTTAAAAAAAAAAAAAAAAAGAATGACCACCAAGTATTGATCAGAGGCTTGTCAAGAAGAAAGAAACCACATGAAGTGTTTCAACTAAGAAAACTGAATATAAGGATCGCAGGCCTGTCCTTCAAAAACAGGTTAGTCTTGAAGGCACTGGAATGTGTGGCTGGAGCTCTGAGGAGGGGCTGGGCCGGGGCCAGGCACAGGAGGCCAGGGATGTATTCATCGGAACACAGCCGGTGGAAGAACAGCTGGATGAAGGCCGGACCCCTCTCTGGGTACAGAGTCATGTGGAGAATGGGTTGGCTGAAGAGTGGGTCAGCCTGGGGCACACAGTCCCTTGTCTGAACCGTGGGCGAAGCAGGCTCTAGAATGCAGTTGAGGCATATCAATCACCAAGAGGGGAAAAAAAATCTGCCAATTAAACTGTGACACATAATCATTTATAAGACACATCCTGATTTCCATGAAAAGGGGTGGGGATCAATTAAAAATGGTTTTATTATTGAATAGGAGAGTATTTATGGAAAGAAAATAAAAAATAAAAAAAAAACAAAGAAATTTTAAAATAAAAAAAGCCTGGGCATAGTGGCTCATGCCTGTAATCCCAGCACTTTAGGAGGCCGAGGCAGTTGGATTGCCTGAGGTCAGGAGTTCAAGACCAGCCTGACCAACATAGTGAAACCCCGTCTCTACTAAAAATACAAAAAATTAGCTGGGCGTGGTGGTCGCACCTGTCATCTCAGCTACTCGGGAGGCTGAGGCAGGAGAATTGCTTGAACCGGGAGGAAGAGGTTGCGGTGACCTGAGATTGCACCACTGCACTCCAGCCTGGGCAACAAGAGTGAGACTCCATTTCAAAATGTGAAAAATAAAAAATAAGAGATTTTATTGTGTGTACAGAAGCATTTAGTGACAAGGATGCCCTCCATGCACTTCTCATAATGGTAAAACTGCTGAAACCCCAACCATTATGGAGGCACCACACAAGTTAAGAGAGCCACAAAACATTGTGACTGAAGGTTTCATTTCCGGGATTTTTCTTTTTAGAAGTTTTTTACTTATTTTTTGCTTTGTGTACTCATAGGAGAGAGAGAGAATGGGAGAGAAAGAGAAGACGAAAAACATTATGAAAGATTTAGAGCTCCTACAGCAGTAAAAAAATGTGGATACTTTTTCTCACTTTGGGCAAAGAAAAGAAAGAAAAACATGAAAGCGAGAAACAGAGAAATTGATTCACTTTTGAAGGAATAAGCTTTGAAAACCCCTTCAGTCACAGTATTTTGTGGCTACCTCTAAACTTGTGTAGTTAATTCGTATGGTTGGGGTTTCAGCAGGTTTGCCATTATGAGAAGTGCTATGGTGGACATCCCGTCGCTAAACTCTTCAGTACACATGATAAAATTGTCTTTTTTTTTTTTTTGGAGACGGAGTTTCGCTCTTGTTACCCAGGCTGGAGTGCAATGGCGCCATCTCAGCTCACCGCAACCTCCGCCTTCTGGGTTCAAGCAATTCTCCTGCCTCAGCCTCCCGAGTAGCTGGGACTACAGGCGCATGCCACCATGCCCAGCTAATTTTGGTACTTTTAGTAGAGATGGGGTTTCACCTTGTTGACCAGGATGGTCTCGATCTCTTGACCTCGTGATGATCCACCTGCCTCGGCCTCCCAAAGCGCTGGGATTATAGGCGTGAGCCACCGCGCCCGGCCATAAAATTGTCTTTTGATTTTATTTTTTTTTGTTTTGTTCTTAATTTTTTATTTTCTTTCCTTGAATACTCTCCAAAAAAACCACCATTTTTAATTGATTTATTTATCCCCCCCACCCCTTTTCAATGAATTGGGAATCAAGAGGTGTCTTACAAATGATTATGTGTCATAGTTTAATTAGCAGATGTTTTTTCTCCTATGGTGATTTGAAGTAACAATGCATCTTGGCTGGGCGTAGTGGCTCACTCCTATAATCCCAGCATTTTGGGAGGCTGACTTGGGTGGATCACTTGGGGTCAGGAGTTTGAGACCAGCCTGGCCAACATGGTGAAACCCCGTCTCTACTAAAAATACAAAAATACAAAAAGGTGGCTCACACCTGTAATCCCAGCACTTTGGGAGGCCAAGGTAGGCAGCTCATGAGGTTAGGAGTTCAAGACCAACCTGGCCAACATGGTGAAAACCCCGTCTCTACAGAAATATAAAAATTAGCCAGGCATGGTGGCAGGTATCTGTAATCCCAGCTACTCAGGAGGCTAAGGCAGGAGAAACACTTGAACTCGGGAGGCGGAGTTGGCTCACACCTGTAATCCCAGCACTTTGGGAGGCTGAGGTGGCTGGATCACAAGGTCAAGAGATCTAGAACATCCTGGCCAACATGGTGAAACACTGTCTCTAGTAAAAATAAAAAAATTAGCTGGGCATGGTGGTGTGCACCTATGGTCCCAGCTACTTGGGAGGCTGAGGCAGGAGAATTACTTGAACCAGGGAGGAAGAGGTTGCAGTGAGCCCAGATTGCACCACTGCACTCCAGCCTGGCGACAGAGCAAGACTCCGTCTCAAAAAAAAAAAAAAAATCTTGACTGCTGTGATTTTGGATCATAGTCTTGGAAAATGACAGATAGCAGGTGGAGGGCAGTCACCACAAAACAAAAGGAAACTATCATGTTTTTGATCCCAAGGGATTGAGATTTCTCAGTAAATGATTTCCTTTTAGAATAGGGAGTTGGAGCTGTGCCCAGGTGGATGTTATTGGGCACAGGCTGTATGAGGTGGGTCTTAAATCAGTACCAAGAAAAGGCAGATGTAACTTCCAAACATGGCTGCAAACATGTTTCCCGGCCCATATATTCCTCTAGAACCTTTCACTGAGAAGTGGAATTTGTGTAAGCTCCCCTTACATCTAGGCAGTTTGTGACTTGCTTGTAACCAAGAGTATGAGGCAGAAGCCATGCGGCATGATTCCAAGGCTAGATAAGAAGAGATAAGGCTGCCACTTTCTTTTGTATTTTTAGATGGAGTCTCACTCTGTTACTCAGGCTGGAGTGCAGTGGCACCATCCTGGCTCCCTGCAACCTCCACCTCCCGGGTTCAAGAGATTCTTGTGCCTCGGTCTCCAAGTAGCTGGGATTACAGGCGTGCACCATCACCCCAGCTAAGTTTTTTTTTTTTTTTGAGGTAGAGTCTTGCTCTTTTGCCAAGGCTGGAGTGCAGTAGCGTGATCTCCACTCACTGCAAACTCTGCCTCTCTGGTTCAAGCAGTTCTCTGCCTCAGCCTCCCAAGTAGCTGGGATTACAGGTTCTGCCACCTCAACCGGCTAATTTTTGTATTTTTATTAGAGATGGGGTTTTACCATCTTGGCCAGGCTGGTCTCGAACTCCTGACCTTCTGATCCACCTGCCTCGGCCTCCCAAAGTGCTGGGATTGCAGGCATGAGCCACCACGCCCGGCTAATTTTTGTATTTTTAGTAGAGACAGGGTTTCACCATGTTGGCCAGGCTGGTCTCGAACTCCTAACTTCAGGTGATCTCCCTGCCTCAGCCTCCCAAAGTGCTGGGATTACAGATGTGAGCCACCACACCCAGTCGAGGCTGCCACTTTTATGAAACACTTGTACAGTGGGCTGAAGCTGCCATGTAAGTCCAACTACCAGAGGCTGCCATGATGTGAGGGAGCCCAAACCAGTTCATGTGGAGGGAGAGGTCCACCCACCCCCAGCTCCTTCCCTGTTCCAGTTTCAGCTGCCAGGTGACTGCAGCCATATGAAATTCCAAGTCAGAACTGCCCAGTTGGGTCCTTCCCAAAACTCTGACCACAGGCACAGTCCACGATGATGGCATGCCTGTTGTTGTTTGGGGCCACCATGTTTTGGAGTGATTCGTTACCAATCAACAGTAACTAGAAAGAGAGTAGTGTGTTGAAGATAAAGCAGAGTCCTGTGGGGGGAAAAAATAAAAAAGAAAGAGTGTAGTGTGTGGAGCATAAGGAGCGTGCAAAGAGAAGCGGCCTTGAGAGCTGAGAATGACCGTGTAATGACAATAGCAGAAGCTAACATTTGAATGCCTTCCGTGTCTGGGCATCATTCTCCGTGCTTTCCATTAACTAACTCATTTAATCCTCACGGCAACGCTAGCGTATGAATGCCTTCGCTATCTGCGTTACTGATGCAGGAAAGGCAGGAATTGGCTAAGGATGGAAATTGAACCCAGGTGCGGCTTCGGCAGCCCTGGTGTGAACCACTCACCTTCCTAGCTGAGGAGCATGTGACTTGGTTCAGCCAATCTGTGACTTGGTTCAGCCAGTATCGCCATGTTACTGGCCATTATGGTGTCTCCTCCTGCCCCTCCGATCACAGTGATTGGCTCTGGCATGGACACGTGCCCTCAGTTGGCCCAATCAGAGTAAGCCTCATTACTTTAGGGGAAATAGGAGCCAAAGTTACCCTCCTTTGCCTGTGGGATGTGAAGGAGATTCCCTGCGGTTAGAGACTGGAGGCAGCATCTCGGGAGCTTCCACTGGAAAAGGTAAAGCAGAAAAATAAAAAGAGGTGGGGTCCATTTGGGTGTGGTGGCTGGCGCCTGTAATCCCAGCACTTTGGAAGGCCGAGGCAAATCACTTGAGGTTAGGAATTCAAGACCAGCCTGGCCAACATGGCAAAACCCCGTCTCTATTAAAAATACAAAACTTAGCTGGGTATGGTGGTGCATGCCTATAGTCCCAGCTACTCGGGAGGCTGGGTCAGGAGAATTGCTTGAACTCAGGAGGCGGAGGTTGCAGTGAGCTGAGATCATGCCACTGCACTCCAGCGTGGACAACAGCCAGACTCCGTCTATTAAAAAAAAGGGGAGGAGGGAGGGAGGGCAAGTCCTTGGTGACTTGGCTGAGCCGTTGTGTTAACTTTAGCTGAAGCCAGCACAAGTGTGGATTTTCCAGCCACAAATTACCCTTATTGTTTAAGCCATTTGAGTCAGCTGTTCTGTTACTTGCATCTAGGCAAAGCATCAGATATTTTATAATCAGTCCAGGTGCAGCTGCTCACTCCTTAATCCCAACAATTTGGGAGGTCAAGGCAGAAAGATTGTTTGAGTTCAGGAGTTCGAGACTTGCCTAGGCAACATAGTGAGACTTTGTCTCCAGAAAAAAAAAAAAAGAGAGAAAATGAATTTCACGGCTGGGCATAGTGGCTTACAACTGTAATCCAAGCACCTTGGAGGCCAAGGCGGGCTGGTCACCTGAGGTCGGGAGTACAAGACCAGCCTGACCAACATGGTGAAACTCCGTCTTTATAAAAGAAAAAAAAAATGAATTTCACAACCAATACTTTGAGCACTGACTGAGCATCATGGTTCACTTCTGTGCCCGATAGTGACCCTTTACTTCCTGCATCGTGGGGAGGTCTGGGAAGTCCTGGGAGAGGGACCAGGGAAGCTGGAGTGGCCATGGTGGGAGACCTCATTGGAGCAGCTTGATTTACCACTGAAATAATTCAGTATTTCAACAGTCAAGGCTTGTAATCAGCACTTTGGGAGGCCAGGGTGGGCAGATCATGAGGTCAAGAGATCTAGACCATCCTGGCCAACATGGTGAAACCACGACTCCACTAAAAATACACAAGTTGGCCAGGTGTGATGGTTGTGGTTACCTGTAATCCCAGCTACTCAGGAGGCTGAGGCAGGAGATTCGCTTGAACCTGAAAGGTGGAGGTTGCAGTGATCGGAGACTGTGTCACTACACTCCCAGTCTGGTGACAGAGCAAGACTTCTTCTCAAAAAATAAAAAACGCAACGTAGCTTAGATATACCCTATCAAAATGCCGCGAAGACAGCCCCAAGCTGAATATGAGCTTTACTTGCTGACGGATACAACCCCCTTTTGATGTGAGCTAGTATGAATGGATTTCTGTTTTTGCAACCAAGCACATACAGAAGAAAAAAAAATCCCCTGACAAACCTGAGTGATGACTAAGACATTTAGGAAATAAATAGTCCGATCTCACTTTAACCACATGATGTCATCTTAGCTTCGGGTCAGGCTGAAACTCCGCCGAGATTTTTGACCAAGAGCTCTGCCAAAGGGTCCGCACCCTTTGGCCCAAGAATCCCTCCTCTGGGACACACAAGGAGGTCCGTGGGGGCATTATTTATAATGGGAGGAAATTGGAAACAGCTTCAGCTGCTGGCAATGCTGCCCTTTTGAATAAACAGAGTGCAAACATTAGAGATTGTGTTTACCCAGAGATGTTTTAACAGGGGAACAGCTTACATTTTAAGAGGGGAAAAAAACAGGGCTGTATAAACAGTTTGCTCACACAGTTATGTAAAACACACACGTGCACGCACGCGCGCGCACACACACACACACACACACACACATTTAAAACGCTCAGAACAGAAAAGGCTGAAAGGAAATACATCACGATGTCCACAGCCGCAGTTGGTGCAGGACTGGGGGACGGGAGGGGCATCTTTGCCTTGTTAGTTTTCCAGAGTTTCCTAATGGTGCTTAGTGAACACCAAGCTCTCCTTTGTTTCTGTTTTGTTTTGTTTCTTTTTTGGGGGGGACAGTGTCTCACTCTGTTCCCCAGGCTGGAGTGCAGTGGCGTGACCCCCAACCTCCCTGTCCCAGGTTCAAGCTATTCTCCTGACTCAGCCTCCTGAATAGCTGGGATTACTGGTGCCCGCCACCATGCCTGGCTAATTTTTGTATTTTTAGTAGAGACAGGGTTTCGCCATGTTGGCCAGGCTGGTCTTGAACTCCTGGCCTCAGATGATCCACCTGCCTCGGCCTCCTAAACTGCTGGGATTACATGTGTGAGCGACCACACCCGCTCTAAACTCTCCTTTTACAGATTTTATTTTCAATTCTTAAACTCTTACATCATGAAACTTTTCAGACACAAAAAGTCAAGAGACAACAAGCTTATATATACCCATCACCCAGCTTCAAGATCCATCAATATTTTTCCATTTCATCTTCTTTTCCCTCCCCATTTTTTTCTGAATGCTTAAAAATTATGCTCTGTAGTCCCAGCTACTCAGAAGGCTGAGGCAGAAGGATTGCTTGAGCCCAGGAGTTTGAGGCCAGTCTGGGCAGCATAGTGAGACCCTGTCTGTAAAAAAATATAAAATAGCACGGTGGCTCACGCCTGTAATCCCAGCACTTTGGGAGGCCGAGGAGGGCAGATCACAAGGTCAAGAGTTTCAGAGCAG
Organism: Leontopithecus rosalia; assembly: GCA_028533165.1. Lineage (NCBI taxonomy): Eukaryota > Metazoa > Chordata > Mammalia > Primates > Cebidae > Leontopithecus > Leontopithecus rosalia. Next base: position 28,700,709 of record CM052668.1, on the reverse strand, counting down.
TCTGGACAACATAGTGAAATCCTGTCTCTACTAAAAATACAAAAAATTAGCTGGGTTTGGTGGTATGCACCTATAATTCCACCTCCTGAGGCAGGAGAATCCCGTGATCACGGGAGATTGAGGTTGCAGTGAGCTGATATCTCACCATTGCACTTTAGCTGGGGCAACAGTGTGAGACTCCATCTCAAAAAAAAAAAAAAAAGGGCTAGGCAGAGTGACTCATGCTTGTAATTCCAGCACTTTGGGAGGCCAAGTTGGGAGGATCACTTGAGGCCAGAAGTTTGAGACCAGCCTGGGCAATATAGTCTTGTCACTACAAAAAGAAAAAAATTTTTTTAAAACGTTAGCCAAGCACAGTGGCCAGTGCCTGTACAATCCTAGCTATTTGGGGCACTGAGGCGGGAGGATCACTTGAGCCCAGAAGTTTGCAGTTTCAGTGAGCTATGATCATACCACTGCACTCCAGCCTGAGCAGTAGAATGAGACCCCATCTCTAAAAAACAATTAAAATTTTTTTAAAATTACAGGGGATGGGTATTATGTTGTTTATTTATTTTTTATTTTTTGGTCTTTTTGGAGTCTTGCTCTGTCACCCAGGCTGGAATGCAATGGTGAGATCTTGGCTCACTGCGACCTCTGCCTCCCAGGCTCAAGTGATTCTCCTGCCTCAGCCTCCCGAGTAGCTGAGATTAAAGGCACGTGCCACCTCGCTCAGCTAATTTTTGCATTTTTTAGTAGTGACGGGGTTTCACCATATTGGTCAGGCTGGTCTTGAACGCCTTACCTCAGGTGATCCATCCACCCGCCTCAGCCTCCCAAAGTACTGGGATTACAGGCGTGAGCCACCACACCTGGCCCTGTTTCATTCTTAAATATTTCAATGAGCATCTTGAAAAGAATAGGGTACATTTTCTTTTCCTTTTTTTTTTTTTGACAGGGTATTGCTCTGTCACCCAGGCTGGAGTGCAGTGACACATCTCAGCCCACTGCAACCTCAAACTCCTGAGCTCATGTAATCCTCCCACCTCCACCTCCCGAGTAGCTGAGATTGAAGGCACACACCACCACAGTCGGCTAATTTTTTTTCTTTTTAGAAAGTGGGGAGGCAAGAACTTGCCCAGCAGGCCCGGACCCCCAAGGGGCAGCGCCGGGCGTGGGGCTCACCTAATGTTTTTCAAGATTTTGTGTAGTGATGAGGTCTCACTATATTGCTTAGGTTGGTCTTGAACTCTTGAGCTCAACTGATCCTCCCGCATTGGCCTCCTAAAGTGCTGGGATTACAGGTCTGAGTCACAACGCCCAGCCAAGGCGTAGTATGTGGTCATTATGTAACCACAATGCCACTGTCAAGTCTAACACAAGTAACAAATTCCTTGATATCTCCTAAAAGCCAGTTTGTGTTCAGGTTTCCCCAGTTGTCTCAAAAACAAATTTTTACAGTTGTTTGGTATGAATTGGAATCCAGAGAAAGTATGTTCATTGTATTTGGTTTTGAATTTTTTTCTTTTCTACAAACAGTAAAATTTGTGGGTGAATGTGTGTGTGCTTGTGTATAAGCCTGATTCTTAGGAGGTTCTGTTTTTCTGTTGTGTTTTGATTTTGAGGCAGGGTCTTGCTCTGTCACCCAGGCTGGAGTGCAGTGGCATGATCTCAGCTCACTGCAACCTCTACCTCCTGGGTTCAAGCGATTTTCCTGCCTTAGCTGCTGGAATAGCTGGGATTACAGGCATGTGCCACCATACCTGGCTAATTTTCGTATTTTTAGTGGAGACGGGGTTTCACCATGTTGGCCAGGTTGGTCTTGAACTCCTGGCCTCACGTGCTCCTCCTGCCTTGGCCTCCCACAGTGCTGGGTTTACAGGCGAGAACTGTCTCAATCCAGCTCGAGTCTGAGTTTTGATAAACTCGCAAGCACAGTCAGGATTCGTGACAGTTTTATTACCTCATAAATTCCCTTGGGCTTTGTAGTCAAGCATGTTTGGCTTTTATGTCTCTGCATTTATTGTTCTAATGGGAGGAAAAGCAATCGAGGGAGGTTGTTTAAGGCTTGGAGTTATTCCAGATTGAGTCCAGGAGCAAAAACCCAGGATTAGACAGGAGGAGACCTGGGCTACAGGCCTGCTCTTCTGCTTGGGCCTTCCCCTCTCTGAGCCTGTTTCCCCCTCTGTAAGGTGGGTACAGTGAGAACCCCGAGAGTTAACAAAGGCATCCAGGACGCTGTCAGCTGTGGCAGCTCTTCTTTATTTGCAGCCTGTGAGGCTGAGTCATCCTGACCAGGCACTAGCCCTGCACAGAGCAGCCAGCCCTCCCAGTTGCCTCCCCGCTGCTCCCCGACAGACAGCTGGACACGGTCTTCTGAGCTTTATCGTTTGTGTTTCTTTTATTTATTTATTTTTAAATGGAGTTTCGCTCTTACTGCCTAGGCTGGAGTGCAGTGGCACAATCTCACCGGCTCACTACAACCTCCACCTCCTAGGTTCATGCGATCTCCTGCCTCAGCCTCCCGAGCAGCTGGGATTACAGGCGCACGCCACCACGTCCGGCTAGTGTTTTATATTTTTAGTAGAGACCAGGTTTCTCCACGTTGGCCAGGCTGGTCTTGAACTGCCAACCTGAGGTGATCAGCTGGCCTCGGCCTCCCAAAGTGCTGGGATTACAGGCCACTGCATCCGGTTTGAGCTTTATTTTGAATTATTTTTCATTTTTTGAGACAAGGTCTTACTCTGTTGCCCAGGCTGGAGTGCGGTGGCACGATCACGGCTCACTGCAGATGTTTTGGGCTCCATCGATCCTCCCACCTCAGCCTCCCAAGCAGCCTTGGGAGTGCAAGTGGCTGCCACCATGCCTGACTAATTGTTCATTTTTTGTAGAGACAGGGGTCTCACCATGTGGCCCAGGCTGATCTTGAACTCCTGGGCTTAAGCCATCCTCCCACCTTGGCCTCCCACGGTCCTGGGATTAGAGATGCCAGCCACCACACCCAGCCTACATTCTGTTTTCCAGCTTCAGTAGCACCCAGATTCTCCCCTTCCCTTGGCTGGCTGCAGTGGCTCACATCTCTAATCCCGGCACTTCGGGAGGTCGAGGTGTGCAGATCACTTGAGGTCAGGAGTACAAGACCAGCCTGGCCAAAGTGGTGAAACCCCGTCTTTACCAAAAATATTAAAAATTAGCCACGTGTGGTACATGGCCTGTAATCCGAGCTACTTGGGAGGCTAAGGCAGGAGAATCACTTGAACCTGTGAGGCGGAGTTTGCAGGAAGTGGAGATCATGCCCCTGCACTCCAGTCTGGGTGACAGAGCCAGACTCTGTCTCAAAAAACAAAAAAAATTCTCCCCTTCCCCAACCCGCAGTCCCCAGGGCCTGCCTCCCCTGGACTCTCCACAGCCCTGCCCATCTCCACGCCTGGGTCCCTGCCCCGCCGGCCTCCTCCCTGGACTCCAGCCTGCCCTTCTGTCTCCCCCAACCCATTCCCACCCAGCCACCCACAAGCACTTTCTAAATCTGACCACAGCCCCTCATGTCTCAAAGGATAACTCACGGCCTGCCCAGTGCCTCCCTTCGCCGTAGGACAAAATTGTTTCTGGGAATAATCAGGGAATGAAATGAACAATGTTAATAGCCAGAAAAGAAATGCGAACAGTGGGCATTTTCTTTTCTTGAACGTCGTATATATAAAGTTGTGGCAGTACAAATTAAATTTAAAAGTAAACATGATAGTCCTAAAAAAAAGAAAAGGAAAACAGCACTACTGTTTATTCAAAGTTTATTGAAAAATTCAAAGTTGGAACTTGGGTTTTTGGGTTATGGTCTGATATAAAAATGTTCTGTAAATAACTGGGAGTTTTTTTCTTCTTGAGGAGAGAGAGATTGGGAGGGAGGGAGGGAGGGAAACAGGAAGGGAGACAGACAGAGAGACAGAGCCAGAGCGGGAGACAGCTGACCCCTTCACACGGGGCTCTGGGCACTTGGCGTTCACCCTGCAAAGCTCCCCCTCCCAAGTCAGGACTTGGTGTGGGGTGTTGCAGAAATGTTCCTCCCCCTGCCCCTGCCCTTCCTCCCACCCACAGCCTGCATTCTCTCTGGGGACCTCTGTGGAGCTGCTTGGAACATGCGTGGGGTGACGTTCATAGCAAACTTCGGAAAGGAGCCCAGGTGGCGGCCAGGGCCCAGGCAGATATAAAAGCACATTCACATTGCAATGGGAGGGAGGGACCCTGGGGTGCTGAGAATGTCCAGTTGCTTAAACTGGGTGGAGAAGAACACACGGGTGCCTCGTCTTGGTTTTGGCAGTGGTTGATTGAAATAGACCCACATTCAGGAATGTACAAACCTTAGGTGTACCCACTGGAGGAATCATCACCGATTGCACACACCTGCTCCCAGCCTGTGTCACCAGCTCCCAGCCTGGAAACAATATCTCCCGGCCCCCAGAAACCGCCCTGGTGCTCCCTTCCATTGCCTCGCCTCCCACCCAGTCATTATCACCCTAACTTCTGACAGCATAGATCAGTTGCGCCTGGTTTGAATTCACGTAAATGGTATCTGAAAATATGTTATCTTTAGCATCTGGCTTTTTTCACTCAGCACCGTGAAAAACATTCATCCCGGTTGTTGTGTGTAGTTACAGGTTCTTCTTGCAGCACACAGGGCCACTGGGGGATCAGTGTATCCATTCTCCTGCTGGTGGTGAGGGGCTGAGCCGAGTGGGGCCGGGTGCAGTGGCTCACACCTGCAGTCCCAGCACTTTGGGAGGCTGAGGTGGGTGGATCACCTGAGGTCAGGAGTTCAAGACCAGCCTGACCAACATGGTGAAACTGTCTCTACCAGTAATACAATTAGCCCAACAATTAGTGGGCACCTATAATCTCGGGAGGCTGAGGCAGGAGAATCACTTGAAACTGAGAGGCAGAGGTTGCGGTGAGCTGAGAGTGCCACTGTACTGCAGCCTGGGCAATGAGAGACTCCATCTCAAAAAAAAAAAGAAAAAAAAAGGAGAGACCAAGCCTAAGCCTAGTGGAAAGAGTCCTCTAGGCAGAGGGAACAGCCAGTGCAAAGGTCCTGGGGTGAGAACAACATGTCTGGATCTTAACGAAACAATAAGGAGATCCATGTGGCTGCAGAGGAGTGTGGGGGTGGAGGGGAGATGAGGTCAGAGAGGGAACAAGAAGCAGATGGTGCAGAGTCTGCTGGACCCAGGGAGGACTTTGGCTCTTACTTTGAACGAGATTGGCTCAGGCCTGGAATCTCAGCACTTTGGGAGGCCAAGGTGGGGAGGTAAGTTGAGCCCTGGAGTTAAAGACCAGCTTGGGCAACAAGGGAGACCTCATCTCTATCAAAAAATTGGCTGAGTGTGGTGGTGTGTGCAGCTGTGTTCCCAGCAGCTGAGGAGGCTGAGCCTGGAGGATGGCATGAGCCAACGAGGTCAAGGCTGCAGTGAGTGGTGATCACACCATTGCACTCCAGCCTGGGCAAGAGAGTGAGACCCTGTCTCAAAAAAAAAAAAAAAAAAAGGTAAAACAATATTTGAGTGAGCTGGAGCCACAAGAGGGTTTTGAGCAGCAGAGGGACTTGATTTAACTTGGGTGTTCGCAGAGTCCCTCTAGCTGCATGACGGGGAGAGATTGTGGGACAGGAGTAGGAGCTCCGAACCCTAGGAGGAGGGTGGGCCATGGTCGCAGCTGTCGAGGTGGTAACAAGCATTTGACCTCTGGGCTGGGTGCAGTGGCTCAGGCCTGTAATCCCGGCACTTTGGGAGGCCGAGGTGGGTGGATCACAAGGTCAGGAGTTCGAGACCAGCCTGACCAACATGGTGAAACCCCGTCTCTACTAAAAGCACAAAAAGTAGCCAAGTGTGGTGGCAGGTACCTATAATCCCAGCCACGCAGGAGGCTGAGGCAGGAGAATTGCTTTAACCCAGGAGCAGAAGTTGCAGTGAGCCAAGATTGCACCACTGCACTCCAGCCTGGGTGACAGAGTGAGACTCCATCTCAAAAAAACAAAAAGCGAAAAAGTAGTAGTAGAAGAAGAAGAAGTAGTATTTGACCTCTGAATAAGTTTTTTTGTTTATTTCTTTGAGATGGAGTCTCACTCTTGCTCTGTTGCCCACGCTGGAGTGCAGTGGCACGATCTCAGCTCCCTGCAACCTCTGCTTCCTGGGTTCAAGCAGTTGTCCTGCTTAGCCTTCAGAGTAGCTGGGATTATGGGTGTGCACCACGAAGCCTAATTTTTTTTTTTGTATTTTTAGTAGAAATGGGGTTTCACCATGTTGGCCAGGCTGGTCTCAAACTCGTGGCCTCAAGTCATCTGCCCACCTCAGCCTCTCAAAATGCTGGGATTACAGGAATGAGCCCCACGCCTGGCCCGGAATACATTTTGTGTGTTTGTAATTAGTGATGTATTTCATTTACTTCTGCCGTTTTGCTTTGTGATTCTAGCGTCCGCATTTTTCTATGTTTATTTTTTCCTGTGCTCATTTAAGCTTCTTTGAATTGGCTGCATTTTTGGTTTGGTTTTACCTCATGTTTTCTTACTCTTTTTTTTTCCATCTAATAGTTTGGAATCTGTGAACCATTTCTGTTCTTTTAGTAACAATCTTTGAAATTTTACTTTTTTGCGGGGGTGGGGGCAGGGTCACGCTCCGTTGCCGAGGCTGTAGTGCAGTGGTGAGATCTTAGTTCATGGCAGCCTGGAAACTCCTGATCTCAAGCAGTCCTCCTGCCTCAACATCCTGTGTAGCTAGCATTACAGGTGCGCGCGACCACGTTCATCAAATATTTAATTAATTATTTATTGTTTTTGAGACAGAGTCTTGTTCTGTCGCCCAGGCTGGAGTGCAATGGTGCAATCTCAGCTCACTGCAACCTCTGCCTCCCGGGTTCAAGGGATTCTTCTACCTCAGCCTCCCAGGTAGCTGGGACTACAGGTACTCGCCACCATGCCCAGCTAATTTTTTGTATTTTTAGTAGAGACGGGGTTTCACCATGTTGGCCAGGATGGTCTCAATCTCCTGACCTTGTGATTCGCCTGCCTTGGCCTCCCAAAGTCCTGGGATTACAGGTGTGAGCCACCGCGCCCAGCCCTGTTTTTATTTTTGTAGAGACGGGGTCTTGCTATGTTGTCCAGGTTGATCTCCAACTCCTGGGCTCAAGCGATGCTCCCACATCGGCCTCCAAAGGGCCAGGATTCCAGTCATGACTCGCCATCCCTGATGCACATTTATACAAATCAGGTCTGTTTCTATTGGAGAAAAGCGATTTAAAAAAAATCAAGTCTGGGCTTGGTGAGGTGGTTTATGCCCGTAATCCCAGCACTTTAGGAGGCTGAGGCAGGGGGATTGCGAGGTCAGGAATTTGAGACCAGTCTGACTTTAATGGTGAAACCCCATCTCTACTAAAAATACAAAAATTAGCTGGGTGTGGTGACACATGCCTGTAGTCCTGGCTACTCGGGAGGCCTAGGCAGGAGAATCACTTGAACCCGGGAGGTGGGGTTGCAGTAAGCCAAGATTTCAGTGAGCCAAGATTGCACCACTGCACTGCAGCCTGGGCGACAGAGCAAGACTCCGCCTCAAAAACAAAACAAAATGAGTAGTGAAGTTCTCTTACATGACCACAATGTGGTGATCAACTTTAGTAAATCTAATATTAGTATGTGAATTTTTCTTTTTCTTTTTCTTTTTTTTTTTTGAGACGGAGTTTCGCTCTTGTTACCCAGGCTGGAGTGCAATGGCGCGATCTCAGCTTACCACAACCTCCGCCTCCTGGGTTCAGGCAATTCTCCTGCCTCAGCCTCCCGAGTAGCTGGGATTACAGGCACGTGCCACCATGCCCAGCTAATTTTTTGTATTTTTAGTAGAGACGGGGTTTCACCATGTTGATCAGAATGGTCTCAATCTCTTGAGCTCATGATCCACCCGCCTCGGCCTCCCAAAGTGCTGGGATTACAAGCTTGAACCACCACACCCGGCCGTGAATTTTTCTTTTCTTTTTTGAGATGGAGTCTTGCTCTGACACCAGGCTGGAGTGCAGTGGTGCAATCTCAGCTCACTGCAACCTCCGCCTCCTGGGTTCAAGTAATTCTCCTGCTTCAGCCTCCTGAGTAGTTGGGATTTCAGGCATGCGCCACCATGCCTGGCTAATTTTTGTATTTGTAGTAGAGATGGGGTTTCACCATGTTGGTCAGGCTAGTCTCGAACTCCTAACTTCGTGATCCTCCCGCCTCGGCCTCCCGAAGTGCTGGGACTACAGGCGTGAGCCACCGCGCCCGGCCTAGTACATGAATTTTTTGAATCAACTGTTTGCGTTTCAGTTCTGTCAAATGACCCAATCATGCCCTGATAGCCAGCATCACTTTTCCTCCAACACAGAATCGGACACCTTGTCTAACTAGAGCTGACAGAATTTGCTGACAAATTTGATGTAAGCTGCAAAGAAAAATGTCACATTCCTGAAATGTTCTAGAGAAGGGTTCTAGAGACACAGAGGTGCAGATGACGTGCACCAGGCACTAGTCTCTCTGTTCCTCTCCCAGCCCTGCTTCCCTCGCACTGGCTGCATTTTCAGGCCAGCTCTTCCCCTGTGCTAGACCCCAACGCTCTAGGTCTATTCCCTTTCAGCACAGCATGTCCAGGAAGCCTCTTCTTCAACAATCAGCAGCAGTCTCAGAGCTGACTCATCATTCTGGCCTCGGAGACATGCCTGTCCCTGAACCAGTTGCAAAGGCTGAATGGAAGGGATTTCCTCACTAGCCAGTTCTGGAGTCTTCCAGTAGGGTCAACAGTATGTGAACCATAAGAATGAAAGAGGCAGCTCTTCCAGTGGGAGAGACAGTCAAAATAGTGGTTTCCTCTCTTCCTTCCTTCTCCACTCTTGTTGCCCGGGCTGGAGTACCATGGTGCGATCTCAGCTCACGGCAACCTCTGCCTCCCGGGTTGAAGCGATTCTCCTCCCTCAGCCTCCGAGTAGCTGGGATTACAGGTGCCCACCACCATGCCTCGATAATTTTGTGTTTTTAGTAGAGACAGGGTTTTTCCATGTTGATCAGGCTGGTCTCAAACTCCCGACCTCAGGTGATCCTTTCACCTTGGCCTCCCAAAGTGCTGGGATTACAGGCATAAGCCACTGCACCCAGCCTTGGTTTTCAAAGTGTGGAGATGGGATTTCACCATGTTGATCAGGCTGGTCTTGAACTCCTGACCTCTCAGTTGATCTGCCTGCCTTGGCCTTCCAAAGTACTGGGATTACAGGTGTGAGCCACTGTGTCCAGCCTGTAGCATTTGTTTTGTTTTGTAGAGACAGCCCTCACTCTGTCGCCAGGCTGAGTGTAGTGGTTCGATCTTGGCTCTTGGCTCACTGCAACCTCTGCCTTCCGGGTTCAAGCAATTCTCCTGCCTCAGCCTCCTGAGTAGATGGGATTACAGTTGCACACCACCATGCCTGGCTAATTTTTTGTATTTGTAGAGACAGGGTTTCACCATGTTGGCCAAGCTGGTCTTGAACTTCTGGCCTCAAGTGATCCGCCCGCCTCAGCCTCTCAAAGTGCTGAGATTACAGGCGTGAGCCACCGTGCCTGGCCTACTAGCTATTTGTAATGATGACGGCAAAGACCGCAGCCTGCAAATCAAGGGCTGGCCCGCAAAAGGAGCTCGGTGCTCGCTGTTTACGAGCATCGGCCACCAGGGGGCGCTGTTGGCTTGGGCTGCACTGGCGCGCGGTGGCCATCCGGGGGCGCTGCGTTGCTTGTCTGGCGAGCGCGGTGACCGTCTGGACTACCTCCCTCTGAACATTCCAGAGGAGAACGCATCGGTCCTGGCCAGTGCCCGAGGCCCCATCGCCAGGGCTGGGGGTTAGTGCAGGGGATGCAGGCAGGATAACTAGATCCTTGGGGCACACCCTCCAGGCCCGGTGGCGGGTGAGATCTCAGGAGAACGCGCGCACTCCCAGGATGCTGCACTCCCAGGATGCTGATCGGAGTTTTCCAGCACAGTTGGTCACCCCTTTCACAATTCCTGGGACATTTATGCAGCAAGGTGGCTGTGGGGGTGCCAGGGGGAATGGGATAGCCGCCGAGGATTCAGAGGGAGGGGATGGGAATACTTGGAAATTGCCTGCAGCGTTTGTTTTTGTGAGTTTTTCCTCTGTAAATGAGCTTTCAACAGATTCTCAAAGGGATCTAGACCTCCAAACAGAAACTATTCAGAGTTGTGTCTCTTTCTCCAGAAAGCCTTCCCTGATCATCTCTCAGACTGGGTCAGGGGTCTCCTCTGGGCACACATTCTCTCTGATCCTCCCCCACCTCAGCCTGATCCCTGCCTGTGCCTGCCCCGTATAGCACAGGCTGTCATGTGTGGTGGTGTGTGGGTGTCTCCCATGAAGTCAGGGGCCTGGGATTTCTTTCGCACCAGGAATGTCACCATTGTTGTCCAGTACAGGCCTGACATTAACAGGTATTTGCTGTCTTACTTCTAGGCCTTTGGAAGTGCTTTTCCCTTCACCTGGAACATGGTTCTCCACTGCTTGCTTTTTTCTTTTCTGAGATGGAGTCTGCCTCCCAGATTCAAGCAATTCTCCTGCTTCAGCCTCCAGAGTAGCTGGGATTACAGGTACCTCCGTCCCTTTCGTCTTGCTCATTTACCTACAGTAACCAGTTTTCAGCTCCAACATCTCCAGGAGCCCTCCCTATCTCCCACCCCATAAGGCTGGGTTAAAGTTTGTATTCCTTGAATTCACTTATTACAAAGCAGGAAAGTATTTGTTGAATGAATGAGTGAGGAGTCAGTGGGTGGGGACACAACTAAGTAATTTCAGGTAATTATTAAAAATAGACATTAAGAAAAACTGTTTTCAGAGACGGGGTCTGCCTTCGTCACCTAGACTGGAGTGCAGAGGCATGGGCACAGCTCACTGCAGGCTCAAGCAATCATCCCACCTCAGCCTCCCAAATAGTTGTGACTACAGGCATGTGCCGCCACACCCAGCTACTTTTTTGTAGTGATGGGGGTCTCACTATGTTGCCCAGCCTGGTCTCAAACTCCTGAGCTCAAGTAATCATTCCGCTTTGGCCTCACAAAGTGCTGGGATTATGGTCGTGAGCCACTCTGGAAGAGTTCCCCTTCCTAGCCTGCCCAAGCTGCAGGCAGAATGTAATGTGTGCCTCGATCTTCCCTGCTTCCCACTAACATTCCGGGTCTGGTCACTGCAGCATGTGAGTTTGAAACCCTGGGGACACGGGCATTGACAGGTGGGTAAAGAATGACTCAGGTAGTTTTTTTCCAGTTTGGCCCAGTGCCAGTGGCCCTTCACCCACAATCCCCTAACCCTACCCCTGCCCTGAGTTTATGCTGATCTAGGCTGTTCTCATTTTGTTTTTTGTTTTGGAGACGGAGTCTCACTCTGTCGCCAGGCTGGAGTGCAGTGGCACGATCTCGGCTCACTGCAACCTCCACGTCTCAGGTTCAAGCGATTCTCCTGTCTCAGCCTCGCGAGTAGCTGAGACTACAGGCGCGTGCCACTGCACCCAGCTGATTTTTGGTATTTTTAGTAGAGATGGGGTTTCACTGTGTTGGCCAGGATGGTCTTGATGTCTTGACCTCGTGATCTGCCTGCCTTGGCCTCCTGAAGTGCGGGGATAGGAGTGAGCCACCAAGCCCGGGCAGCTGTTCTTGTGTTTTGGGGCAGAGGATTCTGGGCTAGGAACATGGCCAATGTAGGCCGGGGGCATGGAAGAGGTCCATGCTGGGCCCTTGGCCATCACACACACAGCTCGTTCCCACCTCTAGCTGCCAGGACTGCCGCTTCATACTCCATCTACAGCCAACTCCCAGCTGGAGCTTCAGATCTAGGTTTGGCCCTCGAGGGACTCCTGCTCCCTCATCTTGCACCACTTGTTCAGGGATAACTTACGACTTCTAGGCCTGGTGCGGTGGCTCATGCCTATAATCTCAGCACTTTGGGAGGATCCCTTGAGCCCAGGAGTTTGAGACCAGACTGGGCAACATAGGGAGACCTCATCTCCCAAAAAAAAAAAAAAAAAAAAGCTATGTACAGCGGCTCACGCCTGTAATCCCAGCACTTTGAGAGGCAAAGATAGGTGGATCACTTGAGGCCAGGAATTTGAGACTAGCCTTGCCAACATGACGAAATCTATTAAAAATACAAAAATTGGCCGGGTGCGGTGGCTCAAGCCTGTAATCCCAGCACTTTGGGAGGCCGAGGCGGGTGGATCACGAGGTCAAGAGATCGAGACCATCCTGGTCAACATGGTGAAACCTCGTCTCTACTAAAAATACAAAAAATTAGCTGGGCATGGTGGCGCGTGCCCATAATCCCAGCTACTCAGGAGGCTGAGGCAGGAGAATTGCCTGAACCCAGGAGGCGGAGGTTGCGGTGAGCCGAGATTGTGCCATTGCACTCCAGCCTGGGTAACAAGAGCGAAACCCTGTCTCAAAAAAACAAAAACAAAAACAAAATGAGCTGGGCATGATGGCATGTACCTGTAGTCCCAGCTACTTGGGAGGCTGAGGCAGGAGAATCACTTGAACCCAGGAGGCGAGGTTGCAGTGAGCTGAGATGGGGCCACTGCACTCCAGCCTGGGTGACAGAGCCAGGCTCTATCTCGAGGAAAAAAAAAAATCCGGAGGCAAGATTATTGTTGAGATTAAGGAAAGAATGAAACAACAGAAGGGAAAAGAGAAAGATGCAGAAACAGAGGAAAAGACAAGCTGCAGAGGTTAGGCAGAAAACACGAAGCAGTCAGAGAAGATGAGGTGGAACCACAGAGACAGAAGGAAGACGGAGACCAAGAGAGGCAGAGACACAAAACTAGGGGTCAGATGGGAAGGCAATGTCATTTAGTGACTCAAAGCATAAACGGGAGCTAGATTTTGAGAAATAGGCAGGTGGAGGCAAAAGATACAAAATAGGTGGTTTTTAATGGAAAATTTTATAAAAGGGGGAGGGAATGTGAAAGGGCCCCTGGGCCAGGCCCAGGACCACAGCATCGCTGGGTGGTGGGGGGGCACTGCAGGGCATCAGGGCTTCCAGGTGACCATAGGCCCCTATTCCAGGTCCAGGCGGACGGCCCCATGCACATGCGCAGAAGCAGGCTACAGGATGAACGGCAGGAGCTCCGCGTGTGCAGGCACGGGTGGGTGACCAGCGGGTGCCGGGCTCAGGCCCGGGGCCGCGCGGGTGCACAGTGGTGCGGCTGGTGTGTGGGTGCGAATCCCGGGCGACAGATGCAGCGGAAGGAGCCATCCGTGTTGAGGCAGCGCGCGTTGACGCACAGCGGGGATGCCGCCTCATCACACTCGTTGATGTCTGCGGAGCGGGGACAAGGATCGCTGCTCAAGGCTGGGGCCCCTGAAGCTCACCTCCCCAGTCCCTTAAGCTCTTGAAACAGAGGAGCACAGATGCTGAGCCTCTCGCTTGGATTCCAATCTGGCAGCTGCCACCTGCTGGCGCTGTGAGCCCAGGCAGGTGGCTGAACCTCTCTGCACTTCAGTTGCTGTTCTGTAACATGCGTATGGTGGCCCACATAGCACCAGGATTTTGTTAAGAAAATAATGGCCGGGCGCGGTGGCTCACGCCTGTAATCCCAGCACTTTGGGAGGCTGAGGCTGGCAGATCACTTGAGGCTGGAGTTCGAGATCAGCCTGGCCAACGTGGTGAAACCCCATCTCTACTAAAAATACAAAAATTAGCCAGGTGTGCTGGCAGACGCCAGTAACCCCAGCTACTCGGGAGGCTGAGGCGGGAGAATCACTTGAACCCTGGAGGCAGAGGTTGCTGTGAGCTGAGACGGGGCCACTGCACTCCAGCCTGGGCATCAGGGTGACTGTCTCCAAAGAAAACAAAAAATACTGATGGTATCAGCCACAGCAAATGTGCAAAGCACATTATGAGTATTAAGTTTGTCCTTCTAATACCCCATTAGGCGGGCACTGTGGTTCATTTTACCCATGTGCCTCCATTTGTACGTATGTCTCAGTGTCATTGTAAATCGACGTTAATGTTCACAATTCTACGAAATGAGATCTTTGTACCCATTTTTCAGTTGAGAAAAATTAGGTAAGGGACAGTGACCTATCCAGAGTGGCTGGACTAAGCCTGAGGTCTGTGTGACCCCTCACGTTCTTTTTTGTTTGAGACAGAGTTTCCTTCTGTTGCCCAGGTTGGAGTACAGTGGCTAGATCTCAGCTCACCACAACCTCTGCCTCCTGGGTTCAAGCGATTCTCCTGCCTCAGCCTCCCGAGTAGCTGGGATTACAGGCATGTGCCACCACACCCAGCTAATTTTGTATTTTTAGTAGAGACGGAGTTTAACCATATTGCCCAGACTGGTCTCCAGCTCCTCACCTGATGATCCGCCCACCTCGGCCTCTCAGTTTTGCGGGAGCCACTGGGCCTGGCCAAGGTCTGGATTTTAATTGCTCGGCTTTATTACCATCCAAACTAGGCAGACTTAATATTCCCATTTTACAGGTGGGACGGATGAGGGTCTCAAAGAGGTCCTGCAAATTGCCCCAGGCAGCACCGCAAGTCACACCTAGCTTCAAGACCCAGGTGCCCCACTGGCACCCTGACCATGCCTTTCTTCAGTCCATCCCCATCCAGGTGCAAGAATTACTCCTCCCCTCTGGCCTGGCCCGTCCCTGACCAGCCCCCTCTGGTCAGGGCTTCCACCCTTTCTGGACAAGCCCCCCCTCGCCCCTCGCATGCTGGCCCCGGGCCCACCCCTCACCAACGCAGGCCATGCGGGTTGTGTCCAAGCGGTAGCCATCAAAGCAGCGGCAGGTGAAGCCTTCTGGGACACGCACGCAGCGCCCGTTAGTGCAGCCGTCCAGGATCCCACATTCCTCTGCCTCCAGCTCCTCGTACGGCTCAGATGGAGTGCCTGTGGGGAATGAGGGGACGCTGTGACTTGAGGTCCCTGCCTTCCGTCCCTTACCCACCACGGTGGGTGCATGTCCTTGGCTCTGTCTTCTTTGTCTGTACTGTCCACCCCACTCCAGCGCTGTGGCGGATGCTTTGGGGCCAGTAGGCTTACCACGTTCTCTTGCCAGCTTTCCCTCTGCCCCCTTTTCTTTATTTAGATGGAATTTCATTGGTTGCCCAGGAGGGAGTGCAATGGCATGATCTCGGCTCACCTCAACCTCCTCCTGGGTTCAAGCGATTCTCCTGCCTCAGCCTCTTGAGTAGCTGGGATTACAGGCATGCACCACCACGCCCAGCTAATTTTGTATGTTTAGTAGAGATGGGGTTTCTCCATGTTGGTCAGGCTGGTCTCGAAACCCCAACCTCAGGTGATCTGCCCGCCTTGGCATCCCAAAGTGTTGGGACTACAGGTGTGAGCCACGGCACCTGGCCTGCCTTCTCTTTCTTTGCTGGGCTGCAGGCACTTCTCCGTGGCTCTCTCGAGTTGTGCCTGTGTTCTGTCTCTCCTCCCACCTCCTGTTTCCCTCCTCATCCCCATCTCAGTCTCATGATCCGCTGGCAGTACTCACCAGCATAGCTTCCACCTTCAGGTAGCTCCTCAGGTTCTGGGAAGGAGCGGCGGGTGTCCCGGGACCGATAGGGCCAGCGCGTGCCCGGGCCAGGTGGGGCAGGAGCCTCAGATTCGCCATAGGGGCCACCGTCGTCCTCAAAGTCTGGCATGTCGAAGCGGGGTGCCCCGTAAGGGGCCTCCCGGCGGGCAAAGGGCCCAGGTGGTGGTGGGTAGGGGTCGTAGGGTAGCACAGGTGGTGGGTACAACTCAGGCCCATATGGGAGGCCTGGGTAAGGTGGACCTAAGTCTGGGCCATACTCGTAGGGGAGTCCAAAGCCGCCTGGTCTCGCGGGGCCATATGCAGGGGGGCGGAGTACATTGCACAGGGCCTCGAAGTCATCTGGGAAGAGAAGCCAAGGCAAACAATCAGCCCCCGCTAGCCCCTACACCCACCACTCATGTATCCCGCTCTGGGAAGAGGAGAGGAGGGAGAGGGTCCTAAGTGGCCCAGGGGTTTCTGGAGCCAGCACTGAAGCTGAAGGCCAAGACTGCGATTCAGATGTGCTGACATCAAGGGTTATGAAGCCTGCTGAGAATCGGGGTTTGAGAGGCTGGCATTTGAGGGACCCATGGGAGCTAGGACTAGGGAAATCAGATGGGGGTATTCTGTGGATGAGTGGGCAGGACGCATGGGAGAGGGTCTGAGCCACTGGAACCTGGAGGGCTGAGGACCCATGACCGGGGTCTTTGGAACTGGGTTCCTAAGAGCAGAGGATTGAGGGACTCAGGCACTGTAGGAACCAGGACCCACCACTGGGTCATGGCCTTAGGCACCCACATGTGGCGTCCAAGGCAATGAGACCTGGAGGTGTGTGGGGCTGTGACCATGGGGTCTGGGGCCAGGGTGATGAGGTCTGAGCAACTGATCTTTCAGGTCTAAGGGTCCAGGATTCAGGGGAGGACATCTCATAGCTGTGTCTTGCGGTTCTAGAGACCAGAAGCTGAGGGTATGAGAGACCAGACTTGAGGGCCTGCGGGGCTGGTATTGTGGGATCTGCTGAGTCAGGGATGTCTGTGGCTGAGACTTGGAAGTCTTTGGAAAGTGACTTGGGGACCAGGATTTTGGGATGGGCTGCCACGTGGGGGTGGTCTAAGGGGCCGAGACTGGGGATCTGAGGGCCTGGATTTGGAGCCCAAAGGGCAAGGCCTCTGAGTTCAGACTAGACCAGTGCCAGTACCTGAGTCCTGGGCAGGGCACAGGGCACAGTCCATGCCCCAGGCCTCTCCATACAGGCAGCAGCACTCTGTGTAGGTGGCTTGACGATCCAGCCGAGGGTGGCTGCACACAAGGTCAGCCCCCACTTCCTGCCAGCACACTCCCAGATTGTCATCTGCAGGTGGAGCAACATGCATCAGAGTGGGCCTGGCACTCAGGTCCTCCCAGGGGCTGGGCTCCTCCCCTGCTAAGCAGCCCAGCTGCCCTCTGCCTGTCAACAAATCCTTCTCATCAGCTATGATCTAACTCCGGAATTCCTCCGAGGTTGCTCCAGGGTTCTGGATTGAGGAACAAGGAGTCTCAATCCAGTCTCTGGATTGAAACTGCCATGTAGGAGGAGAGGGCAGAAGAAACGGTCCAGTGACTGGGAGGTAGGCTCTGAGAGGGCTCTACCCAAGTCCTCTGAAGGACTGTGTGACCTAGGGGCAGTTGCTTTGCTTCTCTGAGCAATGTCCGACATCTCAGTGTATGGGGGGGAAGGTGCTGAAGGCACAGGAAATTAGATAAAACTGGTTGGGACAGTGGGCAAAAGGAGAGGTGGCAAGATGGAGAGAGGGTGTTAGAACCTGGAATCCCAGCACTTTGGGAGGCTGAGGTGGGTGGATCGCGTGAGCCCAGGAGTTCAAGACCAGCCTAGGCAACATGGTGAAACCCCATCTTTAAAAAAAAAAAAAAATTAGCCAGGCGTGGTGGCAGGCTCCCATAGTCCCAGCTACCGAAAGGCTGAGGTGGGAGGATCACTTGGGCATGAGAGGTCGAAGCTGCAGTGAGCTGTGATCAGGCCACTACACTACAGCTTGGGCGACAGAGGAACATCTTGTCCCAAAACAAGAGTATTCAAGAGAAACTGTCAGAGGCCTCAAGATAGGGAAAGAGTCAGAGACAAAAAGGAGAAAAAAGACCCAAGAAAGACAAATACATCCAAAGAGTCAGAGACTCAAAGCAGGAAATCAAAGATGCACAGGGTGTCAAATAAGACAGAAACCCGCAAACTGCTGGAAAGAGACAGAGAAATAACAGGTAGCACTCGTGGCACTTCGTAAGACCACACTCCAACCTGTCCGTAAAAATAAAATTCCTCACAGACACCCTGTAAGGTAGGGGCTATTCACCTAGTGTGCAGAAAGGAAGCCGGAGTCCAAGAGGCGACATGCAAAGGTCGCCTCTCAAACTTTTGCCTTTAACCACCTGGCCAGAGACCCAGGGCGAGTGGCAGCCCAATGGGGCGTGGCCGAGCCAGGAACATGGGGCGTGGCCTTGGAGGGCGTGGCTGTCGCGAAGCCGCGGCCGGCCCGGTTGCCAGTGTGAGGCTGAGCCTAGGGAATGAGGGCTTGGAAGGCGCGGGAGGGGCGTAGTGGATTTGGGGATTACCGAGACTCTGGCTCTCGTTGGAGACGCAGCGGCGCCCCGAGCCGTCCAGTACCAGCGGGGACTCACAGGTGCAGTGATAAGAGCCCACGGTGTTGACGCAGCGGCCGCCCTCACAGGCCGGCTCCTCATCAGAGCACTCGTCATTATCTAGGGAGAACGTGGTTAAGAGGCTTCCCCTTCAACTCCCCATACCCTTTCCCATTTCTCTTCCCAGCACATCGGCAGTATGCTGGGAAGTCTAGACTCCAGGAAGGACTTCCCGCTGGTGGTGGCCACACTCCAGAGAGGAGCTGGCATGGCTAGGGGATGAGGAGTTGCCGGGTTGGGGAGGTGGGGCTCCTACCAATGCACTCCAGCCGCTGTGTGTGGTAATAGTAACCGTTGCTGCAATAGCACGAGTAGCCGGGGGCCGTGTTCACGCACACGCCGCTCTTGCACACCTGGTCTCGGAAGAGCTGACATTCGTCCACATCTGTGGGAAAGCAGAGTGACATGGGGGCAGCTGCATGGGTGCAGTGTGTCAGGGCATGGCCAGGGAAGACAGAGCTGGTGCTAGAGACCAAGTAGAGACAGGGAAAGAAAGATGGAGCGGCCAGGAGCGGCGGCTTCTGCATGTAATGCCAGCACTTTAGGAGGCCAAGGTGGGCAGATGAGCTGGGGTCAGCTGGAGTCCAGACTGGCCAACATGCTGAAACCCCGTCTCTACTAAAAATACAAAAACTGGCCGGGCGTGGTGGCCCACGCCTATAATCTAAGCACTTTGGAGGCCAAGGCAGGTTGTTCACCGGAGGTCAGGAGCTCAAGACCAGCCTGACCAACACAGTGAAACCCCGTCTTAAAAAAAAAATTAGCCAGGCGTGGTGGCTCATGCCTGTAGTTCCAGCTATTCAGGACGCTGAGGCAGGAGAATCACTTGAACCCACGAGGCAGAAACTGCAGTGAGCCGAGATCGCACCATTGCTCTCTAGCCTTGGCAACAAGAGCAAAACTCTATCTCGAAAAGAAAGACAGAGGACGGGTGGGATGGGGGAGACAGATCCAGAGAAACAGAAAGGCTGAGAGACAGAGAGGCAAAACAGAGACAGAGCTGGGGGGGTGCAGGGTCAAAGGCTGGCCTTACCTCTCCGGAGGCTTGGGTCTCCACTGGGCGCCAGGTAGCCCCGGCCGTGGGGGCACAATGACTGGTACTCAGCTACACACAGAGACAAGCCTGAGCCGGGACACCAGAGCCCCAGCCCCAGCCCCAGCCTGCTCGTAACCACCTGTCACAAGAGCCACTCTGGCCCCATGCTTGTTAGTGCCCACCTCTCAGCCTCATGCCTGCCTGTGCCCACCTGGCTGGCAGTTCACCCTTCCCCTGACAGTACTAGTACCTCAACGCCCTGTCCAAATGTGTCCCCTCTCCCAGGCCCACACCCCACCCAGATACTCAAGCCCTTGGCCATGTATCCCCATCAGACCATGCTCACCTGTCTCAGTGCCTGGGCACTGCTGGATGCGGCAGCCACTGCCCCAGCCCTCACCCACAGTACAGCAGCACTCCTGCCATGTCACATTCCGAGCCAGGATGTTGTCACATGCATCTGGGGCCGCTGTGTCAAAGTAGCACTCCCGGCGCCCACTGCCCACAGGGCCCTGCCTAGGTGTGCTGGGTCGGCGAGGCGGGGGTGGTCTGGCCGGCAGACCGGGGCTGGCAGGTGCCTGGGGCTGTGAGCCTGGGAATGTGCCTGAGGAGACAAGGGGCTCTTTAGCCCAGGGTGGGATGAACCCCCAACCCTGCCACGTCATAGATGGGGAACTGAGGCCAACAGACTTCACACCTCTTACACTCCTCTGTCATTGGCTGTCTCTCTCCCACTGTGTTTCTGGGTCTCTTGCCTCCCCGCCTCACACCTTCCCGTCACTGCAGCTAACTTCGTGGGTGGGTGGTGAGGGGACTTCCTGGCTTCCTCTCTGGGTCTCTTATCTGGTGTGTTCCAAACTGGCTCAGAGTCTTCACCTTGTCGCCAGGTGCAGTGGCTCCTGCCTGTACTCCTAGCAGTTTGGGAGGCCGAGGTGGTAGGATCACTTTAGATCAGGAGTTCAAGACCATCCTGACCAACATGGTGAAACCCTGTCTCTACTAAAAATACAAAAATTAGCTGGGCATGGTGGCGGGCGCCTGTAATCCCAGCTACTTGGGAGACTGAGGCAGGAGAATCGCTTGAACCCAGGAGGTGGAGGTTGCAGTGAGCCAAGATCGTGCCGCTGCACTCCAGCCTGGGCAACACAGCAAGGCTCTAGCTCAAAACGAACAAACAGCCTATGCCTTGTCTTGGACACAGCTTCCCACCCAGGTAGCCGCAGCCCACGTGGGCTTTTCTACCACCCTCTCCTCTCCTTCCCAGGCCCCTGCCCTAGTCTGTTCCCTGACCTCCCAGCCTCCAGCATCACCCACTGCAATCTCCTTCATATGGCAGGCAGAGGGAGGTTTCAAAATCTGATTCTATCTTTCCTGCTCAAAACCCTTTCATGAAAACTACACAGCCACGAAGAAGGAAATATTGGCTTGGCAGCAACATGGGTGCAGCTCAAGGCCATTATCCTAAGCACATGAATGCAGGGACAGAAGACCAAATACCATGTTCTCACTTATAAGTGGGAGCTAAACAGTGGGTCCTCATGGATGTAAAGATACCCACAACAGATGCTGGGGACCCCTAGATGGGGGGAAGAAAGCTACTGTGCCTGGCTTTTTAAAGTTTTAAATGTTATTTACTTAGGCCAGGCACAGTGGCTCACACCTATAATCCCAGATCTTTAGGAGGCCAAGGAGGGCAGATCACCTAAGGTCAGGGGTTAGAGACCAGCCTGATCAACATAGAGAAACCCTGTCTCTACTAAAAGTACAAAAATTAGCCAGGCATGGTGGCGCACACCTGTAATCCCAGCTACTTGGGAGGCTGAGGCAGGAGAATCACCTGAAACCGGGAGGTGGAGGTTGCAGAGAGCCGAGACTGCGCCACTGCACTCCAGCCTGGGCAACAAGAGTGAAACTTTGTCTCAAAAAAATAAAAATAAAAAATATTGCAGCCTGGGCAACAGGACAAAACCATGTCTCTACAAAAAATACAAATATTAGCCGTGCATGGTGGTGTGCGCCTGTAGTCCCAGTTACTCTGGAGGCTGAGACTGAAGGATTCCTTGAGCATAGGAGGTGAAGGCTGCAGTGAGCTGCGATCTCACCACTGCACTCCAGCCTCAGCGAAAGTATGACCCTGTCTCAAAAAAATTCAAGAAAAAATTTCCAAAAAAACTTTGAAATTCGTTCCATGGTGCCACAGTGCCCTCCCTTACTGTGGTAAGTCAGCATGATTGGGCACCTGCCTCCTTCCCTGGTCCCATCTCTCCCAACCCCTTCCCTTGCTCTCTAAATCATGCCATGTTGAACCTGTTTCAGTTAACAAGCCAGAAATTCTGTGGCTTTGCCAGGCCTTTGCCCTTGCTATGTTCTCTGCCCAGAATGCCCTCCTTACACATCGGGCCTGGTTTATTTCTCCTCATCCTGCAGCTCTCCGTTCAGAGGTCCTCTCCAACAGGAAGCCCTCCCCAACCCTCTTCTCATGCTGGGCCCTGCGCCACCTCCAAAATCCCCCTGGGCTTTCCCCGCCTTTTTGATTTCTCTGGATTGTCACTATCTGGTGATCTATCTGTCCCGTTGGCTCGTGAGCCCCTTGAGGGCAGACAGTAATCCCTCCTGGTCACTGCTATGTCCTCAGTGCCCAGAAGATGGCCTGAACATAGTGGATGCCCTGTGAACATTTGCTAAATGAAAGAATCTGGTAGAGTCAAGGCCAGGACCTAGTTATCCTGACACAGTCTCACTATCCATATTAACCTGTGTGTTTTTCGTTAATGTTTAAAACAACAGTATTTAACTGATGGTAGCTATCCATATCAGGAATGATGAGATCACATAATTTTTCTAACAGGGCCAGCAGCCATCAGTTAAGTAGACACATCAGTCTCACCAGCAGAAGTTCGGGGGGGAACACAGCGTCCAGTCATGGGGTCAAACTCCTCCGGGCTGGTGGGGCAGACACAGAGGAAGGAGCCCTCAACATTTTCACACAGAGCAGCTCCACATACACCCTGGAGTGTTTCACACTCATTCACATCTGTAAGCAGGAGACAACAGGGGAGAGGGACTGAGTGGTTATAAGCTTCTATGATTCCAAAGGTCCCAAAGTCTGAGCTTTCAAATATAATGGGTATATTTAATGGCCCAGACCCCATCTTCTGCTTTTCTTCTAGTGACAATCCCTGAATTTCCCTTGGGAACCCTGCGCTCCTCTGTTTTTAACCCTGTGCTTTGAGTGGGGCTACATCTACTCAGAGGAGGGCACAAGTTCCAGGAATAACCAAACAGATGGCTGCATGCCTCTGGTTCAGAGACAGGAAGTGATCATACCGGGTAAATCAAAGCCAGGCCTGACACTTTTGCTAGAAATATTGAAAACGAACCTCCATTTTTAGCTCTAGGGTTGCCAACTGGGGATGTTAGCCCAGAGGTTCTAGGGCCACCTTCATCGTTGTGAAAAAGACTCTGCCTGAAAATCATGCAGTAAAAGAAAGCAGAACTCACAGAAGATAGAAATAGCCTTGTTAAAATTCCTGGATCCAGTTATGCCTGGAGTTCAAATATATCCCAGGGCTTTATAGTTTTAATTCCCTTTAAAGAAATAAAACCTGGTGTGTTTGCATTTGTGAAAATTTACAGAATGCTAATTAAGATTACTGCATTTCACTGTATATAAATTAAACGTCAAGTGAAAATATCTGTAGGGTACAATGGCTCATGCCTGTAATCCCAGTGCTTTGGGAGGCCAAGGTGGGCGGATCACCTGAGGTCAAGAGTTCAAGACCAGCCTGGCCAACAAGGCGAAACCTCGTCTCTACTAAAAATACAAAAAATTAGCTGGCACTTTGGGAGGCCGAGGTGGGTGGATCACGAGGTCAAGAGATCGAGACCATCCTGGTCAACATGGTGAAACCCCATCTCTACTAAAAATACAAAAAATTAGCTGGGCATGGTGGCGCATGCCTGTAATCCCAGCTACTCAGGAGGCTGAGGCAGGAGAATTGCCTGAACCCAGGAGGCAGAGGTTGCGGTGAGCCAAGATTGTGCCATTGCACTCTAGCCTGGGTAACAAGAGAAACTCCGTCTCAAAAAAAAAAAAAATTAGCTGGGTGTGGTGGTGGGTACCTGTAATCCCAGCTACTCGGGAGGCTGAGGCAGGAGAATTGCTTGAACCCAGGAGGTGGAGGTTGCAGTGAGCCGAGATTGTGCCATTGCACTCCAGTCTGGGCAACTAGAGTGAAACTCCATCTCCAAAAAAAAAGAAAACAAAAAACCAAAAAACCTAATCTCTACAGAAATTAAAAACATTAGCCAGGCATGGTTGTGTGTGCCTGTGGTCCCAGCTACTCAGGAGCTGAGTTCTGGAGGAGGATGGCTTGAGCCCAGGAGTTAGAGGCTGTAGTAAGCTATGATCACACCACCACACTCCAGCCTGGGCAACAGGGGAAGACTCCACCTCAAAAAAAAAGAGAAGAAAACCTGTTTCAGTACCTGTAAACACATACAGAACTCTGGTGACACGCATGTTGAAGAGTTTACAGAGAAGCAGACTGGTGCCTGCAATTTACTTTTAACTCTGTCCAAAAACTTAGATGAATTAATGAAGAGCTATGTGAGGAAGCAACTATAATAAAATGCTAATATAATCTAGATCATGAATAGGCAGACGTTCACTCTACGATTCTCTCAGTCTGCTTCGCATTGAGCAACTTCCCTCATAAACTGTTAGGAAAAATTAGTGTTTATAAACACTTAAGATTAGTGCTTTATACATTTATATACTTTATACATTTTTTTTTGAGACGGAGTTTCGCTCGTTACCCAGCCTGGAGTGCAATGGCACAATCTTGGCTCACCGCAACCTCCGCCTCCTGGGTTCAAGTGATGCTCTTGCCTCAGCCTCCCAAGTAGCTGGGATTGCAGGTGTGCACCATCATGCCCGGCTATTTTGTATTTTTAGTAGACATGGGGTTTCTCCATGTTGGTCAGGCCGGTCTCTAACTCCCAACCTCAGGAAATCTGCCCACCTTGGCCTCACAAAGTGCTGGGATGACAGGCATGAGCCACCGTGCCTGGCATGAAGATGATCTTATGTTCCAAAGACTAAATTCCACAACCCCAAAGTTCCCATTTGTTCAGATATATGGGGAGGGGCAGGGCCTGACCAACCTCTCCCACCCACTTTGGTCCCATCCACCCCCTGAAGCCCCGTACCCACGCAGTGACGCCCATCCCGCGCCCCCTCGTAACCCTGGTCACAGAGGCACTGGAAGGAGCCGGGCAGGTTCTGGCACACGGCGTGGGCACCACAGAAGGACCGGTTCCGGCATTCGTCCACATCTGCAACCACCAGACAGTCAGGCCATTTCTAGACCTTCCACCATCTCCACATCTCACCCGATGCACGACGGACACCCACCCTGGCATCCGCCCCCTGGCGTGGGCTGATAGCCAGGGTCACAGGCGGGTGTGCAGCGGTAGGAGCCAGGGGTGTTCTCACAACGCTGGGCTCCGCAAATCTCGGGACCATATTCTTGGCACTCATCCACATCTGCAGAACATGGAGATAAAAGGGGAGTCAAAGGGCTGAATTCAGAAGTTCCTAACACCACTTCCAGTCCCCAAGACTAAGATGTCTTTAGAAATCTGGTATTCTAGGAGCCTGAGCTTCTAAAGATCAACAGTGTTGGTAACTTTCTTCTTTGAGACGGAGTCTCACTCTGTTGCCCCGGCTGGAGTACAGTGGCTCAATCTCAGTTCACTGCAACCTTTGCCTCCTTGGTTCAAGCAATTCTCCTGCCTTAGCCTATGGAGCAGGTGGGCCTACAGGTGTGCACCACCACACCCTGCTAATTTTTATATTCTTAGTAGAGACAGGGTTTCACCATGCTGGCCAGGCTGGTCTCGAACTCCTGACCTCAAGTGATCCGCCCACCTTGGCCTCTGAAAATCCTGGTATTATAGGTGTGAGCCACTGCACCTAGCCTTTTTTTTTTTTTTTTGGGCAGAGATGGGGTTTCATATTGGCCAGGCTGGCCTTGAACTCCTGACCTCAAGTGATCTACCCACCTCAGCCTCCCAAAGTGCTGGGATTACAGGTGTGAGCCACCATACCTGCCCATTTTTTTTAAAACAGGGATCTTGCTCTGTTGCCCAGGCTGGAGTACAGTGGCAGGATCATAGCTCACTGCAGCCTCAACCTCCTGGGTTCAGGCAATTCTCCCACCTCAGCATCTGGAGTAGCTGGGATTACAAGCATAGGCACTACACCCAGCATAGTTGATAATTTTTTTTTTGAGATGGAGTTTTGCTTTTGTTGCCCAGGCTGGAGTGCAATGGCGCCATCTCGGCCCACTGTGACCTCTGCCTCCTGGGTTCAAGCGATTCTCCTGCCTCAGGCTCCTGAATAGCTGGGATTACAGGCATATGCCACCACGACTGGCTAATTTTGTATTTTTAGTAGAGACGGGGTTTCTCTATGTTGGTCAGGCTGGTTTCGAACTCCTGACATCAGGTGATCCACCCATCTCAGCCTTCCAAAATGCTGGGATAACAGGCGTGAGTCACTGCATCTGGCCAGTTGATAACTTTTTTTTTTTTTTAAAGATGGGGTTTCACCATGTTGGTCCGGCTGGTCATGAACCCCCAACCTCAGGTTATCCGCCCACCTTGGCCTCCAAAGTGCTTGGATTACAGGCGTGAGCCACCACGCCCGGACTTTTTTTTTTTTTGTGGTAACTTAAGTCCTCACTGCCATTTCTCAAAAGCATGGTCCCGCCTCAGGGCCTTTGCACTGGCTGTTCCCTCCACCATGAACAGTCTCCCCTCAGTTAGCTTCTTGGCTACCTCCCTCACTTCCCTCAGGGGTCCAGGTCAAGCCTGTCTAGCACTCTTCCCAGCACTGCTCTGTCATCTCTGTCCCATTTGTCCTTTGTTTTCCTTCCTAAACCTGACATTATACATATGCATTTTTGGCATGCCAACTGTCACCTCCCTAGAATGCAAACCGACAACAGTAAGGATTTGTGCTGGCTTTGTTCCTTGCTACCTCTCCAGGCCCAGGAACAGTGCCTGACACGTAGTAGGTGTCCCTACCACATGTTTTTTGTTGTATAAATCTTGAATTTATTATCTCTACTTCCCCCACAATAACTCCAGGAAGGCAGGGGTTTTTATATAACTTATTTCCTGTTCCAGACACTGGCATAGAGTAGGTGCTTAATGAATTCTTGTGGAATGAATGAAAGAGATCTCATGAAACTAGACTTCCTTGAGTCAGAGATCTAGCAGAGTCAACGGCAGCCCACAGATGATTTGTTTCATGTATTCCACAAGATGCGGACTCACACGCCGTCACCCCTCACACAAAAAATACATATACTGTGTGGAAGATTAGCCCCACCCTCCTGCCCCTCTGGAGTCTGACCCAGGAGTGGTGAAATAGGCGGGCGGGAGGGAAGGCCTGGAAAGTAAGAGAAGGCAAGGGGCGGGCCTTTGGGCGGAGCAGAGCTAGGAGGGGCGGGCCTATGTGTTGCGCCTGGAAAGACCCAGGAAAGGCAGGACTTAAACGGGTCGGGGCCAATGCTTGGAAAATTTCACCTTGGGAAAGGATGGGGCCCAGGGCCGCCGGGATTGGGCCTCTTTGGAGGGAAGGCTTTGGAAGTAGAAGTGGTGAAGGGCGGGGAAACAGCGCCTCCGAATTTTTGTTAGGAAGACAAGGGGCCTGAAAAGGGGGTTTTAATCCAGAAGCAGACTGGAAGAGGCGGGACCTAACAGTTTTGGGGAGGTGTCTTCCTGGGGGCATAGCCTAAAATGTGGACCTGGCTTCAACCGCAGAGGTGAAATGGGCTGCGGCTGGAAGCGAGGCTTGGCTGTGATCCAGACACAAGTAATATACGTGGACACGGTGGCGGCTTATTTCATTCTCCCTAAGTCCGGGAGGCAGAGCGCCCCTCCTCGGTCCCCAAAAGAGCAGCCTCCAGCACCCCATTGCAAGCGCTGGCAGAAGGGGCTGTGGGTAGGCTCACCGTCACAGGTGCCCTCGGGGCCCGCATGGTACCCGGGATCACAGTCCCGGACACAGCGGTAGGAGCCAGGGGAGTTCTCACAGCGCTGCGACCCGCACAGGGCCGGGCCCCGCTCGCGACATTCGTCCACGTCTGAGGAGGGAGGTCGGGTGGTCGGATGTTGGAAGCAGGGAGGCAAGATGGGGGAGACAAGGAGGGGAGAGGAGAGTCAGAAGGGGGAGGCCGGGGAAGCAGAGAAAAGGGCAGGGGAAGAGGGGAGTAGAGAAATGGAGAAGCTAGGAGAGGAGGCGGGGGAAGGAGGTAAGGGGAGTGGAGAAGCGGAGGAAGAAAGACAGAGGTTGGAAGACAATGGGCGAGTCGCAGAGTCGGAGGGAGGAGGGATCAGGCCGGGGCGGGGCCTCTCACCGAGGCAGGAGGCGAGGTCCGGGCCGGCGCGGTGTCCCGGAGGACAGATGCACTCGAAGGAGCCGTCGGTGTTGGTACAGATGCCGCTCTGGCAAAGGTCCTCCTCGCTGCACTCGTCCACGTCTGCGGGACAGGTCGTCCGAAAGCCCGGCCCAACTCCCCCTCTGCCAGACATTCCAGGCCACACCACTCCGCCGCCCCTCGGCGCTCCTAGACCTTTTACGCCTTCCCCAACCTGCCTCAGGCCCCCGAGTCGCTGCAAGTCCCGCCCCCCGACGGATTTTAACCAGCTTCTTTCCAATCACTGCCCAAATACCCAGACTCCGCCCTCCATACCCTCCCCCTCACTGCCTCTAGACTCCCACCAGCTGCCCCCAATCGTGCTGGAAGACCCCGGCCAGCCAGGTGCGGTGGCTCAAGCCTGTAATCCCAACACTTTGGGAGGCCGAGGCGGGCGGATCACGAGCTTAGGAAGTCGAGACCATCCAGGCTAACACCGTGAAACCCCGCCTCTACTAAAAAATAAAAAGAAAAAAAAATAGCCGGGCGTGGTGGCACACGCCTGTGGTCCCAGCTACTAGGGAGGCTGAGGTAGGAGAATCGCTTGGACCCGGGAGGCGGAGGTCGCGGTGAGCGGAGATTTGGCCACTGCACTCCAGCCTGGGCGACAGAGTGAGACTTTGTCTCCAAAAAAAAAAAAAAAAAAATCCTTGCTCTAAGATGCTACTTAGGAAAACTAAAAAAAACAAGTAAAAAAGGACCCCGGCCAAAAACTCGCTTTCCCTTTTGCGCCCTCTTTTCCCCTTCCCGCCTTTTCCTGCACTAAGCCCACCCTTTCCAGGGCCAGGGCCAGCCTGGGTACGAACCGAGGCAAGAGGCTCCGCGGGGTCCGGGCCTGTAGCCGGGGGCACAAGTACAGGCAAAGGAGCCGTCGGTGTTGAGGCACTCGCCGTGAGGGAAGCAGAAGTCGCCCTCCAAGCACTCGTTCACATCTGGAGTTTGCGGGAGATTGGGCGGAGTGATGGAACCCGCCCTCCCAGACATCAGCCCCGCCCACGACGCAATAACCCCGACCCCGCCAATGGCAGGTTTCTAAGCTCCCCCCGCAGTGCATGGTCCCGCCTCCACCTTTCCAGCTGGCTTTGCTCTGGAACCCAGGCCCCACTCCGAGACTCTCTGGCAGGTCCTTATGATGCTCACCTGCGCAGGGCCCCGGTCGACCCGACGGCGCCCTGTAGCCTGGCGCGCAGCTGCAGCGGAAGGAGCCTTCCGTGTTAGTGCAGTGGCCGTGGGGACCACAGGGGGCACCCGAACTGCATTCGTCTACATCTGTGGGGGGTGGGGGGTTCAGAAAGGGTCCAGTCTAGGGACATACCAGACGAATCCTCTTGGAGTAGGGGGTCTGGGGGAGGTGGTGGGAAGCGTGATGAGTTGGAGACTGAGGGAGGCTATTGCAGAGGTGGGTAGGGCTGATCCAGGTTCCCAGTTTCTGGGGACCAT
The DNA here is from genome assembly GCA_028533165.1 of Leontopithecus rosalia. Classification (NCBI taxonomy): domain Eukaryota; kingdom Metazoa; phylum Chordata; class Mammalia; order Primates; family Cebidae; genus Leontopithecus; species Leontopithecus rosalia. Next base: position 28,671,523 of record CM052668.1, on the reverse strand, counting down.
GGTTACCAGTTTTGTGGGTCTAGGTTTCTAGGAACTGTCTGTGTCAGGATTTTGGGGTCAGGAGGAGGAACTCTGGATTAGACAGGGATCAGAAATGAACTAGGGCAAGGGACCAGTCAAGTATTATAAACCAGGATCATTGGATGGGATTCAGCTGAACCAGGGGTCAGAATCAGTGACTGGAATCTGAGTCCAGTTAGGGTCAGAGGTTACAGTCAGGGTCCAGAGTTCTGTCTCAAGTCAGGGGCCAGGGTCAGGGATCAGGAACCCAACCAGGTTCCAGAGAAGGGATTCCAAGAATAGGCACAGGCAGTGAAAGAGACCGGACCAACAGTCAGTCACACAGTCAAGGTTATGGTCCGTGCTATGGTGAGTGGTTATGATTAGGGCCAAATGTCACAGTCAAATTCAAGAGTTACAGGTCACATTCAGGGCCAGAGTCAGGAGGGTCACAATTGCTATCAGGGTATGGGCAGAGACTATCAAGGGTGATGGTTAGGGTCAAATGTCAGTGTAAAGTTAGGTCTCAGGGGTCACATTCAGGGTCAAGAGTTGTCCAGGTCAGGGTCAGGTGTCCCAGGCCCTGGGGAGGGAGGTACTGAGGTCCAGGTCAGGAGGTTATAGGCCAAGGGTCAATCTGGGTCAAGGGTCAGGGGTCATGATGCAGGCCCAAGGTCACAGCCAGGGCCTGATCTCACCAGTGCATCTGCCACGGTGCAGGTGGTGGCCAGGAGGACAGGCCCTGCACTGGAAGGAGCCAGCTGAGTTCACACACTCCTGCCCAGGGCATGCCAGGTGGTTCTCACACTCATCCACATCTGGGGGGCAGGGGAGAGGGTTGCCTTGAAGAAGCGGCCCAATGCTCCCCCCTATACACATGCCTCCCTCCCTCTCTGGGCTCACCCTCGCATTCGGAGCCAGCAGCGTTGGGTTGGAAGCCAGTGGGGCAGACACACTGGAAACTGCCTTCTGTGTTCTCACACCGGCCATAGGTGCAGGGCGGGGGGCTACGGGCACACTCGTCCACATCTGGGGCAGAGAGGACCAATGGGGCTGAGAAAGGGACCTGCACCCATCCCCATGGCCATGGCCACCCACCCCAGCATTCCAGTCTTGAGCCAGCCTCCTGGACTAGGTTCAGGCTGTTCCCAGGAGGACAGACACCTTCCTCGTGTCCCCAATTCAATAGCCTCTTGGCCTACTGGGATGGGGCTAAGGCACCAAATCCATGCTGCCTGCCCTGCCTCAGGTGATCCCTCCTTAGAGTCCCCATAAGCACAAGAGTATCCTTTAAAAAGGGAGGAGGGATGGAGAGCACTATGTTATTTCGTTAAAAGGAGAGAAGACTCTGGAGTGAGGCCCCCATCCCTCAGCCCCTGTTCTCCATCCCTGAGCCCCATCACTCTGCCCCTCTGCCCCTCGATAATCTCTCTTCAGTCCCCACAGCAAACTGGTGCACTGGGACTAAGCTTAGCACCCTCACCTTGGCAGGGGGCCCCAGGCCCTCGGGAGCGGAAGCCAGCTGGGCAGGCACAGTGAAAGGAGCCTGCCGTGTTGTCACAGCGGCCGGGCCCACAGGGCGGTGGCTCCTGGGCACACTCATCCACATCCTCTTCGCATGCCGAGCCCCGGAAGCCAGCCGGGCAAACACAGCGGAAAGAGCCGGGCAGGTTCTCACAGGCCCCTCGGCCGCACAGGCCCGGGCTCTGGGTGCATTCATCCACATCTGCATGAGGAAGGGGACCCAGGGTCGCTTGCTCCCCTCTGCCTCCCCTCTGATCTCTGTCACTTTAGCTTTCCACCCTCCATAATTCTGTCCCCCTGACCCCATCACTATTCCTCCTTGTCACCATCATCTGACTCTACATCCTCCACCAAACCCTACTAAGCTGCCTGGCTGGCTCTTAGAGCTCTGCCTCTGTAGTCCCCAGAAGGAAGCCTCCTTCTCCCCTGTCCTCCATAACTCTGCTCCCCTTACCCACCCAATTACTGACATCTCCATCCCTCTTCACTCTGCTTCCCCATCTTCCATGACTCAGCCTTTCTGTTTCCCATCACTTGGCCTCTCCATCCCAGGTCTCTCTCTACTGCCATCAGGCCACACGTCTGCTCCAGAGCCTGGCCTCTGCCCCCATCAATCAACTCTCTTTGCCCTGTTGTTCAGTCTTTCTGGCCCTCATCACTGCGCTCTACCCCTCCCCTCGCACCCCTTCCCGGCTACTCTCCCAGGCCCTCACCCTGGCAGCTGGCTCCGTGCGGCACAGCCTGGTACCCAGCGGGGCACACGCACAGGAAGCTGCCTGGCGTGTTCTCGCAGCGCCCGAGGTCACACGGCGGCGGCACGCGGTGGCACTCGTCCACGTCTGTGGGTCCAGACCAGGCAGCTGAGACTGGGGCAGACAGTCCCGGGAAAAGCGACGCGGGCAGGCGAGGGTAGGGGGAAGCGGGAGCTGGGCCAAGCTTGGGCCAGAGCCAGGCTGGGGACCGGGCCAGGACAGGCGGAGAGGGTCACAGTGAGAGGGGGCAATTGGGGAGGGCAGGGTTTGGTAGGGCAAGGGCATGAAGGACAGCTTTGGGGACCCAGCAAAGGGAAGGTGGGGTCGGGGCTAGAGAATAAAGCAGTTTGGGGATGGGGCTCTGGGGTGGCAGCTTTGGAATCAGGGGTCGTAGTCAGGAAATTGGTTACCGCAGCTGCAGGACAGGGGCGAGGCCTGGGGGAGGGGCGTGGCCAATAAGGGCGGGGCCTGAGCGTGGGGGCGGAGCAATACGAGCCGCGACCAGGCCCGGACAGGAAGAGGCAGTCTGGGGGCTGGGTAGGGGTGGGGCCAAAGGGAGGCCGGAGCTGAGTGGAGGCGGGGCAGGGATGGGCGGGGCCAAGGGCATGGGCGGAGCAGTCCTGAGGCGGGACCCACAAGGGGAAGCGTGGGAGGGCTGGAGAGCCTGTGGAGTGAGGGCAGGAGCGAGACCCTGGGGTGGGCCTGAAGCCGGGTGGGGCGAATTTCTCACCCAGGCATTCTGTAGCCCGCGGGCCGGCTCGGAAGCCCGGGCCGCACACGCAACGGAAGCTGCCTGCTGAGTTCTCGCAGCGCCCGGGAGCACAGGGCGGGGGCACGCGGCGACATTCGTCCACATCTGAGGACACGGAGGGGGCTGGTCACAAGGTGACCGGGCAAAGCCTTCTGCCCCGCCTCCTCCCGCCCCCTCCGCCCTGCTCACCAATGCATCGGGTGCCTTGGGGGCTGAGCCGGAAGCCGGAGTCGCAAGCGCAGGTGTAGCCGCTGGGCCGAGGAATGCAGCGTCCTGGGCCGCAGACCTGGGGGTTGCGCTGACACATGCCCGGGGAGGGACCTGGGGGGTCCAGTCAGCCAGGGTTCCCCCATCTCCGAATCCTCCATCCCTTTCTTCCCAGTACAGTCCGCCCCTCACCCCCCCCCCGTAGGCTGCCTAAAACACCTTCTTGGATGTCTCCTCCCCAAGCAAGCCCAGTCGCCCAGTCTTCTTCTGATTTCTATCTCCTTTATGCTGGAACCGTCCTCATCAGTTCTTTGGCCACCCCAAGGCCTCTGGCTTTGTATAGTTTGCTCTCCAACCCTCTGCCTGAGATACAATCTTAGTGCTCTCCCTGAGAAATAATTATCTAATATTAGATAATGAAAAATACCGTAAGTATTCATCTGAGCACTTACTATGTGTCAGACACTTCAGAGACATCTCAACAATGATCCCCATTTTACCGATGAAAAAACAGTCTCAGAGGTTAAATGGCTTGCCCAATTGACACAGGAGAGCCCAACTCCCATTCCAGCTCCTGATCTACCACCCAACCCTTCAAATGCTTATCTCTTCCCACCCATTCCCGAATTCCTCTCCTGTAACATTCCCATTTGCTATATTCTGGAATCTCCACCTTAGAGTCTCTTCCCCCAGAATCCCACCTGTAATACCTCTATCAATGCCCTCAATTATTATTATTATTTTTTGAGATAGTTTTGCTCTTGTTGCCAAGGCTGCGACAAGGCAATGGCGTGATCTCAGCTCACTGCAACCTCTGCCTCCTGGGTTCAAGCGATTCTCCTTCCTCAGCCTCCCAAGCACATGGGACTACAGGCGTCTGCCACCATACCTAGCTAATTTTTGTAGTTTTAGTAGAGAAGGGGTTTCATCATGTTGGCCAGGCTGGTCTCGAACTCCTGACCTGGTGATCCACCCACCTCGGCCTCCCAAAGTGCTGGGATTACAGGCATCAACCACCACTCCCAGCCCAATGCCCTCAATTCTTTCTACCAAACCTGATTCAGCAATCTCAGGACCAGTCCAGGCAGGGATGCTGGGCAAGGGAAGGTCAGGGACAGGCCGGGGATCGGGCCGAGGTTCGGGCTGGGGGTCAGCCCTGGGCTCCGGGCGATGGGTGGACAGAAAGCCTGGTAAGGAAGAGGTATCAGTGAGTGGAGCCCAAATCCTCTCCCTCCTTTCACTAAGATGGCACTCACTCCAACCTGAGCCAGCTCACCTGCAGAAGGCCGAGAGGTGGCTGGCAGGGTACGAGGCTGGCTGAGTGACACTCGGGGTGGCTCCTGGGCCAGGGGTCTGGTGTTGTAGCGGAGGTCGGAAGCCGAGTAGTGGTAGCCAGGGCCAGCCGGGCAGATCTCCCGGAAACCCTCTGGGAACAGGAAAGGGAGAGGGGCAGAGAGAGAACAAGAGAGTGGGAGGAAAGCGGTGGCAAGCCCAAACTCTGGTCTTGGCTGGGGGCAGGGCTTGGCTGGAGAGTGTCAGGCGTTTGAGTTGGAGGCTGGGATGGGGTGGTTTCCTGGCCAAACAGTAGGATGTCTCAGAGGCTAAAGGTGGGGCCAACTGAGTTTTCCCCTATTTGGGATGGTGGCTGGGACAGGGTTGAGGGCGGGGTCTGGTTTGGGTCCACAAGGACAGAGTTGGAGGCTAGGAAATAGCTCCCTTGTGGGATTTAATTTTAAGCAGAAGATAAAATTCCAGGGAGGTGTCTCAGGGAGGGGCATTCCTGGGGAGGGGCTAAGTGGGGTCTAAGCTGAAGGCAGTATTTCAGAAGCTGGGGACCTGGTCAAAGCTCAGGGACAGGGTGGGGCTGGCGTTGACGCTCCGGAGACAAAACCTATCTTGGGGGCTCAGAAGTAGGTGTGGCTGCGGATAGAGGCGGAGCGGTGGACTCCGTCCAGTTGAGGCCTGCGGTCTCAGAGGGTGGGGCGTGGCCAACGCTGTAACCCAGCCAGGTTAGGGGCCGTGAGCCTCAGGGTTGGAGGCCGGCGCGTAGAATGAACGCCACGTGTGTTGCCGGTGGGGCTAGGCACCGCCGCAGGGGCTCACCTGAGCCGAAGGGTGGGCAGAGCTGGCAGCCCCGGCCCCAGGCCTTGCCCACGCGGCTACAGCAGCAGATCTGTTTAGTGATGTTCCGCAGAATGGGCAGCGAACAGCCGCCGTCGCGGAGCACGCGGAAGCAGGGCCCTTTGGCCTCTGAGATCACGTGTTGGGCTGCGAGGAGCGAGGAGGAAATTCTTCAGGGCGGGGTTGGGAATGGAGGCACTGAAGGATCTGGGAGAAAGGGGAATGGTTCCGGGATGGGGGGGCGGGGTTTGGTGGGTGTGAGGGGCATTTGGGAGAGGTCTGAGAGGGTCTGAAGGAGAGCAATGGGCTCTGGAGGTCTGAAAAGGGCTTGGAGCCTCAGTGGGGTGTCAGTGGTGAATGAGAAACTGAGAAGAATCTCGAGATCGGAAGAAAGTCGAGTCGTCGAGGGGGATGAGAGGATTTGGGAGTCTGAGAAGGATTCAAGGAAGTCTTGGTAGAGCCAGGTGCGGTGGCTCACGCCTGTAATCCCAATACTTTGGGAGGACCAGGCGGGCAGATCACTTGAAGCCAGGGGTTTGAGGCCAGACTGGCCAACATGGTGAAACTCTGTCTCTACCAAAAATACAAAAAGAAAAAAAATTAGCCAGGCATGGTGGTGCCCCCCTGTAACTCCAGCTACTCAGGAGGCCGAGGCAGGAGAATCACTTGAACCCAGGAGGCAGAGGTTGCAGTGAGGCGAGATCGTGCCTCTGCACTCCAGCCTGGGCGACAGAACAAGACCCTGTCTCAAAAATAAAAAATAAAACAACAAGGCCGGGCGCGGTGGCTCACGCCTTTGGGAGGCCGAGGCGGGTGGATCACGTGGTCAAGAGATCAAGACCATCCTGGCCAACATGAAGAAACCCTGTCTCTACTAAAAATACAAAAATTAGCTGGGCGTGGTGGCGCGCGCCTGTAGTCCCAGCTACTCGGGAGGCTGAGGCAGCAGAATTGTTTGAACCCGGGAGGCGGAGGTTGCAGTGAGCCGAGATCGCGCCACTGCACTTCAGCCTGGCACCTGGCCATAGAGTGAGACTGTCTCAAAAAAATATTATAATTACAATAAATAAATAAATCTGGGTGTCTGGAGGATCTAGATCCAAAAGGCTTGAGAGATCTAAAGGTGGTCTGGGGATGCTGAGGCTTTATGAGAATCTGAGAAGTTCTGAGGTGGCTCTGCGGAACCTGGGAGTCTGGGAAGATCTCGGGGGTCTGATCCCCCAGGATGCTCTGGGACGTGGTCTGAGGGCAGGGCGGGCATGAGACCCAGCCTCAGCCCCCTGCTGGTGGCTCACAGATGCAGCTGCTGCGGGACGAGTCGAGCAGAAAGCCGTCGGGGCACACGCACGTGTAACCGCCGCGCGTGTTTGCACACTCGCCGTGCTGGCAACGCCCGCCAGTCGCGCACTCATCCACATCTGCCAGGGTTGGGGAGGGTCACTGTGGAGTCAGGAACTTGATCCCTGCAAATCCCGCCCCTAAAACCAAGCTCCTCCCAACCCTGCCCCGTCTCACCTTCGCAGGACCCATTAATTCTTTCAAAGCCGGTTGGACAAGGTCCATCTGGGGCGCCCACTCTTTCAGAGTTCCCTGTGGCGAGAGGAGATGGGTAGGCCGTGGACGGGTGGGAGGAGTGAGAATGGAGTGGGCGGAGCTGAAGACGGGGTGAGAGGGACTAAAAGATGTTGGCTGTAGTTTTGAGTGCAGGGTCAGCCTTAGATTGGCAGTTTGAAATAGCCACATTGGAGACTCCCAAAGTACATGGGAAGGGCCAAGGCACAAAGGCAGGGTGAGAACAGAGTGGCCAAAGTCAGAAAATGGGGTGGGTGGTCCCAGAGCGGTATGAATAGCTCAGGACTGGAAGTGGCCTCCACAATTGGGTAGGCGTGGCTACAATTGGTGAACCGGTTTTATCTAGGGCAGAGTAGGAGAATCGGTGAGGTTCTCACCCCTTCCCAGCTCCGAGCACCTCGAGGACGTCCTGGGGCTTACCCTGGTGCTCTGAGCACAGCTGACAGTCGTGAACGCCCCAGGCCAAGCCAGCCCCTCCGCAGCAGACCTCCTGCGTCCGGAGCCCCGGCAGCGGGGACGCACACTGCGGGGAAGTGATGGGTGAGCGCGCCCCCGCGCGGAGGCCCGCTCCGGGCCCCTCCCCACCGGCATCCTCTCACTTCGCCTCCGCGCAGCTCCCGAAAGCAGTAACCGAAGCCTGAGGCGTCTGAGTAGCTGTCCTCCCGTGGCGCACTTTGTGCCAACACCGTGTAGGGTGCCGCCGCCTCCGCCCGCGCCGCCGCCTCCGCCCGCGCCACTGCCTCGGCGTCCGCCTCCTCCCACGGGCCGGACACACGCTCCACCTGGTGTACCACCACCGATGCCTCCTGCGGGTGCTCCACGTGGACGCTCACCATAGACGCCACGCCTAGGAAAGGCACGGCCGGGCAAAAGGATGTCTACATGGATTCTTACGGGCTGGGGCTAGACAAAGGGGGAAGGGCGAACTGGGCAAGGGTGCTCGGGAAGGCGGGAAAGGTGAGGGTCAGGGGCACGGTGAAAGGCTTGACAGAGGGGTCGGAGGGGACTCTGGCCACACTTTCCTCACCGTGCTCGTCGTCGCGGTGGTTGGCCAGTGGCATAGTGTACACGGAGCGGGTGAGGCCTGGCATAGCCGGGGCCGGGGGTCGAGCGCCCGAGGAGTGCAACTGGCAGAACTTGCCAGCGAAGTCCGGGGGACAGAGGCAGCGGTCAGGCTTCACGCACACACCGCCATTGTGACAGATCAAGGGACACAGGACTGGGAGGAGAACGAGGACACTCAGGAGAGGCGCCACCACTCCTGGCAGGTTCCCCTGTGGCCAGCGAAGCCCTAGCCCTCGAGGTGTCATTCATTTCTAAGTTGCTCCGCCCTCAGCTCGCATGTGGCCCCGCCCCAATTCCGGCATGAGCATTGGGCCAGTCCAGTCGTTCAGCAATCAGAGGTACAGCCCCACCTATTAAGTCGGCAGGCTCTCGCTCGATTGCCCAGCCTGGAATGCAGTGACATGTTCATGGCTCTGCAGCCTGGACCTCCTAAGCTGAAGTGATTCTCCCACCTCAGCCTCCTGAGTAGCCGAGGCCACAGGCGTGCACCACGTGGGGCTATGATTTTTAATTTTGTAGAGACGGGGTCTCACTTTGTTGGCCAGGCTGGTCTTGAACTCCCGGGCTCAGGCAATCCTCCTGCCTCAGCCTCCGAAAGTGCTGGGATTACAGCCGTGAGCCCAGCCAACCCTAAACTGTTTTTTCACTTTCACGTCAACCTCTCGCATCCCACTTTCTGGCCGAGTACACGGGGTTCCAGCCCCGCCCAGACGGCGCCGACCCCGCCCATTCCGTAGTCCAACGGAACTCTTTGCTGTTCCAGCCCCTCCGACCCAATGCTGATCCCTTCCATTGACTAAAACCACATTTTAGCCACTCCCTGGCATAACTCCCCGCCCAACTCGGTCTCCTTCGCTAGCTAGCCCATAATCTCTCTGCGTAGTCCACGAAGTCCTAGCCCCGCCTCCTGGCTGTGCCCCCTTTCTAGCCCCTCTCACGTTACCTTCTACCCGCAGGATGCTAAACCTCGCCTATCCAGGAGCTTAACCTGCCGCCTCTAGCCCCGCCCACCTCCCTTTCCGCACTCGGATTCGCCCGGCTCACTTGCTCACGTCCCTCCCACCCCACCTCCAGGCCGTCCGGGCGCCCTAGTTCCGCCCACTGCGCTTTTTCTCCGCCCACCTCCTCTCCGGCTGGGGTTTTAGAGTTCTAGCTCTGCCTCACCGCCTCCAGTAGCACCGGGGCGGGGCCACGAGCGGGAACGCGCTTCCACTCCCCTTTGCGCGCCCTCGCTGGGCCCCAGGCCACCTCTGGGCGGGGCACTGCCAGCTGTGCGGCGGGGTAAACAAAGAGAGAGGTGCGGCGGGGGCAGGGCGGCGGCTTCGCATTCCGGACCCTTGGGGAGCTCCGGGACCGTGGAGCCAAAGGAGGCCGGACTGTCCTGCGAGAGCACCCCCTCCCTCTCTCTCCCGGAGTTGCAAAGAACAGCTGGAGACAGCTGTGCGTAGGGGAGGGAGGAGGCAGGCGGCCGGGAGAGGCGTGTGTGGGATTCTGAGTCACAACTGTAGAGAGGAAAGGACACGGAGAGCCACCTCCATTTAGAAGGATAAAGAGACTGGGGTCCTGGGAGGAGATCGGTTAAAGGGCAGTCCTCTAGAGTTGAAAGACGCTGGAGGTTTCTGGGATGGAGAATCTAGCTCAGAGGAAACTCAGGCGCCCTTTCAGCAGTTCTTTTGGGGACGTTTACCTAGAAAACAGGACTCTAGTGCTTCCTAGGAGACAACCAGTTTGAGGGTGCTGAAAACAGGGTTTAGATAGAGAAGTGGAATTCCTGGAGGTTATCAGCACTTAAGAGCCTCAATTGGCCGAGACCCTAGGTGGAATCCCCTCCCTTCCCAGCTAAGCGATTAGGTGCCAAAGCCTTTTTATTAATGGCTGCCTGAGAGGAGCACAGGGTCTGGAGTCCTCCTGGGGAAATCCACTTATCAACACCAACTCTGGGGTTCTCTGAAGATAAATGGGATCAGAAGTTCCTGGGGAGGGCGGTGAGCTAGAAGAGCAGGACATCTAGAGGATACTACAGAGTTCTCTGGGGAAAGGCAGTGTGGGGGGTGGGAAGCAAGAATGAGAGGGAACTTCATTGGAGGAGTGGTCTCTAAAGTCTGTTGCCAGGGGTGGAGAGGGGCCTAGGGGCTGGGAGCAAAAGCTCTGGGCTCTCCGAAGCAGGAGTGTGGGGCCAGGACTCTAGGGTGCTCTAAGGCAGGCTTTTAATTAGTGGGGCCTAGGAGAGGCTTAACTAGGAATTAAGATTGCAAAATGGGAAGGGTCTCTGAGGGAGGTGGTGGGAAACCAGCCAGGTCTGAGGGCATTTCCCAGGCTCCGAGAGCATTTCTCTGCCTTCTCTTGGCCTGAATGCAGGCCCCCATGCCAGCTCCCTGGGGGTGCCTACACCCAGGGTGGGCTGCTAGATGGGCACAGCCAACATCATGCCCTACAGCCCTGGCTGAGCGGGGAGATGAGGACATAGGGGTCCCTCTGAGGTCAGCTCCCACTTCATATGCCCCTCCTTGCACCCCCAGGGGCTTGGCACCCACTTGGGCATGGTGCCTGGCACAGACACATTGGGGCTGGGCCGGGAAAGAGTGAAAGAAAGAGAGAGGAAGGGGAGGAGAGAGGGAGTGGCAGCGGGCGGGGGCTCAGGCGGGAGATGAGCTCACGCCGGCCGGGCTGGGCTGGCTGGGGGCCAGGCTGGGCGAGTTCTCCGCGCCAGGGGCCCCCACTCCCTACTCCAGAGGGTCTGCTGGGTGGGGGGCAGGGAGACCCCGACCCCAGAGTCTGCCCACTTTTGCATCCTGGAACAACAGGTGGTGTGCCCTCCCCCCTCCTCACCTGAACCCCCAGGGCTCCCCATCTCTAGGAGCGCCTGGTACATACGCCTCCTGTCGCCTCCGCCCCCAGGGGGCGCCCCTTCCATAAGGCCTCTCATCTGGATTTCTCTCGCACGTGGGACCCCTGCAACTCAGGTCCTGGGGAGACATCCCCCCACCAACACACACACAACCCCCTTCTCTGTCCCTTCTCCCTCTTAGCTCCAGTCTCCCTCCTCACAGGCATTCCCATACGGAACCTTCCCACCCAAAGACACAGAAACTCAGACGTCCACCACACAGCCCCGAGACTCGTGCTTGGTTCCTGGGGACTCCTTACTCAGCGTCTCCAAATCCAAGCCCCCGTCCCAAATGTTCTCAGGTCCCTCAGTTCTGAGATCCCCATTTTGACTCGAAGGCAGGAAAGCCGGCGCCAATTCCCTTACTTGGGACATCGCAGGCCCCTAAGGACCCTCATTGCTTGCAAAATAGGAATCCTCAAGACACAACCCCAAAAGCCAGGAATTTGGGGCCCCCTTCCTGAAACAGCCCCTGAGATTCCCCTGCACTGTTGCATATGGAATCTGGGCTCCCTCTCCCTGGAGGACTGTCTCCTCCATCCCCAGGGATCCTCCTCCCCCCCGGGAGCCGCTCTCTCGGGACCACCACCCCGCACTCACAGGCGCGGAAGCCGGGTCCCCCCGGGGCCGCCCCGCCGGGCGCGCCGCTGTCCACGCTGGTGGCGTTGCGGGGCGCGCAGGTCGGGGTACAGCGGGAGCCGGACGGCCCATGGATGCAGCGCAGGCCGCACACGACCGGGGTGAAACGCACGCGGAGACGCTCTCCGGGCCGGCCCAGTCCGGGCTGCGGCCCTGGCTGCGCTAGCAGCACCAATAGCGACACCCAGAGCAGCCGCACGCCGCCCGCCATGGCTGCAGCGCCGCGCTCCGCCGCGCCGCCGCCCCAGCCCGCCCGAGGGGCCCGGCCGCGCCCGCCCGCCCGCCCGCGGGGGAGGGCGGCCGCGCCCCCGCTCAGGCCCCCCCTCCCCACCACTCCCTCCCTGGCGGCCGCGCGGGGGCGCGTGGGGCTGGGCGCTTAGCCAGAGACTCGCAGGCTGGGCGCTAGACTCGCAGGGGTGAGCGGGGCGCCCCCTTTGTCCCCATCCGCACACCAGCAAGTGGACCAGGCCTGTCGGGGAGCGGGGAGGAAGGGAACAGGTGGGGGCGGGCGGGTTCCCCCCAAGACAGAGCTGAATCCATAAGGAGGAAATCCATAAAGAGTAGTGGGGGCCGCATTTGGGGAGACAGCTAAAGTTGTCTCCTTTTCTGCCCTGGGAACAGAGAAAGGGGCTTCGTCTAGATAGGGGGCTATCATGGCACATCTGAGCAGCCCGGTGGGACATCTGAGGGATGAGAGAAGGGTCGCTGCACCTGGGCACGTAAAGGAATTGGGTGTCTAGATCCTGGGCAGGAGGCTGGAGGTGGGCGGGGGTGAACACATCTGAAGATGCGGCCACATCTGGCCAGAACACCACACCTGGTGGAAGAAGTCACAATGGATAAGGAAGCGTTGGATAGAGGCTGTGGGCGGGGGTACTAACATCTGGCCCGAGGCTCACATCTGGAAGACTTTAGGGGGAGGGGTCACATCTGGACTGAAGGCTACAGCCAGAGAAGGGTTTTGAGGATGTTTGAGACAGGGGTGTTTGTTTTCTAGCCTGGGGGTCGAGAGCTGGAGTGGGAGGAGGGCAGGGGGAAGATTCGGTAAACAGGAGGAGCCCTTTGGCCCCCAGCCGCCCCGAAATCTTGAGCATTCGGTGCCCAGGCAGGCGCCAACCCGCACAATCGCTTTTGTTGTCTGGGCTGGTTCGGCGGCGCTTTCTGCCGGGCCAGAGCGCCCTCCCTCTTCGGCCTCGGGGAGCCCGGACGCCTGGCTTCCCGGCCCCACCCCGGCGGGTCAGCGCCTCTGGCCTGCGTCTGGTCCTGTCCCGGGCTCACCTCACAGGGCCGGACGCTAGGGTCCCAAGAGGGGGCCTCGTCCTGGGGATGGGGGTTGAGCTACAATGGGGGGCGGGTAGGCGGCGGCTGGACCGTGGGAACCAGACGGCTTTATCTGGCCCGGAACCCCCCTTGCCCCAGGCGGAGGAAAGGCGGATGTGCTTACCCGGGGCCTTGCCAGAGGGGGCACGCTGTGGGGGCCTCCTTCTCAGTAGTCCCCGGCCCCCAGGCCCCCGGGGCCGCCGCCGCTTCAGTAGAGCTCTGGCCTCCTGCAGCCTGGGTGGGAGAGGACGGAAAAGCTGCTGTCACCGGGTTAAGCTGACCTCCCCACCAAAGAGCCTCCATGCCAGGAAAATGTCTTTCAGTAGCGGCTCTGCCCAACCCTCCCCCAACAACACCCATTTACGGGGACCAGGCCTCTAGTGGGAGAGAAACAAAAAGACCCTAGGAGAAACAGAAATGGGGGAGGGGTGGGGGGGAAGAAAGAGTAAGGGCAGAGAGACTTAGACATAGAGACAGGCAGTGAGACACAGAAAGAGAGAGGGAAAGAGACAGGTTAACTGGAAAGAAACAGAGTCAGAAATAATGCAGAGATGGAAAGAGACTGAGATAGGGAGGGAAGAGATGAAATAGACATACAGGCTGATAGTGAAAGAAAGAGCCGGCGAGGGAGGGGGGGAGAGAGGGAGAAATGGGGTGTGTGGGGGGGAAGGTGCGGGAGAGGTGGAGAGGAAACGGGGGTAAGGCTGGGAGTTCCTGAGGATTTGGTAGGGGAGGGACTGCCCACTCACGTCAGTGGCTGCCAGTTGAGGGACACCTGTCTCTTCCTCACGCTGGGGCTGGGGCTGGGGCTGGGGCTAGGCACTGCAGGCACTGGGTTCAGGCACCGCTGGGGGCCCCCACACTTTTTGGGCTGGCAGCTTCGGACCCTGCAGGGGGCTTGGGAGACAGCCAGGGACTAAGTGGGGAAGGAGGAGACCAAGTACTTCTCTACCAAATGCATCCAACTCTCCCGCTGGGATGAGGGGTGGGAAGGGGCGCTCCCTGCCCCTCTCCTCCTACCCTCCTTTGCTTCCTACTCATACTCCACCTGCCAGAACCCACCTCGGATGCAGCGGCTCCTCCTAGACGTCTGGCCTGGGCAGCAGCGACAAGTAGCAACGCTACAAATAGTGGGGTGGAAGTCACTTGCGCCCCTAGCACCCCAGAACTCTGCAAAGGAGGGCGACTGGGGGAGGGGAAACCAAGACGAATCCTGAGGGGGGCTCGAAACACATATGTAACTAACTTGAGGTTCTCCCCACGCCTCAGTTTCTCCATCTGTACAATGGGAGGCAAATTGATTTAGACTCTCTGGGCTGAAGGGCACAGCAACCTTACTTTTATTTGTCTTATGACGAGGTTTTGGCGGTAAGGCTTTACTGAAAAATACGTTATTTTAAAAGCAATTTTTTTAAAAAAAGACTCGATTTATAAGCGCATTTCTAAGCCCCGGCTGTCTGGGAATGTGGAACCCCGCCCTCCCCATATCCAGGTCCGAGACTCAGACGCCATCCTGAGCGTGACCGACAGGTGGCGCCATTTCCACAGGCCTCGGCAGCTGGGGAGGGAAGGCTCTTCCCTTTGACTGGGTCCAGCAGGGTGCTGAGGTGGAGGAGGATAAAGGCGTCACGGTCCAGGACTGGGAATCCCAGAGCCTGAGTTCTACCCGTTCTTGCCCTTCCACGATGTGTCCAGAAGCCTGCGAATCTTGGTCTTTGGGCCTCAGTTTCCCGCCTGATCAGGAGAAGGGTGCCGTTCTTGGAAACATCTCCGAGCCCAGAGGGTCTCAGCGGCTGAGCTTCCAGCTCGGGTTCAACTGCGTCGCAATGAAGGGGCCCCCCAGACAAGTCCATTATCCCCAGGCTAAGGGGGGGCTAGAGACAAGGGAGCGCGCCCAGACTCCGAGAGGAGAGCAGTAGCGGGGTGCAGAAAAGGGGGTGCCCGGCCGCTGGGCCCCTCTCAAATAGGTGGGGCCCAGTGGAGGATGAGGCCACCTGGGGGGAAGCCTCGGGGATCCCCAATCCTGCCGTCGTCCCTCCCGCCTTTTCTCCAGGTTAACCCCTTCCCGGCCCCGCCCCCGCCGCGGCTCGGGTTACTAAATGCATTCGCAGAGACCCAGGCGGGAGCAGAGCCCGGGGCCTTTGTAACGGAGCGTTGGGCTGCCGGGTGGGGGTGCTGGGCAGACGGCTTCCTTCAGTCCCGTCACCCGCAGATTGGAGGGGCCCCTACGGCCCCCAGATCTATAGGGAATCCTGGATCTCTCGCCGTGAAATCACTGGAAACTCATTCAATCCCGGAGTCCTTTAATTCTAGGAAACTGGAGCATCCCCAACAGTTCTGAAGCCTGAGGACTCCTCCACCCCACCCAACTGCCCACAAACCCCTCCGCCATCAACCCAAGAATCCATGTCTTCCTAACAAATTCGAAAAACCCAAAGGTCCTTTTTCATGAATACAGAGCCCCCAAATCCTAGAAAACTCGGACAACTCAAAGGCCTCATAAAGTCCCTCCAGAATCCCCCAATACCTCTCCTCCTTACCCACCCAAGAAACCTGGGGAACTCCATCCTAACCCGAGGACCCCACACGTCTCTATCATTCTAGGAGAGCTCAACCACCCCACCCCCGCCCCAATAAACTAGAGATCTTTTCCGGAAGAAACCTCAGGATTCCCTGGAGACTTAACCTGCTCCACCACAGTGGAGGGGACTCCTTCCCATAACAATCTCAGTACTCCTGGATTCTAGCCTCTACAGATTGGGGGCGCCTAATTAATCCAAGAGCCCTCCTTTCACCTCCGCATCGAAGCACTGTGTTTGATTTCCCCTAAATCCGAAAGCCGTGGTCCTCCTGGACCACCAGTGGAAGGGGCACAAGGAAGCAGGGGCCGCAGTGGGGCTTACCTGGCCGGGCGGCCGGCGACCCCTGCGACCTCGACGACCTGGCTGGGGCTGGGGCTGGGGCTGGCAGCGGAGGCGGCGGCTGCGAGGAGCGGCAGCAGCAGCACCAGCAGGAGGGGGCGGCGGCCGTTGGGGCCAGGCCTCCGCATCGTGTCGGGCGCCGAGTCCCGCTCCGGGCGGGCGGTCTGTCCAGCGGGTCCGGCTCGCCGCAGCCCCGCCCCAGCCCCCGCCCCCGCCCCCGCCCGAGGCCGACTCACTTTCTCCACGGTCCAGCCAAGGGCTGCGAACTTCCCGCCAATCACAGCCCGGCGCCGCTGGCGCTCGCCGCGCGGCCAATCAGAAGGCAGCAGGGACAGGTGCCGGATGCGGAGCGCGGGGGACCTCGAGTTCCCCACGCGGTGGGGGGAAATTAGGACTCGGGTACCGGCTCCGTGAACCTTCTCGTGGAGCAAAGGCCCGAAGAGTAGGGGTGCTTACACAATGGGAGGAATATGGGGGCGGGGCATGGGGGCAGGCAGGGTCCCCTAAGCTGATCTCCCTCTGGCAGGCCTCAGGCCTCTGTTCCCAGTTCTGGGAGAATTTGGCCAGAATTTAGCTCCCTCGCTGGCGTACAAGCTGGAATCCCCCCACAGGTACCCCTTTCCACTCGAGAGACTGAGGATTCTGCCATGGAGCACCAACCCCACACTAGGCCCCCAGGTCCTGCCCCTCTGAGAGTCCCAAGTTCACATTGGATCTTCTCAAATAATTGATCCCATCTCAAGGCCTTAGGGTTCAGGGGTTTCAGGCTCACCATCTGCAAAACTTGTTCCCCGAAGTTCTGCCCCTGAGTGAACCCAGCCAGGCTCTGCCCCTGACCCCAAATTCCGTTCCCAGGGGGCTCCTGGTTCTGCCCCTCCTGCACCCCACTTATCGCTACCCCCAAAGGGTATCAGACCCCCTTCCTTGCCTGAGTCTTTGAATGCTCCCAAGAGCAGCCTTCCACCCCCTAGAATTGCAGACTTACTCCTTAGAGAGTTCCCAGCTCCGGCTGGGCACCCTGTCGCAGGCCTGTAATCCCAGCACTTTGGGAGGCTGAGGTGAGTGGATCGCTTGAGTCCAGGAGTTTGAGACCAGCCTGGACAACATAGCGAGACCCCCGTCTCTATTAAAAATCCAAAAATTAGCTGGGCGTGGTGGCATGTGCCAGTAGTCCCAGCTACTCGGGAGGCTGAGGTGGGACGATCGCTTGAGCCTGGAAAGCGGAGGCTGCAGTCTGAGATGGCACTACTGCTCTGCACTCCAGCCTGAACGATAGAGTGAGACCCCGTCTCAATAATAAATAATAAACCTATATAAAAGAGAGTTCTGATCCCCTCCTTGCCTAAGAGTCTCCACCACTAACTAGGAGCCGCAAGCCACAGGGAGCCTTAAACCCCGTCCACACCCGATTTAGAGGGTTCCAGGCTTGAAGCCTTCAAACTCAGAGTCTCAAGCCCAGCTTCTTCCCTTCAGTATAAATTCAAGGCTCCATCCTACCTATATTCTTTGAAATAGAAGCCCCTTCTCTCCCAAAGGCACCGCCCCTGGAGCTTCAGACTCTGCCCCCTAATGACCTCTTTTTCCACTGTTTATTTTTTTTCTCCTCCTTCTCCTCCCCCTCCACTGAGTTTCAGGCCACACCCTTTCCCACAGAAAATTGGGACGGGACCACATGTAGGATCCCAAGCCCACCTCTTTTATGTTTGTCTCGCTTTGGGGTTCCAGGCCCCATATCGTACAACAGTTGGATTCTTTTTTTCTTTTTTTCTAAGATGGGGTTTCACCATAATGGCCAGGCTGGTCTTGAACTCCTGACCTCAGGTGATCCACCCACCTCGGCCTCTCAAAGTGCTAGGATTACAGGCGTGAGCCACCGTACCTAGCCTACAGTTGGATTCTTAAGGTTCCCAGATCTGTAGTGTTAGCCCCACCCCCACCTCGTGGATCCCAGGCTCCACACACACAGGGTACTAGGCCACACGACCTGACCATGGAGCCCACCCCAGACCAAGAACCGCCGCTGATCCGACTGCATCCCCACCCCCCCACTCCTGCTCCTTCTTCCAGTCCAGGAGGGTGTGCAGGACTGATGGGGAAGCCCTTCGCCATCCCCCACCAGCCCAGCTTACAGTGAGACTCACAGGCTGACTCACACAGCTACACACCATTTCTGCCACCTACAACAATCCATGCCTCCATCTCACACTGACACCCAGAAATCTGGGTCCAGCACCGTCCAGGGACACACGGTCCCTGGGGCAGTGACCACAACACTCACACTCCATTCACAGCCATTCGTGGGCTGTCCCAGAGCCCGGCTCTGCCCAATGACTGTACTCCATGACCCTGTCTTTGTATAAGCCTCCAAGACCCCTGCTCACATGACCCTGCAGGACAGCGGTATCCCTGCCCGCTTCCCCCCTCACCACCTCCTACCCTGTAGCTGGAGCATTTGCTGGGGGCGCTGCTGAAATTTCTCCCTGCTGTCCGGGATCCAGCGCATCTTCAATGCTTGTTGCTAGGCAACAGCCTCTGGCTCACCACTGCAACTTCCGGCGTTGGCCTCTCCTCCCCATAGAATTTGGAGTCCCCAGCTTCCAATCCCCCGCATCAGTGTCACTATCTACCAGAGTTGTGTCTGTCACCCCTTAGATCCTAACTGATCTCAACCCTTCAGAATTCCTCAGAGTTCTAGTGGCCTGGCATTCCAGAATCTTCCACCCCTCCCCCCATGCCCTCTCATGCACAAACACACACACGCAGTTAGTACTATACTAGGACAATACTATCTCTAGCATTTAGATAACCTGACTCTTCAGCGTTCTCAATTTGCTGACATCCCAGATTCCTCTCTCTCTCTCGCTCGCTCTCTCTCTCTCTCTCTCTCTTTCTCTCTCTCTCATTTCTAGAATGAGGCCAGGTGCAGTGGCTCACGCCTGTAATCCCACCATTTTTGGAGGCCGGGGCAGGAAGATCGCTTGAGGTCAGGAGTTTGAGACCAGCCTGGCCAATACAGTGAAACCCTATCTCTACTAAGAATGCAAAAATTATCCAGGCATGGTGGTGCATACCTGTAATCCCAGCTACTCGGGAGGCTGAGGTGGGAGGATCACTTGAACCTGGGAGGCAGAGGTTGCAGTGAGCCGAGATCACGCCACTGCACTCCATCCTGCGTGACAGAGTGAGACCCCGTCTCAAAAAATAATAAATAAATAAATAAATAAAAATGTAAAAAAGAAATAAAATACAAATAGAATGACCAGCATTCCAGAAACATGAGCGTTCTGGATTCTCTGGCCTGGAAATAAAAAATACCCTAATATACTAGCTCTGTGAGCATTACAAACCACCACCATATTCTAGATTTCCTGACCTTCAGCCCCTCCCCCCACATACTAGAATTCTTAATATGCCAATATTTCCCAATAGTCTGAATATTCTGGCATGTAAAAAATTTTCTAGAGTCTGAGGCTGGGCATGGTAGTTCACACTTGTAATCCCAGCACTTTAGGAGGCTTAGGCAGGAGAATGGCTTGAGCCCACGGGTTTGAGACAAGCCTGGGCAACATAGTGAGACAATGTCTCCTCAAAAAAAATTAAAAATTAGCTGGTCGTGGTGGCAGACACCTGTAGTCCCAGATACTCAGGAGGCTGAGGCAGAAGGATCACTTGAGCCCAGAAGGTCGAAGCCGCAGTGAGCTATGATTGCACCACTGCACTCCAGCCTGGGCAACAGAGTGAGACCCTGTCTCAAAAACAAACAAACAAAAACAAAACTAGGGTTTGAGACACAGCTGTTTCAGAATACCTGGGCTCAGAAGCACTCACCTTTTGGTTTTTAAAATTTAATTCGTGGGACATTCATTAAATCTTTTTTCTTTTTTCTTTTTTTTTTTTGAGACAGAGTCTCACTCTGTTGCCCAGGCTGGAATGCAGTGGCATGATCTTGGCTCACTGCAACCTCCACCTCCAGGGTTCAAGCGATTCTCCTCCCTCAGGCTCCTGAGTAGCTGGGATTATGGGTGCGCACCACCATGCCCGGCTAATTTTTGTATTTTTAATAGAGATGGGGTTTCACCATGTTGATCAGGCTGGTCTCAAACTCCTGACCTTGTGATCTACCTGCCTAGGCCTCCCAAAGTGCTGGGATTACAGGTGTGAGCCACTGCGCCTGGTCTAGCACTCAGCAGTGCTAGGTCTCTCATTTGGTTCTAGATTCTCTCATAATCTGGAACCTCCTGCCATTATGGATTTCTTGAAATGCAAACAAACCCTCCAGTGCTCTGGAAGGGCCAGTAGTCCAGGATCTCTCCCATTCTCTACGTTTCCTCATTAAACAGATTCCTTTCTGTATCCTACACTTCTCAGCATTCCAGACATCCTGGCATGCGAGATTTTCCTCCTGGTGGTGACTCATGGGTATGAACTCCCCTGACACCCTCCTATTTTAGAATCAGTGATGGTCCAGGTCCGTTTTGTCAGAAAGTCCACATTCTGGATTCTCTGATAAGCAGGGGAGAACTCTAATATTAATCCACAGGCACTCCAGAATAGCCTTGTGGCCAAAATGTCCTGACATTCAAGACCCCTCTTTTTTTGTTTTCTGTTTGTTTTTTCAGAGATAGGGTCTCGCTATGTTGCCCAGGCTAGAGTGCAGTGGCTATTCACAGGCGCGATCCCACTACTGATCTCCACAGGAGTTTGGACCTGCTCTGTTTCCGACCTGGGCCGGTTCAGCCCGCCTTAGGCAACCTGGTGGTCCCCCCACTCCCAGGAGGTCACCATATTGATGCTGAACTTACTGCAGATACCTGATAGGCATAGCGCACTACAGCCCAGAACTCCTGGGCTCAAGTGATCCTCCCACCTTAGCCTCCCCAGTAGCTGGGACTACAGGCACAGGTCACCACGCTGGGCTCCACTATGTTTCAGAAGCTCTGGCATTCCAGAAACTATGGAATTCTAGAATTAGCATGTTCTAGTATCCTCTACTCCTAGTCTGCCCCTACTTTCTGTCCTTTTTTAATTGGCACAAAGAAAAAAAATGCAGAAAACCTCCCTGAGGAGGTGCCATAGGAATAAGCATTATTTTTTGGGAAAAAAAAAAATCCCAAGGCCAGCTGGGCAAGGTGGCTCACACCTATAATCCCAGCCAGCAGTTTGGGAGTCCGAGGTGGGTGGATTATCTGAGGTCAGGAGTTCAAGACCAGCCTTGCCAACACGGCAAAACCCTGCCTCCACAAGAATTAGCCGTCGTGGTGGTGTGCACCTGTAATCCCAGCTACTTGGAAGGCTGAGGCAGGAGAATCGCTTGAACCTGGGAGGTGCATGTTGCAGTTAGCCAAGATCAAGCCACTGCACTCCAGCCTGGGCAACAGAGTGAGACTCTGTCTTTAAATAAATAAATAAGCAAAAATTAGCCAGGAGTGGTGGCAGGTGGCTATAATCCCAGCTACTCAGGAGGCTGAGGCAGGAGAATTACTTGAACCTAGAAGGTGGAGGTTGCAGTGAGCCAAGATTGTGCCACTGTACTCCAGCCTGGGTAACATGAGCAAGACTGTCAAAAAATAAAAAATACAAATACGAATAAATACATAAATAAATAAATCTCAAGGATGTCAAGGCATAGGTTAGCTGAACCTGTCCCACACACCCTGCCTAGATTAAGAAATGGCAAAGTCGGCCGGGCCCGGTGTCTCAAGCCTGTAATCCCAGCACTTTGGGAGGCCAAGGCAGGTGGATCACGAGGTCAACAGATCGAGACCATCCTGGTCAACATGGTGAAACCCCGTCTCTACTAAAAATACAAAAAATTAGCTGGGCATGGTGGCGCGTGCCTGTGATCCCAGCTACTCGGGAGGCTGAGGCAGGAGAATTGCCTGAACCCAGGAGGCGGAGGTTGCGGTGAGCAGAGATCACGCCATTGCACTCCAGCCTGGGTAACAAGAGCGAAACTCCGTCTCAAAAAAAAAAAAAATGGCAAAGTCAGGGATGCTGGTGGAGATGTTTGCCACATCGAGGTATGGAGTACGAATGTTAAGGATGCAG
This sequence comes from Leontopithecus rosalia, assembly GCA_028533165.1. Taxonomy (NCBI): domain Eukaryota; kingdom Metazoa; phylum Chordata; class Mammalia; order Primates; family Cebidae; genus Leontopithecus; species Leontopithecus rosalia. The sequence continues at coordinate 28,649,716 of CM052668.1, read as the reverse complement.
TAACCAATCCATGTACATCTGCCACTCCTTCGCACTTGTTCTTCCCTCCAGGCACTCCTCCTCCGCTCTACCCACGTGGGGCTGACCTCACCTTCAGGCTTGAGGACACATGATCCAGGCTGGGATAATGGAAGTCCTTCATCACTCTGGCCACAGTAATTGGTTCAGGAATGGCCACTTGACTCAATTCAAGCCAATGAGAATTAGTCCTGTGATTTTTGCTGTTGCTAGGGTGAAAAGAGTTGCTAAGGAGCTGCTTAGTCACCTTGCCACAGGAAAAACCTAACCAAGGATGCATTCCAGAGGTAAGTTGAGAGATGAAAAGATATTCTAGGCCAGGTGCAGTGGCTCACGCCTGTCATCTCAGCACTTTGGGAGGCTGAGGTGGGTGGATCACCTGAGGTCAGGAGTTTGAGACCATCCTGGCCAACATAGTGAAACTGTCTCTACGAAAAATACAAAAATTAGCCAGGTGTGGTGGTACGCGCCTTTAATCCCAGCTACTCAGGAGGCTGATGCATGGGAATCACTTGAACCTGGGAGGCAGATACTGCAGTGAGCTGAGATAGCGCCACTGCACTCCAACCTGGATGACAGAGTGAGACTCTGTCTCAAAAAAAAAAATTATTGATGAGTGTTTAACCCCTGGATCCAGCCATACCTGAAGGCAAAGAATAAGCCAATACATTCCTCCCTCCCCTTCAACACCTTTTGTATTTTTTTGAGCCAGGGTCTCACTGGTCAGTCAGTCAGGCTGGTGTGCAGTGATGTCATCCTGGTTCACTGCAGCCTTTGTCTTCCAGGCTCAAGTGATCTGATCCTCCCACCTCAGCCTCTCAAGAAGCTGGGACTGGCCGGGTGCAGTGGCTCAAGCCTGTAATCCTAGCACTTTGGGAGGCCAAGGTGGGTGGACCACCTGAGGTCAGGAGTTCAAGACTAGCCTGGCCATCATGGTGAAACCCCATCTTTTTTTTTTTTTTTTTAAAAAAAAGAAGCTGGGACCACAGGTGTACACCACCATGCCTGGTTAATTTTGGTATTTTTTTTTAAGAGACGGGGTTTTGTCAAGTTGCCCAGGTTGGTCTAAAACTTCTGAGTGTGAGCAAACTGCTCCCCTTGACCTCCCAAAGTGCTGAGATTACAGGCATGAGCCACCGTGCCTGGCCTCCCTTTGCTTAAACAAGAGAGGTAGACATTCCTGATTTTATATGTATCAGGTCAGGTCCCACATCTCCACCACCCCTTTCCCGGGGAGTCACAAACCTGCTAAGAATAAGCAAAATGTTGGCAGTGAGGACTTTACTGGGGAGGGTGACTTTGGCTTCCAGAAAAGAGGGAAGATGGGGAACTAGTAACAATGACTATTTATTCCAAGGAGGCCCTGGCCCTGAACCCAGGGCTCCCACAGGGCAAGGGAGGCACTGAGTCCCCCAGGACCAGGGCATCCCAAGGTATCATGGCAGCTGTGTTGTTCAAAAGGAAGTTTCGTTGAGCTTCATCTTGGGAGGCATGAGGGGAGTGCCGGGACCAGCAGAGGGCCAAGGGGCTGGCGTGGGTGGCCGTCGGAGCTCCGGCCCACTCCGCACCAGTTCCTGGCAGCGTTCCACAAAGCTGCCTCCCCGACGGCGCCGGGCCTCAGCCTTCGGGGGGCTGGGGCTTCCACGGTGGCTGGACAAGGAGGTGTTGCTGGAGGCTGAGTGGAGGCTGAGGGAGTGAGGACAGTAAGTACACGTCATCATGGGGCAGCTGGGCCACTCTGCCCCCCAGAGTTACCACACTGTCTCCTCTTCCTCCCACTGCACACGGGGGAAGTGCAGTTGTGGCTACCTGGTGAGGGAGATTCGGGATGAGGCGCTTGGGAGAGAGCCCCGCCAGGGAGCCGGTGGGGCCAGCTCACAGTGTTCCAGCTGTTCCATCAGCTCTTGCTCCGTCAGGCCACCTGCTGGGGGGCACGGAAGCAGGGTCAGGGGGCAAGATGGGGGTCACAGGGCAAGGGCCAGAGTTGCACTGCAGTGCAAACAGGGTCAGGACAGGAGAAAGGAAGCAGAGATCAGTGCACCGGGGTCAGAGGCTGAGACGGGTTGAAAAACAAGGGCAGGAAGGGATGGGGGGCAGAGAGAGGGGGTCAAAGGAAAAGGGTCAGAGGGCAAGAGCCTGGGAGAGAGATCAAGAAGTCGGCCGTGGGGCTTGGGACGGGATTGGGGTGGGGCAGAGAGTACCAGGGGCCTGGCCGAGGCCGTCCATGGCGGTGGTTAGGTCCCACATGGCCAAGCTGCCATTGGCCTGGCCAGTGAGCAGGTAGCGCCGGGGCCGAGAGCCGAGCCGCCGGGAGCCCTCGCACTCCAGCACCGTGAAGGCCGTCGTGGGTGAGCCATCCACAGAGCGCACGGAGCACACCCTGGGGGGAGCATGGAGGGAGGCGGTCAGCCTCACTTTCTCACCCTTCCCGGTCCCAGCCCCCACCACTGTGGCTACAGTTCCTGCCTCTCGGGGGCCACCCCCAATCGTTATCCATCCCCAGCCTGCTTTTCTCTCGAGTTCCAGTTGCAAGGGTCCAGCAGCCTCCTGGACACCCCTAACCCCAATCTCCCAGGAAGTCTCCCCAGAGCTGCTGCTCTTCCCGGTTTCCACTGCAGGGAAGGCCCGAGTCCCATCCTAGCTGCTCCCCGACCTCCTATCAGCCTCCTGGCCTCCCATCAAGCCTCCTTTCATCCCCGGAGCAGTGGCCACAGCTCCCTGAACAGGACAGCCTCAGCCCTTCTACAGCCTGACCAGGACTCACCCACATCTGCGCCCCATCCTCACCTTCTGTTCTGTGCCCCAGCCCGAGAGTCCACGTGTCCTTCCCGTGTGACCCTATTTGGCCCTTCTCAGCCTCTGCACATATGGATCCCTCAGTCTGCGGCCCCCTACCCCTCCCTTCTTTCTTTTGCTCCTTCCCACTTGTCCTCTAGGTCTCTGCTCAAAGTCCCTTCTTCCAGAACATCCTCCTTTCCCAGCTGAAGCAAGGCTCCTAAACCTCCCTGGGCCACCTCCATCCCACCCCGACCCCTCTGCCTGGGCCCCCCATCCCACCTCGAACCTTCTGCCCGGGGCCCCCATCCCACCCTCACCCCTCTGCCTGGAACCCCCATCTCACCCTCACCCCACTGCCTGTGCCACCAACCTGGCCCTGGCTGCAACGGGATGGCACTGTTCCAGGTCACTCCCACCCACACCTGTCACACCTTTAATACCTCCCGCCCCAAACCCACCAAGCCTGTCCTCCCTCCCAGCCTTTGTTCCTTCAATGTTGCTTGGCTGGGACCCCTTTCTGGCCTCAGTGACCTGGCTGGCATCTTGCCTTCTCCCCTGACCTCCCCCCTGTTGGACAGGACAGTCCTCACCGCTGCCCAGTAGATGAGAGACGCACGAAGAGCTGGCTGGCACTGGGCACCACCTTCTGGATGAACACTTGCTGGTCGTCCCGCTCGCCGTAGGGGCCTGGGACAGGCAGGGGCAGGAGTCAGGGCCAGCTGGGGTCCCCTGGGCCTCAGACTCCCTTCCACACTGATGAAACCCACCACCCCAAGACCCCGATCCTGTCCCCAGGCTGCTGGGGTTGGACAGGGCAAGAGAGGGCTGGAGGTTGCGGCAGTCAGTGGAGCTCAGGTGCCTCAAGGATTGGGACAGCCCAGTCGTTGCAGGCTCCTGGGTCAGGTGGCAGCGAGTGGGAATCAGTGGAGGTCAACAGGGGTCAGGTAGGGGGAGGTCAGTAGGGTGCAGGGGCCAGGAATCAGTAGGCACCAATGTCGTTGCCGGCACTGCAGCCGCCATGCCCGTCGGCCGACTCCAGCGCCAGGATCTTGAAGGAAGCGAGTGGGGTGGAGCCGGGCTGGGTGGAAATCATGCCTCGGAAGCGAGTCACAGACCACGTCCGCACGTGGTTGTTGTCGGCACAGACTGAGGGGCACAGGGAGAGCAGAAGGTCAGGCCTGGTGCAGGCTCAACGCACCCACCCCTCCAGAGCCTCAAAACAGCCCCGTTTCAGGAGGGTCAGGCTTTTCTGAGGCCTTCCCTTTCAGAGAATCCTCTCCTCCCCAGAATTCCAATTTTTTTTTTTCTTAAGAAGCCCCCAGTGTAACAGAATTCCAAATGTTAAAAACCCTGTTGCCGGGGCGGTTGCTCACGCCTGTAATCCTAGCACTTTGGGAGGCCGAGGTGGGTGGATCACCTGAGGTCAGGAGTTCAAGACCAGCCTGGCCATCATGGTGAAACCCCATCTTAAAAAAAAACAACAAAATCCTGTTGCCACCAGGCACGGTGGCTCACACCTGTAATCCCAGCACTCTGCGAGGCCGAGGTGGGCGGATCACAAGGTCAAGAGATTGAGACCATCCCGGCCAACATGATGAAACCCCATCTCTATTAAAAATACAAAAATTAGCTAGGTGTGGTGGTATGCGCCTGTAGTCCCAGCTACTTGGGAGGCTGAGGCAGCAGTATCGCTTGGATGGAGAGGCAGAGGTTGCAGTGAGCCAAAATCATGCCAGTGCACTCCAGTCTGGGCAACAGAGCGAGACCTCCTCTCAAAAAAAAAAAAAAAAAAAGCCAGTTGCCTCTGCCTCAAGAATTGTTCCAGAGCCTGGTCTCACCTTCCCCTGTCCTCTGCCCCATGCTGGTTCTGGTCCATTTTGTCAAGCCTGAACCATGTCAGAACCCGGATCCCAGAGGGCCCTGCTCCTCCTGCCCTATCCACATAGTGTGTTCCCATGTGCAGCCAGGTGGAGCCTGTGGACGCCTGAGTGTAGCCATGTCCCTCCCCTGCTCAGAGCCCTCTGTGGCTCCTTCCCTTGTCACCTCCATACCCTCATCTCCCCCATTCTCCCCTCATTCTCTGTTCCAGGCACAAGGGGCTCCCTGCGCTTCCTCAGACATCCTTACCTCAGAGCCTTTGCAATGTCTGTTCCCTCTGCCTGAATGCTTGTCCCCAACAATCTACGCTGCTCATTCCATTATTTCTGTTGAAAGGTCCTTCCTTGGGCCTTCCCTGAATGACCCATCTCCCGCAACTTCACGCTGTCTAGCCACACACAACTTCATGTTTATTCACACCCCTTATCACTGCCTGGTGTTGAGTTAGATTATTTTATTAGTATTTTATTTTATGAGACAGAGTCTTGCTTTGCTGCCTGGGCTGGAGTGCAGGGGTGCAATCATCACTGACTGCCGCCCCTGACTCTCGGGCCCAGGTGATCCCTCTGCCTCAGCCTCCCAAGGAGCAGGGACCACAGATGCGAGCCACCAAACCGGCTATTTTTAAAAAAATTTTTTTTGTAGGAACAAGGTCTCACTTTGTTGTCTAGGTTGGTCTCACACTCTGGCCTCAAGCAATCCTCCCAGCTTGGCCTCCCGAAGTGCTGAGCCACAGTGCTCCCCGATTTGCATTTTTCTTTAGAGATGGAGTCCCGCTCTGTTGCCCAGGCTGGAGTGCAGTGGCATGATCTTGGCTCACTGCAGTCTCTGCCTCCCAAGTTCAAGCAATTCTCCCACCTCAGCCTCCCGAGTAGCTGGGATTACAGGTGCGTGTTACCACACATGGCTAATTTTATACATATGTATGTGTGTATATATATATATATATGTGTGTATATATATATGTATATGTATATATATATGTTTTTTTTGAAAATGAAAATCCAATTTATTCAGCTCCCAGGCGAGGTTCCATTTTCCCGGGGAAAGGGCCCAGGGAAATCACGCCAACTTCCTGGGGTGTGGGGTTTTTATGGCTGGAAGGAACGAGCAACAGCTGGGTGCTCCGATTAACTCCAGGGGAGCGGGATTAAGACGGGGCAGGCTGCTATTGGTTGGCGGGTTGTTGGGCGGGTTTTCCCGTGGGAGAGCCGGCCAGGAGCCTTGCATCAGCTGGAGCCTTCCAGGGGAGCCTGGTCTCAAACCTTGACCTCAAGTGATCCACCCACCTTGGCCTCCCAAAGTGCTGGGGTTATAGGTGTGAGCAACCGGACCTGGCCACTGATTTCCATTTTTATTTATTTATTATTTGCCATCCCCGCTAGAATGTCACTTCCACAAGGGCGGGGACTTGGCCTATATTGTTCATCACTGTCTCCCCTAAGCCTGGCACACAGTGGGTGCCCTGTAAATCCTTAGTGAATTGCTGCATTCCGTAACACACACGGATTCACTCTTCCCCAAACGGATCCCCTTACAGTAAGTATTCTCTCACTTCTGCAATGACAGCCCCATCCCAGGTCAATCCTCTCCCCCAGAGCTCTCTTCCTATACAATGTCCCTTCCCAGTGGAAATTCTCATCCTCCTGGCTCCACACTCCCATCTGAGCTGTCTCTCCCAGCACCTCGAGCAGCCCAGGGAGGCTCACCTGAGATGAGGTGCTTCTCTGACAGCATGATCTTGGTGACGGGGCTGCGGTGCACAGTGAAGGTCTGGAAGAGCTGAGGCCCCGAGCCCACAGTCTCCGGGTGCTGCACGATGACCCGCACGCCCCCTGAGCTGGTGCCGTAGGCGATCTCGATCCAGTTCCCACTGTCACCTGGTGAGGGGCCAAGGATGAAGAGATGGCCTGGGCCACAGAGATAGGAACCAGGGCAGAGAGAAAGAGACTGGCACGGAACAGATACAATCAGAAAGCAAAGAGAGGTGGGGGGGTGGTGGCTCACGCCTGTGATCCCAGCACTTTGGGAAGCTGAGGTGGGTGGATCACCTGAGGTCAGGAGTTCGAGACCAGCCTGGCCAGTGTGGTGAAACCCCGACTCTACTAAAAATACAAAAATTAGCTAGGTGTGGTGGTGTATGCCTGTAGTCCCAGCTACTCATGAGGCTGAGGAACGAGAATTGCTTGAACCCAGGAGGTGGAGGTTGCAGTGAGCCAAGATCATGCCACTGTACTTCAGCCTGGACAACAAAGTGAGACACTGTCTGAAAAAAAAAATGAAAGAGACAGACACAGAACAGACACACAGTCAGAAAGCAAGGAGAGAGGAAAGGAGACAGAAAGGTGGTGATGAGATGTGGGAAATGGAGGAACAAGGAGACAAAGGAACAGGTCAGAGGAGGAGAGGCACGGAGACAGAAATTATAACAGAGAAACAGCAAATAAGAGAGGAAAGAGAGAAAAATAGAGAACAGAGGCCGAGGCAGGAGGATCACTTGAGGCCAGGAGTTTGAGGCCAGCCTGGGCAGCATAGTGAGACCCTACAAAAGGCTTTTTAAAAACTAGCAGGCCATGATGGCACACACCAAAATCCCAGCTACTCAGGAGGCTGAAGTAAGAGGATCCCTTGAGCCCAGGAGGGTGAGGTTGCAGTGAGCTACGATCATGCCACTGAACCCTAGCGTAGGTCACAAAGTGAGACTCCGTCTCAAAAACACAAAGATGACAGAATAGTGGCATGTGGTGGGGAAGGAGATGAGAAGGAAATGAGAAAGAGGCTGGGTGTGGCAGCTCATGCCTGTAATTCCAGCAATTTGGGAGGCCAAAGCAGGAGAATCACTCGAGCCCAGGAGTTCGAGACCAGCCTGGCCAACAAGGCAAAACCCTGCCTCTCCTCAAAATACAAAAATTAGCTGGGCATGGTGGTGCGCGCCTGTAATCCCAGCTACTTGGGAGGCTGAGGCAGGAGAATTGCCTGAACCCAGGAGGTGGAGGTTGCGGTGAGCCGAGATCGCGCCACTGCATTCCAGCCTCGGCAACAGAGCGATACTCTGTCACAAAACAAACAAAAGAAGAAGAAGAAGAAGAAAAGACAGAGTTGAATCTGCCACCCCCTGATAAACCCCCTGGGTCATGCTACACAAGCTGGGGGACAGCTGCAGGCTGGGGCTGGGGCTGGGGCTGGCTGGTGATAGCACCAGGGAAGCCAGGTCATAGCTTACTGGTCTTGGGGGTGAGGTAGACACTGAGGGCGGTGACCCCATCCTCTGCTGGGTCCCGGTAGAGCTCGCTGACCAGAAGGTCATTGTCTTTCATGCGCAAGGGGAACTTCTGCACATCTGAGGTGGGCAGAGAGGGCGGAGTGGGTTTGTTCCACGTGCCCGGGCCTGTCTCCCTCCCTTCCCCTCTACCAGGGGAGGCCCTCAGGCACCCAGGACACGGGCTGCTGCTCACCCACATAATAGATGGAGCCATTGTTGCAGCCCAGGAGGAGGAAGGAGCCTGCTGCATCATAACTGGTGATGGGCTGAACCTCCTGGACCTAGGGGTGGGGCAAGACAAGCTGCAGCCGGGAGCCCTTCCGCTCCTTTGCTTCAGTGGTGAGGGACGCCTCACAGAGGATGGGCCCTCTCCTCCCCCTCCAGAACCCATCCACTGCTCCCCACCCCAGCCACCCTAGGCCGACCTCTGTCCCCATCTTATTCCCTCCCTTCCTCCCTTTCGTGCATCTCTCTCTCTGACTCTTGGCCTCTCCTGGACTCTGTACTTTTTAAAGTTTTAATTTTTTTGTAGAGACAGAGTCCTATTATGTTGCCCAGGCTGGTATCAAACTCCTGGGCTCAAGCCATCCCCTGTCTCAGCCTCCCAGAGTGCTGGGATTACAGGTGGGAGTCACGCACCCAGCCTTGACTCTGTACTTCCGACGTGACTCTAATTCATCTCCCGTTACCTCTCTAAGTTCCTCAATCTGCCACAGTTTAGTTCAATTTGGTTTGACTCTGGCTACCCTTCTCTGTCACCACTTTCTGATTTTCTATTTTTATTTGCTTAGTTTTCTCCCACTCTGTCTCTTTCTCTGCCTCTATCTTTCTCCCAAAGCCATCCTCCCACCTCAGCCTCCCGAAGTGCTGGTATTACAGGTGTGAGCCACTGAGCCAAGCCAGTTCCTGTCTCTCCCAGCATCTCCCCTAACCTGCTCTCTCACCCAGTCCCAAGAGAATCCTCCCTCCCCCTTTTCAAATCCATTCATGCTTCATGTGGGCTCTGCAGCCCCTCCTCCAGGAAGGCTTCCCCAATACGCTTAGGCCTTTATCACAGACATCCCCAAGGCTGATTCTCTGGCTTCCTCCAGGTTTGGGGGTAGGGCTGGGGGTGGGGACAGAAGCGAACCCCTCCCTGGGTCTGTACAGTCTGGAAAACTGGGAAGGGAACTCTGACCTGCCAGTGCTTGGTGACGGCATTCCACACCCCGATGCGCCCTGTGTGGCTTGTAGCAATGAGCTGGTTCCCAACGAAGAACAAAGCTTCCACAGGCACCCCCAGATGGAAGACCCCTGCAGTGTGCAAAAGGGGCTCAGCTGGAACCCTGCTTTATGGAGGAGGAGAAGTGGGAGGAAGAACCCCAAGGACCGGAGGATTCAGTAGGACCATAGAATCCTTGAAGGACAGGCTGGGCGCGGTGGCTCACCCCTATAATCCCAGCACTTTGGGAGGCCGAGGTGGGTGGATCACAAGGTCAAGAGATCGAGACCATCCTGGTCAACAAGGTGAAACCCCGTCTCTACTAAAAATACAAAAATTAGCTGGGCATGGTGGTGCGCGCCTGTAGTCCCAGCTACTTGGGAGGCTGAGGCAGGAGAATTGCTTGAACCCAGGAGGCGGAGGTTGCAGTGAGCCGAGATTGCACCACTGCACTCCAGCCTGGGCAACAGAGCAAGACTCAATCTCAAAAAAAAGAAAAAAGAAGAAGTAAAGATTCCAGCAGGAATTACAAAGGATAAAGTAGACCAGAAGATTTCTGATGGAGTATGGGATTCTAAAGGGGACTGGAATTCTAACAGAACTGAGCTTTGCAACAAGGCAAAGGAAACCCCCAGTGGTGGCAAGGGATTCTTACGGGGGCCAACATTTATTTGCAGGCACGTTAATAAGTCCGAGATGCTGTTGTGGGTTTGAGACAGGGCCTTGCTTCATTTCCCAGGCGGCAGTGTGGTGGTGCAGTCATGGCTCACATAGCTCACTGCAGCCCCGAACTCCTGGCTTCAAACAATCCTCCTGCCATGGTCTCCCAAAGTGCTGGGACTACAGGTGTGAGCGGCTATGTCCAGCCGTAAGTCAGATATTTCTTTTTTTTTTTTTCTGAGATGGAGTCTCACTCTGTCACCCAGGCTGGAATGCAGTGGTGTGATCTCAGCTCACTACAACCTCTGCCTCTGAGGTTCCAGTGATTCTCCTGTCTCAGTCTCCTGAGTAGCTGGGACTACAGGCACGCCATCACACCCAGCTAATTTTTTATATTTTTAAAGATGGGGTTTCACCGTGTAGGCCAGGGGTGTCTCGAACTCCTGACCTCAAGTGATCTGCCCACCTCAACCTCCCAAAGTGCTGGGATTACAAGAGTGAGCCACCGCACCAGGCCAAGTCAGAGATTTCTCATGGTGATACAGAATGGCTCATTCTAACAAAATGAAGAGATCTAACTGGGCAGGGAATTCTGATGGGAGGGAGAATTGTATGTGGTTGTACGTGGGTGGATTTTTCTAATAAGCCAAGGAATTCTAACAGGATATAAAATTCTGAAGGACTAGAGCATTCTAATGACACAAAGAGATCTAATGGGGCAGAAAATTCTTATGAGTTTAAGAGTTTTCTTGTGGGTTTTTTGTTTTTTTGAGACAGTGTCTTGCTCTGTCACCAGGCTGGAGTGTAGTGGCTCGATCTCAGCTCACTGCAACCTCTGCCTCCTGGGTTCAAGTGATTCTCCTGCCTCAGCCTCCTGAGTAGCTGGGACTATAGGCATGTGCCACTGCGCCCAGCTAATTTTTGAAGAGACAGGGTTTCACCATGTTGGCCAGGAGGGTCTCAATCTCCTGACATCAAGATCCACCCGCCTTGGCCTCCCCAAGTACTGGGATAACAAGCCTAAGGCACCTCACCCGGCCTGTGGTGGGTTATTTTAATGGGCCGTAGAATTTAAAGGACAGAGGGTTCTGGAAAAGGCTTGAGGCCATACCTATCTCGGAGCCACCACCTTCCGCCTGCAGAGCCCACAGCAGGATCTCACTGCAGGTGGCCGCTGCCACCATCTTGTCATGTTCACCCAAAGCCCCACCGGGCACCCGGGCTGTGAGCGCCAGTCGTTCGATGGGCCAGTCCAGGCGGGGACTGGAAAACACCAGCTGCCAGCCAGAGGCTTCCTTCAGCCTGCAGGGTTGAGGGGACATCGCCAACCCTCACTGCATGCCCTCCCCGTCAACAGAGCTGGGACCTCCTGCCACTCCCTCCCCAAGTACCTGTAGCAGACTAGAAACTGGGTATAGGCCACGGCGATCCAGTTATGGTGCCCACACACCAGGCGCACCATCCCCGGCTCCTCGGGTTGCCCTTGAGGGGAAGAGCGGGGATCAGAAGAGGCTCACAGGGGCCCTACAGCTTCCCCAACCTCCCATGAGATAGAAATGTACCTGAGGGTGAGGGAGGGGCCTTCTCATCCAGCATACGGCCCAGCAGCCCTGCATTCCCAAGGTTGGGGGGCATCGTGTTGCTCCGTCGGACAGGGGCTGGGCGCCCTCCTAGCTGCTGAGGCCCCAGTAGGCTGTGCCGGTTCCGCCGCTTCACCGGGAACGCTAGACAACAGGTAGAGCAACAGTCACGGTAATCGTGGCCGTCACATAGCAAGCACTTAAAATATGACAGTGACTGATTTCCCCATGTGTGGGACATAGTCTCTGGGTGAAGATTTTAGGTGAGGCAGTGACATGGCATGAAATGACACTGAACCACACAGCAAATTACTGCCCTTTCAGTTCCCTTGAACCTTTTTTTTTTCTTGGAGTTGGAGTTTTGCTCTTGTTGCCCAGGCTGGAGTGCAACGTGTAATCTCAGCTCACTGCAACCTCCACCTCCCAGGTTCAAGTAATTCTCCTGCCTCAGTCTCCCAAGTAGCTGGGATTACAAGCGCCTGCCATGACACCTGGCTAATCTTTTGTATTTTTGGGAGAGACGGGGTTTCACCATGTTGGCCAGGCTGGACTCGAGCTCCTGACATCCGGTGATCCGCCCACCCTGGCCCCCAAAGTGCTGGGATTACAGGTGTGAGTCACCGCACCTGGCCCTAATTTTCCCTTTTAACAAATAGAAGACTGCACCGTTGGCAAGCAATAGCATCTAGCCAGAGTTGTTTTTCGCTTTGTTTTGTTTTGAGATAGCATCTCGCTCTGTCACCCAGGCTGGGATGTAATACGAGATCATAGCTTACTGTAGCCTTGACCTACCAGGCTCAAGCGATCCTCCCGAATAGCTGGGACCCCTGGTGCACCCCACCACACCTGGATAATTTTTTTTTTTGAGACAGAGTCTTGCTCTGTTGCCCATGCTGGAGTGCAGTGGTGCGATCTCGGCTCACTGCAACCTCCACCTCCACCTCCTGAGTTCAAGCTATTCTCTGCCTCAGGCTCCTGAGTAGCTGGGATTACAGGCACCCATCACCACGCCAGGCTAATTTTTGTATTTTAGTAGAGACGGGGTTTCACCATCGTGGCCAGACTGGTCTTGAACTCCTGACCTCGTAATCCACCCACCTTGGCCTCCCAAAGTGCTGGGACCACAGGTATGAGCCACTGCACCCAGCCAATTTGTTTTTATTCTTACTAGAGAAAAGATCTTGCTATGTTGCCTGGGCTGGTCTCAAATTCCAGGTCTCAAGCGATCCACCTGCCTCAGCCTCCAAACTGCTAGGATTACAGGTGTGAGCCATTGCTCCAAGCCTCGCCAGAGTTTAATAACACTGCTATGTTTGGGTGTTATTTTCATGTTTACTTTGTATTTGTGATATAAAGCTTGTATTTACAATGATTTTTTGGTTTTTTTTAGTTAGCGGGGCATGGTGGTGAGTGCTGCTTGGTGGTGGAGCTGAGGTGGGAGGATGGTTTGAACCTGAGAGGCAGAGGTTGCAGTGAGCCGAGATGGCACCTCTGCACTCCAGTCTGGGCGACAGAGCCAGACCCTGTCTCAAATAAGTAAATAGATAAATTAAGCAATTAATTAATTAATTTAAAAATGATTGGTTTTGGAAAACAGGATAAAACTAAGTTGGAAAAATACTATTAAGGTAGTAGGTGCCGACAGCAGTCAGGGAAATAAAGCTGGAGATGAAATTTCCCTACTCTGTTCCTTCTACCAATTAGAAAAGCCGAGTCCCAGTAACCACTGGGGCCATGCCTTCCATGGCCAGTGGGATAGCTACCACGGGCATTATGGTCAATAACTTCCCATTAACATTTCTCTCCTCCGTGCAAAGAATCCCAGGTCTTCCAAAGCCCCCCCACAAAGAAACCAAATCTGGGCTACAACTCCCATGGGGCTCCAGAGCATTCTTCTGAGTCTCAAGAGCTAGCCGGCCCATTGCCTCATGGGAAATGATATTTCCGACTTCCTTTCCAAGCATCAGCCCAAGCATCTGATAGCGAACTACACCTCCCATCGTGTCTCAGGGTTCACAACACAGGTACCCAAGAGTTGCGGCCTTATGGGAAATGTAGTCTTTAGTCCACCTCCACACCCCTCCATTCCATTGGGAGTGCCCACCTGGTGGGGGCAGGTAACCATTGAAGAGGACGTTTCCACAAGAAGATCGATCCAACTCCTCTCGAAGCTGCAAGCGACGAACTGCAACAGGAGGACTTAAAGGCTGGGACTTAGGGGGATGCTGAGGCTACCCCATTTCCCCCTTTCCCTTTCTCTCTACACAGAATACCAGTACTCCCCTCAGGACCAATACAGACCCAGGACCATATCCAGTGCTCTCAGCTCTACTCCAGCCCTCTTTCGAAGAGAAGGGGAAGAGTGGCAGGCAGCATCACTACAGAGTTGGTTTTCTATACAATGAGGATGATAGTTGGGGGGCCCCACTTACCCAGAGGAGTGAGCCCATAGAACTGAGCTTCATGGAGGAGGCTGGAACCGTGGACACCCCTGGGTAGTAGAATTGACTAGAGGTCAGGATCCAGCGGGTGGGGGTGAGCAGAGAATTCTGAGGGGGAAATTTTCAAAACTGCACAGAGAATGTAAAGGAGTAGAACGTTTTGATGGAATCAAGAGTCTAAGGAGTGATGATATGGGTGGAGGAAGTGTGTGTGTGTGTGTGTGTGTGTGTGTGTGTGTGTGTGTGTGTAGGGAGAAACTGAAGGACATAATTTTAACATGATCAAGGTTCTCATGAAGTTTTGCTTATTTGTTTTTTTAGAGATGGGGTTTCGCTATGTTGCCTAGACTGGTCTCCAAATCCTGGGCTCAAGTAAGCCTCCCACCTCAGCTTCTCAAAGTGCTGGGATTACAGTCGTGAGCAACCCCACCACACTCAGCCTGTGATCAAGGTTCCGAATGAGAATTCTAAAAGAATGGAGCTCAAGTGGGCATTCGAGGAAATGAAAAAACTTCGCAGGGGGTGAAGACAGTGAGGGTCTCTCTCCCCTTTTTCCATGCCAACCTGGGGTCCAACTCTTTGGTGCGCAGGAAGTTGAGGATGGGAGCAAAGACTGTAGGGTCCCTGTCGATGAAGATCTGCGGGAAAGAGGGGCAGAGGAGGGATGGGGTAAAGGGCAGGACTGAGTAGGGGTCCTGCCCATTTTCCGACCCCAACCCCTCCGCCGTCCCATTTCAGTTCTTGTCCGACTTACTGCTCCGGTCTCATCTTTCAGCGTCGAGATGCGTCCGCTCAGAAGACTATAGGGAAGGGACACCGAGCAGGCGTCACGGGCCGGGGGAGTGGATATTAGTTCTCCCAAGCCCTCTCCATCCCCCCTACCCTCGTCCCAAACTCGCTTTCCCGATCACCTGGAGAAGAAGGAGTCTGGGATCCAGGTGAGCGTCTGGCGAGAGGTACTGAATCTGGGCGGGGAAGTAGAGGAGCGGGTGAGGAATGTGGTCCCCTCCCGCAGAATCCAGGGTTCCCTCCTCTCCCTTCCCCCGGCGTTTTTCCAGGCTCTCGCGCTTCCAACAGGGGGCGGAGCAACCCTTGATGGACAGGGATTTTCCCCAGGAGAGGCGGGTAGGGTACTCCCACCCGCTTCCCGCCCCCAAGGATGGGACTTCAGGAGTCTCCCACACTCACCTCTTGCCTCCCACATTCAGATGAATCACTTCCCCGGGAGGCCCCCTAATCGGGACCCCCTCGGCTGCAGTAGTCGCAGCTGCCATGGCCCCCGGGCGAGCCGGCTGGCCCGCACCCACTTCCGGGTGTGCACCCGGACCCCGCCCTCACCGGCTGCTCATTGGGCTAGAGACTCCAGGGATCACTGGCGATTGGACAGAACGCCTGCCCATTAAGGTTAACTTTTCAGCCTCCTTAAAGGGGTCCGCCTTTCCTGGACTGGACGGGGCGGACCTGGTGTCTCCTTTGGGGAAGTTTATTACGAAGCATAACAAAATATTCTCCATCCCTCTAGGTTCTCGTTTGAGGTATGGCATCTAGGTGCATCGTCAAGGGGCGTGTGTTTAGACCCGAAATTAACTACACATCAAGAGGTACATCTAGATGTTCTCCGCAGCCACTCTACCCCCGTGCCCCCCTCCCCATCCCGCACCCACCCCCACAGCCACCACAGCCCTCCTTTCAATCCTGCCAGACGCATCCCAGAAAACCCAAACAAAGCAGCACAGACCGTCAAAGCCAAAGGGTTTATTATAGGTACATACAGTGTGCACCCGCCACACCGCCCCACACTCCCGGGCCTCAGGGGCTTCTCCAGGCGGCCTTGGGGGCTGCCCACAACCCAGTCCCCCGACTCCCCAGGGAGGTGCTCCAGCCAGAAGCATGCAAGGGGAGGGCTTCCCCTCCTCCCTCCCCTCACGTAGTGGCATTTACAACTGGAGGGGGTGGGAGAGAGGAAGACAGTTTCGAGCTTTGACGCCCCTCCCATTAAAAGCCTTCGCGGATGCGGGGCGGGGGAGGAGGAGATCGACGTTTTGCAAAAATAAACTAAGTCAGGAATTAACCGCATGGCTCTGAGGCGGCAGAGTGCAGAGGCTAGGGCCCCTTCACTCCCCCCTCCCAGACAGAGATCAAGGCAGCATTGGAAGTGAGGTAAAGGCGGGGAGGGGGTGTCCCCTCCCTACCCCCTAGCACCCTGGATGGTCCAGGGGACCTCACCAGCGCCCCCGTGCCCATCCCTAGGGCGGAAAGGGGGGCAGGATTTATCGCCCCCACCACCCCAGCTTCTTGGGGCAGGATCTGCAGATAGGGACAGGGGGCTTGGCTCAACTGGCCCCCTGCCCACCCCCATCAAGCTCAGTTATTGCATAAAAATAAGGGAGCCCCAGCACCTGGGGTGGGGGTGGTGAGTGGGAAGGGGCCAAGATATGGCTATAGGGGCAGCAATCTCCCCACCAATTCTTGGGGTGCAGGAGAAGTCCCCTCCTTTCCAGTGCCCACCATGTCACACGTCCTCAGTGTTGGAACTAGGGCTCCCGCCCCTGTGGAAAAAAAAAGTGTCTTTGTGCCCACAGTGCAGAAAAGAGGGGCGACGAGATGTGTCAGGCCATGGGGGTGGGAAGTCACTTCCTGCGCCCACTGGCCCTGCGGTCTCCACCTTCCCTCTTGGGATTGCCCTCGTCTGTGGATGAAGTAGTGGGTAGTGTCTGGCTCCAGCGGGCGATCTCTGCATGTTCTGCCACCGAGACAGCCACAGCCTCCAGCCAGCCATTCATCTCCTCCTGAGGGAAGAAACAGGGCACAGAGTCCGAATTTGGAAGAAAGAAGCTGGAATAATAATAGGTGAATCTCAGATCAGACTACCCTCTCTGAAATTCAGTCTTCTCATCTATTAAAAAAGGATGATGATGATGCAGTGACATAGCAATGTGTGTCAGGCTCTGTTCCAAACGCTTTAGTGGATTAATTCCCTTAAACTTAGGACTAAATATACTTCCTACTACAGAGATAAACGCATAAACAATAATAATATGGGCTGGCACTACTAGAGCACTTGACATTTACCAGGCCCAGTGCTAAGCATCAATTTATCACGTATCAATTAAATATGGAGCAATTTAATTCTCACAATAACACTATTATAAGAAACTTTTTAATTTTTTTGAGACAGAGTCTTGCTTTGTCCCCTAGGCTGGAGTGCAGTGGCTCGATCTTGGCTCACGGCAACCTCCGTCTGCCAGGCTCAAGGGATTCTCATGCCTCAGTCTCCCAAGTATCTGGGACTACAGGCGCATGCCACCATGCCTGGCTTTTTGTATTTTTAGTGGAGATGGGGTTAACCCTTTGCAATTCTGCACCTCTGGTCCTCTGTACTTGCAGTTTCCTCTTCCTAGATGACCCACCCCCTCCTGTTTTTGAGACAGAATCTCACTCTGTCCCCCAGCCTGGAGTGCAGAAGCACAACCACGGCTCATTGTAGCCTTGACCTCCCTGGTTCAGGTGATCCTTCCACTCGGCCTCCCAAGTAGCTGGACTACAGGCGTGTGACACAACCCTTGGCTAATGTATTATTATTATTATTTGTAGAGATGGGATCTCAAAAAAAAAAAAAAAAGAGATGGGATCTCTCTGGGTTGCCCAGGCTGGTCTTGAACTCCTGGGCTCAGGCAGTCTTCTGCTTGGCCTCCCAAAGTGCTGGGATTACAGGCATGAGCCAAGATGCACGACCTGAATAACCCCCCCTTTTTTTTTTAGACCCCCAGCCTTATGAATCATTTCTTTTTTTTGAGACAGAATTTTGCTCTTGTTGCCCAAGCTGGAGTCCAGTGGCAGGATCTCGGGTCACTGCAACCTCCGCCTTCCAGTTTCAAGTGATTTTCCTGCCTCAGCCTCCTGAGTAGCTGGGATTACAGGTGCCTGCCATCATGCCCGGCTAATTTTTGTGTTTTCAGTAGAGACGGGAGTTCACCATGTTGGCCAGGCTGGTCTCGAACCCCTGACCTCATCATCTGCCCACCTCAGCCTTCCAAACTGCTGGGATTACAGCCATAAGCCACCATGCCTGGCTGAATCATTCCTTTGTAAGGTGAACTCTCTCCTATCTTTCCAGTCTCACCTGAATAGCCACTGTAAGGAGGCTGGACTTTGTCATCAGGAAGTCCAGGCAGCCCTCCCTGAAGGCCTTCCCACTCTCCCCTGGGTTAGGAACCTCCTCTGGGCTCTCAGTGCCTGTGGGCTTTCCCATTACAGCCCTGATAACTTTGGCCTGTGCCTGTCCCTTCTCACAGCCCCATCACTCTGGACCAGGAGCCAGCCAGCCAGGTCATTACTGACATCCACACAGAGGAAGGAAAGGACCAGCTCTCACCTCATCTTTTGCCTGGAGCAAAAATTCACTGCCATCCTGGGTCCTGCAGGAAGGGACACAGGACTTGAGGGATCTGGGGAAGGGGCCCAACCCACCTGCCCACCAATTGTCCCCCAGGGAAGCCAGGGTCCCACTGGGAGGGGAAAGCTGAGCCTTGGATCCCTCCCTCCTGCCCACTGGGGGGCTCACTGGAGCTTGAAGACATGCTTCTTTTTCTTGTAGTCACTAGCCACCTCGCTGGTGGCTTTGTGCAGGCTGAGCAGAGGCTCCCCGCCGTGTGTGCTCCCGGATGCCGGGCCCTTGGAGTCCTTGTAGAAGCCCAGTTCCCCCTTACTAAGCACACAGTACAGGCTCACCCACGACCTGGAGCGACAAGATGGGGCTCAAGGCAGAGCCGCAGCACTCTGCCTGAGGACTCTTCATTAACATCCTCATGGGCTGAATATGCCTGAGCTTTCCTACCACTGGACCTTTGTGCCCTAGTTGGGCCATATACCTAAAATGCTCTTATTTATGGTTGTTGCTGCCCCGAGGGGAGCATCTAAGTCTCTCAGTACCAAGCCTTTGCCCAGGCTGGGGTTTCCCTTCCTTATCCCCTCCCAGACTGGATTTCCTGAAGGTAAGACCTAAGCTGTCTCCATAAGCCTTTGCTCCACTCATTCCTCCCCACTCATGGAGCTTCCTCAAGGAAGGTCGATCGGTCTATTGTCTGGAATAAGGAATTCCTGTCTCTCCAGCCATCTAAGCCCCGATCCAGGAGAAATCCCTCCAAGAACAAGATATACTAGGTGCCCTTGTTTATTACTACCTTGGCATTAGTTAGGAAAAAGAAAGACCACCTATAGATTCCACCAGCAAAATCTGAATCTGTCCTGCCCGCTTCATATCTTGAGTCTAGCCCTCACTCCATTATTGGCTGGTGCTCCCCTTTTTGGCTCCACTTGTCCCCAGATTCTGCCTCTCAGTTGGACAAAAAGAAGTTGGACTAGCAGGAGCTGGACTCCAAGAGCAGGCACATCACGACTAGACCCTCATTTGGAACACCTGCAAGAGATTACTCCCCCCTCCCAACCCCTACCCTCATTAGTTTGGGCTCTGCCCCTTTTCGGACCCTCCCCCAGTTTGAAACTTCAAGGGTGGACACACCCTACTCATTGGTTGGATGACCTCTCAAGGCTTCTCAACTAGACTCCTCCCTGTTTGCTATTTAGCTAGTCAACTCCTGGTTTGGTTGCTAAGAGATTAGATCCCAATTTACTCACTCTCAGGACATTTTCCAGCAGTTCCCACCTAAGCTCCACCCGTCAGCCATTAGATGCACTAACCTTAGGTCTTGCCCCCTCCTGTTGATTGGTTGGAATCATCAAAGTTGAACCCCACCCCTCCTCTGGCCCCACCTACCACCCCCACCGGTTGGAGGGCCTGAAGTTGAGCCACACCCCCCTCCTCAGTCCCACCTCTCCACTTATTGGACACCCTGAACCTGAGACCCGCCTTCCAAAGCCCCGCCCACACGCTCACCGGTTGGACGACTTGCGGTTAGCGTCGAGCTCGCGCTTGCGCAGTAGGAAGCCCTCGTGCTGCACTGTGTGAGTGGGCGGTGGCGGAGGCGCGGGGGCGGAGCCGCCCTGGGCCGGGGCGGAGCGCGAGCGCCGGCTTCCCCCGCCCTCACCACCCTCTCTGGGCCGCGGCCGCCGTCGCGGCTTGGGCCGGTCCCGCGCCCGGGGCCGGTCCGGCCGAGGTGTCCGCTCGGGCGGCTCAAGCCCGTTGGGCAGGCGGCCGGGGGGAAGCTCGCGTGGCTGAGGCAGCGACGGCTGTGTGAAGGGAGGGGGAAGAGGGGTGCTGTCCATGGAGGGGGTGTGGGGGTCATCTGTTTGGGGGAGCTCATGGGTCTGGGGTCCCATCCGTCTGCAGGGCCATCTGTCTTGGAGGCGCGTATGGGCGGACCTCAGGGTTGGAGGCCCAATTCTTAGGGCCCCACGGGTCTTGGAAGTGGGGCCCTAAACTCATTGGTTTGGAATCCCTCTCGGTGGTGGGAAGAGGCGGCCAGATCTCCGGAGGTGGGGGTGCAAGCAGGGCGTGTCCCTGCTGTCTGCAGGAGGAATCTGGGGCTTCCTGCTGTGTGTGTGTGTGTGTGGCAATGAAGAAATTTGGGACCCCACTGGGCTGAAGAAATACGGAGTACAGGGCAGATGTGGGAAGAGTCTATGTGTGTATGTGTGTGTGTGGAGGGGGAGTAGGGGTCTCTTAGGTAGGCACCCCATCTTTCTAAGGGGGACATATTCAGGTTCTGGGGGCCCTGAGAGTCCATGCTATCTCCACAGGGTCCAGTTAGGGGTTGGGTCCAGCCAGGGATAGGCACTGGCTGTTTCTGAGATCCTACTTCCTGCTCTGAAAAAGGGGTTCCCATATCCCCACCCATCCAAGGCTCAACTTACCCCAGCAGGCAGCCCTGGGCCTGCCTCTTTCTCCTGCAGCTGTTCCACAATGTCAGCCAGGGTGGCCTTCCTGGGGGGTGGGGGACAAAGACCCAATGGAACCAGGGTTCCTTCTCCCACGGACCTGCCTGGGTGGGCAGAGGAGCCTCCACTCCTTAGTTGGAAATGCCAGGCCCCTGCCCACTTCGGTAGCTGTTTCTCTCAGATGCTCGCCTTAGGTACCACAGGTGTTTGGGACATGTCTGCAGAATGGAGGACCACACCTCTCTCCCCATTAATTTTTTTTTTTTTGAAACAGAGTCTTGCTCTGTGGCCAGAGTGAAGTGCTGTGCTGCACAGTCTCAGCTCACTGCGACCTCCACCTCCTGTGTTCAAGCGACTCTTTTGCCTCAGCCTCCCAAGTAGCTGACACTACAGGCATGCACCACCACGCCGACTAATTTTTGTAGTTTTAGTAGGGACAGGGTTTTGCTATGTTGGCCAGGTTGGTCTCAAACATCTGACCTGAAGTGATCCACCTGCCTGGCCTCCCAAAGTGCTGAGATTACAGGCATGAGCCAACACCCCTGGCTGCCCCTTTGAATTTTCAGCAGCACAAAGAACAACCTGCAAATGTTGCCTTTCTCCACCTACCCCTGACGCTCAAGTCCCCTGGATCGCTCCCATTCCAGCCCAGATAATTCGGGGTCATCACTGATGATAAGCCTGTTTTCCCCAATGGACTGTGGGTCTCTAAAGTCAGGGATGGGACTGATTCAGTCACCGCTCAACTCAGCACATGCCAGGCAGAGTGGGCACTCAGGAAATGTTTATGAAGTGGGAAATGTAAAAGGAGTCAAGAAGTCTTTGTCTCCTGCCGGGCGCGGTGGCTCAAGCCTGTAATCCCAGGATTTTGGGAGGCCGAGGCGGGTGGATCACGAGGTCAAGAGATCGAGACCATCCTGGTCAACATGGTGAAACCCCGTCTCTACTAAAAATACAAAAAATTAGCTGGGCATGGTGGCATGTGTCTGTAATCCCAGTTACTCAGGAGGCTGAGGCAGAAGAATTGCCTGAACCCAGGAGGCGGAGGTTTCGCCATTGCACTCCAGTCTGGGTAACAAGAGCGAAACTCCGTCTCAAAAAAAAAAAAAAAAAAAAAGGAAGTCTTTGTCTCCTGACCAAAGGCCTATTTCTGGAGACACACACGATGACTGGACAGATCTGCGCAACACACCCTGGCCAACTGTATTCTGAAAGTCCTGGTTAGTTTCAGCTGAGTGACTTGCCCTCTTTGCTCCTCAGTTGCCCTAGCCACACGATGGAGAAGACAGCAGCTCCCACTTCATAAGGCTGCTGACAGAATTGTGATAAAGGGCCTCTTCTTCAATCAAGGACGTGAGGGTTCCACCATTAGCCCAGTGGACAAATTCAGGCACAGAGAGGACAAAAATCCTGCCTTGGGGCACCTGGGAGATTTGATGCAAGAGTTACAGCCCAGGGGCCAAGAACCTGCGTCTGGAAGGCACTCCGCCTTTTCCTTCAGCCTGAAGGGCTTCCCTTCCTGTGTAATAACGGACACATCGATTCTCTTGCAGCCTCAGTTTACACCTCTACAAATGGGTACCGGGACGGTATCGCCTTCCTTGGGAAGTTCTGAGCCCTGAAGCCCCTTCAATGGGCCCGTGCGGTTCTAGGAGCTCTCTGCCTCCCCCTCCCCTCACTTCCTGGTCACAGGCGGCGCCTCACCCCTTAACCAGGTCTCCTCTGATGGGCATCTCCTGTTCGCTGGACTCCTGCCGCTCCAAGCGCCGCTCACGCCGCTCGCGTCGTCGCTCCATCTGCTCGTAGCGGCCCAGGGTAAGGCTGTGTGCCGCCTCGTGCTCCGCTGACTCCTGCCGCTCCGGCCGCCGCCTCCGCGCAGCCTCCTCGGATTGATCAACCGACTCTTGCCTCTCGGGCCGCCGCCTCCTGGGCAGCTCCTCCGCGCGGTCAGCTGACTCCTGGCGCTCCGGCCGTGGCCGGACCTGCTCCGCCACCACAGGGGCCGCGGGGGCCGCGGGGGTCTCCGCCGCGTCCTCTGGTGCGGCCGGCGGGGCTGCGGGCTCCACCCTCCCCGGGATCTCCGGCAGCCGGTCAATGCGCGGCTGGAGGCGCTCGGGCTTGAGCTCCTGGCGCACGTACCCCACCCTGGTTCGCACCTCGGCCGACAGCGTGTCCGAGGCCCGGCGGGCCAGGGGCTCCAAGCCCCTTTCATAGCCCCCTGGCCGCAGCAGGGGCGCCGCCTTGGCCGC
This sequence comes from Leontopithecus rosalia, assembly GCA_028533165.1. Taxonomy (NCBI): domain Eukaryota; kingdom Metazoa; phylum Chordata; class Mammalia; order Primates; family Cebidae; genus Leontopithecus; species Leontopithecus rosalia. The sequence goes on along the minus strand of CM052668.1, from coordinate 28,626,812 downwards.
CAGTTCCGTGGGGTCCCCAAAGAACTTGCGCCCCAGCAGCGGGGTGGGCGGCTGCTTGCTCTGTTCCGCCTTGATTTTCTCGATCTAGGGATGGAGGGACCCGGGTCAGGTTGGAAGCGTGGGGCCCGGGGTTAAGGGGGAGGTCGGGGAGGCGGCCTGGGTTTTCTGCCTCACCACTGAAGGGATCAGTTCCTTGAAAAAGCAAGGTGCCCAGGCCTGTGCGAAGCTTTGCTCTCTGTCAAGAACTTAAAGCCTACTCTCCAGCAATCACCTACTGCTCTTTTAGGAACTGGCTAGATCACTTTTTTTAGCTTGGCTAAATCACTTTCTCTGCGTGCCCTTCTGACTCCCATTCTTCCTTCCTTAATGTCCCCCTACCCAGGACTTTAAAACTTTTTTTTTTGAGATGGGGTTTCACTCGTCTAGCTCTGTCGCCCAGGCTGCAGTGGCATGATCTTAGCTCACTGCAACCTCCGCCTCCCAGGTTCAAGCGATTCTCCTGCCTCTGCCTCCTGGGTAGCTGGGATTACAGGAGCCCACCACCATGCCCAGCTAATTTTTTGGAATTTTTAGTAGAGATGGGGGTTTCACTATGTTTGCCAGGCTGGTCTCAAACTCCTGACCTCATGATCTGCCTGCCTCTGTCTCCTAAAGTGCTGGGATTACAGGTGTGAGCCACCGTGCCCCACCTAAGACTTTTTTTTTTTTTTTTTGAGACAGTCTTGCTCTGTTGCCCAGGCTGCAGTGCAAGTGGCAAGATCATAGCACACTGAAGCCTCAACCTCCAGGTCTCAAGGCTCAAATGATCTAGCCTCAGCCACCCCTCTGAGTAGCTGGGACTACAGGCCCATGCCATCATATCTGGCTGTTTATTTGTTTTTGTTTTTGGTAGAGACGGCTTCTCAGTATGTTGCTAACGCTGGTCTTGAACTCCTGGGTTCAAGTGATCCTCCTGCCTAGGCCTCTCAAAGAGAGTACAGGTGTGAGCCACCCCACCCAGACTTTAAGCCTTTTTTTTTTTGAGATGGAGTCTCACTCTGTTGCCTAGGCTGGAGTGCAGTGGCACGATTTCGGCTCACTGCAACCTCTGCTTCCCAGGTTCAAGTGATTTTCCTGCCTCAGCCTCCCAAGTAGCTGGGATTACAGGCGTGCACCATCACGCCAAGCCAATTTTTGTGTTTTTATTAGAGACGGAGTTTCACTATGTTGGCCACGCTGGTCTCAAACTCCTGGCCTCAAGTGATCCGCCCATCTTGGTCTACCAAAGTGGTGGGATTACAGGCGTGAACCACCGCGCCTGGCCTAAGCCTTATTACTACAGTCTCTTCACCTAATTCTTCAAGTCTCAGAATAGAATCCCCCAGGCCAGTTCCTCCTCCCTCTCCCCCATCCCAGGCACCAACCCTCTGCTTGTTCTTCCCCTATCACAACCCTGACACTCTGGGCTGTCGCTGGTGACAGGTCTGTCCCTCTGCTCCACTGGGAGCCTAGCAAGGGTCTGTCTTGGCACTCACACAACACAGGACTGACCACATGTCCAGGTGTGTCTGTTTCACATAGAGCCATGGGTGTGGGGGTCTTGGTGGGGGTGGGGGTAATGGGGCAGGATCTGGGGAGCTGACCGTGGTCAGGCGCCGCAGAGAGCTGAATCTCTCTTCCCAGGCTGCAGCCGCTTTTCGGAAGGCCTCATGTCGCCGGATAAGCTGCTCCACCTCATCCACGCTGCTGCCCAGCTCCCGGCTCTGGAGAATTGGCTCCTGGGCTGTGAGCCAGGCATCAGCCACCACTGCCTCCTGGGCGAACTGGTGCACCTCCAGCACTGAGGAGGGGCATGCAGGGTCAGGATTGTGGGGCACCTGGGGCCCTTTCCGGGGCAATGGCTATTTCCCCTGGCCTTCCATACCCCTCTGGCTTTCCATACCCCAGCACTGACCATCCTGGGGTCTGCAGCAATGGCAGAGGCTGGGGCTATTTCAGCGGGCATCATTCCTCCTTTCTCACTCCCAGTTCTCCTTCCTTAATGTCCCCCCACCCAGGACTTTAAGACTTTTTTAGTGGGGGGAGATTCAATGGCAAGCCAGCCCCCTTGTCCACCCTTCCAGGCCCTTGTATTTGCTTCCGGAGACCCATGGATAGGGTACAAGCATGCTCCTGTCACCCCTGGGCCTTGCTGGACAGGCTGGAGCATGTCCCTGTGCCCTTGAGCCACATGTGCCTGGCCCCCACTCACTCTGCTGCAGCCACTCCCAATGGCGGTCCCACTTTTCCGACACCTCCTCCTTCCTGGTTCCCAGCTTGTCCAGCTGTGCCTGGATCTGGGAGTGGCAGGTGGGAGGGAGGAAAGTCGGGTGTGGAATGGCTTTCACCCCAATGTGCCCAGGTGGCAGAGGGGGCCCCCTCCCTGCTCCCCACCTCGTCAGCCATGGCACTTTTGTTGAGCAGCAGAGATCGCCCCAGCTCCTGACAGGCAGTCAGCTCAGGCACCCGCGCCTCCAGCTCAGTCTTCAGGCCCTGGTGGTAGTTCATGAGCACCTCCACTGATGACACATCCCTGCAGTGGGTGGCAGGCAGGGATCTGAGCCACGGGCAGCCACCTCAGCCCGCCCACACATACGGCTCCTGGTGACCCCAAATCCTTGAGACTGACATCCCACACCACCTCGAGACAACTATTTTTTCTTTTTTTTGAGATAGAGTCTCACTCTGTGGCCCAGGCTGGAGTGCAATGGGGTGATCTCGGCTCACCGCAACCTCCTCCTCCCGAGCTCAAGCGATTCTCCTGCCTCAGCCACTTGAGTAACTAGGATTACAGGTGCCTGCCACTACACCCAGCTACTTTCTGCTTTTTCAGTAGAGACAGGGTTTTGCCATGTTGCCCAGTCTGGTGTCAAACTCCTGACCTCAGGCGATCCACCCACCTTGGCCTCCCAAAGTTCTGGGATTATAGGCGTGAGCCACCACACCCAGCTGAGACACCTGCTTTCAGTGACCAAGCTCTGAGGGTCCACAGTTCACTAATTGAATGATTCAGACTTTCCAAGTTTCTAAAATTTCACCCTTTTGTGATTCTAACCTTCTAGGATTCCAAGATCCAAACTTTCCTTTCTTTCTTTCTTTTTTTTTTTTTGAAATAGGGTCTTGCTCTATTGCCCAGGCTGTCACAGCTCACTGCAGCCTCAACCTCCTGGGCTCATGCAAGGATTCTTCTGCCTCAGCCTCCCAAGTAGCTGGGAGCACAGGTGCACAGCATCATGCCCAGCTATGTTTTTATTTTCTGTAGAGAAAGGGACTTGTTATGTTGCCCAGGCTGGTCTCAAACCCCTGGGCTGAAGCGATCCACCTGCCTCTGCCTCTCAAAGTTTGAGGTTGTGGGTGTAAGCCACCACACCCAGCCAAGATCCAAATTTTCTAACTTTTTCTAGCTATGCTTCTGAAGGTTCCACTGGCCAATGATTTTAACTTCCCAAGTCTGTTCTCTCCAAAGCAGTAGCTGCTAGACACGTGAGCACTTGAAATGCGGCCAGTCTGACTTTTGATGTGAAGTGTAAAATGCACACAAGATTTTGAGGCGTTCGTGTAAAAAATAATGTAAAATGTCTCATTAATAGTTGTTTTGTTTTGTTTTGTTTCTGAGATTGAGTTTTGCTCTTGTTGCCCAGGCTGGAGTGCAATGGCACGATCTCAGCTCACTGCAGCCTCAGCCTCCCAGGTTCAAGCAATTCTCTTGCCTCAGTCTCCCAAAATAGTTGGGATTAGGGCGCCTGCCACCAAGACTGGCTAATTTGTGTGTGTGTGTGTGTGTGTGTGTGTGTGTGTATTTTTAGTAGAGATGGGTTTCTGCCACGTTGGCCAGGCTGGTCTCGAACTCCTGGCCTCAGGTGATCTGCCTTCCTTGGCCTCCCAAAACACCGAGATTACAGGCATGAGCCACTGCGCCTGGCCACATTAATAGTTTTAATATTGACTACATGTTGAGGTGATAATACCTTAGGCATGTCAGATTAAATAAAAATGTATTACTAAAATTAATTTTCATTTGCTTTGTTAATATGGCCACAACAAGATTTTAAATGACATAAGTGGCTCACATTTGTGACTCACATTAAATAACTATTGGACAGCACCATTCTAAGCCATCATATGTCCAAAACAACTCCAAGTTTCTGAAGGTTCCGTCAATTGGCAATCATAGCTTGATGCTATGGTTTGAATCTACCTGTGCTCAAGCGATCCTGCTGCCTTAGCCTCCAGAGTAGCTGGGACTACAAGCAACGCACCACAATGCCCAGCTAATTTTTATTTATTTATTTATTTTTGGACAGAGTCTTGCTCTGTCGCCCAGGCTGGAGTGAAGTGGCATGATCATGGCTCACTGCAGCCTCAACCTCCTGGACTCAAGTGATCCTCCTTCCTCAGCCTCCCAAGTAGCTGGGACAACAGGCATGCACACCACCATGCTTGACTAATTTTTTCCTTTTTTGTAGAGATGGGGGTCTCACTATGTTGCGTCAGCTCACTGCACTCAACCAATCCTCTTGCCTCGGTCTCCTGGTGTCGGAATCACAGGCCTGAGACCCTCGCCTGGCTAGATTGGTCAAATGTTGATGGTTGTTCCAGCCAAGTGTTTGTGATACGTATGTGGGTTACCTCTACTTCTGTGTATATGTAATTGTTCTTTTTTTTTTTTTTTTGAGATGGAGTCTTGCTCTGTCACCCAGGCTGGGGTGCAGTGGTGCAATCTTGGCTCACTGCAACCTCTGCCTCTCAGGTTCAAGCAATTCTCCTGCCTCAGCCTCCCCAGTATCTGGGATTACAGGCGCCTGCCACCATACCCAGCTAATTTTTGCATTTTTAGTAGAGACGGGGTTTTGCCGTTGTTGGCCAGGCTGGTCTCAAACTAATGACCTCAGGTGATCCACCTGCCTCAGCCTTCCAAAGTGCTGGGATCACAGGTGTGAGCCACCACACCTGGCCTATTTTTCTCAAATGTACATGTCACACCACTCTCTGCTCTAAACTCTCCCATAACGCTCACCGTCCTGGTAGAGAAGGCCTGCCCCTCACCATGTGTGGCTTCCACAGCCCCAGCGTCCCTCTGACCTCACTTCCTCTCACCCTACACCCACTCCCTCCCTCCCTTCATCCGGCCACAGTGATCTCTAGCTCTTCCTCACACATGCCTAACTACAGCTCACCTCTCGGCTCTTGCATCTGTGGGTCCCTCCACCTAGAAAACTCTTCCCCTCAAACTTTACCTGACTCACCCATCACTTCATTCAGGTCTCCGGTCAAATCAAACACACATCCTCAGAGAGACCTTGCCAGCTATCATTCCTTTCCTATGTATATATATTTATTCTTTCTTTCTGCCTCCCCTCCCTCCCTCCCTTCTTTCTTTTCTTTTCCTTTCTCTTTCTTTCATTTCCTTTTCCTTCCTTCCTTCCTTCCTTCCTTCATTCTTTCTTTCCTTTCTCTTTGACAGAGTTTTGCTCTTGTCACCCAGGCTGGAGTGCACTGGCACAATCTTGGCTCACTGCAACCTCCACCTCTCAGGTTCAAGCAATTCTCCTGCCTCAGCCTCCGAGTAGCTGAGGTTACAGGCACACACCACCAAGCTTGGCTAATTTTTGAATTTTTAGTAGAGATGGGGTTTCACCATGTTGGCTGGCTGATCTCAAACTCCTGACCTCAGGTGATCTGCCTGCCTTGGCCTCCCAAAGTGCTGGGATTACAAGCATGAGTCGCCGTGCCCGGCCCCATACTATATTTCAGACAGTAGTAAGTGCTATGAGAACATAAGCTATCTCAGGGTAAGGGCTTGGCCTTGCTCACCACATGGCACACCAAACGCATTTAATACATGTTTGCAGACTCCAGGCTCTGCCTTCACAGAAACAATGCCAGGCGTCCCTGATTCTCCAGGTCCTTTTCTTCGTGGCCACACCATAAGACTAAACTTCCAGCCTAGGCCAGATGCAGTGGCTCATGCCTGTAATCCCTGCACTTTGAGAGGCCAAGGCAGGTGGATCACTTGAGGCCAGGAGTTCAAGACCAGCCTGGCCAACGTGGTGAAACCCCATCTCTACTAAAAATTCAAAACTACCCGGACATGGTGGTGGGCGCCTGTAGTCCCAGCTACTTGGGAGGCAGAGGCAGGAGAATCGCTTAAACCTGGGAAACGGAGGTTGTAGTGACCTGAGATCATGCCACTGTACTCCAGCCTGGATGAAGGAGCGAGACTCCATCTCAAAAAAAAAAAAAAATTGCAGCCTCCCTGGCTGACAGGTTGGGCCACTGGGCTGGCAGTATGTGGGTGCCAGCTTTGTCCCTAAAACCTCCCGTGTGATCCTCCTGCTGTCTTCTCCCATCTGCAGTGGGATGCAGAGGGTCCAGCATGTGATTCCAGGGCAGCACAACGGAAGGACCCTGGCTCCCAATCACCGGGGGACAGGCTTCGGCCAGACGCTCACATCCAACCACTATGTGAGCAATAAGCCAATGCCTACTAAGTGAGGCCACTGAGATGCTGGAATCATTACCATTCTTCACTCATCCCGACAAACACAGTCCCACACCTCCCGTCCATCCTGTCATTAGCCTGTTCCACGCTGTGACATCCCATGGAGACGGTAATCATGGGCAACTGGGAAGGATGGGGACAGAAGAACGATGCCCAGTCTCTAATGCCAGGCCTAAAAAGAGGTCTGAATACACACGAGGCACCTAGACCAGTGCCTGGCACACAGAGGTGCCACATGGATATTGGCTATTGTCATTCCATTGGGAAAGGGGCTCTCAATGGGATGGGGATGGCTGGGGGAGGCCGCCAGAGGCGGGCAGGAAGCTCGAGGAGGGAGGAGGGGCACCTGGGCTTGTCGGCTGCCCCAATCTGGCTGGCGATGCCGTCCATCCAGGAGAGCAGGTCGCGGACTTGGCTGTGGAAGCGCAGGGCATCTGCCGTGGAGCTGACGTGCAGGCGGGCGTCCTCACAGGCGGACAGCAGCTCTTTCCAACCCTGCAGCACCTCCTGCTCCCGGCTAGCGATGGCCTCGGCGTGTTCACCCGCATACACCGTCCGCAGCTGGGCCGCCCCCTCCTGAAGCTGCCGCACCTGAGGGGGATGCCAGGTCGGGTGCCAGTCCTCCGCAGGGCCCAGGCTGTGCCCTCCCTCCCTTGACCTGCTCCAGTGCACAGCCTCAACATATAAGGAGCCTCACACTGTGATCCCACAACCAGGCTCCTGTCATATCTGCTGCCTGATTTCTCTTTGACTTACCGAGTTCCAACTTCTTTCAGCCTGCTCCTGATTTCTTTTGGTCTCAGAGCTCTGTCTCTACTGGGTCTGTCACCTGTTTTTTCAGGCAGGCCCACCTCTACCTTGGGTCTTTCTTTTCTTTTGTTTTTTTTTTTTTTTTTTTTTGAGATGGAGTTTCGCTCATTACCCTGGCTGGAGTGCAATGGCGCAATCTCGGCTCACCGCAACCTCCGCCTCCTGGGTTCAGGCAATTCTCCTGCCTCAGCCCCCTGAGTAGCTGGGATTACAGGCATGCGCCACCATGCCCAGCTAATTTTTGTATTTTTAGTAGAGACGGGGTTTCATCATGTTGACCAGGATGGTCTCGATCTCTTGACCTCGTGATCCACCCGCCTCGGCCTCCCAAAGTGCTGGGATTACAGGCTTGAGCCACCGCGCCCGGCCCTACCTCGGGTCTTTCAGGAACCCCTTTCCACTTGGATGTCTTTTAGATGTGCTATCTAATTTTTTTTTAACTCGGTTTATTTCAAACCCACTCCTTCGTAGTGGCCCAGTTTCCTGCAGGATGTCTGTTCAATTGCCATTAGTCCCCTGCCCGATTTCCATTCATTCTGCTGTGTGACTTCTGCTCACTCTGTTTATCTTTTGGGGGTTTTTTGGTTTATGAGACAGGGTCTTGCTCTGTTGTCCAGCCTGCAGTGCAATGGCACAAACACAATTCACTGCAGCCTTGACATCCTGGGTATATATACATATATATACACATGCACACCATATATGTGTATATCTATGTTTATATATGTGTATATGTGTGTGTGTGTGTGTGTGTGTGTGTGTGTGTGTTTTTAAATACAGACAGAGTCTCACTATGTTGCTCAGACTTGTCTTGAACTCCTGGGCTCAAGCAGTTCTCCCACCTTGGCCTCCCAAAGTGCTGAGATTACAGGCATGAGCCACCGCGCTCAGCCTGCTGCTCACTCTGTTGGTTCAATCACCTGATTTCTTTTGATGTGACCTCCTCCTGTCTAACAGATCCACCACCTGTTGATATCAATCTCTCAGCCTGATTTCTAAGTCATCTGTAGGATTGATAAAAATAATTGGGCTGGGAGCAATGGCTGACACCTGTAATCCCACCACTCTGGGAGGCTGAGGCAGGCAGAAATCTTGAGGTCAGGAATTCAAGCCCAACATGGTCGACATGGTTAAACTCCATCTCTACTAAAAATATGAAAGTTAGCCAGGCATGGTGGCTCGCATCTGTAGTCTCAGCTACTCAGGAAGCTGAGGCGGGAGAATCGCTTGAACTCGGGAGGTGGAGGCTGCAGTGAGCTGAGATTGTGCCACTGCACTCCAGCCTGGGTGACAGAGCAAGACTCCATCTCAATAATAATAATAATAATAATTGCCAGCTAGGTACAGTAGCTCATGCCTGTGATCCCAGCACTTTGGGAGGCCAAGGCAGGTGGATCACCTGAGGTCAGGAGTTCAAGACCAGCCTGGCCAACATGGTGAAACCCCACCTCTACTAAAAATACAAAAATTAGCTGGGCATGGTGGTGTGCACCCATAATCCCAGCTACCCGGAAGGCTGAGGCAGGACAATCACTTAAATCTGCAGTGAGCCTGGATTGTGCCACTGCACTCCAGTCTTTGGTGATAGAATGAGACTCTGTCTCAAAAAAAGAAAAAAGAAAAAAACTCGCCCAACTTCTACTTCCCATGAGACCTCCACCCAGTTTCTCTCAGTCCTGCCACCTGAGTCGTGGTAGACCTGCAGCTTCATTTCCACCTGACTGCTCAGATCCACCTCCCAATTCTGGCCAGACCCTCTGCCTAATTTCTAATAGCTCTGTTGCCTTTTCCATTAAATTCACCCCCACCAGATTACTTTCAGAAAAGTCATTTGATTTCTATCAGAGACCTGTTGTCTAATTTCTGCCTGCACTACAGCCAAATTCCTCTTATCCTTCTCAAAATTCCCTTTAGATCCTCGACCTGGATTTAGGTGAAATTCACCTTGCAGTTTTCAGAGAACCACGGCCCAATCTCTATCGGAACCTGTTTATTGATTGTTTGTTTGTTTGTTTCTGTTTTTCTGTTGTTTTGAGACAAAGTGCTGCTCTTACCTAGGCTGGAGTGCAATGGTGAGATCTCGGCTCACTGCAACCTCCGCCTCCCAAGTCTCCCAGGTAGCTGGGATAACAGGCATGTGCCACCATGCCTGGCTAATTTTTGTATTTTTAGTAGAGATGGGGTTTCTCCATGTTGGTCAGGCTGGTCTTGAACTCCTGACCTCAGGTGACCCGCCTGCCTTGGTATCCCAGAGTGCTGGGATTACTCTGTGAGCCACTGTGCTGGGCCATCAGTCCGTTTTCTATCTGCTCCATTATCTAATTTCTTCCTGTTCTGTAGTCTGCTTTCTGTCTGTCCCACTGCCTAATTTTGACCTGCTCCACAGCCTGGTTTTTGCCCACCCTGCTGCCCACAGCTGTCCGGGCCCTCCCCCCTGCCCCACCTGGGACACGAGGAGCTGCAAGTCATGCTCAAAGGCTCTCAGGGTCCGCTGCATGGAGCTGGCGCTGGGTCTCGGCTCAGGAGGAGTGGTCAGGCGGGGCAGCCGCCTCCGCTTCTCCTCAATCTGTCCCTGAAGCTCTCTGGCATCACTGAAGAACTTATGCAGCTCCCGAGAGGCGGCTAGCAGCTGGGCCCTTGTGCCCATGAGCTCCAGCAGCTCAGCCCAGGCCTCGTTCAGCCCGTCCTTCCACTCGGCCATGGTGGCCGCTGCTGTATGGCCACACTCGATCAGCTCATCCACCATCTGGTTCACAGCTGCCAGCCGCTCCCGCCCTGCCGTGCCTGTCTCATTGGCGAACTCTGAGAATTTTTCCTGCAGCACCTGCCATGAGGAAGTGGTGGGCAGGGGGCAGGTACAGCAAAGTGAGCAAAGGGGAGCATACACCAGCCCCCTCCAGCCTACAGTTTTTTTTTTCTTTTTGAGACAGGGTTTTGCTCTGTCACCCAGGTTGGAGTGCAGTGGCACAATATCTGCTCAGTGCACCCTTCACCTCCCCAGTTCAAGTGATTCTCCTGTGTCAGCCTCCAAATAGCTAGGACTATAGGCACAGCTATAGTGCCACTACACCCAGCTAATTTTTCTGTATTTTTAGTAGAGACGGGGTTTCACCATGTTGGCCTGGCTGGTCTCAAACTCCTGACCTCAAGTGATCCCCTTGCCTCGACTTCCCAGAGTGCTGGGATTACAGGCGTGAGTCACCACATGGTAACAGAGTCTACCATTTTGTGGTAGGTAAGAGTAATGACAATCATCATCATCATCATCAAAAATATCTAACAGCCACCAACCCCCTAGCAATATTGGCAACAATAACAGTGAAGTGATAAGCTGATGATGACTAACACTGTGTAAGGCGCCGTGTGTGCCGACCAGGGACCTCAGAGCTTTATATGATATTAACTCGCTTTTTTTTTTTTTTTTGAGACGGAGTTTCGCTCTTGTTACCCAGGCTGGAGTGCAATGGCGCGATCTCCGCTCACCGCAGCCTCCGCCTCCTGGGTTCAGGCAATTCTCCTGCCTCAGCCTCCTGAGTGGCTGGGACTACAGGCACGCGCCACCATGCCCAGCTAATTTTTGTATTTTTAGTAGAGACGGGGTTTCACCTTGTTGACCAGGATGGTCTCGATCTGTTGACTTCATGATCCACCCGCCTCGGCCTCCCAAAGTGCTAGGATTATAGGTGTGAGCCACCGCGCCCGGCCGATATTAACTCACTTGTCTCACCAGCTATGAGGTGGGTGCTATTATTATCATACTACAAATGGGGAAACTGAGGCCCAGAGAACCTTAGTGGTAGCTCTTAGTATCACTTTTAAAATTTTGAGATGGAGTCTTGTGCTAAAAAAAAAAAAAAGGAGGGGGGGAAAAAGGAGATGGAGTCTTGCTCTGTCACCAGGCTGGAGTGCAGTGGCATGATCTCGGCTCACTGCAACCTCCACCTCCCAGATTCAAGCCATTCTTCTGCCTCAGCCTCCTGAGTAGCTACGATTACAGGCATGCGCCACCATGCCTGGCTGATTTTTGTATTTTTAGTAGAGACAAGTTTTCACCATATTTGCCAGGCTGGTCTCAAACTCCTGACCTCGTGAGCCACCTGCCTCGGCCTCCCAAAGTGCTGGGATTACAGGCTCGAGCCACTGTGCCTGGCCAAGGTATCACCTATTACTAATGACACTCACCGAGACATGCTCAAAGTCCTGGCCGAGCTCGGGGGAGCCAGCTACCACCTCCTTCTCGGCGATCCAGTGCTCAAGCTCGCCCACCTGGCGGCTGAGCTGGTACAGCCAGTACTGCTGCTCCAGGGCTACCCGGCGCTCCTCGCCCAGCTCCTTGAGTGCCACATACAGGCGGTCCACCTGAGACTGCCGCCGGCTGATCTGCTCGCTGACGGGGGACACGGAGGGGCAGGGATAGACCCCGAGACTTCTGGGGCAGAGCGTGAACCCCCTAAACCTCCTCCCCAGGACAGGGCTGTGTCTCCTTAGAATCTTCAGGCACGGCTGTGTCCCCTGGACAAGGTTCTGTTTTCTTTCTTTTTCTTTTTTGGAGACAAGGTCTTGCTCTGTTGCTCAGGCTGGAGTGCAGTGGTGCAATTACAACTCACTGCAGCCTCCACCTCCCGTGCTCAAGCAATCCTCCCATCACAGCCTCCTAAGTGGACCACAGGTGTGTGACTCCACACCTGCTGTTAGAATTTTTATAAAGATGAGGTCTCAGTATGTTCCCTCTGGTCTCAGACGATCCTCTTGCCTCAGCTCCCCAGAGTGTTGAGATTAGAGGATGAGCTACCACGCCGGGCCAGGACACTGTTTCTGCAAGTCTTGGGTCCAGACAGCCCCGCATCTCAGCATGCAGGCAAAGCTCTGCTTCCCTAGATGCATAAGCTCACCTCCATCAGCCTCACCCAGTTTCTATCTCTGTTTCATGCCCCTGCTATCCAGGAACCTGGGTGGGACTTGACTTCCAGCTTGGGTCCCCAGCCAATTCACCCCACCTCTATCCCCAATCTCTGGGCCCACTTGGACAGAAGCTGCTCCCTGTACCTCCTTTCAGATTTCACCCCTGGTCCAGGCCCGGAGCTCATCACCAGCCTCCACCAGGCAACATCACCCCACTGCACCAGGAGGTCTCAGGCCCCACCCCTATAGCCAATCTCAGCACAGGCTTTTCTGTCCTCCCAGACACTGGGTAGAAAGAGGCCCTTGCCTGTCCTGAGCAAATTCTCTACGCCAGTCCCAGACATCACCTCCTCTTTTCTCCCCCCGACAAGGTCACCACCACTACACTCAAATCCGGGTGCTCCTGACCCCACCCTCTCAACCATCCCTGAGCCGTGTCCCCCCACCCCAATTCCTGCCTGCCCACTTGCCAAATCCCAGGGCTCCAGCACACAGCAAGGAGGACCTCTCCCACCCAATGTCCAATTTCAGAACTGCTCCAACTCCCAACAGCCAAGCTTCAGGTCCTGCAGGACCATTCCTGTGGACCGGCTCTGCCCCCAGGCCCACCTGTCCGGGTGGCCCATCTCCAGCAGCGCCCGGCACTGGCGCGACAGCTGCGCGATGCTTTCCTCGTAGTTCTCCACTCCTTGCTCCAGCTGCAGGTGTTTCTTGAGCAGCTGCAGGGTGCTCTGTTCATCCTGGGGGCACAAAGCGCCCTCGATGAGGCGGCAGCGGCGGCCCCAGGCTCCAGCGCCTCCAGGGCCTCCGCACCCCCAGCCCGGGCGCACCTTGCCCTTGTCCTCACTCATCATGAGCAGCTCCTGCTCGCCCAGCCACGCCTCCACCTCCGCCACGTCGAAGTAGTACTGCTCCACCTGGAAGGCGGCGTCTAGAGCCTGCTGCCGCCGCTCGGCCGCCTCCCGCAGTCCGACCCAGGCACTCTGCAGCTGCTCAAGGCCCCGGCGCACGGCCTCTGCCTCCGGGCTGCGCAGCGACGCCAGCGCGCCCGCGCGCTCCAGCACCTCCTCCAGGCGCGGCCCGTGTGCCTGGATCTCCCGCCGCAGACCCTGGGGACGGGAGGTGGGGGCGTGGGTGGAGAGGGCGCTTTCCGAGGCCCTGCAAGACCACAGGCTCTTGGGCTACCGGCACGGTCCACGGAGCAATTAACAAGCACCCCCAGTTCGCTTACCACGTGCCGGGACCATGTAAACATTTTGCTGATTCCCCCTCACTCGTCATAACCCCATGCTACAGGTGGGAAAACAGGCAGAGAGGGGTGAAGGACGGTGCCCAAGAACAAGCAGCCAGTAAGGAGTGACATGATTTGAACACAGGAGGCTAGTTCCAGAGACTGCTCTGAGCCAAGACGCTTGCCGACCCAAGATGGGCCCAATACAGAAACCCTGCAACTTAGCGGCTGAGGTATCGCTTATATACGGTGAAGTGCACCAACCTGAGGTGTACCGTTGCACACATTTGTGCACATGCATACACCGGTGTGCCCAGATCAGCCTGTGGAACACTTCCGTGCCCCAGAACGTTCTCTCAGCCACTCTGTACTTGCAGAGTACCTTATTTAACTTTTCATGTGCCTCAACTGGTCAACAAAAATAACAATAGCCAGCCCGTCCTCTTCTTCTTTTGCTTTTTTAGAGACAGAGTCTCTCTCTATCGCCCATGCTGGAGTGCAGAGGCACTATCTCACTCACTGCAGCTTTCAACTCCTGGGCTCAAGTGATCCTCCTGCCTCAGCCTCCTAAGTAGCTGGAACTACAAGTGTGCACCACCATGCCTGGCTATTTTTTTTTCTTTTTTCCTTTTTTTGAGACAGAGTCTCACTCTGTTACCAGGTGCCAGGCTGGAGTGCAGTGGCACGACCTCAGCTCACTGCACCCTCCACCTCCCAGGTTCAAGCAATTCTCTTGCCTCAGCCTCCCAAGTAGCTGGGACTACAGGCACGTGACCACACCCGGCTAATTTTCGTATTTTTTTGAAGAGATGGGGTTTCACCATGTGAGCCAGGATGGTCTTGATCTCTTGACCTCGTGATCCACCTGCCTCGGCCTCCCAGAGGGCTGGGATTACAGGCTTGAGCCACCGCGCCCGGCCCAGTGCATTACTACTATTATTCCTCCTTTATGTGTCTTGCTTTAGGCGCTGGTAAAGTAGTTGCTTTGACCAAGGGAATCCCCCACTATGCAGTTTGAGAACCACTGCTCTAGACCAACTCTACTTATTTACATGTGGAAACTGAGGCCCAGAGGAATGAACAGATATTTGGAGATTTTTAGGAGCTCAAAATCCTCCTCCCCACTTTGCTCAGCTTAGGGAACAGTAGTGCCCTCTCGCTGATTATCTCTGTCCTTTGTCCCTATGGTGGCTTTTGTTTTTGTTGTGTGTGTGTGTGTGTGTGTGTGTGTGTGTGTGTGACAGAGAGAGAGAGCGAGGAGAGAGGAGAGAGAGGGTGTGTCTCACTTTGTTGCACAGGCTTGAGTGCACCGCTTGTTCAAGGCTCACTGCAGCCTTGACCTCTGGGCTCAAAGGACCCTCCTCCCTCGTCTGCCTCCAGAGGAACTGGGACTACACCACCACACCTGGCTAACTCAATGTTTTGTGATTTTGTTTGTTGTTGTTGTACTTTTCCCTTGTCCAGGAGCCATTCCCCTTCCTTCTAGTCACAAGCCCCTGAATTTCCTCTGGGGAACTCCCTTTGCCTCCATCTCAGCCTTGGAAATTAAGCTAAGGCTGATTCCAGCAGCAAGTTCCAGGGGAGGGCACTTAGCCAGGCCAGCCCAACGGGCAGTCCAAATCCCCATCCATCATTAGTTCAGGGCTGGGCATGGGACGCAGGTTGAGACAATGACAGTTATTCCTGGCAATACTGCTGACGTTATACAGAGGGGAAAATTCTCTTCAGTTTTGCTGTCGGGAGGTAAACCTGAATCTATTGGAGGCCTTTTATCACTAGGAGAGGAGAATGGGCTCATTCCGAGAAATGAATGAGAAAGCTCATTCAGAAAAACAAACAGGCTGGGTGCAGTGGCTCACACCTGTAATCTCACACTTTGGAGGTCAAGGAGTGGATCACTTGAGGCCAGGAGTTTGAGACCAGGCTGGCCAGCATGGTGAGACACTCCCAACACCCCATCTCTACTAAAAATACAAAAATTAGCCAGGCGTGGTGGTGTACACCTGCAATCCCAGCTACCTGGGCAGCTGAGGCAGGAGAACCGCTTGAACTCAGGAAACGGAGGTTGCAGTGAGTGGAGATTGCACCACTGCACTCCAGCCTGGGTGACAGAGCAGGACTCCATCTCAAAAAAAAAAAGAAGAGGAAGAAGAAAGAAAAACAAACAAAAACAGAGCCAAGAGTCATGGAAATGCATGGAAGCCCCTGGATACGTCGGTATCCGATGTCCACACTCTTGTTAATTCCAAAGTCCAATAAATTCATTGTTTTCTCTTTAACCACCTTCAGACGCTGTCTATCGTATGCATCCCAGTATGTCCTAACTTACTCCCTCACCTGGCTCTGCTCACCTGGTTCTTTTTGATGTGCTGCTGGACCGCCTGTAAGCCGTCGCCTCGCTCTGTCTGCATGGCCAGTGGCAGCCGCTCCTGAACCCATGCCTGGAGGGGACATAGGGGGCAGGTTAAGGAGGGAATGCATCCAAGAACCCCTGCATCGAAACTAAGCTTTACACCTGCGCGGCATCCAAGGCCCTCCCTTGCCTGAGAGCCCAGTCACATCTTCGGCCTCCTCACTCTATTTTTTTGTTGGGGGGATGGGAACCAAACCCGCAGGCTTAAATAATCCTCCCACCTCAGCCTCCCAAGTAGCTGAGACTACAGGCGCCACCACACTGTCTCAGCCTCCTCTGTTGACATACTCTGTCTTGCTCGCTGTGCTCAAGCCGGGCTCACACCATGGGCCTTTGCACGAGCAGGTCTGGTTTCCTGGAATTCCATTCCCATTTCCTCAGCTGGCTCACTGGTACTCTTCCTTCAGACCTGAGCTCAGATATCCCCTCCTCCAGGAAGCCCTCCCTGACTTTGAACCTTGGCCAGTTGCCTTCCCTGGGCTCCCACAAACCCCTACACTCCCCTATCATATTCTTAAACACCCTAAATTGTCACCTTCTGGGGACAAGTCTATTTTCCCTGTTGGGCTCCGAGACCTCTGGGGCACAACGGGGTCTGCCTTGGTCACCCCTGTGGCCCCAGTATCATCCAAATACAGCGCTGGGGCCAGAATGATCAACTGAGTGAGCAAATGAATGAGCAAATCAGGAAGTTGAGTGATTAAATGAGGAATTGAACAGAGGCGTGAATGAGTGAATGAATAATAAGTAAATAAATGAGTGGAGGAAAGGACAAAGGATGGAAGAGTGAATCAATAAATGAGTGACTTCATGAATAAATCAATGATTCAAAGCGAGTAAATGAATGAATGAATGAATGAATGAATGAGTGAAGGGCTGAATACGTTTTTCAGCGTATGAGTGGGAGCATCTCAGCCCTCTCCATCCTCGGCCCTGCCCCTTGCCCACCTTTTCCCACCCCCACCCCCCGCGCCCCGCCTGGCCCCGGGCTCCTGCGCGGGCCTCACCAGCTCGTCGTCCAGGTCGTGCGCCACCTGGTGCAACTCCTTGGAGGCCAGCAGCAAGCGGCGGCGCTCCTGCAGCGGCTCGAGCAGGCGCACCAGGCGCTCGCCCACCGCGTTCTGCCGCTCGCCCACCAGCTCCTTGCTCGCGGGTTCCAGCGGCAGCGCCGCAGTCTGGGCCTGCAGCTCTCCCACCTCGCGGTACCATTCCTCTACCTGCGACTCCATGGACTGTGGGGACAGGGGACAGGGGCAGGGTCAGCGGGGCCCACCTGCCCTCCCGATCCTGCTGTGACTCTCCAGTAACCTTATGGTGACAGCCAGACCCCTCACTGCGGCCCACCCTTCCACCCCCTCCTTGCTCAGTCCCCTCCAGGAGCGATGCCCTCCGCATGAACCTGCATCACACTAAGCTAGTCCCTGCCTGGGAGCCTTTGCCTTTGCTGTTTCTTCTGCCAGGCATGCTCTTCCTTGTCAATCAATTTCAGCTGGAGTATTAGCTTCTCGAAGAGGCTTACCTGACCCGGGAATTAAAGTGGTCCATTAATTGACTAGTTCTCAGAAACTAGACTACCAACCTTCAACGTTGGTAGTCTCCCTGTTTTACAGAGGAGGAAACTGAGGCCAAGAGAAGTTAAAGAATTTATCCAAAGAGTCAACTTTCAAAAAATTATTACTATCAAGTTTAGTAGTAATTTTTTGTTAATGATGTTTTTTTTTTTGAGAAGGAGTCTGGCTCTGTCGAGGCTGGAGTGCAATGGCATAATCTTGGTTCAATGCAACCTTCACTTCCTGGGTTCAAGTGATTCTCCTACCTCAGCCTCCGGAGTAGCTGGGATTACAAGCACTCACCATCATGCCTGGTTAAATTTTGTATTTTTGTAGAGATGGGGTTTCACCATAATGGCCAGGCTGGTCTTGAACTCCTGACGTCAGGTGATCCGCCCACCTCGGCCTCCCCAAATGCTGGGATTACAGGCATGGGCCATCGCACCCATTTGAATTTTTTTTTTTTCAGATGGATGAGCAAAGCAGCCTGCACTGTGTCACCCAGGCTGGAGAGCATGGGTGATCTCAGCTCACTGCAACCTCCACCTCCCAGGTTCATGCAATTCTCGTCCCTCAGCCTCCCAAGTAGCTGGGAGTAGTACAGGCACATGCCACCATGCCCAGCTAATTTATTTTTGTATTTTTAGTGGAGATGGGGTTTCACCATGTTGGTCGGGCTGGTCTCAAACTCCTAACCTCAAGCGATTTGCCCATCTTGGCCTCCCAAAGTGCTGGGATTACAGGCTGAAAAAATATTGGACGCTAAAAAATTATCAAAATAAATACATAGCTATAGTGATTTGGATGGCAGCTGTGTCATAGGGATAGACAGGAATGCAAAAGCAGACCCAAATATACAGGAAAATGCATGTGTTTCATAAGTACCAATTCAAACCCCCAAGGAAAAGATGGATCACTTAATGAATGGTCATGGGCTAACTGGCTAACCATTTTAGCGGGATCCTTTCCTTGGTGTTTGTTACTGAAAACAATTCCAGATGAATTAAAGACATAAATGAAGTGACTAAATCCCTAAGACACTAAAAGAAAACCTGAGCAAATGCTTTTATAATGTTGGGATGGAGAAAAATCTTTCTAAGCATAAAAAACATAAAGGGAAAGATTTATAAATTTGATCACATAAAAATTAGAATGCTTCTGCATCAACCAAAATTTCATAGAGTTGGAAGGCAAACGACAAACTGTAAAAATGGATATATATTAGAGCAAGGAACTAGTTTCTTTAACAATCAAAGAACTTCCCTCCATCCTGCTTCCTTTGTCTTCATAGCACTTAACACCATCAGACAACTCTCTTTATTTTTTACGGGTGTGTTGTTTCTGTTTTCTGACAGGGTCTTGCTCTGTCATCCAGGCTGGAGTGCAGTGGTGAGATCACAGCTCACTGCAGCCTCAAACTCCTGGGCTCAAGGGATCCTCTTGCCTCAGCCTCCCAAGTAGCTAGGACTACAGGCATATACCACCATGCCCAGCTCATTTTTTAAATTTGTCATAAAGATGGGGGTCTCGCTATGTTGCCCAGGCTGGTCTTGAACTCCTGGGCTCAAAGGCCTTCCAAAGTGCTGGGATTACAGGTGTGAGCCACTGCTTCTGGGTACTTGTGTATTTTTACTGGTCCCTGCTTCCAGAATGTAACCCACATAAGGGGAGGGGCTCTGTCATACTCACTGCTGTATTCTTGAAAGCCTAGAACAATTTCTGGTACACAATAGGCCTTCAGTTATGATTTGTTCAATGTATGCATGAATGACATCAGCAAAGAAAAAGACTGCCCAAGAAGAGAAATGGGTATCAGATGTGAAGAGGCAACAGACAAAAGAAATAAGCATATAAAAAGGTGCCCAGTCTTATTAATCAGCTGGAAAATGCAAACTTAAACAAGACATCCTTTTCGTTTTCCTTTCTTTCTTTTTTTTTTGAGACAGAATTTGGCTCTTTTTGCCCAGGTTGGAGTGCAATGGCACGATCTCAGCCCACTGCAACCTCCACCTCCTGGGAGGAATCGCCTTGGAATCACCTCCAAGTGATTCTTCTGCCTCAGCCTCTAGAGTGGCTGGGATTACAGGCATGTGCCACGATGCCCAGCTAAGTTTTTGCATTTTTAACAGAAATGGGGTTTCACCATGTTTGCCAGGCTAGTCTTGAACTCCCGATCTCAGGTGATCCACCTGCCTCGGCCTCCCAAAGTACTGGGATTACAGAAGTGAGCCACCATGCCTGGCCAAGACATCATTTTCTATACATTAGGACAGCAAAAATGTAAAAGACTTACAGTATCTAATGCTGGAAAAGATGCTGGGAGATGGGCACATTCAGCCACTGTCACTGGTGGTGTAAATTGGTAGAGCCTTTTTGGAAGGCAATTTGGCAGGTCTTACATCAAAATGCAAAATGTGAATCTGCTTGACTCAGCACTGGCAATTCCACTTCTAGGAATATAACTAAAAAAATACTGGTAGAGACCTGGCATGGTGGCTCACGCTTGTAATCCCAGCACTTTGGGAGGCCAAGGCGGGTGGATCACAAGGTCAGGAGTTTGCCACCAGCCTAGCCAACATGGTAAAACCTCATCTCCATTAAAAATACAAAAATTAGCTGGGCGTGGTGGTGCATGCCTGTAATCCCAGCTCCTCGGGAGGCTGAGGCAGGAGAATTGTTTGAACTCAGGAGGCAAAGGTTGCAGTGAGCTGAGATTGCGCCACTCTAGCCTGGGTGACAGAGCAAGACTCTATCTCAAAATAAATAAATAGGCCGGGCGTGGTGGCTCACGTCTGTAATCCCAGCCCTTTGCCAGGCCGAGGTGGGCAGATCACCTGAGCTCTGGGGTTTGAGACCAGCCTGACCAATATAGTAAAACCCTGTCTATAAAAAATAAAAATAACAAATAAATAAATAAATAAATACAATTTAAAAAGAAAATACATTTTAAAAAGAAAAAAAAAAAGAAATACTGGCAGAGATCCACAAAGATGTAATCAGAGCAGAGTTTGTGATAGAAAAAAAATGGAAACAAGCCGAATGCTCATCAGGAGAGAAACGGTGAAGCCAGGTGCAGCAGCTCATGCCTGGAATCCCAGTTATGTGGAGGCTGAGGTGAGAGGACTGCTTGAGCCCAGGAGTTTGAGACCAGCCTGGGCAACACAGTGAGACCGCCTCTCTCTTTTTTTCTTTTTTTGAGACTGAATCTTGCTCTGTCACCCAGACTGGAGTGCAGTGGTGCGATCCCAGCTCACTGTAACCTCCACCTCCCGGGTTCAAGTGATTTTCCTGCCTCGGCCTCCTGAGGAGCTGAGATTACAGGCATTCGCCACCATGCCTGGCTAATTTTTGTATTTTTAGTAGAGACAAAGTTTCACCATGTTGGTCAGGCTGGTCTCGAACTCCTGACCCATGATCCGCCTGCATCGGCCTCCCAAAGTGCTGGGATTACAGGCGTGAGCCACCATGCCCAGCGTGAGACCTCCTCTCTTAAAAAAAACAAAGAGTAAAATGGTTAAACAAATCAAGACCAGTATGAAATAATAGCCAAGAGTTGCTGTGAAGAAGGAAAAGCAATTTAGAACCTACCTATGAATATAAATGTGTAGTGGATTGCCCATGCATAAAAATTCCCCGGAGCAAACAAGAAGTTCGTAACAGATGGTTCCTATTGGGAGGATGAGAACTTACTGAATGGGGAACAGGGATGAAGGAGATAATTTCCCCATAGGATTTCCTTAGAGTTTTTGATGTCTTAACCATGAAAATTCATTTATTCAAAAATTGAAATTAAACATGAATGCCTGGAAAGTGCTGGTTTTTTTTTTTTTTTTTGAGTCGGAGTTTCGCTCTTGTTACCCAGGCTGTAGTGCAATGGTGAGATCTCGACTCACTGCAACCTCCACCTCCTGGGTTCAAGCAATTCTCCTGCCTCAGCCTCCTGAGTAGCTGGGACTACAGGCGTGCACCACCATGCCCAGCTAATTTTTGTATTTTTAGTAGCGACGGGGTTTCACCTTGTTGACCAGGATGGTCTCGATCTCTTGACCTCGTGATCTACCCGCCTCGGCCTCCCAAAGTGCTGGGATTATAGGCATGAGCCACCGCGCCCAGCCTTGGTTTTTTTTAATTAAAAAAAATTAAACATGAAAAGCAAATAAAATAAAAACATTAAACATCCATATACATAGACTTGTAGATGCAGAAAGAGGCACAGACAGATGCACACAACGTGACTGAGGCTCCCTTTGGGATGCGGATTGGGAAGCAGATCAGAGGGAGACTTTAGGTTTTACTGAAGACTGCTGCGTTAGTAAATTTTTTCCCCAGAAGAATATATTTATGTATTACCCTTGTAATTATAAACAGATGGAGAAAAACTAGAGAAGAAAACAAAATAACAATAAAAAAAATTAAGTGGTAGCAGATTACAGCAAATGACTGCAAAACAAAACCCAAAACTCAAGAACCAAGCCAAGACT
The DNA here is from genome assembly GCA_028533165.1 of Leontopithecus rosalia. Taxonomy (NCBI): domain Eukaryota; kingdom Metazoa; phylum Chordata; class Mammalia; order Primates; family Cebidae; genus Leontopithecus; species Leontopithecus rosalia. The sequence goes on along the minus strand of CM052668.1, from coordinate 28,604,905 downwards.
TCTTGTTCCAAGGTTCTGTAGTGCAGTTATTGGTTTTGCCTGCCCAAAATCCATCCTCTCCTTCCAAACACATCAAAACTCACTCTCAGGTCCTGAGCTTCCTGAAGGGCAAATGAAACCTAGAGAGCCATGGGTAATCACATGACCCAAGTGGGGCCAATCAGCACACTGAAAACACCCTGGCTATAAGGATTGGGTTAGAGATGAGCATGTGATCTCAGATGGGCCAATGAATACTCTTCCCACTTTTTCTTTTTTGGTAGAGGTGGGGTCTCACTATGTTGGCCAGGCTGGTCTCGAACTCCTGGCCTCAAGAGATCCTCCCATCTTGGCCTCCTAAAGTGTGGGATTACAGGTGTGAGCCACTGTGCCCGGCCACTCTCCCGACTTTTGCCAGGAAAGTGTGTGTGCACAGAAGAGATGCCGTCTTTCCCATGGGCTTCCTAAACTGGGAGGATATAGGCCTGGTATCCTGGGGTCATCCTGACAACATCAGGGACTCCCTGATAAAGAGGCCAACACAGAAGAAAGTGGTGCTCAGAAAAGACAAGATTTGTGAAGACATAATTGGAGTTACCGATCAAATCGTGTCTTCATAAATTGAAGACATAATTTGTGAATTGTGAAAATATAACTAGCTGAGATTGTGCCACTGCACTCCAGACTCAAGAAAGAAAGAAAAAGGAGGAAGGGAAGGGAAGGAAGGGGAGGGAAGGGGAGCGGAAGGTAGGGGAGGAAAGAAAGGGAAGTGGAGGGGAGGGGAAGAAAGAAAGGGAAGGGAAGGGGAGGAAGGAAGGAAGGAGGGAGGGAAGGAAGGAGGGAGGGATCCCTGGCCTTGTTGCCTTGAGTCACGCAGAGCAAGGACTGGGGCTGCACAGCCTTGAATCTGCACTCCTCTCCCAGGCCATGCTGAGCTGGACACAAAAACATGGAGCAGAGAAGCAGAATGGGGGGAGGTGGTGTTTCCTTGGCCAGAGAAAGAGCTTTGCTTAGGGTGGGAGTGGGCCTGGAAAAAGTGAGGGGTCCCCAGGGACAGAGCCTGGCAGCTGCAAAACCTCCAGTGCTTTTTCTCAGATGGCAGGAGACCAGCCTCCACCCCTCCAAGCAGAAGCCTGTGGTGGAGGCCGACCAGCTGGCCAGGTCCCCTGAGGGCTGGGGAGCCGTGACTTGAGACTCCACCATCTGGCTTCTCGGCCAGGAAGCACAGCTTGGCAAGAGGCCCTGAGAGAGGATTCTGGGTCACGTGGCCAGGACCTGGAAGGTGGGGTCCCAGGGAGCCTGCTGGAGTGTGTGGGGTGGAGGACAAGGGAGATGACACAAGGAGGACGTGAGGAACAAGGAGAGCCCAAAGGAAGGAGGCAGAAATGGAGGAGTCAAATAAGAGACAGAGACCAGGCACAGTGGCTCACGCCTGTAATCCCAGCATTTTGGGACGCTGAGGCAGGCAGATCACCTGAGGTCAGGTGTTCAAGACCAGCCTGACCAACATGGTGAAACCCCATCTCTACCAAAAATACAAAATTTAGCTGGGCGTGGTGGCCCGTGCCTGTAATCCCAGCTACTCAGGAGGCTGAGGCAGAAGAATCGCTTGAACCCAGTAGGCTGAGGTTGCAGTGAGCCAAGATTGTACCATTGCACTCCAGCCTGGATGACAGAGCAAGACTCTGTCCCCTACTCCCCCCCCAAAAAAAAGAGACAGAGAGAAGGAAGTGAGAGAGTAGGACAGAGAGAAACACAAGAGAAGAGAGAGACAGAGATGGCGAAGGAGGACAGAAAGAGGCAGAGAGGCAGTGATGAGAGAGACAGAAACTAAGGAACACAGAAAGGCTGGGGAGGAAGGACAGACAGCCCTGCAGAGAGGCCGAGGGGGACAGATCACTCACACAGGACACACCACTCCACCCCCAGTCCCCGAGTCAGCACCTCCCCCTGCCCAGCCTGGCCTCAGTGCCCTGAGGGTGGATAGGACAGCCAGACAACATGCTAGGCTGGGTGGCAGCCTATCCCACTCCTGTGTATGCCCCAGGGGACAGCAGGGCCTTGGGAGGTCCCTTCCCCAGTGGTAGGGCAGCCGTGGCCCACACAGTCACTTCCTGCCTTGGGCTCCCTCTGCTGGAAAAAGGACCCAGGAGTATCACCTGTCACTGTAAGACCCCAGGGTCACTCCCTTGTCTCCTCTGAGCTTCAGCCCCTCTCTTGAACAATGTGGACCCCCATCTCAAGGTTTGCTGAGCTTGGTTGGGACTGAACCCTCTACGGGAGGGAAGAGCTAACTCTTGTACTATGGCTGAAGCAGGAAGCCCTAATTCCTTCCTCTGAAACCTAAATAGTACAAAAGAGGGTTAGGACGATCAAGCTTGCCAGGTGCATTGGGAAAAAACACAAATGTGCACACTGCAGTTAGGTACCACTTCCTAGCCATCGGACTGGGAACGGTCTAAAACGTCTGACAATACCAAGTGTTGGCAAGGACGGGAGGGAGCAAGAGCTCCTGTGTACTGCTGGGGAAAGAGCACCAGCCGCACAAGGACCTGGGCAGGCGATTTGGCAAAAGCAAGTGAGCCAAAGATGGTTCTTTTAACACCATATGAATATTTTATTTACCACTTCCAAATTACTTTTTTTTTTTGAGACAGGGGTCTCATTCTGTCGACCAGATTGGGGTGCAGTGACACAATCATGGCTCACTGCAGCTTCAACCAACCTCCTGGGCTCAAGTTATCCTGGCATTTCAGCCTTCTGAGTAGTTGGGACCACAAGCGTGTGGATCTCGCTATGTTGCCCAGGCTGGTCTGGAACTCCTGGGCTTAAGTGATCCTCCTGCCTTGGCCTCCCAAAGTGCTGGGAATACAGGCATAAGCCACTGTGCCCAATCATCCACGTTGCTTTTTTAAAATGTGTTTTAATACAGTGCATGTCAATAGGTCTAATCCATACAGACAAAGCTTTTTGAGGATCTCAATGACTTTTAAGAGTGTAAATGGAGGGCCAGGCACGGTGGCTCATGTCTGTAATCCTAGCACTTTGGGAGGCCAAGGGGGGAAGACCATGAGGTCAGGAGATCGGGACCATCCTGGCCAACATGATGAAACCCTGTCTCTACTAAAAATACAAAAAAAATTAGCCGGGCGTGGTTGCAGGTGTCTATAATCTTAGCTGCCAGGGAGGCTGAGGCAGGAGAATCACTTGAACCCAGGAGGCAGAGATTGCAGTGAGCCAAGATGGCACCACTGTACTCCAGCCTGGGTGACAGAGCAAGACTCCATCTCAAAAAAAAAAAAATTAGTATAAGGGGGTCCTGGAGACCCAGACATTTGAGAGCTGCTGGTCTATATAAAGTAATGACCCTCATTGGCTGGGTGTGGTGCGTCACACCTGTAATCCCAGCACTTTGTGAGGCCGAGGTGGGCAGATCACCTGAGGTCAGGAGTTCAAGACCAGCCTGGCCAGCATGGCAAAAGCCCGTCTCTACTAAAAATACAAAAATTAGCTGGGCATGGTGTGTGTCTGTAATCCCAGCTACTCAGGAGGCTGAGGCAGGAGAATTTGTTTGAACCCAAGAGGTGGAGGTTGCAGTGAGCTGAGATGGCACCATTGCACTCCAGCCTGGGCAACAAGAGTCAAACTCCATCTCAAAAAATAATAATAATAAATAAATAAATAAGGCGCTGGCCTCGTTGCCTCCATCACATTTGGATCTGCTTGTCTTTTTGTTCTTCTGCCTGCTTCCCCCACCAGAGTGGGATCAACTTGAAGGCAGTAACTTTTCATCCATTTTGCCAACTGCTATATCCCAACACCCTAAAAGTGCTTGGCACACAGTGGGCACCTAATAATTAACTGATGCAGAGATGAATGAATAAATACTAACCAGTGTCATTATGCATTTCTTTTTCTTTTTCATTTTCTCTTTATTTTTTAAAGATGGGGTTTCACCATGATGGCCAGGCTGGTCTTGAACTCCTGACCTCAGGTGATCCACCCACCTCAGACTCCCAAAGTGCTAGGATTACAGGTGTGAGCCACGGCGCCCAGCTATTTTTAAATTTTTTTTTAAAGTATACAGACGGGGTTTCACTATGTTGGCCAGACAGGTGTCGAACTCCTGACCTTGTGATCCGCCTGCCTTGGCCTCCCAAAGTGCTGGGATTACAGGAGTGAGCCACTGCACCCGGCCTTTTATGCATTTCTTACTAGCCCTTTTTTTTTTTTTTGGCCACACACTATTCCAAGCCCTATAGAAGCACATCTACATAGGAAGTATATCAAAAAGGAGTGAAGAGTCGAGGGTACTAGATTGAAATCCACGGTTTGCTATTTGCTACTCTGGACAAGTAAGTTCACCTCTCACCTCCTGGAACCTCAGTTTCCCGTCAGTCAGTCAGGCATCGTCCTGACATGTAAAAGCAGCAGTCACGTGGGCCAGATATCATGGCTTATGCCTGTAATCCTAGCACTTTGGAAGGCTGAGGCGAGAGGGTTGCTTAAGCCCAAGAGTTTGAGACCAGCCCGGGCAATATGGTGAGACCCTGTCTCTATAAAAAGTTTTAAAAGATGATCCAGGTATGGGGGTGTGCACTTGTGGTCCCAGCTACTTAGAAAGCTGAAGTAGGAGAATCACTTGAGCCCAAGAGTTTGAGGCTGCAAAGGACTGAGATCAAGCCACTGTACTCCAGCTTGGGCAACAGAGTGAGTCCCTATCTCAAAGGAAAAAACAAACACCACCAACAACCAATAGAAGAAAACCAAAGGTAGGAGCCATTACTCCTTGGGAGGTGAGAAGCAATGGCCACATTCACCTCTGGTCATTCCACATGAACTGCTGTGTACCAAGCATCGAGCTGCCAAGCTGGGAGCAGATACAAAGCAGATGCTGTGTCTGTTCTCTAAGAGTGCCCTGTTTCATAAAGGAGACACTGATTAGCTCTGTGTCCTTGGGCCAGGTGCCTTACTTTCTGTGCCTCAGTTTCCTCCATTGGTAAAACAGGATAATAACAGTACCAATCTCCAGAAGTTGCTGGAAGGAGTCAGTGAATGCTTGGCCTAGAGACTGGTAGAGGAACGCTGAATGAACGTCACTGTTATTCCATGCAAAGCCATTTCCCTACCCCTGAGCCTTGGTTTCTCCATCCAGGAAATGGGTGTCAAGGTCCTGTGAAACCTTTAGCATGCTGGTCATTGACCTATTGCTTTGTGGCTCTAGATCCTTCCTTTTTCCTTTGTACTCCATTCCTTAGGGGTGGTGGCTGCTTCCAACAGTTATTACCAGCTGGACTGCTTCAGTAATCCCTTTCTGCTCTTCCACAAGTTTGAAATAAATTCCTGTATTAAATCCCCTCCATTTGAAATACCTTGAGTGGGGTTGGACCCTGACCTGGCCCCCATGTGGCATAGGGAGCCCCCAGCCTGGCCATACCTGTAGCTTCTTGAGCTGACTGTTGACGGTGGCCAGGTCCCCTCCAGGGTCCACATCTTGCAGCTGGCTCTCCATGTGGAGGAGCTTCTTGTCCAGCTCAGCGAAGCTCTGCACCAGCTGGTCTGCTTTGCTGGCCTCAAAGAGTTGCCGTGCCTTGGCCTGGGTGGTGCTCTCCAGCTCTGCCCAGCACTGGCGGATCTCGCCCAGTTTCTTCCGCACGGAGGCCGCCAGTTCGGGCTTCTCCTGCATCAGCTGCTGGCCCTCCTGCCCCAGGTAGGTGGATGGCAGGAGACGGGGAAGAAGGATCAATGGTGGGGAGGGACAGAGAAGTATGGGAGAGCAACAGGACACAGGGAAAGGTGTGAAAAGAGAATCGGAGGCAGAGAGTTGCAGACACATAGGGAGAGAGAGACATGAGGGGTGGATACAGAGATAGGCCCAGAAATGGAAGGAACCAGGGAAGAGAGACAAGAAGAGAGAGAGAAAGACAGACAGATAGAGGAGAGGAGAGGGAGACAGAGAGGAGAGAGACAGGAACACAGAGACATGGGAAGGACACAGGGAGAGTCAAATAGCCACAGAGTGATCAACACAGAGACAGGCGCAGAAAATCAGAAATATGTGGAGAAGACCATAAGAAAGACAAGGAGAGAGGGATAGACAGAGAGGAAAGAAACAGGGAGCCCGAGAGGCAGGGAGAGAATGAACGTCCATTAAACTCAAATCAGGAAGACTGCCTTAACCATATGCCACCATTTATGGAACATTAATGACCACTTAAGGGTTTAAGACCAACCTGGGTGTCTCTGTGTGAGTCAGAAGAGTGGGCATATCCAGGGCTGTAGGTCTAGGGGTTTGGCCAGAGTAGGGGGATGTTCTGGGGTTGAGACTTGGAGCAAATATCTCTCTCAGTCCCTCCAAAGCTGAAGTCAAGTGGCCCAGAGCCACTTAGGTAACTTTAAGTATTGAAAAACAAGACCATAATAATGACAGCTCTTAGGGGTGTGGCCTTGTATGAAGCACTTTTTGTGCACAAGAGCCCAGGTAGTAGCTATATTTATTATTTCCTCAATTTTACAAAAGAGCAAACTGAGGCTCCAAGAGGTTAACACAATTATCTAAAGCCCCACAGCTGGTAACAGGCACAGATACAGTTAGAACCCAGGACTGTAAGGCTGTAGGAATCCGAAGTTAACTATAACCCTGGGCTTCCCAGGCGCTGTCTCAGCCCATCTCGCCAACCTTCCATCTTAAAGCTTCAAATGGTATGGAAGGAACCTGATAGAGGAGGTTATAGGAAGAAGTGAAAAATTTAACAAACAGGAGGATACAGGCACCATTCAGAAGCGATGCCGGCCATTTTACAGATGGGCAAACTGAGGCTCAACGAGGTTATGTGTATCACTCAAACCCACATAGCTAGGAGCAGATCTGGAGCTGATTTGAGTCAGTCCAGAGGTGTGAGACCAGCAGGATGGCAGCAGAGGGTACAGCAGGTGAGACATGGGCTCCCTAAAGGTCTCTTGGACTTGGCACGGGCAGAGGGGCCATTAGCTTCCTCACCCTCTCGATCTTCTCCAGCCACTCCTTATTCTGAGCCAGCTCGGCCATGAATGCCTGGTGCCGGAGCCATCTCTTATGCAGCTTGTGGCTGTCCTCCCTCGTGCCATCCCGCGCCATCAGCATCTTCTCATGGATCCAGCCATCCAGCTGTGCAGGACAGGGAAGGAGGGCTCAGCCCATCCCCCCAACCTGCCACAGCCCCCCATTCCCTCCAGGAAACCCCAGGTTCAGGGCCTGGGCTTCTAGGGTGTATGGGTGGAGGCAAGAGGGGAGGATGGGAAAAGCTTTGCAAGTGAGGCCTTTATGTTGGGAACAGGTGCACCTCAAGCTCTTTCCTGGGTAGAGGATGGATGGAAGGGTACCCAGAATGCCCAATCCTTTGCCCCCCTGCCCTGTGTCCTGAAGGAAGCCCTCCTCAACTCCTCACAAGCCCTCAAGGCAGGGCCAGTCAGCCCCTTCAACTTGGGGACAAATCACCCCCCACAAAACAAGCTCTCCAACCTAATTTAGCTAACTCCCAATTCATCTCCAGCACCACCTCTCCCATAACCACACTTAGACCCTTCATTCAATCTTAGCCACCTCCCAATAAGGACTAATTCAAGAGCCTTAATCCATTCCCAAGGGTTTCAAGTGAAGCCCCCTATCTAGCCCCAGTTCCTCCAGTATGGCCAGATCAACCCCCCAAATGACCTCCAAATTAAAGCCAACTCTAGCTTTCTCTAAACCAGCCCTCCAATCTGGAGTAGACCTATCCTCCACAATCACAATCCAGCACCCCTAATGAGCCCACAGAGCTCCCCAAACCTAGCCCTGGGACTCTACGACCACAGATCCCCAAACCATGATGAGTTCTAGCCCTCAGCCAAAGCCAGCCCCAGCCAAATGTGAAAAACAAAGCTGGCTCTCCAAACCAGTCCACCCCAAAATCTAGCCCCAGACTCCCCATCGTGGATCAGATCGAATGTCCTAAGCCAGCCAGCACCCCGACCCCTACAACTAAAGCCAGTTCTAGTCCACCCACCCATCAACAAAACCAGTCAACCAACACGAAAGCACCAAGAGTGGGCGCCCCCCCGACAGCCCTGGGCAGGATCAATCACAGGCTGCTTTCTGAGCCTCCCCCACTCTCCTCCAGTAAAAAACCAGACTTATCCTCCAAGCCAGAACTTCCCCACTCATGACCAAACCTGGCACCTGAAACAGTTTGCTCCTCCCCTTTCTCCTCCCCACTCCAGTCACAAGATCCTCCCCCCCTCCCGCCTGCAAAAAGAAAAAAAAAAAATCACCGGACTCCCGGCTCCGAGGTCCCAGTAGGCAAATGCAGTCATAGCCAAGGACAAATCCCCAGATCCCCAGCCGGCCAAACCCCAGCCCACGTTCCCTGAGCATGTGCTCCCCAGGGGTCCAGGACAGCGTCACACTCCATACACACACTAGAACCAAGTCCAGTGCTGAACCCCCCACCCCGACTCAATTCACAGGTTCCTGACGCGCAGGGAAGAGTCCAATGGCAGCCACAGCCCGCAGTGAAAGCAGATCCCCTAAAGAGATAGTGCCCTATCCTCAAAGTAAAGCCCCATCAAAAGTGATTCCCTCATCATGGAGGGCAAACCAGACTAACCCCCGAAAGTCAGGAAAAGCCCCCGAAAGTCAGAGTCCCCCAGACCCAGAGAAAATCCAAGATCCCTCATCACTCAAGGCAGAGCCCCCCAAAAGTGATTCACCTCCATCATCCAAGGCTGACACAGTTCCCCCAAAACAAGAAACACCCCAAAAGGTTGAGAAACCCCCAGCCCCAGGGCAAATCTTAGATTCTCCATTATCCGGAGAATAGCACCCCCCGAGAGGCTGAGACGCCCTGAACCCTCAGGGCAAATCCAGATTACCCTATAAGTGGTCTTAGAAGCCCCCCCACCCCCGCTTCGCTCCCCTCCCCTGGGGGCCGGCTCCTCAATCCCGCCCGCGCCAGCACCGCGGACAGCTCCCGGCGTCCTTGCCCCTCCCCCAGGGCGGGGGTCCTGGCTCCTGCCCGGCCCGCCCCCGCGCCGCCCCGCCCCTCCTTCCCGCGGCCCCGGCGGGCGGGCACGCGCCCGAGCCCCCTCCCCCGCCTTCTCCGCGGGGTGCGCGCCAGCCCCCTCCCCTGGGCGCCCCCGAGACCTGAAGCGTCAGTGGCGTTGGCGGGGCGTCCCTGCGGCGGGCGGGCGGGCGTTCGTCCCTCCACTGCGACGGCAGCGGCAGCGGCGGCAACGACTGAGGCTCCGGCGGCCGCGCGCCCCCTCCCTCGCCCCCGCGCCGCGACCGCGCGCCCGCCCGCGCGCGCCCCCTGCCTGCCTCCCTGCCCGCCTCTTTGCGGAGCCCTAGGTGGGGGTGCAGGAGGAACCACCACTCGCCCCAAGGCTTCGGGTGGGGGGCTTCCGCGCCATCTCAGATAATTGCTACCTGGTCCAGAACAATCTCACGAGGGATGGGGAGTGCTCTGGAACCAAATCTAATGCCGGGAGGAGGCGCCTGGGCCTTGGACTTCCTCACTATGGGAGAGTGGAGATTATGGGGAGGGGGCTGGAGGAGGGCCTCCTGAACCATCTCTAGTGGGAAGAGGCTCGGGCTCCTGGCCACCACATGTGGAGAGGGGACATGGGAGGGCGACCTGGAACATCCCTTACAATCTCCAGTGTGGGCGAGGGGGCCCAGGGGGTTCCTCCAATGGCTCAAGTCCCAGCCTATCCCAGTTATGGGGGGAGCAGGGTATGGAGGCCCTTGTTTATTTCGTATGCAGAGAGAACAATCTCCCATGGGCGTTCAACATGGGTGGAGGGTCGAATCATCTTTAATTGAGGCTGAGGGGTTTAGCTGTTAGTCCTGGTTCTTGAACCATCTGGTTGAAAGAAACTTTGTACGGGGTGATGACGGAGGAGGGGATGATCCTGGGTCACACAAATGGATGGGCTCGGGGCCAGGACTGTCTCTGTTTAGGGTTTAGGAAAATATTTACTGGGCCGTCTTTAATGTGTCCGGAGTCTAGAATTGTTTCTATGGAATGCAGGGGAAGGAGGGGAATTCCGCGAGTCTCCTGAACTGTCACTAATAAGGAAGGGGGCCTGGACCATCTCTGATTAGGGGAGATCTTCCCTAATGTGTGCAGCTCATCCCTAAGGGCTAAGGGAAAGGGCTTGATTCCCGGACACCTTTAAAGGGGAGAGGGCTTGGTTCAGAGCCATCGCTGGCTAAAGTAGCTCACAGGGCCGCTGGCCCCCCATGGTCCCCAACCCCTATCCCCACCGCCCGCTCCGTCCCTCTCCGGGGGTAGAGGGATGCTCACAAATCTCGGGAGAGAAAGGTGAGATCAGCGCGCGTCCCCGCGGGACCCGTAGGCGCGGATACGCGCGGTTGCCAGGGGCGCCCGGGGCCCCTCCCTCCTTCCCGGGAGTCGGCGTGGGCAGGCAGAGCTGCGGAGCATGCGCACTGAGACCCGGCTCCACGCGCCCCCTAGCGGCGTAGAGCGAGCATCGCTCCGCGACCCACTTAGAGGGGGCGTCCCCACCCCCACCTCCGCCGAGGAGCATTTCCCTCCCGACTAAAGGGGAGGTCTCCGTCCCCAAAACAGCTGGAGTTCCTACCTCATGGCAGTCTCGGAGGAAGTGCTGCAGCTCAAGTTGGTCATGTAGCTTTTGCATCCATTGCTGGGCCCGTAACTGGTTTTCTTGGTTCCTGGGGATAGGGAGGTCGGGGCTGGGGATAGGCCCTGGGGGCAGGGGGACGGCGCTGGCAGTAGTAGGCTTGCTTGTGAGGGCATGGGGCTGGGTGGGGGAAGAAGGACGTGAAGAATATGTAAGAGAGAGGAGGAGAGACCAAGGTGGGGATGAGGGAAGAGAGTCTAGGACAGACAAAAAAAACATCAGTGGGGCAAAGCCAGGGACAGGGCTGGAGAAGGGCAGAGAGAGACAGACATACAAACAGAGGAAGAGAGATAGAGGGAGAAGGAGAGATAGGCACCTAGAAAGAAAAGGATACTGATGGAGAGAAAAAGAGGCAACCCCAGAAAGATAACAGAGAACTAAAGACAGATACCCAGAGACAAAAAACAAAAACGAGAAAGTGAGAGGAGACACCAGAAAGAGAGATAATAAGAAGAGATGAGCAAAGAGATGGAGCAGGGCAGAGCCAGAAAGACACTCGGGGAGCAGCAGACGAGGAGCCCACAGAGGACCGATGGCGGAGGCGGGCGCAGAGAAGCTGAAGCAGGCACTCCTGCAGGGAGAGCCAGGCCCTTGGCCTGACTGAACTGACCAGGCTGGACCCAGGCCTCACACCCTGGAGCCGGTTGGGACCGTGGCCCCAGGCAGTCTAGCCTCCTGCCCACAGTGCAGGGCAAAGTTCCCAAGAGGCCTGGTGGATGGGGCTGGGGATCCCACATGGGCGCCCACGCATGCCTGTCCTGTTGCTGTCATCCCCAGGGAGAGAGAGAGATGTGAGACTATCCTCACAGGGTCCCCCTCAGAGTCCTTAGAGTCCTTTCTCTTTTTTCCTTTCCTTTTCTTTTCTTTTTTTTTTTTTTTTTTGAGACAGAGTCTCCCTCTGTCACCCAGGCAGTGGCCTGATCTCGGCTCACTGCAACCTCCACCTCCCAGGTTCAAGCAATTCTCCTGCCTCAGCCTCCTGAGTAACAGATTACAGGCATCTGCTGCCATGCCCAGCTGATTTTTGTATTTTTAGTAGAGATGGGGTTTCGCCATGTTGGCCAGGCTGGTCTCTAACTCCTGACCTCAAGTGATCCGCCTGCCTTGGCCTCCCAAAGTGCTGGGATGGGAGTGAGCCACTGTGCCCGGCCAATCTCAGAAGGCTTTCTGACCTTCCAGACCCCACACCCCCACCTTTCCAAACTCTTATCCTCCTCACACTCCTTCCCCTCACTCTGTGATAACGTTACTGGCCTTCTCCCTCTCCCTTGAGCAAGCCTCAGGCCCTTGGCACTGGCTGTCCCCTCTGCTGGGAATGCTCCTCCCCCCAACATCTACTCAACGATCACCTTCTTCACAAGGTCTCCTGACCACTCCCCAACACTTTGGCTCTTTTTTTTGAGACGGAGTCTCGCTCTGTCTCCAGGCTGGAGTGCAATGGCGCCATCTCAGCTCACTGCAACTTCTACCTCCCGGGTTCAAGCGATTCTCCTGCCTCAGCCTCCCGAGTAGCTGTGACTACAGGCACACATCACCACGCCTTGCTAATTTTTGTATTTTTAGTAGAGACGTTGTTTCACCATGCTGCCCAGGCTGGCCTCGAACTCCTGACCTCGTGATCCGCCCACCTCGGCCTCCCAAAGTGCTGGGATTATAGGCGTGAGCCTCCGTGCCCAGTCTTTCTTTAATTTTCTCCTTAGCACTTAACACAATCTAACACATGCTGTATGTTACTTATTTATCTTGTCCGTCTCCCATGCTAGGATATATGATTTCCACAAGGGCCGGGATTTCTGTCTGTTTTGTTCCTTGATGTGTCCCCAGTGCCTAGGAAAAGGGCTTGGCACACAGTACATGCTCAATTGTTAAATGAATGAATGCAAGAGATACAGTGGCAGAGAGAAAAAGAGATGGGAGAAGCAAAAGTACAGTGTCTGTGAAAGACAGGCAGAAAAGACAGGGTTAGAGAGGTGCAGACAGAGGGAGAGAAAAACAGAGCGAACGGGAGCAGAGATACAGAAATAGATGGATAGACGGAGGCAAAGAGACAGAGTGTGTGGGAGATACTTCCAGAGACAGAACCAGAGAGAAGGAACAGGAAGGGCCTGAGACAAGCAAGCAAAGCACTGACTGCCTCCTGCTCAACTTAGCTCAGGAGCCAGGAAAGACAAAACGCCTCTGAAATTGAGCTGAAATCAATCCCTCCAGGCCTCACTTAGCCAACTGGTAGCCAAACTGTCAAGCGTCAGTCCTAGAGATGAGGAAGACCCTGAGTCTCCATGAGGGTGAGAGAACAGAGACAACAGAGTAAGCCAGGCATGGTGTCTCATGCCTGTGATCCGAGCATGTTGGGAGGCCAAAGCAGGATTGCTTGAGCCCAGGAGTTTGAGACCACCCTGGGCAATATAGTGAGACCCCACCTCTACACACAAAAGAAGAATTAAAAATTAGCCCAGCAAGGTGGCACATGCTTGTCGTCCCAGCTACTCAGGAGGCTGAGGCAGGAGGATTTTTTGAGCCCAGGAGGTCAAGGCTGCAGTGAGCAGTGATCACACCACTACACTACAGCCTGAGCAACAGAGCAAGACCCTGTCTCCCCCTGCACGCCCCCCCCCCCCAGAAAAAAGGAAAGAAAAGAAAACAACGGTTCAAATCCAGGCTGTGTCACTTCCGGGCTGTGACTCTGGGCAAGTCAGTTTTCCTTTCTGAGCCTTACATGCAAAATGCAGATAAGAACAGCACCTTGCAGCCAGGCGTGGTGGCTCACGCCCGTAATCCCAGCACTTTGGGGGACTGAGGTGGGTGGATCACTTGAGGTCAGGAGTTTGAGAGCAGCCTGACCAACATGGCAAAACCCCGTCTCTACCAAAAATACAAAAATTAGCAGGACATCATGGCACATGTCTGTAGTCCCAGTTACTCAGGAGGCTGAGGCAGGAGAATCACTTGAACCCAGGAGGAAGAGGTTGCAATGAGGCGAGAGCGCACCACTGCAATCCAGCCTAGGCGACAGAGTAATACTCTCTCTCCAAAAAAAAAAAAGAAAAAGAAAAAGAACAGCACCTCACACACAGGTTCCAGGTGAGGGGCCAGGCAAGCCAAAACTCTAAGTGGCTTACCCTGAATCTCACATGTTGAGTGGGGAAGCCAGGTCTAGGACCTCCAGGGCCCCAGCCCCCAGCTCCGTATGGCTCTGCCCGCTTGTGGATATGGAAACCCCTCTCACTCCTCCCACAGGGTGGGAAATGTGTCCCTCAGCAAATAAATGGTGGGGAAGTGCAGAGATTAGTCCGTCTCAGTCCCTCTGTGTCCACTCCTCACCCACCACAAGCCTGGGGCAAATGCTGCCTCTTCCACAGCCCCTGCGCGTCTCCCATCGAGGCCCTGACCTTTCTGCTTGGGTTTCCTCCATCCCAGCCCCACGCATTCTGGGCCCTCCTTGTCAGATAATGTTTGAGCTCTGTGAGGCAGGAATCCTGTTCTGTCCCGGTCATCTCTGTGGCCACACCCCACTCCGCACAGAGCACAAGCTCAGTACATGTTTAATTGACTAGAGAATGAGTGAATGAACAGTAGTGTGAAAGGAACAATGAATGAATGACGGAAAAGAAATGAATGAGTCAATCACGGAGTGAACAGTCCCCCGGGCTCCTCCTCCTCGTTTTGCTGAGCCTGGTGTGCAGCAGGTGCTCAGGAAATGTGGAACAGGCTGGGCTCTGTGGCTCACACCTGTAGTCCAGCTACTCAGGAGGCTGAGGCAGGAGGATTGGTTGAGCCCAGGAGTCCCAGGTTGCAGTGAGCTATGATTGCACAACCACACTCCAGCCTGGGCAACAGAGGAAGACCCCTGTCTCAAAAAAAAAAAAATAGTGGGGCTAAGGAAGGAATGATCCAGGCCTGGATGAAGAGGGGGGTGGGAACTAAATGATGAGTTTGTATCCTTAAGAACCGAATTCCCATGAAAGTTTCCTTTAGAAACTTGCAGCCTTGCCCCAGATAAATCTAGGGAAAGGATACCTGAGCCCTAAACAGAAAAGCGGTAGAGGTCTTGGGGCTGGGGGTGGCACAGTGAAGTGACCAGGGATGCTTTCCATCAGGAAAAGGCAAAGGGGGGATACTGGGTCCTCTTCCAGCCTGGACCATGCCAGAGAGAGCCAGAGAGCCTGAGAGGAGAAATTTAGGGTCACCAAGAGGAGCTGAAATGCTCTAGTGACAGACAGAACCGGGTCTGGAAGACAAGAAAGGGCTTTCCATGATGGCTGGAGGTGGTGGTGCTGTTTTGTTCAGGGCCTCCCTACAATAGTGCCTGGCACACAGTAGATGCTCAATAAATGTCTTTGCATGATTCCTGGCAGGAAAGACAAGAGGGTGGTGGCAAGAGGCAGATGATGACAGAAGCAGAGAACAATTAGGTTCAAGAGAGATACAGAGACACGCAGACACTCACTCCGCATGCTTCCTAGAGTGGCTGGGGCCACTCTGCATAAGGCAAAATATTTGATAACCAGCCTGGCAGGGAACACTGTCCCGTCAGGCAAGCAGGAGCACACCTGTGCCTGGCCTCTAGCTGCTGGATCGGGGGAGGTCTGGGGGTTCCCAAGGAGGGTGCAGACAGCAGGATGGATAATGGGGCATCCAGGGAAAAAAGTTAACATTTTTTAAGGGGGGACACGGTCTTGCTTTTCATCCAGGCTGGCGTGCAGCGGTGTGATCACAGTTCGTTGCTGCCTCAATCTCCCAGGCTCAAGCAATCCTTTCATCTCGGCCTCAAGAGTAGCTGGGACCACAGGCACTCAGCACCATGCCCAGCTATTTTTTTTTTTTTTAGAGAAGGGGTCTCACTGTGTTGCCCAGGCTGGTCTAAAATTTGTGGGCTCAAGCAATCCTCCCGCCTCAGCCTACTGAAGTGCTGGGATTACAGGTATGAGCCACTGCACCCAGCCTAAGATTTTAACAAGAGGACCAGCTATCCCACACTGAGAGCAGGCTTAAAACAGAAACCTTTCACTGTATATCCTTCTGTATCTTTTGGGATGACAGCCTCAGGTTACCTTTTCACAATATATCCACTTAAGGCCGGGTGCTTAAGGTGGCTCATGCCTATAACCAGCACTTGGGAGGCTGAGGCGGGTGATCACCTGAGGTCAGGAGTTCAAGACCAGCTTGGCCAACATGGTGAATACAACAATTAGCCAGGTGTGGTGGTATGCACCTACAGTCCCGCCTACTCGGGAGGCTGAGGCAGGAGAATCTCTTGAACCTGGGAGGTGGAGGTTGCAGTGAGTCAAGATCGTGTCACTGCACTCCAGCCTGGGTGACAGAGCGAGACTCCGTCTCAATAAAAAAAAAAAATCCACTTAAATCAAATCTAAGACAACATGGAATTAAACAGAAATCAGTAAAGGGCACAGAGAAACAAATCATGATGAAAGGAATGGGACCCTGGCCTCCCACACCCCTCCCCTGTGCTGTGCCCCATCTCTGCCCCCTCCCTGGGGTGGACCTACTTCTCCAGCAGCCGGCTCACAGCCTCCTGGGCCTGCGCCCCGTAGATGTTGCCCTGCCTCAGCAGGCCCTCCGCAGCCTGCACGGCCACCTGCATCTTTTGCTGGCTCAGCTCCATGGTGGTGAGAAAATCCCGATGCTGCTTCAGCGCCTCCTCCACTGATTCCACCGTGCCCGGGAGCTCCGCACCAGACAGCGCCATCTCCTGGGAAGGAAGGGGCATGGTGCAAAGGTCAGCCTCATTCCATTCCGGGACTGGGAGAGGCTGCCAGCCTGGCTTGCCACCACTCCCCCAAAACCTTGCTAGGATAGAACATTCCAGGCGTGGTCCCACCTCGGGGGCGCTGCTGGTCCCTCTGCCTGGCAGCCTATCCCTCCACATATCCCCATGACTGCCTCCTTCACTTTCTTCAGGTCTCTGACTACCCTGCCAAAAACATCAACTCCCACCCCAGGCCTATCCCACTACCCTCCTGTATTATTTCTTTTTTGGGGGTGGCGGGAGGGGTGGGGCAGACAGAGTCTCTCTCTGTTGCCCAGGCTGAAGTGCAGTGGCACGATCTTGGCTCACTGCAACCTCCACCTCCTGGATTCAAGAGATTCTCCTGCCTCAGCCTCCCAAGTAGCTAGGATTACAGGTGTACACCACCATGCCTGGCTAATTTTTTGTATTTTCGGTAGAGATGGGGTTTTACCATGTTGGCCAGGCTGGTCTTGAACTCCTGACCTCAGGTGATCTGCCCACCTTGGACTCCCAAAGTGCTGGGATTATGGGCACAAGCCATCACGCCTGGCCAAGCCTCCTGTATTATTTCTCATAGCGTATACCTGGCAATATTAGAGATGCATGGGCTTGTTTGCTCTTTTCTCCACATACTAGAATGTCAACCACGTGAGGGCAGGATTTTCTGTTTTGTTGTCTGAGGTGTGCTCAGCCTCAAAATAGTGCCTGACACAGAATAGACACTTAGTAAATATTTGGTTAATATGAACACTGAAGGCTGGGCATGGTGGCTCATGCCTATAATCCCAGCACTTTCAGAGGCTGAGGCAGGAAGATCACTTGAACTCAGGAGTTCGAGACCAGCTTGGGCAACATGGTGAAACCTTGTCTTTAATAAAAATACAAAAAAAAATTAATCAGACTTGGTGGCACATGCCTGTTGTCCCAGCTACTTGGAGGGCTGAGGTGGGAGGATTGCTTGAGCCCCATAGGTCATGGCTGCAGTGAGCTATGATCCTGCCGCTACCCTCAGGCCCGGGTGACAGAGTAAGGTCCTGTCTCAAAAAAAGAAGACAACTAAGCTGGGTACTGTGTGAACTCAAGGAAGTTCTTTCCCCTCTGGGGTTACTTTTCTTTTTTTTTTTTTTTTTGAGACGGAGTTTCACCCTTGTTACTCAGGCTGGAGTGCAATGGCACGATCTCAGCTCACCACAACCTCCGCCTCCTGGGTTCAGGCAATTCTCCTGCCTCAGCCTCCTGAGTAGCTGGGATTACAGGCACGCGCCACTGTGCCCAGCTAATTTTTTGTATCTTTAGTAGAGACGGGGTTTCACCATGTTGAACAGGATGGTCTCGATCTCTTGACCTCGTGATCCACCCGCCTCGGCCTCCCAAAGTGCTGGGATTACAGGCTTGAGCCACCGCGCCTGGCCTGGGGTTACTTTTCTAACTGGTAAAATGGGTGGGTCAGGGCCAGGCACAGTGGCTCACACCTATAATCTCAGCACTTTGGGAGGCCAAAGCAGGAGGATTGTTTGAGCCCAGGAGTTGGAGACCAGCCTGGGCAACATAGCAAGATCTCATCTCTTTTATTTATTTATTTGAGACAGAGTTTTGCTCTTGTTGCCCAGGCTGGAGTGCAATGGTGCCATCTTGGCTCACTCCACCTCCTGCGTTCAAGTGATTCTCTTGCTTCAGCCTCCTGAGTAGCGGGGAGTACAGGCACGCACCACTACACCCAGCTTTTCTATTTTTAGTAGAGGCAGGGTTTCTCCATGTTTGTCAGGCTGGTCTTGAACTCCTGACCTCAGGTGATCTGCCTGCCTTGGCTTCCCAAAGTGCTGGGATTACAGGCATTAGCCACCATGCCTGGGCCATTATTATTATTATATATTTTTTAAAGACCACGTCTCACTCCGTCACCAGGCTGGAGTTCAGTGGCACAATCTTGGCTCACTGCAACTTCCACCTCCCTGGTTCAAGGGATTCTCCTGCCTCAGCCTCCAAAGTAGCTAAGACTACAGGTGCCCACCACCACAACCACACCTGGCCAATATTTTGTATTTTAGTAGAGATGGGGTTTTGCCACGTTGGTCAGGATGGTCTTGATCTCCTGACCTTGTAGTCTGCCTGCTTAGGTCTCTGGAAGTGCTGGATTACAGGCGTGAGCCACGCCCAGCTATGTCTCTGTTTTTTAGATGGGTGGGTCAGAAGGATCTCTCAAGGCCACTTCAGCTCCACATTTAGTAATCTTATGATTCAGGGGCTCTCTGTCCTTTCTCCCCAACTCCCTAGATCAGGATTTCCCAAGCCCTGAGCCACAGAGGGGTACCAGTCCATAGCCTGTTAAAAACTGGGCCGCAGGCTGGGTGCAGTGGCTCATGCCTGTGTCCCAGTACTTTGGAAGGCCAAAGTGGGCAGATCACGAGGTCAAGAGATGGAGACCATCCTGGCCAACATGTGAAATCCCATCTCTACTAAAAATACAAAGATTAGCTGGGCGTGGTGGTGCGTGCCTGTAGTCCCAGCTACTTAGGAGGCTAAAGCAGGAAAATTGATTGCACCCAGGAGACAGAGGTTGCAGTGAGCTGAGATCATGCTACTGCACTCCAGTCTGGTGACAGAACGAGACTCTGTCTCAAAAAAAAAAAAAAAAAAAAAAAAGATTTGGGACCACTTTAGATAATCCTCAAACTGGGTCAGCATCCTCTAGATAACCAGCCTAGGCAAGCGCCCTTTTAAAGACACCGGAAACTCCTCTTGGACAACCTGAAAACGGGGCACTCTTGTCAAAACTCTCAAACTTGCTTCCCATCCCAGAATAATCTCCAAACTGGATCGGCTGTCCCGATAACCACTGCACTTGGTTCCTCTCGCCACAGTTGCTCTCTCCAGAGAATCCATAGTTGTCATCTCCCAAAATGGAGATAATGTGCTAATTTAGGCATCCCACCATGTAATCCACAATCACTGACTGATCCCAGTAACCCCTCAGCCTCCATAAAACTAATCCTTTGTTATCCATACCAAGATCTTCTTTGAGCCCCATTTAACCGTCACCAATCAGCCTCATAGCCTTATTTCCTTCCAGATAATCCACAAACCCAGGAAGCCACTCCAGTAAATATCCGCGTACATTACTTGCTCCGGATAATCCACAAACTGTCACCTCGGATAAGACACCAACCGATCCCACTCATCATAACCCTCAAATTCTGTTACATACACACTTCCACACACACTTGGATGATCCACAGACTCAGATATCCATTCTGAATACTCTCTCAACTCCCGCCCACCTCAACACCCAGTGGTCCCAGCAAACACCCTCCTCCCCACCCTCGCATGTCCCTGTCCCTGTAATCCCCTATGGCCTCGGACCCTCCCTCTCCGAACTGCAAACCACGAGCAGGCACCTGGTTACACAGCACCGCGAGCGCCTGGCGTAGATCCCGCAGAAACAGCTGGTAGATGTGCGCCTGGACCAGTGCCTCCCTGCGCGCCTCCCACAAGCCGAGCAGTTTATGCCAGCCAAGTTCAAGGTGCGGCAGCCACTCGTCTAGTGCCAGGCCCGGGCCCAACTCTGCGCCGTCGGAGGCCAGCAGCGCCTCGCTGGCCGCCACGATGCGAGCATAGTCTTCCTCGCGCTGGTCCACCTCTTCCTTGAGCGCAGCGTGGCGCGCCAACAGCGCGTCCGCCTCTTCTAGGCTGTTGGGCAGGGGCCCCTCACTGCCGCCCGCCGCCTCCTGGGCGCGCACCAGCCAGTCCAGGAAAGCGTCGAGGTCATGCAGAAAGCGCTGCAGACGCCCTGCTGCCGCCACCGCCTCGCCGCAAGCCTGAGCCGCGCTGGCCAGCGCGCCCCACTCGGCGCCCAGCTCCTCTGCGCCCTGGTGCAGCCGCGCCGCCTGCGTCGGGAAGCGCGCAGCCAGCAGTGCTGCCTCCTCCAGAAGGGCCGCCTGACGCGGCTCGAGCGCCTGCAGAGCGGCCTCTAGGCCGCTAAGACGCCACTGCAGGGCGCCGCCGGCACGGGGCGCGCTCTCCACGGCTCGCCGCTTCTCACGCACCTGGGCGCGTACCTCGGCCACTTCTAGCACATGGTTCTCCACCAGCAGAACCGCGCTCATTTCCTCTTTGCGCTGTTCCACTAGCTCCACGATACGGTTCCACCTGCCCACGGGAAACAGAGTGACTTGAAGAGGGCAGAGACTCCTTTTGGGCACAGAGGTCCCGCCCACCCCACCCAGGGTAGAATCCAGGTACTGGCCACCCAGCGACTGTGTGACCTCGGAAAGTCGCCGCAGTTTCTGCCGGTGTATAATGGAACCCTACCCAGCACTTTTGCTTAGAGTAGCAGTTCTCAACATGTAATCTGATCGAGGACAAAACTATCTTTATAAAAATGTGTTAAGATGCTATTTGCTTTTTCACTCTCATTCTTTCCCTAGTGTTCAGTGGAGTTTTCCAGAGGCAGCAGGAGAGACTGAATGCAGAAGCCGACTCTGGTTTAAGAGAAGCCCAGCTGCGTTCTCTTAAACCAGACATTAAAGAGATTTGCAAAGGGAAGAAACAATGCCACTCTTAGTACTATATTTTTTGCTTTGGAAAGTTTTTTTGTTTTTTTTTTTGAGACGGAGTTTTCGCTCCTGTTAACCAGGCTAGAGTGCAATGGCGTGATCTCGGCTCACCGCAACCTCCGCCTCCTGAGTTCAGGCAATTCTCCTGCCTCAGCCTCCCGAGTAGCTGGGATTACAGGCGCGTGCCACCACACCTGGCTAATTTTCTGTATTTTAGTAGAGACGAGGTTTCACCATGTTGGCCAGGATGGTTTTGATCTCCTGACCTCGGGTGATCCGCCCGCCTCAGCTTCCCAAAGTGCTGAATTTACAGGCATGAGCAACCCCACCTGGCCTGAAAAGTTACTTTTTATAAAAATATGTTCGTTGTATTAACACATTAGATATTTAGATTTTTAAAAAATTTTAAGTCAGCCGGGCACAGTGGCTCAAGCCTGTAATCCCAGCACTTTGGGAGGGCAAGGCAGGTGGATCACGAGGTCAAGAGATCGAGACCATCCTGGTCAACAAGGTGAAACCCTGTCTCTACTAAAAATACAAAAAATTAGCTAGGCATGGTGGCGTGCCTGTAATCCCAGCTACTCAGGGGGCTGAGGCAGGAGAATTGCCTGAACCCAGGAGGCGGAGGTTGCGGTGAGCCGAGATAGCGCCATTGCACTCCAGCCTGGGTAACAAGAGCGAAACTCCGTCTCAAAATTAAAAAAAAAAAAATTTTAAGTCATGAGATCTCACTATGTTGCCCAGGCTAGAATGCAGTGGCTATTCACAAACTCATTTATGGCACACAGAAGCCTCCAATTCCCAAGCTCAAGTGGTCCTCCCACATCAGCCTCCTGAGTAGCTGGGACTACAGGCATGCACTACTCCCAGCTTATTATTATATTTAAATAACTTAATGTTTTAAAATTTCTTAGCCAAGTGCGGTGGGTCACACCTGTAACTCCAGCACTTTGGAAGGCAGAAGCAGGTGGATTGCTTGAGCTCAGGAGTTGGAGAGCACCCTGGGCAACATGCTGAGATTCCTAAAATACAAAAATTAGGCTGGGCGCAGTGGCTCACGCCTGTAATCCCAGCACTTCGGGAGGCGAGGCGGGCTGATCATCTGAGGTCAGGAGTTCGAGACCAGCCAGACCAACATAGAGAAACCACATCTCTACTAAAAATGCAAAATTAGCCGGGCATGGTGGCACATGCCTGTAATCCCAGCTACTCAGGAGGCTGAGGCAGGAGAATTGCTTGAACCGGAAGACAGAGGTTGAGGTGAGCTGAGATCGCACCATTGCACTCCAGCTTGGGCAACAAGAGCAAAACTCCGTCTCAAAAAAAAAAAAAAAAAAAAAAACACCACAAAAATTAGCTAGGCATCCAGTTTCTCCTCTCTAACGTGGAGTCGTTTCCACCCATAGTGTTAGCAGGAAGACGATATACAATAAACAGCCCCAGCTCAGGATTCAGCCAGAACCACATTTGACTCCTACCTACAGACTGAGTAATCTTGGATAAGGAGTTCATGACTTTGGAGCTGCGTCTTCATCTATGAACCTACTTACACCGGGAGAATTGCTGGCAGCATTCCAGAGGTACTGAGATTAGCTTGTTACTATTCTTAAAGAGTTCTAAGCCAGGAGCTCCCAGCTCTTTGGAAGGCCGAGGTAGGAGGATCGCTTGAGGCCAGGAGTTTTGTTTTTTGTTTTTGTTTTTTTTGACACGGAATGTCTCTCTGTCACCCAGGCTGGAGTGCAGTGGTGTGATCTTGGCTCACTGCAGCCTCTGCCTCCCAGGTTCAAGTAATTCTCCTGTCCCAGTCTCCTGAGTAGCTAGGACTACAGGCACACGCCACCATGCCTGGATAACTATTGTATTTTTAGTAGAGACAGGGTTTCACCATATTGGTCAGGCTGATTTTGGACTCCTGACCTCAGGTGATCCACCTGTCCTAGCCTCCCAAAGTGCTGGGATTACAGGCAGGAGCCACCATGGCCAGCCGAGCCCAAGAGTTATAAGACCAGCATGGCCAGCATAGTGAGATCCTGTCTGTAAAAAAAAAAAAAAAAAATTAGCTGGGCATGGTGCTGTGCACCTGTAGTCCCAATTACTCAGGAGGCAGAGGAGGGAGGATCGCTTGAGCCTAGGTGTTGGAGGCTGCAATGAGCCATGATCCTGCCACTGTATTCCAGCCTGGGAAACAGAGCAAGATCCTGTCTCAAAAAGACAGACAGAGAGAGAGAGAGAGAGAGAGAGAGAGAGAGAGAGATCTGAATTCTAGGACCTTGACTATGGAAATTGGGATATTGGGTTTTGTTGTTGTTGTTTTGTTTTGAGACAAGGTTTGGCTCTATTGCCCAGGCTGGAGTGCAGGAGCACAGTCTCTGCTCACTGCAATCTCCACCTCCCGGGCTCAAGGCATCTTCCCATCTCAGCCTCCCAAGTACCTGG
The DNA here is from genome assembly GCA_028533165.1 of Leontopithecus rosalia. Lineage (NCBI taxonomy): Eukaryota > Metazoa > Chordata > Mammalia > Primates > Cebidae > Leontopithecus > Leontopithecus rosalia. The sequence goes on along the minus strand of CM052668.1, from coordinate 28,581,508 downwards.
GACTACAAGTGTGCACCACCATGCTTGGCTAAATTTTGTACTTTTTTTTTTTGTAGAGAGAGGTGGGGTTTCACCATGTTGCCCATGCTGGTCTTAAACGTGGGAGCTCAATCAATATATGAATATCAGCCTCCCAAAGTGCTGGGATTACAGGTATGGGACACTGTGCCCAGAAGAATATTGGGATACTTTTAAAAGGTATATAAAGTGCTTGGGAATGCTCCTGGCAGATTGTAGATATTCAGTAAATCCTTTCTGGACAAATAAATGAACAGCCAACTGAAATGTCTATTTTAATTTACCACATCATCACCAGCATTAGGTATTATGATTTTTGGTCAACATGTTTTTGATTTATCAGGTGGCCGTTATGACGCCAGGGGTTTGAGATTGCACATCTTTGCTGTCCATGGTTGTGTGAGTGTGGAAGGGGAGGATGGGAGGGACCCCCAGCCCCAGGCCCTCCTACCTGCTGTTGAGGTGGTCCTGGCAGGAACGCACCTCATCAGAACTGGGGTGGCCTCCTTCCACCAGCTCCTGGACTGTTTGGTTCACATCCAGAACTCGGCCCATCAGGCTGTTCATCTCTTGGTCCAGGCTCTCGAATCTGCAGGAGGATGGAGATGCTCAGACACCCGAATCCTGTGGACGGTGGTTTCATGAAATGCCTTCTATCAGTTCTACTCCTAATTCCCCACCCTCACTTTTTAGTCGCCTTTGTGGGCTCCTTCTCTTCTACTGACTGTTAATTTAATTTAATTTATTGAGACAGAATCTCACTCTGTTGCCCAGGCTGGACTGCAGTGACATGATCTCAGCGCACTTCAACATCCACCTCCCAGGTTCAAATGACTCTCGTGTCTCAGCCTTCCAAGTAGCTGGGACTACAGGCGTGTGCCACCATGCCTGGCTAATTTTTCTATTTTTAGTAGAGGCAGGATTTCACCATGCTGGCCAGGCTGGTCTTGAACTCATGACCTTATGTGATCCACCTGCCTCAGCCTTCCAAAGTGCTGGGATTATAGGCATGAGCCACCGTGCCCGGCTGGACCTTGGTTTTATGAAATGCCTTCTGCTGGTTCTACTCCTAACTGTCCACCCTCAGTTTTCAGCCGCCTTTGTGGGCTCCTCCTCTTCAACCTGCTGTTAATTTATTTATTGAGGCAGAGTCTCTGTCGCCCAGGCTGGAGTGCAGTGGTGTGATCTCAGCTCACTGCAAACTGGGAGGCAGACGCCTCCCAGTTTCAAGTGATTCTCATGTCTCAGCCTTCTGGGATTTACAGGCATGCACCACCATGCCCGGCTAATTTTTCTACTTTCAGTAAAGACGGGATTTTACCATGCTGGCCAGGCTGGTCTCAAACTCCTCCTTATGTAACCACCTGCCTTGGCCTCCTAAAGTGCTGAAATTACAGGCGTGAGCCACCGTGCCTGGCCTCTACCTGAGGTTTAAATGTGAGATTCCTCAGCAGCAACTCCACCTTGAGTCCTCTGGGCTTTCCCTCACATCCTTCTTCAGCGATCCCACCCAACCCCACAGCCTTGGTCTTCTCCCCTCAACTCATGACAGTCACTCCAGCCTCAACCTCTTACCTTTTGAACCTGTCTCCAACCTCCAAGCCTGGCTATTCACGCCCACCTGACTCAGATTTGTTCTTCCTCTGGGCCCCCATGTTGGAGACAGCACTGTCATCCCCCAGGCCAGAGCCCTGGGCCTTGTTTTGGAAAATCACCCTGGCCCATCAGCCTCCACGGCCTGTCCACTTACCTCCCGCCCTGGTCTAATCCTGTTCAGCTCCATCTGGGTCCCCTCCCTGGTTGCCTCTCTGGGTTCCCAGCCATCACTCTCACCCGCTCCAACCCACTCTCCACATGGCAGCCACTGAGGTCTATTTTAAGCTGGACATGGTCCTCCCATCTTTAAATCAATGTTTCAAAGAACTGGGCAACTGTGGGCACAGTAGGGGCAAGGAGCAGCCCTGTGTTTCCAGCAGTGTCCAGCACGAGACCTAAGATGGTATAGGCACTCAGTAAACACTTGCTGAATGAATGAATGGATGAACAAGATGCTCAGAGAAAGCGGTGCGGAGGGGAACACACATTGTTCACCCACTCATTGAGCAACTCTTTGTGAGTCAGCCAGCAGACAAATCACTATATAATCTGTCACGGGGTGGTGAGTGCTACAGAGAAATGTAAAACAGGATGAAGAAATACAAAGCGGCAAGGGTCAGAGCTATTTTAATAGCTACAGAGGTGACATTTGTGCAGGGGCAGTGGGAGGCCTTCCAATGGAGGGGCCAGGCTGAGGTGTCCCTGTAGAAGCTTAGGTCGTTTATTTCATGCTTGGCGAATGTAAGCCTGGGTGATACAATAAGAGCAAACGCTGGGGGAATGCTTCCTCTAACCCCAGGCATTCGCTTAAGTGTTCTGCATGTATGAACTCATTTACCCTTCACTACAAACCTGGGTAGGGATTAATATTACCCCCATTTTACGGGTGGGCAAGCTGAGGTTCAGGATGGTTAGGCAGTTTGCAGAACTGTCACAAAGCTGCTTATGGATGAAACAGGGATTGGAACCCCTAGTTCCAGCTGAACGAACATGGGAACTGTTGAACTAATGAAGGTGAGACTGGGTGCATGAGGAGGGGACCCTGGAGTCCCACATGTGCGCACTCACCGGTGCTGCACCACCTCTACGTCGTCAAGTGAATCAGGCACGCGCATGGAAAGCAGCCATTGCTCCTTCTCGCCGATCCACAGCTCGCACGCGTGCACCTCACCGAACATGCGGTAGACAGCGAGCGCGTCCCTCAGCCACTGGCGCCGCAGAGCGGCCACTTCGGTCACCTCCGTGAACAACTGCTCAACCTCCACCACGCGCACCTGCAGCGCCACCACCAGTGGCCCTGCGCCACTGGCGCCCCCGAGAGACGCCAGCTGGCGTCGCAGGCCGCTCACTGGCCCGCGATGCGCCTCCACCTCCCCAGTGAGCGCGCGGTGCTGGCGCGCCAGGCGGCGGCTGGACGCTTCGTCGTGGCCGAAGTCGCCTGCAGCTGCCAGGCGGTAAGCGTCGCGAAGCCAGTCCAGGAGCCCGTCGAGGTCAGCGCCGAACTGGTGCAGCGCCCGCGCCTCCAGCAGCCGCCGCTCGCGCCGCGCCGCCGCCTCTTCCAGCCGCTGCCAGCGGCGCCGGGCGCTCGCCGCACGCTCCGCCAGCCCCACGAGTTGCATCGTCTCCGCGCCCGGGCCGACGGCGCCGCCAGCCGCAGCCAGCTCCTCGCCGCACCTCAGGGCCTGCTGCAGCAATGCCCGCCGTCCGCCCAGCTCGCCCTGCAGGATCTTGTGCTGGGCCAGGAGGCGCGCGGTGCTAGACAGGTCGTGCGCACCGCCCGCCGAGCCTACCGCACCGCCGCCGCCCGCAGCCTCCAGTAGGCGCTCCTTGTCCCGCGCCCAGCTCTCGGCCTCCTCCAGCTCCTGCAGCAGGGCCCACAGGCTCCGCGAGGCCTCCAGCTCCGCGCGCCGCCGCGCCGCCTGCTCCTGCAGCTCCGCCAGGCAGCCGTGCACGTGGTTCACGCGGTTGCAGATGACCTGCGGGTCGCAGGGCTGGTAGCCTGAGCCAGGAGAAGAGGAGCATCCAGGATTGGTCATAAGCCAAGGGGCGCCCAAGACAGGATGGTGTGGGTTATCTTACCCTGTCCTTGGAGTGACTTCATCAGGTACCGGGTCACGCGGCCCCTCTCCAGGCAGCCCTCCCTGATACTCCAAGGCTGGAGCACACTCCTCCTCCACCCTCTCAGGCTTCTCTGCTTCCCCATCCCAGGCCTGACTACTCTGTGTTGTCACCACCTTTTCCTCTCTCCCCTGCTGGACTGAGAGCTCCTTGAGAGCAGGACCTGGGACTGTCTCGGCCGCACCCTATCCCCATCACTGCCCAGTACAGAGTGGCACCCAGAGCCTAGTGAATGTAGTGAGTTGTTGACTGAATGATGGATGAAGTTAGAGCATCTCAAATTATGTATATTTGAGTGAAAAGCTCTTATGTCAGAACCGGGTCAAATGAAACTTCATTTTTTTTTTTTTGAGATGGAGTCTTGCTCTGTTGCCCAGGCTGGAGTGCAGTGGTGTGATCTCAGCTCACTGCAACCTCCACCTCCAGGTTCAAGCAATTCTCCTGCCTCAGCTTCCCCAGTAGCTGGGATTACAGGCACCCGCCACTACACCTGGCTCATTTTTGTATTTTTAGTAGAAAAAGGGTTTCACCATGTTGGCCACCTGTCTCAAACTCCTGACCTCAAGTGATCTGCCCGCTCGGCCTCCCAAAGTGCTGGGATTACAGGCGTGAGCCGCCACGCCTGGCCAACTTCTCTGTTCTTAAGCCATGTTTCTGGGTTCCCTCTGTCATCCTTTGTTGTATTATCTGTCAATCCTAGTGATTACCTGCACTTTTTTTCTTTTTGTTTTTATGGTAGAGACAGGATCTCACTATGTTGGTCAGGTTGGTCTTGAACGACTGGCCTCAAGCAGTCCTTCCACTTGGACTCCCAAACTGTTGGGATTACAGGCGTGAGCTACCGTGTTCAACCCCAAACTCCTTTTCCTTAAATACTTCACCTTCCTCCTGGATGGTTAGTGACTAGAAAACTGTTGATGTGATGGGTCATGGCCAGCATTTCTTTGGTGGAATAGAATAGAATGAATGGAAAATACCTCAATGCAACACAAGGTCAGGGGAAGTTTTTGCTTTGTTTTGTTTTGTTTGAGATGGAGTCTCACGCTGTTGCCTGGGCGGGAGTGCAGTGGTTCAATCTTGGTTCACTGCAATCTCCTCCTCACAGGTTCACACGATTCTCCTGCCTCAGCCTCCCGAGTAGCTGGGATTACAGGCATGCACCACCACACCCGGCTAATTTTTTTGTATTTTTAGTAGAGACAAAGTTTCACTATGTTGGCCATACTGGTCTCGAACTCCTGACCTTATGATCTGCCCACTTCAGCCTCCCAAAGTTTTGGGATTACAGGTATGAGCCACCACACCTGGCCTGGAAGTATTGTTTGATTAAAAACTTCTGCGTTAGTGTGTGTGTGCATGTATGCATGTGAACTCTGAGTCATGAGATAAGTATAATTATTTATTTATTTTAGAGGTAGGGTCTCACTCTGTCACCCAGGCTGGAGTGCATGGCATGATCATGGCTCACTGCAGCCTCCAACTCCTGGGCTCAAGTAATCCTCCCTCCTCAGCCTCCTGAATAGCTGGGACTACGGGCCCACACCACCATGCCTGGCTAATTTTTTTCTAAGATTTTTGTAGAGATGGAGTCTTACTATGTTGCCCAGGCTGGTCTTGAACATCTGGGCTCAAGCGATTCACCCACCTTGGCCTCCCAAAGTACTGGGATTGCAGTATGAGCCACTGCACGTGGCTGTATATTTCTTGCTGGATCACAAAAGTGAGAGAGACACTGCCCTAGGTGGAATGCGGGATTTCTGTAATTCTGGACATTCACTGATGTTGACTCAAACCAACTGAATAATAGTTATCCAACTGAGTAACAGTTACAACAACAACAGTGTCTTGTCAGGTGCGGTGGCTCATGCCTGTAATCCTAGCACTTTGGGAGACTGAGGTGAGCAGATCACTTAAGATCAGGAGTTTGAGAGAAGCCTGGGCAATGTGGCAAAACCCCATCTCTATCAAAAATACAAAAATTAGAAGGTGTGGTGGTGTGCACCTGTAGTCCCAGCTACTTGGGAGGCTGAGGTGTGAGGATCACTTGAGCCAGGGATGTTGAGGCTGCAGTGTGCCAAGATAGAGCCACTGCACTCCAGCCTGGGCAACAGAGCAAGACCCTGTCTAGAAAACAAAACAAAATAGGCTGGATGCGGTGGCTCACGCCTGTAATCCTAGCACTTTGGGAGGCTGAGGTGGGCAGAACACGAGGTCAGGAGCTCCAGACCAGCCTGGCCAACATGGACCCCATCTCAAAAAAAAAAAAGAAAGAAAACAAAACAAAACAAAAAATAGCTTCCATGTACCCAGCCTTACTCTGACACAAAGTCATTTGATTCTCACAACATCCTATGGGGCCAGTATCCTTATCAGCCCTGTTTTCCAGATGAAGAGACTAAGCCTCAGAGAGGGGAAAGATTGCCCCAGAATCAGCTAAGAAGCGGTCCATGAGGACCTCACACTCTGGACCACTCATCAGGCAGCACTGCCTCCCGTCACCATGACAATACACTCCCCACACTTGCACTCCCCACTCTGGCCCCTTTGCTGCATTCTCGGTGCTGCTGATTGTCACAGGAGCTGAGAACTCACAAGGTAAGGGCAAAGGGAGCTTCCTGAGACAAACCTAGCTAAGGTGAAGGAGAGGGTCCCAACAACCTCCCCTAGAGTTGAGGCAGGGATAGGAGGGGGCTGAGCCAGGGTCAGGATGTTCACACCCGGGCTTGGAAGGAAACTTCAGCATTTGCATGTAGAATGTGACCCAGGTTGGTTAGGGTGAGAAACTTCCCCACCAACCCGCAAGCCAGACAGGTTCTTCCTTTTCTAATAATACTCCAAGATTCCAAAGGGCTGTGGGCTCTGGATCAAGGAGGAAAACATCTTAATGCAGAGATATGGACCAGCCTCAAGGCCCCCTTGTCAGTTCCATGGCAGCCCTTACTGCAGTCAGCACTCACAGCTAGCCACGGTGTTCTGAGCATAAATAATCTCACAGAAATGGCCAGGGCCAGGACAGGTGCAGTGGCTCACGCCTGTAATCCCAGCACTTTGGAAGGCCAAGGAGAGCAGATCACGAGATCAGGAGTTCGAGACCAGCCTAGCCAACATAGTGAAATACTGTCTTACTAAAAATTTTAAAAATTAGCCAGGCATGGTGGGGGAGGTGCTTGTAATCCTAGCTACTTGGGAAGCTGAGGCAGGAGAATCGCTGGAACCCAGGAGGCAGAGGTTGGACTGAGACAAGATCACACCATTGCACCCAGCCTGGGTGACAATGCAAGACTCTGTAGACAGAAAGAAAAAGAGAGAGAGAGAAAAGAAAGAAAGAAATGGCCAGGGACAGTGGCTCACACATATAATCCCAACATTCAGGGAGGCAGAAGCAGCAGGAATGCTTGAGCCCAGGAGTCCAGGAGTTCAAGTTCAGCCTCGGTAACATAGAGAGACCAAGTTTCTTAAAAAAAAAAAAAAAAAAAAGCCAGCCGGGCGAGGAGGCTCAAGCCTGTAATCCCAGCACTTTGGGAGGCCGAGGAAGGTGGATCACGAGGTCAGGAGATCGGGACCATCCTGGTCAACATGGTGAAACCCCGTCTCTACTAAAAATACAAAAAATTAGCTGGGCATGGTGGCACGTGCCTGTAATCCCAGCTACTCGGGAGGCTGAGGCAGGAGAATTGCCTGAACCCAGGAGGCGGAGGTTGCGGTGAGCCGAGATCGCGCCATTGCACTCCAGCCTGGGTAATGAGCGAAACTCTGTCTCAAAAAAAAAAAAAAAAGCCACAAACAACAATAATAATAAAACAATCTCACAGAACACCAACGTCAGATGGGGCCACTCTGTGACTCTGTGACCAAGATGGAGTAGGACAAAACCAAGCCTCACTCCCTAATCATGCCTGAGCACAGACAAAAGCAAGGTCACAGTGCAAACCACAGAAATGATCACACATCCCCTTCGCCAGGCTAAGACGTGTGATGGCTACCAATTACTGCAACAGCCTCCATCTGTTCCTCCCACCACCTAGATCAAAATGATTAAGATGCCCATCATCACCTGTCACTCCCACGCCCTGACAGCATCCAATCCACTGCAAAACTCGCTACATCGAATCATCTTCCAAATCGCCTAACACAAGCCCAAATCCTACGATAAGCCCCCCATATATATATATATTTGAGACAGAGTCTCGCTCTCTTCCCCAGGCTGGTGTGCAGTGACGTGATCTCTGCTCACTGCAACCTCCGCCTCTCGGGTTCAAATGATTCTCCTGCCTCAGCCTTCCAGGTTGCTGGGATTACAGGCATGCGCCATCATACTCTGCTAATTTTTTGTATTTTCAAAAGAGATGGGGTTTTACCATGTTGGTCAGGCTGGTCTCAAACTCCTGACCTCATGTGATCCACCCGCCTTGGCCTCCCAAAGTGCTAGGATTACAGGCGTGAGCCTCCGCGCCCAGCCCCTCAGCATACTTTCTTGCTGAGATGTCCCACACTCACCATGGTGTGTGTAAAGAGCCACCAAACCCAGCTTGGTTTGACCACAGAGGGACTCCTTGTGGTCTCCAGCTGGAGGGCAATGATATAACTAAGACAGGAACCTTGTTAGAGCCAGTCTGTTTTGCCTATCAGCATCCATGTCCCTGTATCTGGTAAGGGAGTCTCTCTATCCTCTTTTTTAGTCTTTAAGTCTTTGGAATGCACCGACTCCACTCCTAGCTCTGGGATAGGCGGGTCTCAGGCACGTGGCCGATTAGATCACTGCATGCCCTGGGGCCACAATGATTGGCTGAGCAATGATGGAACCCACTGTGAACCAATGCAAGCTCTCTTAGGACTTTTTGTCGGAATTCTTGGGAGAAAGGGGCCTGTGTCCCATTGGCTCTGCTAACCCGCTAGGAAGTATATAAACCTGGGGCTGAATGATCCCAGATTTATGTCACAAGGGGCAGGGCTGCTCAACAGTGACACCAACACAGAGACTAGAGAGGGAGAGAGATGAGAGAGATGGAGTCTTTTGTTTTGAGAAGGAGTCTCTCTCTGTTGCCCAGGCTGGAGTGTGCAGTGGTGTGGTCTCGGCTTACTGCAACCTCTGCCTCCTGGGTTCAAACAATCCTCCCAGCTCAGCCTCCCAAGTAGCTAGGATTACAGGTGTGCACCACCACGCCTGGCTAATTTTTATTTTTATTTTTATTTATTTTTTTACTTTTAGGAGAGATTGGGGTTTCACCATGTTGGCCAGGCTGGTCTTGAATGCCTGACCTCAAGCGATCGGCCTGCTTTGGTCCTCCAAAGTGTTAGGATTACAGGTATAAGCCACTGCTCCTGGCCTGAGTCTTTTTTTTTTTTTTTTTTTGACATAGAGATGGGGGTCTCACTTTGTTGCCCAAACTCCTGGCGTCAAGCAATCCTCCCACCTCAGCCTGCCAAAGCTCTGGAATTACAGACACGAGACACCATATCTGGCCTCAGATGGAGTCCTAAAAGCACCCTTGAACCATACCTGGATCCAGCCATGCCTGAAGTAAAACTCACCCTTCCACAGACAGTTCTTTTTTGTGACAGGGTCTCACTCGGTTTGCCCAGGCTGGAGTGTCTCACTGCAGCCTTGACTTCCCAGGCTCAGGTGATTCTCTCACCTCAGCCTCTGGAGTAGCTGGGACTACAGGCGCACCCACCATGCCTAGTTAATTTTTTGTATTTTTGGTAGAGATGGGTTTCGCCATGTTGCCTGGGCTTCCCCAATCGTTTTGGTTACCTTAGCCAATCCACTCTCTTTTCACCTTAAGCCATTTGAACTGAATTTCTATCACTTGCTGCTAAACAGTCCCTGACTATACATTACTTAGCACAGAGTTGCTTTATTTATTTATTTTTATAGAGATGGGGTTTCTCCATGTTGGTCAGGCTGGTCTTGAACTCCTGACATCCAGTGATCCACCCGCCTCGGCCTCCCAAAGTGAGCGACCATGCCTGGCCTGCTTTTTTTGTTTGTTTGTTTTTTGTTTTTTGAGACAGAGTCTCACTCTTTTGCCAGACATCGGGCTGGAGTGCAGTGGCGTGATCTCGGCTCACTGCAACCTCCGCCTCCAGGCTTCAAGCAATTCTCCTGCCTCAGCCTCCCCAGTAGTAGCTGTGATTACAGGCACGCACCACCATGCCCAGCTAATTTTTGTATTTTAATAGAGACCAGGTTTCACTATGTTGGCCAGGATAGTCTTGATCTCTTGACCTCATGATCCACCTGCCTCGGCCTCCCAAAGTGCTGGAATTACAGGCATGAGCCACCGCGCCCGGCCCCTTTTTTGTTTTTTAAGAGACAAGGTCTCACTGTGTCACGCAGGCTGGAGTGCAGTGGCATAATCATGGCTCACTGAAGCCTCCAATTCCTGTCCTCAAATGATCCTCCTGCCTCAGACTCCAAGTAGCTAGCACTACAGGCATGTATTACCATGCCCAGCTATTTTTTTTTTTTTTGACAGAGATGAGGTATTTCTGTGTTGTCCAGGATGGTCTTGAATTCCTGGGCTCAAGCAATCCTCCTGCCTCTGCCTCCCAAAGTGCTGGAATTATAGGCATGAGCCACTGTGCCCAGCCCACACAGGTCTTTTTAAATGGTATTCATTGAGATCAGTCTGTGAAGGCCTTGGCTCATAACAAGTGCTCAATAAACATGAGTTATTACTACAGAATCTAAGCTGGAAGAGGTGGAGTGGTCCATCTTGCCACTCAGGGCACTGATTCTCCCCAACTTCTGTTAAGTCCCCAAAGAGATGCCTTTATCCAGCTCTAGTGGATGATATAGGTTAGCATCTCTCAAACACATTAGCCATCCAGCTCTCTTGGTGCAGCTCCGGTGTACAGATAGTGATATGGCCCACGGTAGAGGTAGGAGGACTCGACTATGCAAAATACATGATTTTCCTGCTGGGGAACACAGAGAAACCAGGAATCTCTATCACGATCCAACATTTGACGATCTGAGGCCTCTCTGTCACTTATACCAGTCTAGCTATAACATT
>CM052668.1:28548257-28565757 GCA_028533165.1 Leontopithecus rosalia | reverse complement strand
CAGCACCTCCAGGTTTCCCTTCTCCTGGAACCTGAAGGGGCATGAGCTCAGGAGCCCTGCCATCGTGCCATCCCTGCCCACCCTCCCTCCAGAGCTGGGCCTCACTTGACAGGCTTCTCCAGCGTGCAATAGGCCGTGAAAGCCTGGAGCTGCTGCTGCACCCCACTTAAGGAGTTGGCAAATTTCTGGTTGCTGATGAGGCCCACGGTCCGGTGGATCCAGGCCAGCAGCTCGGCCGCCAGCTCCTCGTAGCGATCTATGATCTTCCCCACCTCCAACACCTGGTCCAGGACCTGATGCGGCAGAGGACGGCGGCGGGGGCGGGGGTCAGCCTCACCCCATCCAGCCCTGCTGCCAGCTGCCAGCTCCCCACTCACCCACTCCTTGGCCCCTAATACCTTCCCAATACGCTTCCCCTCCACAGCCAGAGCCTTCATCTTGGAGAAATAGTGGTAGAAAGAGACCACGTAAGTGATGATGGACTTCTCGTCTGGAGCCTCCATGTTCACATCTGGAAGGAAGAGGGAGTCAGGGAACAAGACAGCGGGCACTTTGACAGGGCACTTGAAGGTGTTGGGTGGAGGGATGGAGGAGCCACTCTCACTAGCTATGTGACCTTGGGCAAGATAATTAATCTCTCTTTTCCTCAGGTTTTGTATCCGAGAAAGAGAAATCTACCTCCTGGGATTAAATAGTGCCTGACCTGACACATATTAACCACTGCAGAGAAATAAGCTATACCGTTTTTTGGGGTTTTTTTTTTTGGAAATGGAGTTTTGGGGCTGGGTGGGGAAAAAAGAAAAAGAAATGGAGTTTTGCTCTTGTTGCCCAGGCTGGAGTGGAATGGCACAGTCTTATCTCACTGTAACCTCCACCTCCTGGGTTCAAGCGATTTTCCTGCCTCAGCCTCCCAAGTAGCTGGGGTTACAAGCGTGCAACACCACGCCTGGCTAATTCTGTATTTTTAGTAAAGATGAGGATTCACCATGTTGGTCAGGGTGGTCTCAAACTCCTGACCTCATGTGATCTGCCCGCCTCAACCTCCCAATTAGCCAGGTGTGGTGGTGGGTGCCAGTGGTCCCAGATACTTGGGAGACTGAAATGGAAGAATTGCTTGAACCTGGGAGGTGGAGGTTGCAGTTAGCTGAGATAGCGCCTCTCCACTCCAGCCTCGGCAACAGAGCCAGATTCTGTCTCCAAAGATAAATAAATAAATAAATAAATAAAAATAGGTTGGGTGCAGTGGCTTACACGTGTAATCCCAGCACTTTGGGAGGCCGAGGTGGGTGGATCACCTGAGGTGGGGAGTCCGACACCAGCCTGGCCAACATGGAGGAAACCTGTCTCTACTAAAAATACAAAAATATATATATTTTAACCTCTCAATTAGCCGGTTGTGGTGGCACATGCCTGTAATCCCAGCTACTCAGGAGGCTGAGGCAGGAGAATCCCTTGAACCTGGGAGGCAGAGGTTGTGGTAAGCCAAGATTGCGCCACTGCACTCCAGCCTGGGTGACAAGAGCGAAACTCTGTCTCAAAAAAATAATAATTAATCAGGGTTGATAAATTCTCTGTAATCAGGTCAATGTAAAGATAAAACTGAACAGCTCTGGTGACGTTCCCAGCCCCATGCTTGGCACATAGTGGATGCTCAGAGGAAGGGAGCAGCTTTTGTTCGGGAGGGGAGATGGTGTCAGGGCTGATCCTGGATTGGGGCTGAGGCTGAAGTCAGGTACAGGGTTGGGGATAGACTGGAAATGGAAAAGCAGTTGAGGATGAGGAAGGAGTTGTGGGAGAGATAGACATGGGGATGGGCTAGGGCGAAATGCGGCTGGAAGAGGGATTAGGTTGGGGATAGGAATGGAGCTAGAGCTGAAGATGTGGAGGGGATGGGGACACGTGATGATGGCGTTGGCAGGGATGGGGATGGGGATGGGGCTGGAGATGCTATTGGGTTTGGGGCTGGAGTAGGGGAGTGGGAGTTGGCTTAGGGGAGATGGTTGAAAGCAGGGTTGGGGGGGAGTTGGGCATGGGAGGAAACTGAGAATGGGGAAGAGGAGGGGTTACACTGGGACGGGGTTGGGGATGAGAGGAGAAGTGGTGTGAGGATGGGACTTGGGATGGATTGCACATGAGGAAGGGAGGCAGAAGAGGAGGAGGCTGGGGAGAGGGTTGGGATTTGGAGATACCTCAGTATTTGGGATGGCACTAGGGTGGGAGGGAGTGGAGTCTGACATGGCATTAAGGTTGGGTGTCCCCCAAGAGGAAGTCTGGGCTGGGCCCACTCAGGGCTCACCTTCAGGATCCAGCAGCCGCGCCAGCCCCAGGTGCTGCTCAGCTGTGCGGAAGGCTCTCTGCAGGTTGTAGTTGGCGTTGGACTTGGTGAGTTTGCTGAAGTCCACAAGATCGGGCCTGGGCAGGGGCACAGAGCAGGCAGGCAGCAGGCAGGCTCCAGAGCCATGGGCAAGCAGGGAAGAAGCCACCCTTGTCTGAGCGCCACCCAAGGCGAGAGGCAGAAGGGTACCGTCTAGCCAAGGGGCAAGGCGTGTGTGCTGTGCAGCATTTAGCTGTGATGTCAGTGTGATGGACGCGGGCATGTCTCCGTGGGTTCCCAGGAATGTGTGTGTGCATGTGCATTTCCTGTGTACACAGATGTATGGGTAGACTGGCCTGTGTGTGCTTGGAAGAGAGGAGCTCACACGGTGCCTGCCTGCCTGTGTGTCTCTGTGAAATCATATGACAATACGCGTGTGTACTGCCCTTATGTGTGTTGTATGAGGACACATGTCCTTTTTTTATTTTCTTTATTTTTGAGATGGAGTCTCACTCTGTTGCCCAGGCTGGGGTGAGGCGGCACAATCTCAGGTCACTGCAACCTCTGCCTCCTGGGTTCAAGTGATTCTCGTACCTCAGCCTCCCAAGTAGATGGGATTATAGGCATGTGCCACCACACCCTGCTGATTTTTGTATTTTTAGTAGAGATGGGGTTTTACTATATTGGCCAGGCTGATTTTGAACTTGTAACCTCAAGTTATTTACCTGCCTAGGCCTCCCAAAGTGCTGGGATTACGGGTGTGAGCCTCCGCGCCTCGCCAGGACACATATGCTTACTTTGGGGATACCTATGTAGTGTTATGCAGTGGTTAGAAGTGTGAGGACCAGGCCAGGAGCGGTGGCTCACGCCTGTAATTCCAGCCCTTTGGGAGGCTGAGGTGGGCAGATCACCTGAGGTTGGGAGTTTGAGACCAACCTGGACAACATGGTGAAATCCTATCCCTACTAAAAATACAAGATTAGCTGGGTATGGTGGTGCACACCTGTAATCCCAGCTAACTGGCAGGCTGAGGCAGGATAATCGCTTGAACCCAGGTGGCAGAGGTTGTGGTGAGCTGAGATCACGCCATTGCACTCCAGCCTGGGCAACAAGAGCAAAACTCCATCTCAAAAAGAAGAAGTGTGAGGACCAGAGCCAGCTCATCAAAGCTTGAGCCCCAGCTTGGTCACATCCTGCTTGTGTCACTCCGGGTGAGCTACTTCATTTCTCTGTGCTTTGGTTTCCTCTAAAATGGGGATAATAATAGCACCTGCTGGCCAGGCATGGTGGCTCACGCCTATAATCCCAGCACTGTGGAAGGCTGAGGCAGGCGAGTCCCTTGAGGTCAGGAGTCTGAAACCAGCCTGGCCAATATGGTGAAACTGCATTGGTACTAAACATGAAAAATTAGCTAGGCATGGTGGTACATGCCTGTAATCCCAGCTACTTGGGAGGCTGAGGCTAGAGAATCTCCTGAACCTGGGAGGCGGAGGCTGTAGTGAGTGGAGATTGCGCCACTGCACTCTAGCCTGGACGACCGAGTGAGACTCCCTCTCAAAACAAAAATTAATAGGCTGGGAGTGGTGTCTCATGCTTGTAATCCCAGCATTTTGAGAGGCCAAGGCGAGTGAATCACCTGGAGCCAACAGTTCAAGACCAGCCTGGCCAACATGGTGAAACCCATCTGTACTAAAAATACAACAACAACAAAAAAATTAGCCAGGCTTGGTGGCACCTGTCTGTAATCCCAGATACTCAGGAGGCTGAGGCAGGAGAATCACCTGAACCCGGGAGGAGGAGGTTGCAGTGAGCTGAGATTATGCCATTGCACTCCAGCCTGGGTGACAGAGTGAGACACCCTCTCCAGATAGATAGATAGATAGATAGATAGATAGATAGATAGATAGATAATAGCACTAGCTTATAGGTGGATTGGACACATTCAGTGGGTACATTGACTATTGAATGCTTTAGTGGGAAGCACTTAGAACCGTGCCTGGTGCATGGAATACACTGAGCAAATGTCCCCTAGGTGTGACCCTGGTGCAGCTTGTGAGTTTGTGTGCATGGAGGTGGGTCTGGGTCTCCCCATGTGCGTACGAGCGTGCGTAGCTGTGAGAGGCACGGGTTCTGAGTGGACAGGTGTCCACAGCAGAACAAGCTGGGTTCTGGCTTCTGCTACACTACAACAAGCGCCTTCCAGCCTCTGGGCCTCAGTTTCCCCAATATGTCATGTGAGCGATCATAATGTGGGTATAATTTGAGTGGGTGTCTGACCCTCAGCCATTTCAATGGCAGGCCCCAAGGTATGAATCTGTGGGTGTGCAGGGAGCCAGGAACGGGAACTCTCGGGGCTCACTTTCAGAAGGCATTTTCTTTTCTTTTTCATTTTTGTATTTTCGAGATAGACTCTCACTCTGTTGCCCAGCCTGGAGTGCAGTAGCATGATCTCAGATCACTGCAACCTCTACCTCCTACGTTCAAGCGATTCTCCTGCCTCAGCCTCCCCAGTAGCTGGGATTACAGGTGTGCACCACCATGCCCTCACCATGCCCAGCTAATTTATTTGTTTATTTTTATTTTTTAGTAGAGATGGGGTTTGACCATGTTGGTCAGGCTGGTCTCGAACTCCCAACCTCAGGTGATCCGTCCACCTCCACCTCCCAAGTGCTGGGATTACAAACGTGAGCCACTGACCCCGGCCCCAGAAAGCATTTCCTGATAGGAGGAGGTGCTGGGCACACAGCAGCATGGACAGTGATGGGGAGAGAGCTCTCTGCCATGGGGACAGGCTGTGCACGTGCCTGGGTATCTGTGTGTGCGCACAGCTGTGTGAGGGCTCACATGTACACAGGGTATGCAGCCTGGGCAGGAGCCTGCCTGTGTGAGTGTGTGTTCCCGCGTGTAAATATGCAGGGCATATGAGTGAAGGGAAAGAAAAGTGTATGTGTGTGTAGCGCTGAAGGGATGGGTCTTTGTGCCTGTGTGCCATCTACACAGGTACATGTACAGGTGCGCAGCTGTGGGGACGTGGTGCCCAGACCACGTGGTACCTGTGCCGGTGAATGAGGGCATTGAAGGCCAATCCGTCCCGCCAGCTGGTGGTGAAATTCTGGATGTTTACCTCAGGGTAGCTGGAAGTGTGAAGGGAGACGCAGAGGCAGAGATGGGGAGAGTCAGGATGGAAGAGGGAGGGAAAAAGGCAGAGGGAGATCGAATGACAGGGAAGGAAGGTGAGAGAGAGGGTAGAACATAGAAAGATGGAGGGGTGGGTCGGTGGGTGGGTAGAAAAGAGAAAGGTCGATACATAGATGACAGATCGATAGATGATAGATAAGTAGATTGATTGATAGATGATAATGAACAGATGATTGATAGATAACAGATGAACAGATGATAGTAATAGATGAACAGAAGATAGATAGATAGATATAGATACATGGATGGATGATAGACAGCAGGAGAGACAGGAAAGGAGATAAAAAGAGAAGCAAAAGAAAGAAGAGGGGGAGGGGAGAGGGAGGAAGGAGAGAGATAGCAATACAGGAGAGAGCAAGATACAGGCAGAGATGGGGAGAGAAAGGAGAGGAGGGAGAAAGACAGACATGAAGGAAGAGAAAGGGAAGGAAGAAAGGAGGGAGGGAGAAGAGGAGAGGTAAGTACAAGGAAAAGCAGACACACAACACACAGACACATGGAGAAACAGATGCCAAAGGTCTCCATGGCCTCCCTCGCAAGGCGGACAGACTGCCCAGAAGGATGAGTCAGAGAAGCCCACCTCCCTCCCATACCTGCCCCTCCTTCCTTTCTCCCAGGGGCTGCTCTCCAGAGGGCACTTGAGTTTCATGTCTTACTGAGCCCTGCAGGGCAGAGAGTTGGGGGCCCAAGGGAACATGCCCAGTAGAGCCTGCGCCCCACCCTGTCACCAGCTCGGCCACACTGAAGGGACCCAGGACTTTGAACTTTCCTGTGTATGCTCTGTGAGGCAGAAGGGTGATGTTCACAGGGGATGAGGGTGGCCAGAGCTTGGACACAGCGCTAGGGTCCACATAGGTGACTATGAGATCTCTTGAAGTGTAGGATGAAATAGGGTGGGGGCCAGAGAGAAGGGAGCAGGCTGGGGCCAGAGAGAAGGGAGCAGGCTGGGAACAGTCTATCTCTTTCCAGCATTGAGCTCTGAGGAGTCCAAGAGTTCTATTTTTATTTATTTTCAAGACAGGGTCTTGCTCTGTAGCCCAGGCTGGAGTGCAGTGGCATGATCGTAGCTCACTTCAGCCTTGAACTCTTGGACTCAAATGATCCTCCCATCCTAGCCTCCTGAGAGGCTAGGACTACAGGCATGCGCCACCACACCTGGCTGACTAAAAATGAAAAGCTTTTTGTAGAGATGGGGTCTTGCTGTGTTGCCCAGGCTGGTCTCAAATCCCTAGCCTCAAGTTATCCTCCCACCTTATTCTTCTAAAGTGACAGGCATGAGACGCTGTGCCCAGTGAGGCCAAGAGGTATACATTTGAAACTGGGTGGGGTACAGTGGTCTCAGCTACTTGGGAGGCTGAGGAGGGAGGATCACTGGAACCTAGGTCGAGGTTGCAGTGAGTTACGATCGCACCACTGCACTCCAACTTGGGTGACAGAGTGAGACCCTGTGTCTAAGTAAACAAATAAATTTGAACCTGGCCTTCCAGCATGTTAGGAAAGATTATTTGTCAAGGCTGGAGAAGTAGACATATTTTATTTATCAGTTGGTTAGCTTCAGATGTTACATTTTGACCCTGAGGACACGGGATGCCCCTTGAGCTCTTGTCTGGGAAGGAACTGCAGAGGTTAGGGGACCACTTGCCTAAGCTCCTAAGGAAGGTGGCGGGGGTGCTTACCCGGCTGTCTTCATCTGACACCACAAGAGCAGAGCATCCTTGGCTGAGCGCGTCTCCCTGTTGTCCTCAGTCTCAATTTTGATGACTTGAATCTGTGAAGATACAAAAAAATTGGCTACCAGAGCCTGGAGAGCTTGAGGCTTGGAGACGCCCCCACCCACCCCCACCCCACTCACCATCTGCTACTAGAGAGGGTGGCAGGTGACAGGGGAGTGTGAGGATAAGTTCTGGAGTGGGCCAGGATAGCCACGATTAGCAGAGCAGTTGGGACTCAGGTCTCAAAGGAAGCCTCCAAACTGAGCATCTAGACACCTTCCTTGTCTGAGACACCGCCCTCTCCTGCCTAGGCTAGAGCAGTGGCCCTCGTGCTGACCTCCCCACTCCTGCATCCACAGTCTGTTCCCCACATGACGACAGAGGGATCCTGTGAACGCTCAAATCAGATCCTTTCTCCCCTTTCCAACACCCTCTGTAGCTCTATTTCACTGGAGGTAAAAGAAGTCCCCATGATCTCCCTTCATTAAGTTGATGACCTCATCTTCAACAGCTCACTCCACTCCACACCTGCTGGCTTCTTCCCTGAATCACCAGCGTCCTCCGTCCTTGGTGCTTTAGCACTGGCTGTTCCCTCTGCCTGGAGCAGCCTTTTCCCAAGTCCCCACATGGCTCCAGCCTCCCTCAGGTCTTTACTCAAATGTGACCTTCTCCGTGACGCCTTCACTGACCACTTGATTTCAAATCTCATCACACACCCGAATTTCATATCCCCTTCCCTGTTTCATTATCTTCTCAGCATTTATCACCACCGATGCATTTTATCTTTTCCTCAGATTTCCCCACTAAAATGTGAAAGCTCCAGGACCACAGGGATGTTTACCTGCTTTGAGTGCCGCTGTATTTCAGTAGTGTTTGATAACGTTCAGAACGGCCCAGAATCTAGAGTGGATTCTAGAGCCTAAGGTGGGTATCTGAGACTTGGGTCCTGGACTCAAGAACTGGGTTTGCCATGTGGGTTCCAAGGAGAGAACCAAGACCCTTCCAAGAGATCCCAGCACCTACTGCAGGGATCCAGCCGCCAGCAGTGATCTCCCACTCCCATGATCTCATTCCTCAATTTTGTACTGACAGTGTCCATTCCTGTCTCTAGTGTCTCCTCGTCCCCTAAGCTCCATCCCCAGGACCCAGTGAACTCCAAGATATCCCCCAACTCCAATGTCCTGGACCCATAACCACTAGACCCATCTCAAACTGGCCTCGGGGTATTCCTCAAACCTGCGCTTTCTCCCTGTCCCTGTCTCAGGACAGCCCCATCATCCGCGAGTCCCCAGGTCAGAGCTCTCAGTCTTCCCTGGACACCCTCTCCCTCTCCCCTCCCCTAAGGGCTGTCCACTCCACTCCCTGAGTGTCTTCCCCACCTGCCCGCTTTTGCCTCCCCACAGTCCCAACCTGCTCCCACTCCATCCTCCTTCCTAGGCTCTCAGCTCCCAAGGCTGGGGAACACCTTCAACCCAGAGGGATCTTGCTTTTTTGTTTGTTTGTTTGTTTGTTTGAGACAGAGTTTTGCTTTATCGCCCAGGCTGGAGTGCAGTGATGTGGTCTTGGCTCACACACTCACACTCTCCTGCCTCAGCCTCCTGAGTAGCTGGGATTATAGGCATGCACCAGGAAGCCCAGTTAATTTCTATGTTTGTAGTAGAGATAGAGTTTCACCATGTTGACCAGGCTGGTTTCAAACTCCTAAACTCAGGTGATCCTCTCACTTCAACCTCCCAAAGTGCTGGGATTACAGCCATGAGCCACTGTGCCCAGCCAAAGGGATCTTTCTTGTATGCAACTTGCATGCAACTCCCCTTGATAAAATGTTGCAACTGGCCAGGCACGGTGGCTCAAGCCTGTAATCCCAGCACTTTGGGAGGCCGAGGCGGGTGGATCACGAGGTCAAGAGATCGAGACCGTCCTGGTCAACATGGTGAAAACCCGTCTCTACTCAAAATACAAAAAATTAGCTGGGTACGGTGGCGTGTGCCTGTAATCCCAGCTACTCGGGAGGCTGAGGCAGGAGAATTGCCTGAACCCAGGAGGCGGAGGTTGCGGTGAGCCGAGATCGCGCCATTGCACTCCAGCCTGGGTAATGAGAGCAAAACTCCGTCTCAAAAAAAATAAATAAATAAAGTTGCAACCTCTCCCATCTCAGAAAGAAAAACATCCAAGTTGCTCATCACAGATCACCTAGCCCCTGCCACCCCATGTGCCTCATATCCTTCGTGTCCACTGCCTCCCATTCTCTAGCCACACTGTTCTTCCTCCTGTACTTCCAACATGAAGCTCATTTCCACCTCAGGGCCTTTGCATCTGCTGCGCCTCCTGCTTGGAGTGCATTCTCCCTTCATCTTTGTACGTCATTCAGCCATCAGCTTCCCAGACAGTACTTTTCTGACCACGTCTAAAATCTCGACACCACCAACATGACATTTTATATCCCTATTACTGTTTTATCATAATCTGTTCTTTTCTGCCTAGCTTTTTTTTTTTTTTTGAGTCAGGGTCTCACTCCATTGCCCAGGCTGGAATGCAGTGGCACGATCGTCGCTCCCTGCAGCCTCACACTACTGGACTCAAGCGATCCTCCTGCCTCAGCCTTCCAAGTAGCTGGAAGCACAGGCAGGCACCATCATGCCCGGCTGATGTTTAAAATTTTTAAAGGGTCTCACTATGTTGACCAGGCTGTTCTCAAACTCCTGACCTCAAGTGATCCTCCCACCTGAGCCTCCCAAAGTGCTGGGATTACAGGCCACTTCACCTGGCCCTGCAGAGCTTTTTAAACTTCTTCTCTAACTAGAACTGGTCCTTTTCCCATGCATGTCTTCTTTACCTATTTATGTATTTATTGTCTTCCTCACCCCAATGTAAGCTCCTAAAAGGCACACGTTTGTCTATTTGTCTCTGTACTGGATCAAGATTGGCTGGATTGAAATTCAGCTCCAGCACCCAGCTACGTGTGATCTTGGGCAGATGACGCCACCTATCTGGGCTCCCATTTCCTCACTGGTAAAATGGGGTAATAACTTGCATCTAATTTATGCGGTTGCTGTGTGTATTAAATATCGAGTGCTTAAAACAGTGCTTGGAACAGGGTTGATACAAAACGATGATCGTGATGGTGGTGATTGTGACAATTATTTTTATCATTATTTTCATCCCTACGACCTGGAATAGGGTTCCTGGAGCATATTAGGATGTTATTCGAAGGAATGAATGAATGGGTAAATGGTAGGGAACACCTTTTTTTTTTTTTTTTTGAGACTTAGTCTCACTCTGGAGTCCAGTGGCTCTATCTCTGCTCACTGCAAACTCCACCTCCCGGGTTCAAGCGATTCTCCTGCCTCAGCCTTCTGAGTAGCTGGAATTACAGGCGCCCGCCACCATGCCCCGCTAGTTTTTTGTATTTTTAGTAGACGGGGTTTCACTATCTTGGCCAGGATGATCTCGATCTCTTGACCTCGTGATCCGCCCGCCTCGGCCTCCCAAAGTGCTGGGATTACAGGCAGGCGGGCCGGGGAACGCCTTTCTAAGTCCCACCCTTGCGGGGCTTGGCAAGGGCCACCCAAGGATCACCTGGAAGCGCAGAATGATGGTCCAGACCAGCCCCAGCGTCAGCCGGTGATTCCCGTCCACTATGTCATGCGAACCCACGTTCTCCAGGTGCACGCGCTGCTCCTTCAGAAACTGCAGGGCCTTGTCTACGTTCTCCAGTGAGTGGATCCGCATGCGGCCTCGCGTGGGCCTGGGCTAGGGCGACAGGGGCGTTGGGCGATCGGGGGGTTTGGACAGACAGGAGCACGGCGCCCTCGGCCCCGCCCCTTCCAAAGAAGCCCGCCTCCCATGGCCAAGCCCCCTGAGTATCCAGCATCAGGCCGCCCTCCTCCCGTTTTATCCAAGACGCAGGACACAATCCTTCTAAAGAAGCCCTGTCCCTTCCCGTAGTCAGACCCTTTCAAGAGCCACATCCCTTCAAGGCTTATTCACATCCCAGACTCTGCCCCTTCCACGGAGCTCCACTTCCAACCTGACAACCACGCCCCCTTGACAACCACCCCGCCCTCCTAGCCATAGCCACAGCCCTGGTCCTGACGTTGGATCCCTCTCTAGTCCACCCAAGTTTTGCCACTAATCCCGTGGCCGTCCGGGCGCGGTGGCTCATGCCTGTAATCCCAGCACTTTGGGAGGCCGAGGCGGGTGGATCATTTGAGTCGAGGAGTTCGAGACCAGCCTGGACAACATGGTGAAACACTGTCTCTACTACAAATACAAAAATTAGGGCCAGGCGCGGTGGCTCATGCCTGTAATCCCAGCACTTTGGGAGGACGAGGAGGGTGGATCGCGAGGTCAGGAGATCGAGGCCATCCTGGCTAACATGGTGAAACCCCGTCTCTACTAAAACACAAAAAAATTAGCCAGGCGTGGTGGCGCGCACCCGTATTTATAGCTACTCAGAGGAATCGCTGGAACCTGGGAGGCGGAGGTTGCAGTGAGCCGAGATTGCGCCACTGCACACCAGCCTGGCAGCAGAACGAGACTCGATCTTAAAATAAAATAAAAAATGCAAAAATTAGCTGGGCGTGGTAGCGCGCTCCTGCAACCCCAGCTACTAGGGAGACAGAGGCAGGAGAACCCTTTGAAGCCCAGAGGCGGAGGCTGCAGTTGAGCCGAGATCGCACCACTGCACTCCAGTCTGGATGAGGGAGCGAGACTTCGTCTCAAAAAAAGAAAAGAAAATCCTGCGTCACACCCCTCACTGCTTCCTTTTCGGGTCCCTATCTAGGGCCACCCCTATTCCAGTCAAGCTCCGCCCTGCCCCGGTGCTCTTCCCTTGTTCGTAGCTCAATTCCTTCCAACAGCGTTTGTTCCTATTCTTTTTTTGAGTTTTGTTTTTGTTGTTGTTTTCTTTGAGACCGAGTCTCACTCTATCGCCCAGGCTGGAGTGCAGTTGCGCGATCTTGGCTCACTGCAACCTCTGCCTCCTGGATTCAAGCGATTCTCCTGCCTCAGTCTCCCGAGTAGCTGGGACTACAGATGCCCGTCACCACATCCAGCTAATGCATTTTGATTCGCAATTATTTTTTTTAGATGGCGTCGTGCCACAGCACTCGGGTTTATTTATTTATTTATTTATTTATTTATTTATTTATTTTTGAGGCAGTGTCTCTGCCGGACGCGGTGGCTCATGCCGGTAATCTCAGCGCTTTGGGAGGCTGAGGCTGGAGGATCGCTTTAGTCTAGGAATTCTAGATCAGCCTGGGCAACATAGTGAGGCCACATCTATTAAAAAAAAATTAAGAAAAAAGAGAGAGAGTCTTGCTTTGTCGCCCAGGCTGGAGAGTAGTGGCGCAATCATGGAACACTGCAGTCTCGACCTCCCGGGCTCAAGCGATCCTCTCACCTCAACCTCCTGGGTACTTTGGACTACAGGCTCGCGCCACCACGCCTGGCTAATTAAAAAAAATAAAATAAGATAAAAAATCGTAGAGACGGGGGTGTCTTATGTTGCTCAGGCTGGTCTGAAACTCCTGGGCTCAGGTGTTCCTACCGCCTTGGCCCCGCAAAGGGCTGGGATTACAGGCATGAACCACCATGCCCGGCTGTTTGTTCCTATTCTATAGCCATGTCTCTCACAAGTTCCTGAGATCCAGGCTCGAGTCCTTTAACGAACCTCTACCCCATGAGAATCCCACGCTTTTAGATGAAACCCCATTCAAGCCCGGAGACACAGCCCTAGCTCATACAATAAGCCACACCCCAGAACTTCGTCCGCGTCCCTAGACACCCAAGACCTAGGTCTCACCCTACCAACGAATACTGCCCGCTAGCCTAGAGCCCCGCACCTTCATCCCCTACCCACTCCCAACCCGCAACACAGTTCTGCCCCTGTTTTATAGCCATACCCTTACTAGCTCATAACCCTGGCCGGACCCTTCCAACAAAGCTCCTACCTTCTCCAATACCCCGCCCCTTGCAGCAGAGCCCCGCCCCCTGCCACCGAAGCCCCGCCTCGCAACCGTAGCTGGCGGGTCATCAGCTTCGGTTTCAGCCAAGCCCCTAGGCTTCCCACGACCAAGCTCCGCCCCTGCGCCACAACCCCACACGACCGAGTACAGGGACCTCTTACCCATAGGGCCCTTCTAGCACGCTCCATTGGCCCATGAGCCAGGCCCCTGCTTGCAGTTCAGCCCTTCCAGAGAAGCCCAAACCCCAGCCTGAGACCCCAGGAAGGACCCCTGCCCCGGCCCTTCATGAAGGCCCCCTCACCAGCTGCTCCCCAGACAGCACTTCCAGGAGCCTTGTGAGCACGAAGCCGTCCCGGAGGTCCACATAGAGGTCCCCGATGTGGCAGCCCACGCGGGCGAGGTGCGAATTCACCCACTTGGTGAAGGTTTTCTTCTGCACAGCTTCCCGCTCATCTGGAGAACAGGCCCTGATAAGCTCCCAGGCGCTTCCACCTTCATCCCAGCCCTCCGCCAGCCAAGCCTGTTCAGGCCCAGCTCTCTGCAAGAGTCAAGCCTCACAGGTGGATCACTTGAGGTAGGAGTTTGAGACCAGCCTGGCCAACATGGTGAAATCCCATCTCTACTAAAAATACAAAAGTAGCCAGACATGGTGTCAGATGGCCATAATCCCAGCTACTGGGAGGCTGAGGCAGGAGAATTGCTTGAACCAGAGAGGCGGAGACTGCAGTGAGCCAAGATCTTGCCAGTGCACTGTGGCCTGGGTGACAGAGCAAGACTCATCTCAAAAAAAAAAAAAGAGAGAGAGACAGTCGGCCAGGATCTGTGGCTCACGCCTGTAATCCCAGAACTTTGGGAGGACAAGGCAGGTGGATCACAAGGTCAGGAGTTCGAGACCAGCCTGGCCAATATGGTGAAACCCTGTCTCTACTAAAAATACACACACAAAAAAATTGGTGTGGTGGTGCATGCCTGTAATCCCAACTACTTGGGAGGCTGAGGCAGGAGAATTGCTTGAACCCAGAGGTGGAGGTTGCAGTGAGCCAAGATCGCACCACTGCACTCCAGCCTGGGTGACAGAGTGAGACTCAGTCTCAAAAAAGAGTCCTACCAGCCACGCCTCCTCCTACCTGGGACACCTTCCTCTACCCTCTGCCACCCACCTGGTGACAACCTTCCTGTCTTTTGAAGTTTTCCTGAGCTGTCACTTGCACAGGAAGCCTTCCCTGCTCATGACCCCAGTTGGCTCTAGTCATTCATTAATTCAATAAATATTTGAACGCACACTCTGTGCCTGTTCAAGGCTCTGTGAATACAGACAGAGCCCTCACAGAGCTCAGTTCAGTGGGGACACAGATAAATACAGCCATGGCCTTGGACTCCCAAAGTGTTGGGATTACAGGCATGAGCCACAGCACCTGGCCTTAAGGAACTGTCAAACTGTTTTCCAAAGTAGCTGCACCACAGTCCAGGCGTGGTGGCTCATGCCTGTAATCGCAGTACTTGGGGAGGCTGAGGAGGGTGGACTGCTGGAGTTCAGCAGTTTAAGACCCTCCTGGGCAACACGGTGAGGACTCTGTCTCCACAAAAAATTAGCCAAGCAGGGTGGCATGCACCTGTAGTCCCAGCTACTTAAGTGGCTGAGGCAAGAGGATTGCTTAAGCTCGGGAGATGGAGACTGCAGTGACCTGTGCTCAAGCCACTGCACTCCAGCAAGAGGGACAGAGCCAGGCCCAGTCTCAAAAAACAAAAGAAAAAAGTTGCTGCACCATCATTTCACCTTCCCACCAGCAATGTGTGAAGGTTCCAAATCCTCGCCAACACTGGCTATTTCCCACCCCCTCCTTTTTTTTTTCTTGAGATGGGGGTCTCACTCTGTTGCCCAGGCTGACATGCAATGGTGTGACCCTGGCTCATTGCAACCTCTGCCTCCTAGGCTCAGGTGATCCTCCCATCTCAACCTCCTAAGTAGCTGGGACCACCAGAGCATGCCACCAGGCCAGGCTAATTTTTGTATTTGGTGTAGAGACAGGTCTCACTATGTTGCCCAGGCTGGTCCCAAACTCCTGGACTCAATTGATCCACCCACCTCGGCCTCGCAAAATGCTGGGATTACAGGTGTGAGCCACCGCGTTTGGTCGTTTCCCCTACTTTTTTTGTTGTTTTACTACAGCAATCCTAGTGGGTGTGAAGTGTTACCTCACTGTGGTTTCCTTTTGCACTTCCCTAACAGCTAATGATGTTGAGAATCTTTTCATGTTCTTCTCAAACAGCTGTATATCTTTGGAGAATTGTCTATTCAAATCCTTTGGATATTTTTTAGTAGAATTACTCATCTTTTTTTTTTTTTTTTGAGACGGAGTTTCGCTCTTGTTACCCAGGCTGGAGTGCAATGGCACGATCTCGGCTCACCGCAACCTCCGCCTCCTGGGTTCAGGCAATTCTCCTGCCTCAGCCTCCTGAGTAGCTGGGATTACAGGCATGCGCCACCATGCCCAGCTAATTTTTTTTTGTATTTTTAGTAGAGACGGGGTTTCACCATGTTGACCAGGATGGTCTCGATCTCTTAACCTCGTGATTCACCCGCCTTGGCCTCC
Organism: Leontopithecus rosalia; assembly: GCA_028533165.1. Classification (NCBI taxonomy): domain Eukaryota; kingdom Metazoa; phylum Chordata; class Mammalia; order Primates; family Cebidae; genus Leontopithecus; species Leontopithecus rosalia. Next base: position 28,549,970 of record CM052668.1, on the reverse strand, counting down.
CAAAATGCTGGGATTACAGGCTTGAGCCACCGCGCCAGGCCTATCATTTTTTTTTTTGAGTCACAATCTTGCTCTGTTGCCCAGGCTAGAATGCAGTGCCACGATCATGGCTCACTGCAGCCTCAATCTCTCGGGCTTATGCAGTCCTCCCACCTTAGCCTCCTGAGTAGCTGGGGTTGTAGGCACATGCCACCATGCCCGGCTGATTTTTTTATTTTTATTTTTATAGAGACAAGGGTCTCGGGATGTTGCCCAGTCTGGTCTCAACCTTCTTTGTTCAAGCAATCCTCCCACCTAGGCTTCCCAAAGTGCTGAGATTACAAACTCAAGCCACCACACCCAGCCAGTTATCTCTCTCTCTCTCTCTCTCTCTCTCTCTCTCTCTCTCTCTCTCTCTCTCTCTCTCTCAGGAATCTTGCTTTGTTGCCCAGGCTGGAGTGCAGTGGCCTCTGCCTCCCGGGTTCAAGTGATTCTTCTGCCTCAGCCTCCTGAACAGCTGGGATTACAGGTACATGCCACCATACCACCACATGTGAGCCACTGTGCCCAGCCATCTTTTTATCATCTGTACTATCTTTGTGACTTCCTAAGAATCTGTAATGATTTCATAAAGTTTTAAAAAGGCTGGGCACAGTGGCTCACACTTGTAATCCTAGCACTTTTGAGAGGCCAAGGCAGGTGGATTGCCTGAGCTCAGGAGTTCAAGACCAGCTAGGCAACTTGGCGAAACCCTGTCTTACTAAAATTACAAAAAACTAGCATGACTTAATGGTGCACACCTGGAATCTCTGCTACTCAGGAGGCTGAGGCACAAGAATCACTTGAACCCAGGAGAAGGAGGTTGCAGTGAACCAAGATCGTGTCACTGCACTCTAGCCTGCGCTACAGAGCAAGACTCTGCCTCAAATAAATAAATAAATAAATAAATAAATAAATAAATAAATAAATAAATAATAAAGTTTAGGTTGGGCATGGTGGCTGACACCTGTAATCCTAGCACTTTGGGAGGCTGAGGTGGGTGGATCACTTGAGGTCAGGAGTTTGAGATCAGCCTAGCCAACATACCAAAACCCCCATCTCTACTAAAAATACAAAAATTAGCCAGGCATGGTGGTGGGCACCTATAACCCCAGCTACTCAGGAAGCTGAGGCAGGAGAATTGCTTGAACCCAGGAGGCACAAGTTGCCGTGAGTGGAGATCGTGCCACTGCACTCCAGTCTGGGTGACAGAGAGAGACTCCATCTCAAAAAATAAAATAATAATAATAAATAAAGTTTAAAAAACAAAAAGAAAATTGCTCCCTGGACTTCCTCTTTCTTCCCCTGACTCCCATAAACTGGAAAAGCAAGGTCAAGGTCTGAAGAACACAAGATTAAATTAACCTGGAATCTACACTGACCACTCTACGTCTTCCTACCAACTAGGTTGCTCATTTCAAGGTTATCTGGGAGGAAGAAAGAACGTCTCCATTAAGCCACTGTACTGTTACATCAATTTGTTGGCAGCTTAGCCTGTACTGTTACTGTTAGAATTTCATTACTGGCCGGGCGCGGTGGCTCAAGCCTGTAATCCCAGCACTTTGGGAGGCCGAGGCGGGTGGATCACAAGGTCAAGAGATCGAGACCATCCTGGTCAACATGGTGAAACCCTGTCTCTACTAAAAATACAAATATTAGCTGGGCATGGTGGTGCTTGCCTGTAATCCCAGCTAC
>CM052668.1:28511292-28542324 GCA_028533165.1 Leontopithecus rosalia | reverse complement strand
GCAATTCTCCCGCCTCAGCCTCCCGAGTAGCTGGGATTACAGGCACGCGCCACCGGGCCCAGCTAATTTTTTGTATCTTTAGTAGAGACGGGGTTTCACTATGTTGACCAGGATGGTCTCGATCTGTTGACCTCGTGATCCACCCGCCTCGGCCTCCCAAAGTGCTGGGATTACAGGCTTGAGCCACCGCGCCCGGCATATTGAGTTCTTTTCTTTTCTTTTTGAGACAGTCCCACTCTGTCGCCCAGGTGGTAGAGCAGGGGCACAATCACAGCTCACTGCAGCCTCGACCTCCTAGGCTCAAGGGGCACTCCCACCTCAGCCTCCCGAAGGGGACTCCAAGCGTGCACCACCGCAGCTGGCTATGTTTTTCATTTTCACTTTTTGTAGCAATGGGGTTCTTGCTATGTTGTCCAGGCTGATCTCAAACTTCTGGGCTCAGATGATTCTCCCACCCTCAGCCTCCCAAGTCGCTGGGACTATAGGCAAGCGCTCTTATGCCCAGCTTTTTACCATTTGTGCGTTCTTCTCCCATAACAATCACAGGTGAAACACATTTCCTTAGAATAAGACTTTAACTTGACCGGATGCTGTGGTTCATTATGGGCCTGTAATCTCAGCAAATTGGGAGGCCAAGGTAGAAGGATTGCTTGTGCCCAAGAGGTCAAGCCCAGGGGAGATCCCCATCTCTACAAAAATACAGAAATTAGCCAGGCATGGTGGGGTGCGCCTGTGGTCCCTGCTACATGCTTGGCAGTACCTGGAGTACTGGAGAGGATGAGGTGAAAGGATCGCTTGAGGTCAGGAGCTGGAGGTTGCAGTGAGCTGAGATCACAACACTGCACTCCAGCCTGGGCAACAGAGCAAGACCCTGTCTTAAAAATAAACAAACAGGCCAGGCGCAGTGGTTCATGCCTGTAATTCCAGCACTTTGGGAGGCCGAGGTGGGTGGATCACCTGAGGTCAGGAGTTTGAGACCAGCCTGGCCAACATGGGGAAACCCCATCTCTACTAAAAATACAAAAATTAGCCAGGTGTGGTGGTGTGCGCCTGTAATCCCAGCTACTCAGGAAGCTGAGGCAGGAGAATGGCTTGAACCCAGGAGGCAGAGGTTGCAGTGAGCCAAGATTGCACCACTGCACTCCAGCCTGGGTGACAGAGCAAGACTCTGCCTCAAAAAAAAAAAGCAAGGAATGCAATCTGGAACATGATAAAACTGTATGAGTTCACAATACCTGCATGCAGAAACCCATAGATAAGTGGCTCTCAGATTTATGACAAAATGACATTGCAGTTCAGTAGACAGGATAAATTAAAGGAGCTGAGTCAACTGGACATCTGTATGGGGGAAGAAAGCAAACTGACCTGCACTGTACACAATAATACATACAAATAAATTTCATTCAGCTTACAAATCTAAACGTAAAAGGTCTAAAATCAGGCTTTTAGGCCAGGCACAGTGGCTCACGCCTATAATCCCAGCACTTTGGGAGGCCAAGGCCAGGGGGATCACTTGAAGTCAAGAGTTTCAGACAAGCCTGGGCAACATGCCAAAACCCTGTCTCTACCAAAAATACAAAAGTTAGCCAGGCATAGTGGCCCATGCCTGTGATCCCAGTTCCTCAGGTTGAGGCTGCAGTGATCAGAGACTGAGCCACTGCACTCCAGCCTGGACAAAAGAGTGAGATCCTGTAGAGAGAGAGAAGAAGGGACGGAGGGAGGGAGGAAGGAAAAATCTGTTCATCAAAGGCCCCATTAAGCCAGTGAAAAGATAAGCCACAGAGTGGGTGAAAACATTCACAACACATATGTCTGCCTAAGTACTTGTATTCCTGCAAAACCATCAGAAAGAGGCAGATAAATTAATGAGAAAATGGGCAAAAGACGTGAGACTGGGCACAGTGGCTCAGGCCTGTAATCCCAGCAATTTGGAAGGTTTGAGACCAGCCTGACCAACATGGTGAAACCCTGTCTCTACTAAAAATACAAAAAGTAGCCAGCTGTGGTGGCGCACGCCTGTAATTCCAGCTACTCGGGAGGCTGAGGCAAGAGAAGCACCTGAACCCAGAAGGTGAAGGTTGCAGTGAACTACCATGCCACTGTACTCCAGCCTGGGCAACAGAGCAAGACTCCATCTCAAAAACAAAACAAAACCAGAAAGACGTGAATGCGCATTTCACAAAAGGGTATTTGAATGGCCAATATATGTATGAAAATGTGCTTCACCATCTTCATTGTTCTTCGTCATCTGGAAAATGAAAAGTAAAACCACAACAGAATGCACAGCCACCAGAACGGCTAAAATTAAAAAGACTGACCATCGCAACAGTGGGATGCACAGCAACTGAATCCCTGGCACACTGCTGGTGGGAATGTAAAATGATACAAACTGCCAATCTCTACTAACGTCAGATATACACTCACTTGGCCAGGCGCAGTGGCTCACGCCTGTAATCCAAACACTCTGGGAGGCCGAGGCAAGTGGACTGGCTGAGCCCAGGAGTTGGAGACCAGCCTGAGCAACATAGCGAGACTTCATCTCAATTAACAAAATAAATACATATATATATATATATATATATATATATATATATAGGTAAATAAAAGACATACACTTACTCAGGCCAGGTGCGGTGACTCCGGTGTGTAATCCCAGTACTTTGGGAGGCGCGCAGATTACCAGAGGTCAGGAGTTTGAGACCAGCCTGGCCAACATGGTGAAACCCCGTCTCTACTAAAAATATAAAAATTCGCCAGGCGTGGTGGTGAACACCTGTAATCCCAGCCAATCAGGAGCCTGAGGCAAGAGAATCACCTGAACCCGGGAGGTGGAGATTGCAGTGAGCCAAGATTGTGCCATTGTGCTCCAGCCTGGGCAACAGAACAAGCCTCCATCTCAAAAAAAATAAAGATATATACTTACTCTATGATTGGACAGCTTCACTCCTGGGTGGGTGTAAACCACCAGAAACAAGTGCTTATGCCCACCAGAAATATGAACTAGAAACTCGAGAACACCACTGTTTACTTTATGTATGTATTTATTTATTTAAGACAGAGTCTCACTCTGTCACCCAGGCTAGAGTCCAGTGGCACAATCTCAGCTCACAGCAACCTCCACCTCCTGGATTCAAGCAAGTCTCCCACCTCAGCATCCCAAGTAGCTGGGATTACAGGCACGCACCACCATACTCAGCAAACTTTTTTGGACTTTTAGTAGAGATGGGGTCTTGCTATATTGCCCAAGCTGGTCTTGAACTCCTGGCCTCAAGTAATCTGCCTGCCTTGGCCTCCCAACGTGCTGGGATTACAGGTGTGAGCCACTGCACCCAGCCCAACACCACCATTTATGGTAGCCCCAGACTAGCAGTAACCGAAATGCTCATTGATAAGCAAATGGATAAAGCAAAGTGTGGTACATTCACACCATGGAACACTATACAGCAAGGAGAAGGACCAACCCACAAGCACAGGGAGACACGGACGAATCTCCCACAAGCATAATGTTGAGTGAATAAAGGCAGACACAGAACAGCACGCAATGCATTCTTCCATTTACATAAAGTTAAAACACCAGCAAATGAAGCTGAGCTGTCAGAAGAGATTACACCCTTGGATGATAGTGATAGGGAGGTGGTCTGCGGATGCTTTTCTGGGGCTGTCATATGTCACATTCTGTTTGTTTGCTTTTTAGAGATGGGATCTTGTTCTGTTACCCAGGCTGGAGGGCAGGGGCGCCCTCTTAGGTCACTGCAGCCTCGAACTCCTGGGCTCAAGTAATCTTCCCACCTCAGTCTTCTGAGTAGCTAGGACTACAGGCTCATGCCACCACACCCAGTGAATTTTTAAATTATTTTTCTCTCTGGAGAGATGGGGGTCTCCCTATGTAGCCCAGGCTGGTCTTGAACTCCTGGCCTCAAGTGATCATCACACCTTAGTTTCCCAACACACTCAGATTACAGGCATGAGTCACCACACCCCGTTGTATATTGTTTTGTTTTGTTTTTAACAAAATTATAATAGGGAATGCTTCACGAATTTGCATGTCATCCTCACGCAGGAGCCATGCTAATCTTCTCTGTATCGTTCCAATTTTAGTATATATGCTGCCGAATGGGGCACTATTCTGTTTTTTAATATGGGTGCTGGTTATAAGAGAGTGCTCATTTGTGGAAATACTGGCATGATTTATCTGCCATTCATGCATGAACCACTTTAATCTAATAATAAAAAGTTAAATATATATATATAAATATATATATATATATATATATATATATATATATATATATACTTACTCATTAGCAATGCACATTTTGCAAAATTATCCCCACGCAAAGGAAAGGATTCACATTAAAACTACCTGAGGCCGGGTGCAGGGGCTCACGCCTATAATCCCAGCACTTTGGGAGGCCGAGGCGGGTGGATCACGAGGTCAAGAGATCGAGACCATCCTGGTCAACATGGTGAAACCCCATCTCTACTAAAAATACAAAAATTAGCTGGGCATGGTGGTGCGTGCCTGTAGTCCCAGCTACTCGGGAGGCTGAGGCAGGAGAATTGCTTGAACCCAGGAAGCGGAGGTTGCAGTGAGCCAAGATTGCGCTATTGCACTCCAGTCTGGGTAACAAGAGCAAAACTCCATCTCAAAAAAAACTACCTGAATGGGGCTGGGCGTGGTGGCTCAGGCCTATAATCCTAGGACTTTAGGGAGGCCAAGGTGGGTGGATCACTTGAGGTCAGGAGTTCAAGACCAGCCTGGCCATCATGGTGAAACCCCATCTTTATTTAAATTAAAAAAAAAAAAAACAACTATCTAAATGGAGTCAGAAGTGGTGGCCTCCCAACAGGAAGGTTGAGTTGGGAGGATTGCTTGGGTCCAGGAGTTCAAGACCAGCCTGCTCAACATAGCAAGACCCTGTCTCTATTTTAAAAACAAAACAAAAACAAGGCTGGGCGCGGTGGCTCACACCTGTAACCCCAGCACTTTGGGAGGCCAAGGCGGGCAGATCATGAGGTCAAGAAATCGAGACCATCCTGAAATCCCATCTCTACTAAAATACAAAAATTAGCTGGGCATGGTGGCACGTGCCTGTAGTCCCAGTTACATGGAAGGCTGAGGCAGGAAAATCGCTTGAACCCAGAAGGTGGAGGTTGCAGTGAGCCGAGATCGCACCACTGCACTCCAGCCTGGTGTCTGGCGAAAGATCCAGACTGTCTCCAAAAAAAAAAAAACGAAACAAAACAATCTCAATGGTTGCCTGCAGGGGAGACAAAATTGATTTGAGATTTGGGAATAAAAGAGAATTAACAAATAGGAGGAGAAAGACCTCACACAGATCAACGGCAGCTGCGAGCCACAAACTGTAGAGGGTGACTAGGAGAACACATTGAATATGGGTCCAAACAATTTTCTTTCTTTCTTTCTTTCTTTTTGGAGACAGAGTCTCGAGGGAGGGAGGTAGGAAAAAAAAAAGAGAGAGACAGAGTCTAACTCTGTCACTCAGGCTGGAGTGCAATGGCACGATCTCAGCTCACTGCGACCTCTGCCTCCTGGGTTCACGAAATTCTCCTGCCTCAGCCTCCCTAGTATCTGGAATTACAGGCACATACCACTGCACCTAGCTAATTTTTTTGTATTTTGTTGTGATTTTAGTAGAGGGGGGTGTTTCACTATGTTGGCCAGACTGGTCCCAAACTTCTGACCTCGTGATCCACCCGCCCTCCATCTCCCAAAGTGCTGGGATTACAGGTATGAGCCACCACGCCCGGCTTGCAATTTTCTTTAATGTTGAAAAAATGGATAGAGACAGGGTCTCACTATGTTGCCCAGGTTGGTCTCAAACTCCTGGGCTCAACTGATGCCCCCAACTCGGCCTCCCACAGTGCTAGGATGGATTACAGGTGACCTGGTAGGTCGAGGATACAGTGAGCCCTCATCACACCACTGCACTCCAGCCCAGGTGACAGATCAAGAAAACTATATAGGTCAGGCATGGTGGCTCACGCCTGTAATCCCAGCACTTTAGGAGGGCAAGGAGGAAGGATCACTTGAGTCCAGGAGTTCAAGGTCAGCCCGGGCAACATAGCAAGACCCTGTCTCTACAAAAATAATAAAAATAAGAAAATTAGCCAGGCGTGATGGCACATGCCTGCAGTCTCAGCTACTCTAGAGGCTAAGGTGGGAGGATCGCTCAAGCCCAGAAGTTGAAGTCTGCAGTGAGCTATAATTGTATCACCACACTCCAGCCTGGGCAGCAGTCTAAATTATAATAATAATAAAAAATTCTAAAGCTGGGAGTGGTGGTACATGTCTGTAATCCCAGCTACTCAGAAGGCTGAGTTGAGACCAGGAGTTTGAGACCTGTCTGGACAACATGGAAAGACCCCTTCCTCCAAAAAAACAAACAAACCAAAAACAAACTCACTTACACTAAAGTAGTAAATTATAGAATTCTCATTTGATATGTTCCTACCTTTTTAAGATTCTAAGACTCTGAAAGTATGATTGTAAGTTTCCACGAGTGTATGTTTTCATCAGTCTAGGTTTGTAGATCACACGAAGCTGGCAATCCATCAGTTGAATCTGGTTCATACTTTGCGGCACATACAGATTTCTCTCTTTTTTTTTTGAGATGGAGTTTCGCTTTTGTCGCCCAAGCTGGAGTACAATGGCACCATCTCGGCTCACTGCAGTCTCTACCTCCTGGATTCAAGCATTTCTTCTGCCTCAGCCTCCTGAGTAGCTGAGATTACAGGCACATGCCACCATGCCTGGCTAATTTTTGTATTTTTAATAGAGACGGGGTTTTGCCATGCTGAGCAGGCTTGTCTCAAACTCCCGACCTCCGGTGATCTGCTTGCCTCAGCCTCTTAAAGTGCTGGGATAACAGACGTGAACCACTGTGTCCAGCCAGATTTCTTATTTTTTTGAGACAGGGTCTCATTCTGTTGCCCAGGCTGGAGTGCAGTGGTGTGATCTCCACTCACTGCAACCTCCACTTCCTGGGTTCAGGAGATCCTACCACCTCAGCCTCCCAAATAGCTGGGACAAAGGGGTGCACCACCACACCTGGTTAATTTTTATATTTTTAGTAGAGACAGGGTTTCACCATGTTGGCCAGGCTGATCTCAAACTCCTGGGCTCAAGCGATCCACCCACTTTGGTCTTTCAAAGTGCTGGGATTACAGATGTGAGCCATCGTGCCCGGCCCCAGATCTGTTTTAATTGAGAAATTCCCGGCAAACCTCAGAGCTAGTAACTTTGGGCCTATGTTTCCCGATGGCTGGAGCTAGTGACCGCTCCCCAGTTGACCATGGTCCCCAGTCCACTCACTTTTTTGTGTCACTTGCTTCCCCAGAAGCCTTGGAGTTGGACACCTCTGCTTGATATCTTATAAAGTTCCAAAAAGGCTGGGAGTGGCGGCTCACGCCTATAATCCTAGCCCTTTGGGAGGCTGAGGTGGGCGGATCACAAGGTCAGGAGTTCAAGACTCTGTCTGTACTAAAAATACAAAATTCAGGCAGACGTGGTGATACGGGGCAGGAGAATCACTTGAACTTGAGAGGCAGAGGTTGCAGTGAGCCAACATTAAGCAACCGCACTCCAGCCTGGGTGACAGAGTGAGACTCCATCTCAAAAAAAAAATTTTTTTTAATTAAAAAATAAAGTTCCAAAAATCTTAGTATCAGAGATCCTGTGATCATAAACTGCTGAGTTACTAAAGTTTTAAAATTCTAAGAGAACTGATTATGATCTTTGATTTTAAGAATTCATGATTATGATTATCTATATTTTATGATTCTAGCACTCCGTGTTTCTAAGATGTTAAGGTCTGAAGGGTAAAGGTGCTGGGGTGTCATGTTTTAAAGGCTTATGATTATGTAGTTACATATATTTGAGGCTCCTCAGGGTCTCTGTCGGTTTTAATGCTGATGATTAAACATTTCTAAGGTTCCAACCCCTTTGAATACTTAGTACTAAGGTTCAAGGGTCTACAATTCTGAAGGTCTGAGGTCTTTCTATAACTATAAAGTTATCTGATCTTTGCTAATATTGTTCTGATACATCACAATAGGGTGACTTCTAGGTACTATGGCTCACCCCTGTAATCAAACCACTTTGAGAGACTGAGGTGGGAGGATTGTTTGAGCCCAGGAGTTCCAGACTAGCCTAGGCAACATAACAAGAACCCATCTTACAAAAAAAAAATTTTTTTGAAATGGAGTTTCGCTCTTGTTGCTTAGGCTGGAGTGAAATGGTATGATCTCAGTTCACTGTAACCTCCATCTCCTGGGTTCAAATGATTCTCCTGCCTTAGCCTCCCGAATAGCTGGGACTACAGATGCATGCCACCACACCCAGCTAAGTTTTTTTGTATTTTTAGTAGAGACAGGGTTTCACTATGTTGGCCAAGCTGGTCTCAAACTCTTGAGCTCAAGCAATAGGTCCATCTCTGCCTCTCAAAGTGCTGGGATTCCGTGTATGAGCCACTGTGCCCGGCCAAAGGTCTTCATTTCAAAAGGTCTAAGAATCTCTGAGTACCACATTTCAAGGTCCTAGGATCTGATGGGCTCTGCATTTCGGGATTCTTTTTTTTTTCTCTCAGACCCCAAGCCCTCCCCACTTTTTTTCCTTTCTTTTTTTTTTTTTTTTTTTTTGCATTTCAGGATTCTAAGGGAATATGCTTACAAAGTCCCACCGTTCTGGGACTGTACATTTCTAAGTTTCTAAGGCTCCACTGCCCCCACCCAACAGTCACAAGCCATATGTGGCTATTTAAATGCAATTAAGATTGGGCCGATGCAGTGACTCACGCCTGAAATCCCAGCACTTTGGGAGGCCAGGGCAGGTGGATCACTTAAGGTCAGAAGTTTGAGACCAGTCTGGCAAACATAGTGAAGCCCTGTCTCTACTAAAAATACAAGAAGAAAATTAGCTAGGTGTGATGGTGCGCAGCTGTAGTCCCAGCTATTCGGGAGGCTGAGTTGGGAAGATGGCTTGAGCAGTGAGGTAGAGATTGCAGTGAACCAAGACTGCACCACGGCACCCCAGCCTGGGCAACAGAGCAAGACTCTGTCTCAAAAATTATAAAAATTCGGTTAAAACCAAATAAAATTTAAAACTCAGTCTGTCACGTAGCACTAACAACTTTTCAAGTGCTCAAATGCCGCAGAGACGAGTGATTATCATATTGGACATCACGGATATAGACTATTTCCGCCGCCATGGAAAGTTCTATTGGACAGGGTTGGTCTCTCTTCCTACCCACCCAGCCACCAAGGTTCTCAGGTACCTTTCCCCGTTCCCCCTCCTCCTCATCCCACCCCAGCCCTCCTCCAGGTACCTGCCAAGGCCTTGATCCGGGAGCACTCAAAGAGCGAGGCGGCCGCGGTGGAGGCGGCCAGCTGCTCCCGCTCCCAGCCCCGATCCGGACTCTCCCAGCGGGTGGCAGGGTTGTTGTTGTTAGAGGCAGGCAGGCCCTCCATGTTGTCCACCTCCCCTGGTTCCTGCGCCATCGGGGAAAGTGAGGCCTGGACATGGGGAGAGGTGGGTTAGGTCTAGGATCAAGTCCCATTTCTAACAGTGACTGGGTTTGAGTCCTGTCCCCTCTCTTGTCCTCAATTTCTCTGTCTTTAAAGTGGACATAATAATGATAAGGCCTCGGCGCAGTGGCTTATGCCTGTAATCCCAGCACTTTGGGAGGCAGAGGCAGGAGAATAGCTTGAGCCCAGGGGTTAGAGACCAGCCTGGGTAAAATAGCGAGATTTCATTTCTACAAAAATAAAAATAAGCCAGGTGCAGTAGTTCAGGCCTGTAATTCCAACATTTTGGGAGGCTGAGAAGGGTGGATTGCTTGAGCCCAGGACATCGAGACAAGCCCAGGCAACATGGTGAAACCCTGTCTCTACAAAAAATACAAAAATTAGTCAGGCGTGGTGGCTCACACCTGTAATCCCAGCACTTTGGGAGGCTGAGGTGAGTGGATGACCTGAGGTCAGGAGTTCAAGACCAGCCTGGCCATCATGGTGAAACCCCATCTTTAAAAATAAATAAATAAATAAAATAAAAAATAAAAAAATAAAAAAACAAAAACGTTAGCTGAGTGTGGTGGCTGCCACCCGTAGTCGCAGCTACTTAGGAGGCTGAGGCAGCCAGGTGTGGTGGCTCATGCCTGTAATCCAAGCACTTTGGAGGCCAAGGCGGGCGGATCACCTGAGATCAGGAGTTCAAGACCAGCCTGACCAACATGGTGAAACCCCGTCTTTAAAAAAAAAAAAAAGGAGGCTAAGACATGAGGATGGCTTGAGCCCAAGAAGTCAAAACTAGAGTGATCTATGATAGCACCACTGAACTCCAAACTGGGCAATATAGTGAGACCCATTTCTTTCTTTCTTTCTTTCTTTCTTTTTTAATTTTTTAGAGATGGGGTATCACCACGTTGGCCAGGCTGGTCTCCAACTCCTGACCTCAGGTGATCCGCCCACCTTGGCCTCCCAAAGTGCTGGGATTACAGGCGTGAGCCACCATATCCGGCCTTTATTTATTTAGTTATTTATTTTTGTTTTTTGAGACCTATTTTTTAATAATAATAATAATATTCACCCTCACCACTTCACAGGATGTGGTAAAACACATGGCTTAGCCCCTGGCACCTATTAAGGGCTCAGCAAATTGTCACTGTTATTATTAGAACAATAGAGTTCTGTAACGCAGTAATGACAATAATAGATACTGAACACTTGCACTGTGGGCAGTACTTCATCTACATTCTCATTATTTCCACAAATTTAATTCCCTAACGGCTGGCCATTATTACACCTATTTTACAGAGGAGGAAACTGAGGCACAGAGGAGTTGACCTACTTTTCCAAGGTTACACGGCTAGTAAGTAGCTAGGATTTAAACATAGGTCATAGGGCTGGGCACGGTGGCTCGCGCCTGTAATCCCAGCACTTTGGGAGGCCGAGGCGGGAGGATCACAAGGTCAAGAGATTCAGATCATCCTGGCCAACATGGTGAAACCCCGTCTCTACTAAAAATACAAAAAAATTAGCCGGGCGTGGTGGTGTGTGCCTGTAGTCCCAGCTACTTGGGAGGCTGAGGCAGGAGAATTGCTTGAAACTGGAAAATGGAAGTTGCAGTGAGCTGGGATTGCACCACTGTACTTCAGTCTGGCGAGAGAGCAAGACTCCGTCTCAAAAAAAAAAAAAATTAGCTGAGTGTGGTGGTGCACACCTGTAATCCCAGGTACTCAGGGGGCTGAGGCAAGAGAATCACTTGAATCCGGGAGGCGGAGGCTGCAGTGAGCCAAGATCATGTCAGGCAGATCAAGATCAGCCTGGGCGACAGAGCAAAACTCCGTCTCGAAAAAACAATAAAAATCTAGGTGATAGAATGTTTGCATTGCCGGGCACGGTGGCTCAAGCCTGTCATCCCAGCACTTTGGGAGGCCGAGGCGGGTGGATCACAAGGTCCAGAGATCGAGACCATCCTGGTCAACATGGTGAAACCCCGTCTCTATTAAAAATACAAAAATTAGCTGGGCGTGGTGTCGCGCGCCTGTAGTCCCAGCTACTCGGGAGGCTGAGGCAGGAGAATTGCCTGAACCCAGGAGGCGGAAGTTGTGGAGAGCCGAGATCGCGCCATTGCACTCCAGTCTGGGTAACAAGAGAGAAACTCCGTCTCAAAAAAAAAAAAGAATGTTTGCATTGATGGCCGTAATTCTTCACCCTTGTAGACACACCCTTTGCCCTGTAACTTTCTTCAGTGTCCTCCTACTGCTACGGTAGGATAGAGCGGGCACGTGCCCTACCCATCGACTCTAGCCATGATTTGCTTTGGCTAGCAGAATTAGGTGGAGGTGCTGCTGTGCCAGATCTGAGCCTAGGACTCAGGAGACTTTGCATGTTTCTACTCTACTGTTGCCATAAGGAAAACACACCTGGGCCAGACTATGTGCAAGGTCCTAGTCACTCTAACCAAGGCCACCTAAGGTTGCCAACACCACCCTTAACTCTGACCCCAGCAGAGACCAGAAGAACGGCCCAGCTGAGTCCAACCTAAATTGCTGAGCTCAGACTCAACAGCTAAGTAAGGGTTCTGTATTCTGTGTTTCATGTTTTTTGTTTTTTGAGACAGTCTTGCTCTGTCACCCACGCTGGAGTGCAATGGTGCAATCTTTGCTCACTGCAACCCCTGCCACACGAGTTCAAACGATTCTCGTGCCTCAACCTCCCGAATAGCTGGGACTACAGGCACGTGGCACCATGCCCAGCTAATTTGCATTTTTTGTAGAGATAGGGTTTCACCACATTGGCCAGGCTGGTCTCAGACTCTTGGCCTCCAGTGATTCAGCCAGGCATGGTGGCTCACGCCTGTAATCCCAGCACTTTGGGAAGCCAAGGTGGGTGGATGACCTGAGGACAGGCGTTCCAGACCAGCCTGGCCAACTTGGTGGAACCCCGTCTCTACTAAAAATACAAAAATTAGCCGGGCGTGGTGTCAGGCACCTGTAATCCCAGCTACTTGGGAGGCTGAGACAGGAGAATGGCTTGAACCTGGGAGGCAGAGGCTGCAGTGACCCAAGATCAGGTCATTGCACTCCAGCCTGGGCAACAGCGCGAAACTCCATCTTAAAGGGGAAACAAAAGACACTGAGTTTGAGGTGGCTTTGTATAAAGCATTATTGTGGCAATAGCTAACTGACATATTGCCTGACCCCACAGCTATGCTCTCCAACACTGCTATATTGTCCATTTTTTTTAACGTTTATTTTTTGGTGCCGTGACTCAGATTTGAACCAAAGTTGCTGTGGTCACAACGCAGAGTACTAACCACTATATGATCACAGCCTAGATTGTCCATTTAAAGGGAAATAAAAGAAAAATAAAAAATAAAAAAGAAGAAGAAAATAAACTTACAGTTGGGGGCAGGCACAGTGGCTCACGCCTGTAATACCAGCAATTTGGTCAGCCGAGTTGGGCTGATCACTTGAGGTCAGGAGTTTGAGACCAGCCTGGGCAACATGGTGAAACTCTATCTCTACTAAAAATACAAAAATTAGCTGGGCATGGTGGCGCACGCCTGTAATCCCAGCTACAAGGGAGGCTGAGGCAGGAGAATCACTTGAACCCGGGAGGTGGAGGTTGCAGTGAGCCGAGATTTCGCCACTGCCTGGGCGACAGAGTGAGACTCCATCTCAAAAATAAATAAATAGGCTGGGCGAGGTGGCTCACGCCTATAATCCCAGCACTTTGGGAGGCTGAGGTGGGTGGATCACGAGGTCAAGAGATCGAGACCATCCTGGTCAATGAGGTGAAACCCCATCTTTACTAAAAATACAAAAATTAGCTGGGCATGGTGGTGCGTGCCTGTAGTCCCAGCTACTCGGGAGGCTGAGGTAGGAGAATTGCTTGAAACCAGAAGGCAGAGGTTGCAGTGATCCGAGATCGTGCCATTGCACTCCGGTCTGGGTAACAACAGCGAAACTCCATCTCAAATAAATAAATAAATAAATAATAAAAATAATGGCTGGGTGTGGTGGTGCATGCCTGTAATCCCAGCTACTTGGGAGACTGAGGCAGGAGAATTGCTTAAACCGGGGAGGTGGAGGTTGCGGTGAGCTGAGATCATGCCATTGCACTCCAGCCTGGGCAAAAAGAGCAAAATTCTATCTAAAATAAATAAATAAAGTAAAAATAAATTAAAAATAATTTTGAAAATGACGAAATTTTAAGGGGTGAGTGACATTAGATGTATCTCCTCTACCTTCTGGGCCCCCAGGCCTGATTCTAATACCAACAAAGGAGGAAGTTAGGAGATCTGTGTCCTCAAAAGACCCAGATAATTGCCAACCCACTGAATTCTAGGAAGGCAGGGTCTGGGTCTTGGTCAGTAAAGTGAGTAGAGTGGAATTTGTCCCACACTAAAATCCTTTTCCCCCCCCCCCCCGAGACAAGGTATTGCTCTATCACCCAGGCTGGAGAGCAGTGACACAATCATAGCTCCCTGCAGCCTCCAACTCCTGTGCTCAAGCAATTCTCCCACCTCAGCCTTCTGAGTAGCTGGGACTAGAGGCAAGCTCCACCATACGCAGCTAATTTTTGTATTTTTTGTAGAGATGGGGTCTCGCTGTGTGGCTCAGGCTGGTCTCGAACCTCTGGGCTCAAGCTATCTGTTCACCTCAACCTCCCAACGTGCTAGGATTACAGGTGTGAGCCACTGTGCCCAGTCCCAAATCCATTTTTGTTCTTCCCTCCTTCCATGGAAAAGTGAAAGTGAGCACCCAGCTGACTATCACCTGTGTGACCTTGGCTGGGTCACTTCCACTCTTTTTCATCTGCAAAATAGTAATGATGGTCCAGCACGGTGGCTCATGCCAGTAATCTCAGCACTTTGGGAGGTCAAGGCAGGTGGATCACTTGAGGCCAGGAATCAGAGACCAGCCTGGCTAACATGGCGAAAAACTATCTCTACTAAAAAAAAAATACAAAAATAAGCCAGGACTGGTGGTGTGTATCTGTAGTCCCAGCAACTTAGGAGGCTGAAGCAGGAAAATCGCTTCAACCTGGGGGGTGGAGGTTGCAATGAACGGAAATTGGGCCACTGCACTCCAGCCTGAATAACCGAGTAAGACTCCCTCACCAAAAAAAAAAAGAAAAAGAAAAGGGTAGGCCAGGCATGTTGGTTCATACCTGTAATCCCAGCACTTTGGGAGGCGAAGATGGGCGGTTCACCCGATGTCAGGAGTTTGAGACCAGCCTGGCCAACATGGTGAAAACGAATCTCTACTAAAAATACAAAAATTAGCCAGGTGTGGTGGTGGGCACGGGTAATCCCAGCTACTAGGGAGGCTGAGGCAGGAAAATTTCTTAAACCCAGGAGGTAGAGGTTTCAATGAGCCAAGATGGTGCCATTGCACTCCAGCCCAGAGGGCAACAAGAGCAAGATGCCCTCTCAAAAAAAAAAAAAAGAAAAAAAGAAAAAGAAAGGCCAGGCGCAGTGGCTCAAGCCTGTAATCCCAGCACTTTGGGAGGCCGAGGCGAGTGGATCATGAGGTCCAGAGATCGAGACCATCCAGGTCAGCATGATGAAACCCCGTCTCTACTAAAGATACAGAAAATTAGCTGAGCATAGTGGCGTGTGCCTGTAATCCCAGCTACTCAGGAGGCTGAGGCAGGAGAATTGCCTGGACCCAGGGAGCGGAGGTTGTGGTAAGCCGAGATCGCGCCATTGCACTCCAGCCTGGGTAACAAGAGCGAAACTCCATCTCAAAAAAAAAAAGAAAGAAAAAGAAAGGTAGGCTGGGTGGTGGCTCATGCCTGTAAAGCCAGCACTTTGGGAGGCCGAGGAGGTGGGCGGATCATCTGAGGTCAGTAGTTGGAGACCAGCTTTACCAACATAGTGAAACCCTGTCTTCACTAAAAATTCAAAATTAGCCAGATATGGTGGCTCATGCTTGTAATCTCAGCTACTTGGGAGGCTGAGGCAGGAGAATTGCTTGAAGCCGGGAGGCAGAGGTTGCAGTGAGCCGAGATCACACCATTGGACTACAGCTTGGGCAACTAGGGGGAAACTCCGTCTCAAAAAAAAGAGTTGATGATAATCATACCCATTCCTTAGTGGTGTTTGAAGAAGTAAGTTAATAATGCAAGGATCATGGTACACCGCAAGCCCTCGATCCCGTTGCTTGCTATCATCATCTTTCCCTCACTTATCTCAGCAAATCCATGTGCCTGATCTGGAGTGAGACAGAAATGAGTTCAAGTCCCGCTTTATTTTTGCTGTATCTTTAACCGAGTATCTTTAACTTGGCCTCTCTGTGCCTCAGTTTCCCTCCCTGTTAAACGGTGGTTACAACTATTTTCTTCAGTGGAGGACACTTAGGGATGGGGAGGCCCTTAGCACTCCTGAGCCCTCTGCCAGGCCGAGGATCAGCTCTGGCCATTACGTGATTGAATGGGAAGGAAGGAAGCAGGTAGTGAGGGAGAGCCGGGAAGGGTTATCCTGTGAGGAGGCCCCCCACAAAGGCTGTGGGACTCTGGGTTGCGGTAGCATCAGAGGCTTTAACCCTTCCCAGGCCTCGCCTCTCCTTGAGGTCCAGACACCCCGCCCAAGGAGGGAGCCTGGGAAGGACAAGGGTTGAGGGTAAGACCCACGCGTGGCGAGGAGGCTGGGCCGGGTGGGGGTTGGGGCCTCGTCCTGCCCTCGACCCTCTGCCTCCCTCCAGCCGAGGAGACCCGGGGCTCCGGCCATTCCCGGAGCGCGAGGAGGAGGGATGCTCGGCAGGTGGGGACATGCTGGGGGAGGGGCTGTTGGCCCCCTCTCCGCTCACCTGGGCCGGCGGCCGCTGGCGCCGCTGTCCCCGCTGCTCGCCGCGCCCGACCGCCCTCCCTGTCGGCGTCCGCGGCCCGGCCCAGCCCGGCTCAGCTCGGCCCTGCCGGCCCGCGGCTCGGCCAGATCCGCATGCGCCGCCGCGCCTCCCTCGCTCGCGCCGCCGCCGCGCTCCGCGCGCCCCCGGGACCCCCTCCTGCCCGCGGTCCCCGCGCCCAGCCGCCCGAGGCCCACGCGCAGTCACACCCGGCCGCGGCGTGGGGTGCACGGCAGCACGGGCACGGCGGCGTCACGCGCTGCACACTCCCACGGGGTCACGCTCGCCACGCTGCCACACTCGCGGGGGCCTCAGCGCAGAAACTCACCCCCGCATCCACGCGCTCGCGCGCCGTCACTCCCTCCTGTGGAGTCCCACGGGGTCACACCCTCACGCTGTCACACGCAGCGTCCACACTGGAACAGTGTCACCCACCACCACACACTCCAGTAGTCACCACCGCCCACGCGGCGTCACACACAAACGCACCTGTCACACACAGCCGCACACTCCCCGGCAATCACCAGCAGTGTCATTGGCCCTCAAATCGCGCCCCGTGTCACAGCCACAGTGTCACACACTCTACACACTCGAACCTGCACCGCCGCACCACACACATCATAGTCCCAGGGGGTCTCAAACAGCAGCACAACAGAAACACCCACAGCCACACACACAAATGGGGCCCCGGTGTCACACATCCTCACATGAGACATGTGGTGTCACACACTGTCACGATCTAATAGTCGCATGCTTCCATGTAACACACCTGACACGTCCCACATCCTACCGCACATACTGACACAGTGTCACCCACCGTGTCACCACAAGGTCACAAAAGAACAGAATCAATGCCTGCCACACGTGGTGTCACGCACATGTAGTCACACTGTAACACAGGATCACACGCGGAGGATGACACGAGGTATTGCCACAGTCGTGCTTGCCCTCCTAGTCACTGAGACTCACACAGGGTCATATAAGTGCATAGATACGCAGTGACACAGTGTCTTACATGCAAGTGCACACACGCACTCGGTCCTCCCTCACTTTCTTCCCTTGCTGGTTCTGAGAGGCCCTGGGGCTTAGTGTGCCCCCCAGATCCCTCCTGGAGCTGGGAGAGGGGGCGAGAGCTACGAGAGCCCGTAGGCGTGGCTCGTCTGGCCCCGCCCCTCCTAGCAGGTAGAGCGTGGAGGCAGGGCGCTGTGCGACGTTATCCAGGCTCCGCCCACTCTGTGGGTACTTGTAGGCGTGGCCTTCTGTGGCCCCGCCTCCCAGTCTAAGTGGCGGGCAGAGAGGGCGCTGCTGGGCGATGATCGAATGCAAGCTGACTCCTGTCCCGCCCACCCGCGTTGGGCTCCGCCCCTCGACCTCAGCCGCGGGCGGAGCGGGGCTGAGGAGTGGCCCTGAGAGCCAGCTCCGCCCCGTTGTTACTGCATGAGTAGGGCAGAGAGCGCCGCCCAGCAGCCAGTGGGTTCCCGCGCGTGCCGAGACTCTGAGGCCTTACACCCCCACGACCCCGCAGGATGGCCGTCAAGAAGATCGCGATCTTCGGCGCCACTGGCCAGACCGGGCTCACCACTCTGGCGCAGGCGGTACAAGCAGGCATGAGCTGGGGCGGGCGGGGCATGTCAGGGGAAAGACGGGCAGAGCTTTAGGAAGGGACACCGTGGGGCCGGGCCGAGGCTGGCTGGAGCCTTGAGCGCCCCAGCCAGGTGAGGACTCAGTGGCCAAAGCATGTGGCCACGGGGGCAGAAATGGGGAAGGTTGTGAGATCCAAGTTTATGTGAGTTCAAGGCAGAGAGGAATCGACCATGGGAGACCTGGGAGGAATCCAGAGGCACAGTGGTGTGTGTATGCAAGTCCAGGACTCTTATGCAATGTCGTTGTCACTACTGTGGTGGAGGTGGTGTTTGTTCGAAAGCCAGGCCTGCTCTGTCGTCTCTTCACATGGGAGCTCTCAAAATGGAGTGGGAACTTGTGTTACTCCACTTGACAGATGAGAAAACTGAGGCCCAGAGAGTGACTTGCCCAATATCACACAGCTGGTAACTGACAGGGCTGGGATTTGAACACAGCTCATGCTCTTAACCACGAGAGCTGGAAAATGAAAAAGTTGGGGGCTCAGATTGCTGTGAGTACCTAAACGGAAGGAGTCACAGAGAGACATGAGTGAAGACTTGGGGACAGCAGTCCTAGGAAAGCCAGGACTTTCCCAGGGCTGAAAATGTGGAGTTGCCCCAGGAGAGAGGGCAGGAAAGGAGACAACCATCTTCCAGCACCCCCTCCCCCACAGCCCAGACTTGACCAACTCCCAGCTGGGCCTGGGACTTCCAGATATGGGACCCCACCCCAGCAGGCCTTGGTGACTCCAAAGATACCGACTATCTGCATGACCCAAAAGGGTGGAGGCCACCAGGACCCCACTCTGCTGTCTCCCTTGGAGGGAATCTGAAAGTTCTTCACTAGGCCCAAACCTCTTCCCTTCCCCAGGCAGACCACGTGAGGGTCGTGACTTGTGGAGAGTGGGGAGCTGTGGGCCTCGGTAAAAACCAATTTGATGATAAGCATTTATTGGGGAGTACTAGAGAAGGAAGTAAGAAAGAAGTTGAGAGGTGCTGAGTCACCTGGAAAACCACTGAATTCCACTGAATTTCACTCACCCACCCTGCTGGTTATAGCTGGGACTGCACTCAGGGGAATTGAGAACTGGAGCCTGGAGAGCTACAAAACTGTGGTGCTGAAAAATCTCTTCCCAGCTCTCAGCTTTGCCGTCCCAATAGCCAAAGGAAGGGCAGGTCAGGCACAGTGGCTCATGCCAGTAATCCCAGCACTTTGGGAGGCCAAGGTGGAAGGATAGCTTGAGGCCAGGAGTTTGAGACTAGCCTGGGCAACAGAGCAAGATCCCATCTCTACAAAAATATAAAAAATAAAAATAAATTAGCTGGGCGTGGTGATGCATGCCTGTAGTCCCAGCTACTCAGAAGGCTGAAGGGAGGGCTGGTCTCAGTGGCTCACGCCTGTAATCCCAGCACTTTGGGAGGCCGAGGCGGGCGGATCACGAGGTCAAGAGATCGAGACCATCCTGGTCAACATGGTGAAACCCCGTCTTTACTAAAAATACAAAAAATTAGCTGGGCCCGGTGGCGCGTGCCTGTAGTCCCAGCTACTGAGGAGGCTGAGGCAGGAGAATTGCCTAAACCCAGGAGGCGGAGGTTGCGGTGAGCCGAGATCGCGCCATTGCACTCCAGCCTGGGTAACAAGAGCGAAACTCCGTCTCAAAAAAATAAAAAAAAGAAGGCTGAAGTGAGAGGATTGCTTGAGTTCAGGAGTTGAAGGCTACAGTGAACTGTGTTTGTGCCACTGCACTCCAGCCTGGGTGACCCAGTGAGACCCTGTCTCTAAAATGAAAAAAAAAAATTAAAAAGAAAGAAAAAGAGTCCTGGTGTGGTGGCTCACGCCTGTAATCCCAGCATTTTGGGAGGCCAAGGCGGACGGATCACCTGAGGTCAGAAGTTTGCGACCAGCCTGTCCAACATGGCGAAACCCCGTCTCTACTAAAAATACAAAAATTAGCTGGGCATCATGGCACACACCTGTAGTCCCAGCTACGTGGGAGGCTGAGGCAAAAGAATCGCTTGAACTTGGGAGGCGGAGGTTGCAGTGAGCTGAGATCCTGCCACTGCACCATTGCACTCCAGCCTGGGTGACAGAGAAAGATAGAAGGTCGGGGGTGGGGAGCGGAGAGAGAAGGAAGCAAAAGGAAAGAAAGAAAGAGGAAGGAAAGAAGAGAAAAAGTAGGAAACAAAAAGGAAGAAAGAAAGAAAGAAAGAAAAAGAAAGGGCTTGGAATAACTGGAGCTCACGATGCTTCTGTAGGGCCAAGAGTCTTGACAGGCATGAACTCTGGTGCCAGCCTTCCCACATTCAAGCTTACAGCCTGTGTGGCCAAATGCCTCGTCATCTGTGTACCCAAATATGTGTAAAGTGGAGATGAAACTGGTAGTGCTTGCCCTAGGGCTCTGTGATCATTAAATGAGATATTATACAGGAAATACTTAGACTCGCATTGAATTTTGCAATCTCTGGATCAGACTCAGGTAAAAATTCAAGCTTCTCTACCTACTACCTACTAGCTGTGTGATACTGGCCCGGTTGCCTAAAATTGCCTAAGTTTCCTCATCAGTGTGGACAGGACAAGGCCAGGCATGGTGGCTCATGCCTATAATCCCAGCACTTTGGAAGACAGGTGGGCAAATCACCTGAGGTCAGGAGTTCAAAACCAGCCTGACCAACATGATGATACCTTGTCTCTACTAAAAATACAAAAATTAGCCAAGCATGATAGCACACACCTGTAATTCCAGCTACTTGGGAGGTTGAGGCAGGAGAATTGCTTGAACCTTGAAGGTAGAGGTTGCAGTGAGCAGAGATCGTGCCACTGCACTCCAGCCTGGGCAAGAGAGTGACTGCCTCAAAAAAAAGGAAAAAGCCGGGTGTGGTGGCTCACGCCTGTAATCTCAGCAATTTGGGAGGCCGAGGCAGGTGGATCACCTGAGGTCAGGAGTTCGAGACCAGCCTGACCAACATGGAGAAACCCCGTCTCTATTAAAAATACAAAAATTAGCCGGGTATGGTGGCAGGCATTTGTAATCCCAGCTTCTTGGGAGGCTGAGTCAGGAGAATCCCTTGAACCTGGGAGGCAGAGGTTGCTGTGAGCTGAGATCACGCCATTGCACTCCAGCCTGGGCAACAAGAGTAAAACTCCATCTCAAAAAAAAAAAAAAAGGGTCGGCCAGGCGCGGTGGCTCACGCCTGTAGTCCCAGCACTTTGGGAGGCCGAGGTGGGTGGATCATGAGGTCAAGAGATCGAGACCATCCTGGTCAACATGCTGAAACCCCGTCTCTACTAAAAATACAGAAAATTAGCTGGGCATGGTGGCACGTGCCTGTGGTCCCAGCTACTCGGGAGGCTGAGGCAGGAGAATTGCCTGAACCCAGGAGGCGGAGGTTGCGGTGAGCCAAGATCGCGCCATCGCACTCCAGCCTGGGTAACAAGAGCGAAACTCCGTCTCAAAAAAAAAAAAAAGGGTCAGGGAGATGGCAGTAAATATGACACAGTCCCTAGACCCACAGGGTGCTTGGTTTCCTGCAGGTCAGCATAAGGAGGGCTGTGACAGAGGAAGTACAAGTGACTGGGGGGACCGGGGAAAGAGGGTGAAGGGTGTTCCTGGCAGAGGGGACAGCACGTGCAAAGGCCAGGAGGCAGGAAGCAGCACCATGCATTTGAGGAACTGAAAAGTGCAGTGGGGGCTGGGCGCAGTGGTTCACATCTGTAATCCCAGCACTTTCGGAGGCTGAGGCAGGTGAATCATCTGAGGTCAGGAGTTGGGAGACCAGCCTGGTCAGTGTGTCTAAACTTCGTCTCTACTAAAAGAATACAAAAAAAATTAGCCGGGCATGGTTGCAGGTGTCTGTAGTCCCAGCTACTCGGGAAGCTGAGGCAGAAGAATCGCTTGAACCCAGGAGGTGGAGGTTGCGGTGAGCCACGATGGTGCCACTGCGCTCCAGCTGGGCAACAGAGTGAGACTCTGTCTCAAAAAAAAAAAAACTAAAAAGAAGTGCCATGGGTGAAGAGGGCAAAGGCTTCAGCAGAGGCTGGAGAGGGGAAGCCAGATCCCGAGGGTCCTGGAAGGCTGGCATGAGAAGCATGGGTTTTGTCACAGGGCATTTCAGGATTTCGGGAGGCACCTGAGCAGGGAAGCACTTAAATATTACTGCGGAAAGCTCTGGGTGGCTGCTGTGTGGAATGTGGATTGGAGAGGGCAGGACTGGGTCCAGAAGCCCAGGGAGGACCCAGGAAAGGGACCAAGAAGGAGACTCAGGCCTCCACCAGGCCAGGAGATAAAGTCACAAAATGATTAAAGGGCATAATAGGCTGGGCTCAATGGCTCATGCCTGTAATCCCAGCACTATAGAAGGCTATCACAGGCAGATTGCTTAATCCCAGGAGTTCAAGTCCAGCCTCATCAACATGGCAAAACCCCATTTCTTTTTTAAATGTTTTGTCATATCTCTTTGGGGGTTTTGTGTGGTTTTTTGTTTTGTTTTGTTTTTGAGATGGAGTTTCGCTCTTATTGCCCAGGCTGGAGTGCAATGACATGATCTTGGCTCACTGCAATCTCTGCCTCCCGGGTTCAAGCAATTCTCCTACCTCAGCCTCCCGAGTAGCTGGGATTACAGGTGCCTGCCACGACACCTGGCTAATTTTTCGTATTTTTAGTAGAGACAGGGTTTCACCATGTTAGCCAGGCTGGTCTCCAACTCCTGACCTCAAGTGATCCACCCGCCTCAGCCTCCCAAAGTGCTGGGATTACAGGCGTGAGCCACCGTGCCTAGCCTATTTTTGTTTTGAGACAGAGTCTTGCTCTGTCTCCCAGGCTTGAGAGCAGTGATGTTATCTCGGCTCACTGTATCCTCCGCCTCCCAGGCTCAAGCAATTCTCATGCTTCAGCCTCCTGAGTAGCTGGAATTACAGTGTGCACCACCATAACCAGCTAATTTTGGTATTTTTAGTAGAGATGGTGTTTCACCATTGCCCAGGCTGGCTGGTCTCGAACTCCTGGCCTTAAGTGATCTGCCCACCTCAGCCTCCTAAAATGCTGGGATTACAGGCATGAGCCACTACACCTGGCCTTATTGTATCTTTATATTTCCCTAGACTGCTCAGCAAAATGAAATCCTAGCTCTGTAAAATAAAGGAATAAAACAGCATAATAATGGCAAACAACCAGGTAGCTTTTTTTTTTTTTTTTTGAGATGGAGCCTTGCTCTGTCACCCAGGCTGGAGTGCACTGGTGCAATCTCGGCTCACTGCAACCTCCACCTCCCGGGTTCAAGTGAGTCTCTTGTGCCAGCCTCCCAAGTAGCTGGGATTATAGGTATGTGTCACTATACCCAGCTAATTTTGTATTTTTAGTAGAGATGGGGTTTCATCATGTTGTCCAGGCTGGTCCTAACTCCTGACCTCAGGTGATCTGCCCGCCTCAGCCTCCAAAAGTACTGGGATTACAGTCATGAGCTACCTCGCGTTGCCAAGGTATGGTCTATTTTAACAATGAGCCCAATACTAAACATCAATTGTAGGAATGCCAGCAAAAATGTTTGAAGGCCAAGGTGCAGTGGCTCATGGGGAGGCTGAGGCAGGCAGATCACCTGAGGCCAGGAGTTCAAGACCAGCCTGGGCAACATGACAAAACTGCTTCTCTACAAAAAATTGCAAAATTAGCTGGGCATGGTGGTGCACACTGTAGTCCCAGCTACTTGAGAGGCTCAACTGAACCCGGGAGGTCGAGGCTGCAGTGAGCTGTGACTGCACCGCTGCACTCCAGCCTGGGCAAGAGGGGGAGACCCTGTCTCAAAAACAAAGAAAATGAAAACAAACAAAAACAAAAATGTTTGAAGACCACTTCCCTAGAACAGAGGAGGGGATGAATTTGAGAGTTTATGGTGGCTTCCAGAACCCAGCCCTTGGAGCCCCAGAGTGCCAGCCGGCGAGCCCACTGACAAGACTCTCTGCTCCTCTTTGCCCACAGGTTACGAAGTGACGGTGCTGGTGCGGGACTCCTCCAGGCTGCCTTCGGAGGGGCCCCAGCCGGCCCACGTGGTAGTGGGGGATGTTCTGCAGGCAACCGATGTGGACAAGACCGTGGCTGGGCAGGACGCTGTCATCGTGCTGCTGGGCACCCGGAATGACCTCAGTACTGAGCCTCCCCTCTGCCCACGGCCCTCCCCTACACCTCGGCCCCCAGTGCCACCCCCGCCTCCAGCCCCACCCCTGCCACCCTTGCCGCCGCCACCACCCACCAGTGACAGCCACTCTCTGTCCCCTCTAAGGTCCCACTACAGTGATGTCCGAGGGCGCCCGGAACATCGTGGCAGCCATGAAGGCTCACGGTGTGGACAAGGTCGTGGCCTGCACCTCGGGTGGGTGGTGGAATCATGGTGGTGGGTCTGAACTGGGTGGTGAGTACTGGGGAGGCAGCCCATGGCCCTCTGAAAGGTGACACTGAAGCCATTCCATGTTACTGTGCATTTATTGAGCACCAGCTAGCTGTGTCTGAACCTTAGTGCGTGATGCTGGAGACACAATGGTGATCTGCACAGCCCGGGGCCCTCCACACACAGGATCACAGATGGGAGAGAGGGGTAAACAGATCCATGATCAAACTGACATCCAGATAATCAGAGCTGAGATAGGGGAGGCACAGGCAGAGCAGACAGGGCCAGGGTGGGAGAAACTGTCACAGGTCTGTGGGAGTCCAGAGGAGGCGTCTGACCCAGGCTGAGTGAGAGACGTCAGGGTGGGCCTCCCAGAGGAAGTGATAGAGCACGGATATATAGTAGGTCTCTGCCCTCACAGAGCTCCCGATTATGGGGACAAGGATATTAAGCAAATAGTTATCCTGTATAATCTATCTATTTATTTATTTTTAATTATTTTGGGGTTTTTTTGAGATGGAGTCTCCCTCTGAAGCCCAGGCTGGAGTGCTGTGGAGCTATCTTGGCTCACTGCAACCTCCGCCTCCCAGGTTCAAGCGATTCTCCTGCCTCTGCCTCCCAAGTAGCTGGGACTACAGGCATGCACTACCACACTCAGCTAATTTTTGTATTTTTAGTGGAGATGGGGATCACCGTGTTGGCCAGGTTGATCTCAAACTCCTGACCTCAGGTGATCTGCCCACCTCAACCTCCCAAAGTGCTGGGATTACAGGTGTGAGCCACTGCACCCAGACTGTCCTGCATAATCTAAAAGGAAGGCTACACAGTGCATAAAGGAGCAGTTAATTTTTTTTTTTTTTTGAGACAGGGTCTCACTCTGTCACCCGGGTTGGAGCGCAGTGGTGCAATCTCAGTTTAATGTAACCTCCACCTCCTGGGTTCAAGCAATTCTCCCACCTCAGCCTCTCAAGTAACTGGCACTACAGGCATGCACCACCATGCTAATTTTTGTATTTTTAGTAGAGACAAGGTTTTGCCATGTTGGCCAGGCTGGTCTTGAATCCTGGGCT
Source organism: Leontopithecus rosalia (assembly GCA_028533165.1). Taxonomy (NCBI): domain Eukaryota; kingdom Metazoa; phylum Chordata; class Mammalia; order Primates; family Cebidae; genus Leontopithecus; species Leontopithecus rosalia. The sequence continues at coordinate 28,516,881 of CM052668.1, read as the reverse complement.
CAAGTGATCTGCCTGACTCAACCTCCCAAAGTGCTGGGATTACAAGTGTGAGCCACCACGCCTGACCAGGAGCAGTTCATCTTAACAGCATTTACTGAGAACTTACCGTGTACTGGGTGCTAGTTGAGCACCTTAGAGATGAATGCCACTAAATTCTCCCCAAACCCCTCTGAGTGCTTATATAGTAATAACAACAGCTGGTCTCTTCTGAGCACCTACTATTTGTAGGTGCACAGCAGGTGCTCAGAAGAGACCAGCTGTTGTCGTTATTGTGTCCCCGGTATAGCTCAGGGAGCCGAGGCACAAGACCAGTTGGCTTGCCAGAGTTCACATAGCTGCGGCTGGCAGAGCTGGGATGTGCACCCAGCTGACTGCTCCACTCCTCATCTCTGTGTTGCTTTTTTTGAGAGGAAGTCTTGCTTTGTCACCCAGGTTGGAGTGCAATGATGTGATCTCAGCTCACTACAACCTCCGCCTCCCAGGTTCAAGCAATTCTGCCTCAGCCTCCCAAGTAGCTGGGATTACAGGCACCTGCCACCATGCCCAGCACATTTTTGTATTTTTAGTAGAGACGGGATTTTACCGTGTTGGCCAGGCCGGTCTTGAACTTCTGGCCTCGAGTGTGTTTCATCACACAAATTGCATCCCTGGAAAGGGAAGTCACATGAGGGAGGGCTGTCTGATGATTGTAATTACGCTCCAGGCAGAGGACAAAGCAAGCAGAGAGGCCTGGAGGCCAGAGCTAGCTGGAGGGTAGGAAGCAAAATCATTTACGGCTTTTTTTCCTAAAGCTTTGAAATGGAAAAGTAATACTAAACTTGTGATTTCAGAATGGCTCACTGTTTTTTTTTTAAGACAGGGTCTTGCTCTGTCACCCAGGCTGGAATGCAGTGCTGCAACCATGGCTCACTGCAGCCTCGACCTGGATTCACGAGATCCTCCCCATGCAGCCTCCCAGGGCTGGGACTAATAGGCATGCATCACCACGCCTGGCTAATTGTTTAATTTTCTTATAGAGACAAGGTCTTACTTTTGTTCCCTGACTGGAATGGTCTGCTGTTAGTTTTGTTGTTGTTGTTTCTCCCTTGGCTTTTTTCTCTTTGAGATGAAGTTTCACTCCATCGCCCAGGCCAGAGTACAGCGATGCAATATTAGCTCACTCCACCTCCCTGGTTCATGATGCCGGGGACCAAGACTGTGGCCGGCAGCAATCTCCTGTCCCAGCCTCCTGAGTAGCTGGGATTACAGGGACCCGCCACCACGCCCCGCTAATTTTTGTGTTTTTGGTAGAGACAAGATTTCGCCATGTTGGCCAGGCTGATGCTGAACTCCCAAGCAATCTGCCCGCCTCAGCCTCCCAAAGTGCTGGGATTATAGGTGTGAGCCACCGTGCCCACACTCTCCTGTGTCTTGAAAACCAATTTAAGTAGTTAGGTTTTGCTTCCATGAAAAAGACAACAAACCTGTAAAATGGATTTAATTTGCTTTCTTTTATCCAAATTTTTTTTTGTTTAGATTGTTTTCTAAATAGTAAAGTCTTAGGTGGGCCAGGATTTGTTTTTGTTTCTGTTTTTTCACTTATAAACAAAAAACATTAGAGACAAGGTCTGGCTCTGTCACCCAGGCTGAAGGACCATGGCCTGATTATAGCTTATCATACCCTCGAACTCCTGGGCTCAAGGAATCCCCTCACTTTAGCCTCTGAAATAGCTGGGACAACAGGTATGAGCCATTGAGTCCAGCTTACCTTTTTCTTTGGAAATGATCTGAAAAGTACAAAAAATCGAAAGGACACCAGTATACCTACCCCTCTCTGTTCAGAGACACACAGTGTTTTTTTTCTGACCCATTTGAAGTTAGCTGACATACACCATGGCTGCTTACTTCAATGTGTAGGTCTTTAACATACTTTTAAAAATTTTTATTGTCAAAATTTTCAAACAGCTGGGTGTGGTGGCTAATGCCTGTAATCCCAACACTTTGAGAGGCTGAGGCAGGTGGATCACAAGGTCAGGAGTTCAAGACCAGCTGGGCCAAGACAGTGAAACCCCGTCTCTACTAAAAATACAAAAATTAGGCTGGCGTGGTGGTGGCGCCTATAATGCCAGCTACTCAGGAGGCTGAGGCAGAGATTTGCTTGAACTCGGGAGAAGGAGGTTGCAGTGAACTGAGATCGCGCCACTGCACTCCAGCCTGGGTGAAGGAGCGACTCCATCTCAAAAAGAAAAAATTTAAACAGAAAAGGTAAAAGAATAGTTGTGTGAACAACCATATTCCTTCAAAAAAAGTTTTTTTAAAATTTGTATCTACTCATTTACTTCTTTTGAGACTGGGTTATGAGACTGGCTGATTTTTGTATTTTTGGTAGAGACGCAGTTTTGTTTTGCCATGTTGCCCAGGTTGGTCTTGAACTCCTGGACTCAAGCGATCCACCAGTCAGGGCCTCCCAAAGTGCTGGGATTACACGTGAGCCACCACACCTGGCCAACAAACATATTCCTTATTTTAAAACTGTGATTGTGTTTTGTAATGTGTTAACTATGCACGTGCACAAATAGTTTCTGTTTTGTTTTTGTTATCCTAAAGTATTTGGGTTTCTTTGTTTGTTTTGGTTTTTTTGAGACAATCACAATTTTAAAATAAGGAATATGTTTGTTGGCCAGGTGTGATGGCTCACATGTAATCCCAATACTTTGGGAGACCAAGGCGGGTGGATCACTTGAGGTCAGAAGTTTGAGACCAGCCTGGCCAAGGTGGTGAAACCCCGTCTCTAGCAAAAATACAAAAACTAGCCGGGTGTGGTGGCCAGCGCCTGTAATCCCATCTACACAGGGGGCTGAGGCAGGAGAATCACTTGGAACTTGGAGGTACAGGTTGCAATGAGCGGAGATCGCCCTACTGCACTCCAAAAAAGAAAAAGGAACTCCTGCTCTCTATGAATCAATGACACAATCATAGTGACCACTAATTGTGTTTTACTCTGTGTCACACCTCTTTTTTATTTTTTCTTTCCTAAGGCAAGGTCCTGCCTCTGTCACCCAGGCTGGAGAGCAGTGATGTGATCATAGCTCACTGCAGCCTCCAACTCCTGGGCTCAAGGGATCCTGCTGAGTAGCTGAGACCACAGGCATGTGCCACCATGCCTGCTGATTTTTAAAATTTTTTATTTCAACAAGGGTCTGGCTGTGTTGCCCAGGCTGGTCTCTGTGACACACCTTTTTATAACCACTAACATTACTCAAACTATTTATTTTTTGTTTTTCTTTCTTTCTTTTTTTTTTTTGAGATGGAATCTTGCTCTTGTTGCCCAGACTATGGTGCAATGGCACAATCTCGGCTCACCGCAACCTCTACCTTCCAGGTTCAAGCAATTCTCCTGCTTCGGTCTCCCGAGTAGCTGGGATTACAGGTGCCTGCAATGACATTCACTAATTTTTATTTGTGGTAGAGACAAGGTTTCATCCATGTTGGTCAGGCTGGTCTCAAACTCCCAACCTTAGGTGATCCACCCACCTCAGCCTCCCAAAGTGCTGGGATTATAGGTGTGAGCCACCACACCCAGGCTATTTTTTGAGACAAGATCTTGCTCTCTTGTCCAGGCTGGAGTGCAGTGGTGCAATCATAGCTCACTGCAGCCTGGAACCCCTGAGCTCAAGCAATCCTCTTACCTCAGCCTTCTGAGCAGCTAAGACCACAGGTGTGGATCACCATACCTGGCTAATTTTTTTTTTCTTTTAAGATGGGGTTTCACCATGTTGGTCAGGCTGGTCTTGAACTCCCACCCTCTGGTGATCCGCCCACCTTGGCCTCCAAAGTTCTTGGATTACAGGCGTGAGCCACCACGCCTGGCCAACCTAGCTAATTTTTTAATTTTTTTGTAGAGACAGGTCTCACCATCTTACCCAGGTGAGTCTAAAACTGCTGGGCTCAACTGATCCTCCACCTCAGCCTCCCAAAATGCTGGAATTACAGGCGGGAGCCACTGTGCCCACAGGCTTTGAACAATTTCTATCATCCCAGTTTGCACTTGAGAAAACAGGCAGCTGGCCAGTGGTTGATCCGGAGCTTGACTTTAGGCAGCAAGCTCTTAACTATTTACCAAACTGCTTCTAAAAATATTTAGCATAGTTCTTAGCTCAAGGTAAATGTTCTATAAATGTCGGCTGGTATAGCTTGGCCAAGTTACAGCTTGTTGATAATTCCTGAACAAATATTTAGTGAGTACCGACAATGTTCCAGACACTTCAAAGGGCTGGGATTAGAGCAGGAAATGTGATAGAGTCACAGGATAACTAGGGTGTGGTGGCAGGGGAAGGGTCCTAGGGAGAAAACAAGGCCCCAAGAAAAGAGGTTGGTAAGCTGGGCTGGGGGAGACAGGGTTTTGAAATTGTATTTTATTTATTTAATTAATTTTTTTAGAGATGGGGTTTCACCATGTTGACCAGGATGGTCTCAATTATCTTGACCTCGTGAGCTGCTCGTCTCAGGGGGGAGAAAAAAGAGAGGGAAATGCATGAGGGCAGAGGGATCAGACGTTTCGAAGGCTGGGAGGCAGAAGGCTGGAGCAGTGTAAGGGAGAGTGGCAGGCAGGGTAGGCAGGGATGTCACAGAGCTGATGGGCCATAGCAGGTAGGGCCGTGAGGACTTTGCTTCTCCCGTGTGAGATGGATCTGTGGATGTGAACTGATAGCGGTGGGAAGGAGGGGCTGAGAGACCAGGGAGGAGGCTGCTGGGCTGGTCCAGGCAAGAGGTAACAGTGGACAGGACCAGGCGGAGTGAGAAGAGATCAGATTTGGAATTATTGTGATCAGCAGACAGCTCTTACCAGGGGTGTGAGGGAAAGAGGAGGCCCAGAGGACTCCCTGTTTTTGCAACATGAAGGCAATGGTGAGTCATGGCAGGGTTTTGTCCTAGCATCAAGACAAGCCAGCCCTTGGCTGGCCACAGTGTCTCATGCCTGTGATCCCAGCACTTTGGGAGACAGAGGCGGGTAGATCACCTGAGGTCAGGAGTTTGAGACCAGCCTGGCCAACACGGTGAAACCCTGTCTGTACTAAAAATACAAAAAATTAGTCGGGCATGGTGGTGTGTACCTGTATTCCCAGCTACTGGGGAAGCTAAGGCAGGAGAACTGCTTGAACCCAGGAGGCAGGAGGTTGCAGTAAGCCGAGCTTGCGTCACTGCACTCCAGCCTGGGTGACAGTGAGATTCTGTCTCAAAAAAAAAAAAAAAAGACGAGCCCAGGCTACAGCCAGGCGTGGTGGCTCATGCCTGTAATCCAAGCACTGTGGAGGCCAAGGCAGGCGGATCACCTGAGGTCGGGAGTTCAAGACCAGCCTGACCAGCATGGTAAAACCCTATTCTTTATAAAATTTAAAAAGAAAAAAGGATTTTTTTTTTTTGAGACGGAGTTTTGCTCTTGTTACCTAGGCTGGAGTGCAATGGCGCGATCTCGGCTCACCACAACCTCCGCCTCCTGGGTCCAGGCAATTCTCCTGCCTCAGCCTCCCGAGTAGCTGCCACCATGCCCAGCTAATTTTTTGTATTTTTAGTAGAGACGGGGTTTCACCATGTTGACCAGGATGGTTT